>CM024804.1:18110215-19310215 GCA_014281875.1 Nibea albiflora | reverse complement strand
TTCATAACCAATCCCTCACACTTTGTTACAGATCTATTTTGTCAATCAAGATTAGCCGTTCGTACTAACTGAAAAATGCAGGTAACCCCTTGTCACCGCATCCAGTTGCTGTTACTGCTTCTTCTGCTCCACATAAAAATGCATTATTCCAGCCAGCAGCAGCTTGGTTAGCAAGATGTCTTTGAGTAACTTTGAGTAATTTATGGCATCTATGCAGTGTCAGGCACATATATTGTGCTTCTGTCTTCATCATTGTGGCCTGGGTCGTGAAATGACTTGACACATATGATACACAAAGATTATTAAGATGATGGAAAGCCGCTAATTGCAGTGGCTATGATTGCAGTGCAGAAGATGGGTCATGACTGTGGTGGAAGAATAACTCAGATCTTTTTACTGAAGTAGTAGTATCGCGTTACCACACATACTGCTTTTTAATGTTGTAGATGTTGAAGGTAGAATTTTAACAATACTGTAATTTAAACCTGTAACAACATTCTCGTGGCATTTCCAAAGGGCTATGTGCAAATACTCATGACTAAGAGCTGAAGAGATGCCACTACAAAAAGGCAACACCCACAGATTTAGTTTATTTGTGTTACAGCAGTAGGTTGTCCAGGCATTGCACAGGAATGGTAAAAACATAGTAAATATAGTAAGGAGGTGTATAACACTAGATGAGAGATAAAAATATATATCGATGGAAAAATAAAGTCAACAAATGACAAATGAATTGCAATAACTCCATGTGTACTTTTGTGCAGAGTACAAGAAAAAGCGTATACTCTATAAACAATGTGTGTGTGTGTGACAGTAGTGAGCAATTTATTTAAAGTAAAGTTTCCAGAGTGTCAGTACTGATGTTAGAGGAAAATCAAAAACCCACAAATGGCAAAACATGTGTGACGCTGTAAATGCTGAGTCAGCAGAGGGACAAGCAGTACTTGCAGGTGTGGAGTCACGCGATTTGACCGGCATATTTTTCCGCCTAAGTTGAGGCTCCAGAGTATTGTCCAAATCTAAGAGCATGCTTGCTCTCGGCGGTCTGAAACAATTTGACAGCCGTCTCATCAAATAGGTCTGGGCAATCACTGAAAACGAGTTCTCTGGATCGCCAAAGTATCAATTTATTAGTACACTAGTATTCTAGTGTTCAAAAGTCAAAAACAAGTATCCCAAAACTACAGTATTTTCTGTTTATGTATTTAGTACTATTTGCCATAGAACAGTTAAGATAATGACATGAAACATGTGGTTTTACCACACAATGTCTTGCTTCCTGTCTCATGCCTATGACGAATGCCATCATTGCCACTGATGAGTACGCTATATGCACACCAACTTTTTCATATGTACTCAGAAGCCAGGTGTTTTGCTTTGCAGCCACCTTTTTAATGTAGCATACAACTGCATAAAATCTTATTGATTGGATGAAAAAAAACAAAAAAAAAACTGGCTCTTCCTCCAGTCTGGCATCCAGAGCAAGCAGCACTTACAAATTGTGATCTATGGTGAGTAAAACTCCTCACATTGGCGAGCTGCCCTTTCATTTATCACGTTGAGCGTAATCACTGTTTATCTGTTTCGCATAATAGCTCCTACCTGCACAGCAGTCACTTTTAGTGGCATTAAGTGAACATGTGGAATTCACTGCGCCTGGAAATATCACCTTTAGCATCATCCCTTGTGGACCTTAACAACAATATATTAGGAATCACATTCATCACTGCAAGGTGATCACGATATTTTGAGTACAGAAAATGGTGAGACATAAAAGAAAGGAATTTAAACCCAACCAGGTTAAAGGTTCAGTAACTGCGAGATAACTTCCCCTAAGTGCTACTAAGGATAATACATTTAGGCAAATTTATGAGGGGATGATGAGCCAAACAAGGTGTGAGGAAAAACCTAGAGGGAGCTAATGATAGAAAGGCATCCAGAGGAGCTGCGTGGTCATGATTAGATCTCACCGCGTGGCAGATGAGTAATTTATCTGCTCTTAATGTGGTGCAGCTGCAGTCTAATGAGAGAGGCCCAGAGAGGAGACCTAGCCACTGGCTCCCCACGACTCTGCACTTGTTAGGCACCTCAGATGTTTGGTGGACAGGCACGCAGGCAGACACAGAGGGTTTCTCGCAGGGCTCCTGTATCTTCCGTTGTGAGACGAGTGGATAAAGTAGATATGTGACACCCCTCCCATTGTCTTGGAGAATGTCCTGGCCAACCTCAACAGGCAATTGGCTGATATGGGAGGACTGACAGCTGATTTAGTTCACCTGGACCTTCCAGGCTATAAAACAGTTCATTGTGTTCACTCTGTCTTGCCCTTCCTACAGCTGACATTCACCTTGCATCACCTTCTTTTGCAGCTTCAACACCTCCACAGCACACATGCCATACTTTTGAGCCCTTGCGATATTGCTGATTTACTCAGCTCGTTGTTCCTTTGGATTAACTTTGGTTATAATTCATTGTTTCAAGAAGATTTCTTGATGTTAGTCCGTTTGTGACAGATACAACAAGGCTCTACAATTATAGTTGAGTCAACTGGCAAAATGTCTCATAACATGATACATACATGACCCTCACTACTGTCCAACAAGGACATATATAGTTTTACAAAGGTATTTTTTGGTTCAGGGCTGTTGAATTGTGCTGTTTCAGTAGTTTATCCACAGATGCTAATGGTGCTTTCAGATACACAATAGAGCCATGTTTACTGTAGTCCATTTGAACATCCCACGGATGAGGCATTAACGACCTTTGTGTGTGGAAATTTTCTGTTAGCTCCCGGTTCAAGAGTTGTGATGTAAGTTGGTAAGGCTTTTAAAAATGTCTGCAACCACAGAAGTTACTTTGTCATGATTCCAACCACAAAATCATTCAATATTTCAGAAAAAGGAACAGCTTTGCTGTTATGTGGTGACCGTGTTCTCATGACTTACCACTTAAATGCAAAGCATACCGTATCAAGGATTTCCCATGTCAAGAACATAACATCACAAGTTTAATTTGAAGGCAGTCCAGGCAATCATATGAATTCACCCATGAAAATATGCGGTACTTAAACTCTGACGTTTACTCCATGCATTTGTTTGCCATTTATCGTTGATCTTGTCAAGTGCTTCGTATGTCAGAAAACCCTTTCAACCGCAACATTATGAATCTATATTTTTCTTCTGCATTAGTCTGTAGATTTTAAAGCATGATGTTTTTTTTTTCCTTTGAACAAACAATGGGGTTTTGTAGCTGCCTGTTTTGTCCATGCAAACACCTCTTTACATAACAAGTACGCTATAGCGTCCTCATTGTTATGCTAAGAGGGCTGGATTCATGTTTGAAGGGTTTGAGAAATCATGAGTAACAAAGGGATCTACACTGAGTGAATGGGTGAGAGTACAGGGTGGGAATGGCAGAGTAGGCAGCTAGCGACAACGGAGAGCTGGCTGTTCCTGTGCAGCTTTGCCTTCCAAGAAGCTTCTCATCCGACACAGAGCTAGGCATAAGAAGCACTAGCCCAGTCAAGAGAAGCCCTAATAAGGAAAGGCCTTATGAATTATTGATTGTGATGCCCCCTCCTCCTGCAGCCCAGCACCCCTTTAAGATACAGATTCCCTTTAAATCCAATAGGCTTTGCTGGGCTCTCAGTTGTGGCTCTCTGAGCACAGCAGCTCACCAAGAGAAAGGGAGCAATGGATGTTCCAGAAAGAGAAACCAATTAGAGGCGGCATGGTGTCCTCTAGCCTCCGCGTTCCCCACACACTGCTATCCCATGATCCTTTAACTCCTCTCCATTGGTCGGAGTCAAATCTTTCCCCAAGCAGTGCCCTCCTAATGTTCAGCTGCCATTCTTGATCTGAGGTCCAAGCCCTTCTTCCTATTCTCTGTGGTCCACCTCCCAAACCCCCAGCAGTCAGTCCAAACCCCCTGGATTGACAGCTTGCTGGTCTGTGGTGAGACCACACTGTTTGTTGTTGACAACAAACAAACCCACAAGTCTATAGATCACTAACCACCCAGTCAAATGCACTAACAATGAGGAGTTGGGTTTTTAGACGGTCAGTGTATCCCCCAGTCTCATTATGCATTCTGGAAACACGTCAGTCACTACTCAAGGACAGACAAGGCGGTGCGCTTAAGATGCAGGGACTACATATATGAAATCACCACTCTAATGGTAATAGATATTGACAAGTAGGCAATCTTGTTTGATGGTCTGAAGAGCAGAGACTGTAGCCTCTACACCATCTCGCAAAATAGCTGCAATTTACAAACCACGTAAATATCAAGTCATCAGTCAGTTGTTACATTGCTGCTGCTTCCAAGATGAATCGATTAATCGGTCTACACAAAATGAATCACAATGACATTCATTCATTAATGAAGTAATTCTATAAGTGAAAATAGGAAGAAATTATTAGTTCCAGTTGCTCAAATGTGAATAATTTGGGGATTTCTTAGTCCTCTAGGACAGAAATCAAAGTATCTTTTCTCTTTAAAATAGCATTCTGGGCATTGGGAACTTGCTAATTGCTGACATTGTTAGAAAATAATGTCAAAATAAACAGCATGATTGCTTTGTGTATATTTACAGTAGAGAACACTCGGGTAGGTTTATTCATTCCGTCAGTCAAATGACCCCGGGCCTTCTATCTCAAGAAGTCTGCTTCATTAACCAGCGGTGAAATGATTTGTGCTGAGCAGAGCACCCTGAATGAGACAGACCTGGACTCTGCAATATTTTAGCCCAATATGTCACTCTCTTCGGAAAACAAGACAACTTTAGCTCAGATGGATGTTTGACTTTCATTTACAAAGAAAATGTTTTTTGGATTTTTTTTTTAAATTGTATTTTATTTATCTTTTTTTCTGGCTCAGCTATTTGAACAAAATACAGAAAATAAATCCCAAATGAAGGCTGGAATTCAGTGTCTGTTATAGAATTCAGTGCCCTGCCACACAAATAAGAGTGCAGGGGGGGATCTGGTATTCATGTGCTTGCTCACCTCGAGGCAAGTTCTTCACTTATATATGACTGTGTATAGTATCCATTCCACAGCTCGCCATGCGAATCTCAGCCTCTCCCTCGCTCATCCAGGCAGGTCATAGGGGCTCCCAGATAAGCAGTGCTATATTGAAATATTCAACAGCAGTCAGAGACTAGACCGGGGTGTTAATGCTTGGCGTCTTGGTGTGCAGGATGAAGAGGGAGAGGATGACGATGGAAGAAGGAGTGGAAGATGAAGGGAAAAGAACAGAGGAAGAAGAAGAGGAAGGAAGAGATGATGAAGAACTCAGGAGAGAGGACGATGAAGATGATCTAATCAACTTTCTGAAGCCTGACGTTTTCCCACTATGCAAAATCCTTGTTAGTTTCCTGACATCCAGAGCCCTCTCCTGGCCAGATAGATTCCCTCTTTGCCTCCCTTTCCACTCATTCGTCAGATGTGCTCCGCCAGAGGCCCATACGCCTGGCCTGTCATTACAGATCAGTACAGATGATTGTTATAACAGGGCTCTCTCACTCTATGGTGCTGTCGTGTGAAAGCTACAGTAATTGTGTTCGGTGAGGGTGTATTATCCAGCCTTACACAATCTCTCATTGTCACTTTTAAGGTTAAGGAATAATGGCAGACATCCGCTCAACCCACAGTAGGCTACAACATATTTGGAGTTTGGCAGAATCACTCTCAGTGTGAAACAAATTATGCTAAGACAAAAAAAAAGAAAATCTGAACTTCAGGAAACTGAAAATGTTGATAAAACTGTAGCGCTGATGTGAGATTTTTCCTGCACATCCAGGGTAGGCGCGACGCCTGAACCCTGTGATCTGTCTTCTAATCACCCTGGAAAAAAAATTGATTCAGGAGGAACAGAGTGCAGGTCTGACGTACGCTGAAAGTAAATAAGCACATAATCACCTTGCTCTGTTACTCCAGCTGGAACATGGTGTATGGCAAATTAGGTGAATAATGACCTCACATAAGACCATCCATCGTTAAAGTCGGCTAGTTTAGGCGAGTATTGTGAATTATTATTAAGGTTGCACTAGTCGTTTGGTCTGTCGGGCTTCATGTTCATCATAAGTGGCTCATAGAAAGCCCCTTGATCTTTTGCAAAGGAATCACAAACATTTGGACACGCTGTTGATTATAGGCTCTTTGGTGAGGACATCTTGTCTGCTCTTACTGAAAATATAATGTTCTGTCTCCTTCCTTTGCTTTAGGTTTGAGAATGCATTTATTGAACAGTGCAGTCTATCATGTATGATGACAAGCAACAATGTTATTTCATTTTAATCAAAAGACACTGTTGCCTTACAAACACAATCACCTAATAAGTACCATCATATGTACTGATATGTACGATGGTGCATTCAATGACTGTGCTAATCAGGTCTTACATAATACTAGCTTCTATTTTACATTTTAATAACTTAAAATGTTCACAA
The DNA here is from genome assembly GCA_014281875.1 of Nibea albiflora. Classification (NCBI taxonomy): domain Eukaryota; kingdom Metazoa; phylum Chordata; class Actinopteri; family Sciaenidae; genus Nibea; species Nibea albiflora. The sequence goes on along the minus strand of CM024804.1, from coordinate 19,303,764 downwards.
TAACAGTACTATCATTATAATGATACAAAAATATTTGAAATAAAACTAAGTATTGTTAGGATTCTTACACTCAGCTGTAACCGTGACTCTGCCAACCAGCGTTAATGTCCATGACCACCATTTTGGAATGTGAACCAGAAAGCAGGAAGAGAAACCGGGTTATTTATACGATATAATCATCATGTACATTATTAATGTAATGTCAATATTTCATTTTATTACAGTTATCATCAATATCAGTACATGACGGCAAGACCAGTCCTGGTTTGAATCTAGACACCGCATCTCTCTCTCTCTTTCTCTCCATTCTCATTTTCTATCGAGCTCCAAATGGTTCATATTAAATAAATGAATAATTATGAAATAATAATGTCATGATTGAACATGAGCTAGTTAACAACAGTTAACCGTTCTGATGCAGACGTTCCATCTCGATGCTGAGCAGTAGGCTCATAAAGCCTAGATTGGTAGCATGAGCAAGCCCCATCGTGACAAAATGTAAAAGCTACTGACTGCGCCTGTGTTTTTATTTACAGCAGCAGATTATCATCAGCTAAATTTAGTAGCAGTTGTCGAGCCAGCTAAAGAGAAGCAGAAATTGGCTGAGAGGTGACAACACAGCTGTCATGGAAAGTGACATCATGAAATAAAACTTGACATGAAATATGTGAGAAGTGAGGAAAATGACATGAAACAGCCCTTCTTTATGCAGAGGGGCATTTTGTATCAAAACGTCTCAGATTAATTGAATCGTTGATACCTCTCTGTTACCTCTGCGGTATCACTATCTAATAAAAGCATATGACGCACCTTTCAGTATGGCTGTAGAAAATACTGGATGTATTTCCTATAGCAAGTGCTTTTACCGTGAGAGCAGAACAAAGCACTTTACAATGCCTCTCCCCCATGCACACACACTCATACACAGTGCACACTCAGCTCCAGCCCCGCTGCGACCCTCAACAGGATAAGCGGGTAAATAAAATGAATGGATGTTTTCCTAGCACAGCAACCCAATTTGTCAAATGAGAACATACACTATTAATTTCGACAATATTCCAATGCAAGCGAGCGACTGACATATGTAAAGTTGTGCGTACTTTCACTCAAATTACATCATTTGCACCTCATTCGCTGAGGCAACACATCCCTCTTTGCAAAAGTGTGGAACATTCCATGTTTGTTGCTTGTTTGAAGTCCTTCTTTTACCATCGACATTGTCAGTGAGCCCAGCAGTGTGCATTAGACATTAAAAGCTCCCTATATCTAAAATAGGCCTCTGAGCATTAGAAGGAGCTGTGCTGCTTTTAACTTACTCTGGAAAATGGGAGCTTATGCTCTCTCTGTCCTTTGTTTCCTGATGGTTCCAACTCTACACTGCATCAGCTCTGAGGAGCTTGGGACTTCACAGGACCCTCTTGAAGCCATAACATCAACCATGCAGAGAGTAGCACAGAAAGTGTTACAAAAGTGTCCTGGGAATTTGACTGTTTTCACGATAATAAGTAGAAAGAGCTTGTGTTAACTTTTAAGAAAAAGTCACTTGAGAAACCCACATGTCATCCTCCTGCCTCTTCTATACGTCCATGAAAAAGAGAAATTATCTGGAAATGTGTAGGTATAACTTCCATCGACCTGGTTGCTGGTGGCGGGTGGTCTTAAACTTAAAATTGAAATACTGTAATTTGGTTGGTTCATCTGTGTGGTACATTTTAAAGGATGATTGACTCATTAATTATGGAAAATGAATACGTATAAAAGTTCAACAGCGAGAAAACAAATCTGAATTGGCTAACCAAATCTGTCCAGCCCTTGTTGTTCCCATCAAAACAGAGGAGAGAAATGCATAAATAAATAAAAAATGGACTTAACACACACACTCCCTGGCTGTGCCCACCTGAAAGATGAAATATTGATGTCGCTGGAGGAGGATGCATCCCAGGTCTTCTTCTGGAGGTCTGCTGAGCCCACAACTCAAGGTCAGAATGAGTCACGAGCGGTCTGGGAGAAGGATGTGAAGGGGTCAAAGAGTCGGGAGCATCGGGGGAAACCATGCTGAATGTCAAACTGAGGGGAAGACACAGTAGGCCAAGAAAATAGCACAGCTCTAGCACTCAGCTAACTGCCCTGGCCTGTTGACTGCAGTGTTTTGCTCTCTCTCCACTGTCTATAACATTGCACGCAAAATCCAGAACGGGTCAGATTGGCATTGACCATGCACTGCATGCAGGAGCAAAGCCGTAACATCACAGAGGATAGCGTGTGGATGCTACTAAAACAGCAGTAACAGTTCTTGTCGACCTTGACAGTCAACTGATGAACAATAAGAGGTAGCATTAGCTAGCACTTTATACCTTTACTCTAAATGCATATGTATACTGCACTACATGGATTTGACTTGTATGTATGATTTCAAAATATTTAAATAATATATTACTATATCAATAAAACATTACTGATCCCCAGGAAGTAGTAGAAGGAAGATACCTAGCAGTATATTAAGTAAAAATACATAAATAAATTTGAACATTTTACATTTATCAGTTGCAATACTGAAGTGGTGTACTTTGAACATGTGTGTGCTTGCACACCGCTGTCAGATATGAAATCAGTGGCTGTCCTTCTGTGAACGATAATGGATACACAGGCCAGTGGTACCAAATGGAGAGCAATAATGTGAGTGCATTCGGGTGTTTTCAGGTGCACTGTGGACAAGAGCACATGTGAACTACACCCTCCCACTCAAATATCTAATCTGATGGTCAGGGACGCTGCAGAAACTGTACCCCAGGGGGCTGTGATATTTAACCACACATGAAAACGATGAGATAAGATAGAAAGGAAGACGCATTAATTGAACTTACCTAAAACCAATATTAATCAATAAATACACAAATTTCTCTCCCTTTAGAAGAGTGTAAAGCAAAACTGTTATTTATGTCTACATTTTATTGGTTAAAGGTCCAGTGTGTAGGATTTAGTGGCATCTAGCAGTCTAGTTGCAGATTGCAACCCACTCATTTCACCTGTGATGGGGAAAACGTAAACACTCCACAAATATGTGGAGCCAGCAGCTCATTAGCTTAGCTGTGCAGAAAGGCTGCAAACAGGTAAGCAGCTAGCCTTCCTCTATCCAAAGCAAAATCTGCTTATGATCCCCTCTGAAGCTCTCTGATTAGCACATTTCCTCTCATTTGCTTAACCTTTGCAAAAAAGACTATATAATAAAGACTACAATCGGCTGTTTTTCACTGTGTTATGTGCCAAGCTATACATCTTAATTGGAGAGCTTTACAGCTTGATTTGACCGCGCACGGCTGGGATGAGGCCACCGGAACTGATTGCGGTCGTTCTAGACAATGCTTGTGATTCCACCAGAAGCGCTGCAGGGCGTTGCCGAAGCATCCCAAAACTGGCTTTCCACTCCGCTCCACGGAGAATACACAGCTGGTTTACTTTTAATAAAAGCTGCGTCAAGTAGAACAGTAGATTGAGTTGGCAGGTAGTCAGACACACAAACTGCATAGAGAATAGAGTCAAAATAAAACACTCTGTGCAGACTCCCAATCAACATCTGGACACAATTGATCCATGCATCCTGCTTGACCTGTGAGCATGTCACATTTGCAAAAGTTGGTTATAATGTGCAAATCCTGCCACGTTTGTGCATGCAACAAGAATTCTACAGTCAATTTAGTGACCAGTTTAAAGAATACTTCAGTTTGCCAGATATTATTGTGTGTATAAATTAAAGGTAACCAAATGTCATTCAAAATCAAAGAACAGAAACAATAAATAATAAATTAACTTTTTTTATTCAAATTGAACAGTTTGCCTGGTCTAAATTCATCTGTTCTTTAAAAGTGGTGGTTTGGCTTCCATTCTTTAAAAGGTGTCCTTTCTTCATCTTATTATTTATTTTGTTCATATTTTTTGAGACCATTGCCTGTCTAAATGAAAGTCTTCATATTACTGTAACATTTGGTCTCACTGTTCTATGACTATGAAGATGTAAATCCCCAAAGCTGCACTTTGTTGTGTGCGCTATTTCATCTAATATTGTCAGGCCTTTGTATAAACATGAATGAAACTTTAAATTTCACAGGCAGCCCTTTCAACTCCATCAACATCCGCGGACAGAGCACTCTTTTAAGGTTCAATTCTACTTTGTTTTTCTTATTTTCTTTGAGCCTTCTTCATGTTATTTCAATCCTAAACAAAGTAACTCTGGGTTTGGCTGTTTGTCAGCAGACCAAAGATATCTGCAGCCTCTTTTGTTAGCAGAAGGGACTACATGAACACACAAACTTGAGCGCATGATTATTTAAAAACAGTTTGTGCTTCTGTTGTTTTTCAATCAATGAACACGTGTGAGAACTTTACGGCCCTAAAGGCAGAATTTTACACATTTCTGAATTGGGTAACAGGATGATATAAATTACCACAGCAACTGCTCATTACCGTCATTGATGGCCTGATTAGCTGGTCATGAAGTGCATAGCAATCAGCTCCATATTTTTATCTGCAGCTCTCCTCGTCCCAAACGGATGCCAGGAAACGGAGGGAAGAGGAGAGGAGGGAGGTTTGATCAACTTAATTAAAGCCTATTAGATATTCTGTGAGGGTGGATTGGATCAGCACTGTATAGAATAGAAATGAATGGAGCAGACACTGATAAATGAGAGCGAGCCGGCGTACAAACAGACCAAAAGTGTTCCGAGAGAAGGATAACCATCAAATAGAGTAACAATCATGTTGTCTCGGCCCTAAATTATAAAATGGAGACATTACCCGGGGATGGATTGCCTTGTGTCTGCATACACCCTGTTGGGTCAATGCAGCTATTAGAGGGGTTTGCATTTCTACATAAAAACCCTGCTGTTCAGCCCATCAGCCTGTATATAACTATCATTAGTCTGTCAGTAGCAGTCTTCAAGCATGCAGCAATCCTTGTAGCGATATAGAGATTTAAAGGGCTTAATTTGTCATTGACTTCCTTCACACTAACACTCACCTAATATACGAGAGTTTCCTTTAGGTGTGAATGAAATCATCTAGCTTTATATGCGTAATGATTTAGGCCGTAATAGACACCTCTGATGGCGGCCTTGGAAATCCAGGAAAATGACAACTGCAATTACTCTGCAAGCCAAGAATCTACATCATTCAAAAGATGAAAAATGTGCAGGTTTAGGGGATGAAATAACGATTCATGTTCGTATCCTCAAAGTGAGTATTCAAACAGAGGGAGGAATGACATAAGAGCAGCGCCTCTGCATTGATAGGGGTGCTGAAACACCTTCAGACCTGTCATTACTGTTCCTCATGAAATGAGCATCAAAAGAGAGGAAGATCCCCCACGGTGACATTTAGAAAGTTTGCATACTACCGCTTTGATATTTCAAACAGTTCGAGGTTTAAACATGCCATCTTTGAAGACTACCGGCTTCTAGAGAATGTCAAAAATAATACAGGCACTTTGCAGAGGGGAGGATTTGCTTAAGTTTTATCAAACGGTTTTCTTGATGAAATCTGATGCCGCCCAACATACAGTAGAAGCAACCGCAAGATCAAGGAAAGTTATGCTGTTTTCTTCTTGTAGCCTGTGTATGCGTCTGTCAAAGCTATCACTGCAATGCCATGCAGAGATGTAGATGCGTGTATTGCAAGGTGGGTTTTCAGTCGCACACGGAGGTAAAGTGACAAATCACACAGCAACGCATTGGAAAGCTAATCACTAATAATCACAGTTGAACACACATCTGTAAATGTATTTATGATAATAAGAAGCTTGAGATGCAGATTATTTATGGCAAGCCTGTTTAACGTTTAATCAGTAGCGCTAATAGCAGTTGTAGATGTCAACAATTGCTTTTTGATTTGTTTGAATTCCGAGCCAACATATCTGTTATGTAATTTTAACCAGCAGCAATTCTAATTACAGATATCTATAATTAATTTCTCACTAGTCAAAATGTTAAGGCTTGATATCAACAATCCATTTCTGGAAATGTTCACTGTAGATATCTGTTACTTAACGACTTCAGCCACTGACTTCTTCTTCATCATCTATAATTCAAATATGATGTTTTATAATTCGAAGTTGACATATCCATGACTTAATCTTGATGAGTTTCAATTCTAATTAATGGTGGTATCAGCTCACTTATCACTAGTCAAAATCTTCAATCCGTACTAGTTTAATTTATTCTTTCATTCACTCTATATATCTACAATTGTTCTTATATGACAGATATTCTATATAGAAGTCTGTATATCTAAAATTAATTTCTGACTAATCAAAATAAAAAAAATAAAAAAGAGTACATATCCAAAATGAAGCCACTAATGCAGACAACATATCAGAAATGTAAAGTCACCTTCATCTTTTGAAACATGTGAAAATTCAACCGAAGGAATTGTTACTTCCAATACTTTTACAACTGTGTCTTTGTTTTACTTCTATTGTGCGTGCCCAAAAGGAAGCACGACCATGTTGTGGATGTGATTTACATTCACGCTATACTTTCTTCTGATTTACAGTTGGTGGCAGTAGGGTACAAAGAAGTCTAGCAACCATCACTCCAATGAAAGTACATTCAACATGCATCCAACAAATTCAAATCATGTGCTTTAACTTCTCCAGAGAACTGCAGCAATGGAAACATTTATATTTGCCTATATATAATCTAATAGGTTTGAAGTTGTGTGACCTTGAGCAGCAATTACAGTAATTACAACCGTCTCTAATAAAACTGAAAGAGCTTTCTTGAGAATTCTTGCTGATATTTTTCTACAGATTTTAAGGGAGTTAGCCATCCCTGCTGTCCATGACAAGTGGCCCTGTTAAGATTGGTGCTCCCCATCACCAACAGCGGACCAATAATGGTTTGTTATGGCCATGCCCTGAAAAGTGATGATACACCGTTTCGGCCAGCCATGCTTACTCGCCGTTAAATAGGGATATCTCTCTTTTTTTTCCTCAACACCTTGCTCCACTGCTCTGTCCATCATAATAAGAGCTCTTGTATCCCATCCCTGCCTGCGAGAGAGTAATCGTTGTGAAGCAGGGAATAACATATCACTTGGTATGCCTGGAAGCCCCTGCAAAGCCACAGTCCTAATGAAATATTAATCTGCGGCTCCCTGCTAATGATAATGCACTATCAAGCATGAGTTGGTCCAAGTGAGGCAGGCACTTCCCTGTCACACTTATGTTATGACAGGATATCCCTGCTATTACAGCCCACAAATGAGATTTGAATCTGTGAATTACAAAATGGTTAAAGGGGTGGACCACTGCCTTTATTAATTCTTTACAGCCCCTGATTTCCTCAGACAGTTGCACTATAGACATTTCACCCACTAGCTTGTTACATAGCACATGTGCCTATTAAACTAAGAGGTTACACTGATGGCCTGTGGATTTCGTCTTCCGTCTTCTTATCTTGATGTTTCTCTCTTCCACGTCTCCCTTTTAATTTCTCTTTCACTTGCTCTGTCGAATGCTATTAAACAGATACATTTTTTCATTTCGTGAATATGTCCTCCATCTTTCCTTGACCTGAAGTAAGTGGCATGAGTTGCCTAAACTTTAAGCTGAAAACTGCCAAGGTGAGCGGAGCACTAATTTCTAGAGCACACAGTTTCCTGTGTGCATCACGTAGATTTTACATTCTCGAAATACACAAAAGGGTATTTTCACGTAAAATCTATCTTGTACATCACTTTGTGTGATTTTGGCTCTGATCTGAACAGACTGGCAGGATAATGAGCTGTTACCTAACAGTCTAGCAGCACTCTTCAATGCATATTACCAAAGTCTTTTTTACAACATAGGGTAAAACGATACATTTACTGTAAACACATGCGAACGTTGACCAGTGTTTTGCTGGTCATGTTTCTGTGAAGGATTGTATTTGGGCTGCAACACTTATCTTCATCTCCAAGAGTTCTGAAATTATTCAATGCAAAACTGCATAGAAATATAGATAGCATTTTAGAATAATATGGACAGCTGTACGCGTATTTTTATATTACTTTTGACCAAAAACTACTTTGTTACAACTATGTTAACATAGCCAAACTCAGCATTAGCCCTTTTATTTTATGTCATGTCAGTTCCAGATTTACCCGTTTGTTGACTTCTTTTTAGCTTCTTCTGTCAGCGTCCCTTCCAGTCTCTTTAGGCCTCTGTCATTATGTCCACAGAGGCTGCTGAGCCCCTTCACATTGCCCATTTGCCACTTGTTCTGGCTCTGTTCCCTATCTGCACTCCCCCATGGCATGGCGTGCACCCAAATATTTTCCTTTCTGGTGGTCTAAAACGCCTGTGGTACAAACACGACCACTCCTGGGGCAGCCCGGCTAATAACAGCAGCTATACTTCACAGCAACTCTACTATCTGGAGTTGAGGTGGGGCAGCTGCAGGGCATCAAAGAGAAAAACCAAAAAACATTTTCTCCATAAAACATGATCCACTTTCACCAAAACCAGTGAAATAGTTTATGATGTGTGTCACGATGACAGCATTACGTACTTGGGAGATCGTACCTGGAGTACAAAGTTACATAGTGCAAGAGCAGGCCTACAGGGTGCAGAGTGGGAACGAGAGAGACATCATTCACCCGATCTCGTGTCAGTGTGGGCAGCTCAAGGTGGAGGCATCAAATTTGTTGCTGCGCTTGACTAAAACCTGTGAAAGACAAAGAAAAGAAAATGTCGCTAGTTTAGTAACCGACTAATTGCTCCAGCTCTAGACTGTAGGAACTTAACTTGTACAGCAAAATCTGTACATTAAAGTTACGATGTGTCTAATTAGAAAATCCCCCCATCATTTTCTGTACATACAAAAACTTCCACTTGTTGGTTCATCACGTACTTTCCTCTTCCGCTCAACATCCAGACACTCATACAAACAACAGATCAGACAAGCGAAGCATAAAGCAGAAGAATATCTAATGCTCCATCGTCCTCGTGGCTCTTAAATTAATTGTACTGCGCTATAGCGACACTGTTGAGCAGTCTGCGCGATGCCTGTATCTTCATATTTCACACATGCCATAAACTACAAACACAAAGGTATCCACCCACACGGCGCAGTGCTTTTGAAACACAAAAGATCAAATCTACAGAGAAGTTATACTGATTGACAAGCAAGTTCAAAAGCAGCATTTTATCACTTAGCTTCAAAAGCGAATATGTGGCTCTGTCCTACATTGAGGCAACACAAGCCTCTTTTAACTGGAAATTAATTTCAGCCTGGCGAGGAGGAAATATTTTAGTGTAAAATAATAAGCCACCTTCTATCAATTCTGCAGGAGATGCTATCAGGGCCGCCGTAATGAAACTGAGAGATCTAATCCAGGGAGAAACACTGTTGTCAACAGTGATTTAAAACTCACAGCACAGGCACCTCACTGAGACAAATCCTCTTAGCCACTAAAGAAGTGAAAGAAACAGTGAAACAGTGAAACTGGCCCCCTCCCTCTTCAAGAGATGACAAACACAGTTTCTCATGTCGTCTTTGAATGGTCTCAACCTTGCTTGTGTGGGTGAATTAGCATTGAGCACCATGGTAAAGCTGCATCAAAAAGCAGACGGTTGTTGCATTGTCTGTTGAAAGACTGACTGTTGCCTCCCGGGTGGATTCACGTCAGTCCCGCGGTCACAAGGTCAAGGACAAGAGGAGGACTGAGCGGGTAGAAAAATGAGTCCTTACATCCCCTGACAGGTCACGTTCTCGGTGCAGTTTTCAATTACATCTGCAGAGCGTTTCGTGTGCGTGCGTACTGTACATCTGTGTTTATGTTTGCTTGTGTTTGTGTCACTGTGTATAGCATATGAGCGCGAGTGCATGTGCATTTCCAGTAGGAGGGGCAGCCAGCAGGATTCTGGCACGGGGATTCCTGCCCATCAGGACTCGAAGAAGGGAACAGATGGAGCTCTCTGAGGTGTGCTTTCAGCTTGGAGTCCCCTGCTTCTGTCTTGCCACGGCACCCCCACATCCCCATCGTCCCTCCTACCACTCCGTCCGCCACAGCCAGCTGTGCACGGCTTCTGCAATTTCATTAAAGCGCCTGATCATTCTTTTATGATGAAGCCACAGCCCTTGATCCCTTGAGAATCATGGGTTTCTTGAAATGCATGGCTTCAAGTCCGGGTAATACACTACCCAACAATAAAAACTGAACTGATCATCTGAGTAATATGCAATATTGGTGGCTGGCCAGCCACGCTGCCTATCGCTACAGCTGCTGTAATTGTGCAAAATTAAATGAGTGTTGTTAAATGATATGAGTTCTGCCTGGCCTTGGAATGGATGAGTGCCAGGTTCACTCACTATTGATTCAGGCTTGTTTTATTTCCCACGCAGGATTGTTTAGTTTACCATATTTGAGATTTTCACGAGTTTTCCGTAATGATTGACAACAAAACAGTTTAGAGCTGCACTAATCAATATTTTGATATTAACATTGGGTCAGTAAAGGGGAAAAAAGTGTTGTTCAAGGAAACAATTGGAGCATTTAGGGTCTTGCAACTCGTTTTGGTTTTCTTTCACTTTACAGTAAGAAGGTTCTGGGTTTGTGAAGTTTGCTTGTTTCCCCCATGTCTGCATGGCTTCTCTTCCTCCCACAGTCCAACCAACACATGCAAGTTAATTGCCCATTGGTGTAAATGTGAGGGTGAATTGGTCTCTATTCGTCAGCCCTGTGATGAACCGGTGACCCGTCCACAGTGCACGCCGCCACTCTCCCAATGTCAGCTAGGATTGGCTTCAGCCGCCCGTGACCCTGGTAAGGATAAGCAGTTATGGAAAATGAATAATGAATGAATGAACTTTTCTTATCAGCCTCTTTTCCAGCAGCAGTGTACGACCTGCCCAGTCCCAAGATGGCAGATCTCAACCACAGTTCTTAATAGGAGACGCGAACAAAACCGAAGAGCAAAACATTTCCTTGTTTCAGTCCTTTTTCCCCTCTAAAAAATATTAATTTAAACCAATTTGAGGCACTTTTTATAAAATTACTTTTTTATTACATACGGATCACTGCAACGGAGACACTCCTGACAATGAGAGTTCTGAGTAATTCAGCTAATCGTATCAGTGCAGTTGGTGGTTGGTAGTTTTGCAAATGCATCTCATTCCATATTTATGCCATCTACCAGTATGATGTTTCCAACAAACAAGATCATGCAGCATCACATTTTTGTCCCGCTTGCAACGTGATAATGGCGCGGCTGCCACCGCAGGCACATCCACTAAACACCGGTGTATCCCCATCCACGCCTCCTCTTAAGGCATGAAGATTAATTTTCAGCTATCTCTGTTTTCACCTGTCTGTTAACTGACTCCAAGTTTGTTTTTGTCAAAGCGTGAGAATTTCCTTGAGAGGCGCCAGCTGTCCATTTATTTGTCAGGATTCTTCCACAGGCATATTTTAATCAATTCACTGTGAGGTTTTAATTAATCTGCAGACAGCTTCTGTATGTTTTCTTATAGATAAAGACAGGCAAAAGCAGCACATGTTATTTTAATTTCTCAGCATTGTTTGTGCATATGATTGCATTTCCACTAACCGGCGCTGTATCCGTTCAGTGATGCAGCCTGTATTGGGGTCCTGCTGTTGTTTTCTTAAAAGATGTATTCACCCAGAAAAGTCTGAGGAGTGCTACACGCACATCACACACATTCACCTGGGAGACGCTCCATACGGTGCACCCTTGAGTAGATGCACAGGAGCAGTTGGGGGTTGCAGACCTTGCTCAAGGGCACCTAATTAGTAGTTGGGGGCAGGAGATTATTCGCTCCCTTCCTGCACCCAGAGAAGTTCAATCCGGTGACCTTCTGCTCACAATCTTGCTTCGCTAACCTTGAGGCTACAGCCACCCTGTATTGTATGAAAAGAAGCAGAGAACATCCCCGCTGTATAGCACAGCAAATGCAGTCCAGCATTACCACATTAAGGTGTTTTCCAAGCTTTTGTCTGCCGCTGTACTCCTGAGTGAATTGAAAGGACGAAGGCAGTCTTTTTCCACATCCTAATAACCTCTATAATCTGCCCAGTTGTTTCTCATTTATTATTCTTTATTGATTTTCATCATCATCCCTAAACCTCCCCCCAGTGCTTTCCCCCTATGAATCATTTTCCTCCCTCTCTCTCTCTCTCGCTCTCTCTCGCTCACACACATACACACTCCAGCTGATGTTGCAACTCCCAATCGATTCAGCTGCCCTAAGCATATGAAGTACAGCGCTATTTTATTTGCAGTATAATACATCACAATCATGCATGCTAATGGTTTATTGTTTTGCAGACTGAGCTTGTACACAATGCATTGTGTGGCTGGGTTATTGTCAAAAGTATTAATTGCAGTTTGCCGTACTGAGATAACCCAGTTGTTCGACAGCTAAGTCGTAAAACTGTAAAACTTAGACTTAGTGGGAGAGGAGAAAAACTGTTCTATGAGTAAACATGCAGCGTTTCCATATTCTTAGCTTAAACCTCAGTCGAAACGTTTGTGAACGCTTGATGATGAAATTAGTGTCGTGTGTTAGTGATTCATTGGAGCTTCTTTAGAAATGTATTCAAAATTTTGCAAATGTTTTATGAGGAGAAAATGTGTACTTGGTCCTCAAAGACACACACAACGATTAATAAGATAAGTTAGAAATGATTCATTTATGATCAGATTACATGGCTGTTAATTATCTTTCACTGATAACTCGTTTCAGCACGAGTCAGACGTCTGACGCTCATGTGAAAAGGCAGCATCACGTTTGGCCATACGGACATCTTTACTTTGAATTCAGGCGTCATACGTGCAGTTATCTTTCATACAGCAGTGATGTGGTGCCAGCGGGTCAGATCTACTTACTGAACTTCGCACCGCCGTGTATTTTCTAATTTCCTCTGACCAGATTCTCGTGTCGTCGTGATCTCTATCCGTGGAAACGGTGCCTCGAGGATTAATAACTTGTGAGATGGAGGTGGCGATAAACGATTCCTTGATGGTCCCATGTTTGAGACTGTACGAATTAACTCCCTCGCCATCGTTTTTCTCTCGCTTCTCTTGTGCGGCACTTGGTCGCTCCATTATCACGCGAGGATGCTCCTCGTGAGAGGCACACATTTTAAAACAGCATGTATCCTGAAACTCTAATCACGTTAGCGACTGACCTGCCAACAACAGAACAGAATTAAAGTTTCTTCACTGCTGGGGTTTTGTCGACAGCTGAGAATGTACCAAAATGATCGCTATTGATGCTCTGGGGCACTCAAGAGTGAAGGGTTTTAATATGATAATATGAAGTGATGATTTGGAACAAATTCAATGCTTTAAAATGCCTTTCAGAGTTGTAGCAAAATGTGTCTGCAATCCATACACTTATCTGTGTCTCCGCCAGAAACAATATCTTGATGGTGTTAAAAGACCTGGAACAATGAAAAACGTTGCTTTAATGAGATTCTCTTTGTTGTGGCTCCTCTGGGCTGGAAGGGCTACCTGTTTGTTGTGTTTCTCTGGATGCACTTTTCAGTGGGTCATAGTCTTACCTCAAGGTGATTTTATCTGAGCGACTGTCAGTGAACCCCCGCGTTGGCCTCAAGGTGGAAAAGAATAAGACTTATATTGTGTCTATCAGCTGCTTTCTCCAGAGCTTTAATTCTCATTGCTCATCTGTTGGGGGTTTGTAATAGGCTGATAAGCCTCAACCCCGTAGTTACAGATATGCAGCTTATAGTGGTAACTTACCATCAAAATTCTTTCTTTCAAATCATTGATTTCTGATATAAGAAGACAAAATCAGGGTTCTCATTTCTAACCATCTATTTAAGTCTCCTTAAATCATGCTGCTGGCCGATCTTTGTTAGTTTAGATTAATGCTTTCCTTAAAAGTAGCTAATTAGCTAGCTAAGCTAACATTAGCTTTGTTAGTTGATTAAAAATTCTGTCTCCGGATGCCGTTGTAGTGTTACCAGCCAAAATCCTGGAAAAGTAGTCCCGAACACGCACTTAATGTCACACATGTGATAATATGCTGTGGCTGAAGCGACATGTCACAGGCAAAAGGCCGCTATCCTCACCAGTCGATGATCCATGTTAAAAACATGAAGAAATAAAAAAGAAAAGCAGCATTGTTCTGAAAGTGTTGAGCAAGTTATTCTTGGTACAATAAGTACGATAAGAGATGCAGCCAATATTTTGTTTGGCTGCTGAGCTTATTTGTTCATATTTTCAAACAGTAATTTTTCACTTTTAATGTACAAGATACAAGGCTTTCAGGATGAGGACTAACCGGTGTGTTTGCCAAATGTAATACTATCTCGGGTAATGCTGGATGGGGTTGTTGTGTGGTAGACTTCTTAAAATTGGACATAGAGCAGGAGATAGCTGCTAACATTAGGAGTAAAGTCAAATGGCTGCGAGGTTTGGCACTGTGCCAAACTAAAAAATCAAGAAAATGTCGTTCTTACTGAAGCCCCCTTTAATATATGGAGAAAGCCAAAGCTTGACAGACCTGCTGTGCCTAGTTATGGTTGCTAAACTATGACTGATGGTTCTCTATGGGGAGGGGTTAAGTGAACAGTCAGTCGAGTCTTCAAACAGGAACAGCTTCAGCTCGCAGTGTTAATGCCTCCTTTGTACAGATAAGTATAATGCAAAGAGTTATAGACTGAACTTTAAGCCGTCTGGTAATTTACAAGTATTCAGATCAGACTTGTGTGATTACATTTGTTGTTTTACTAACAACACAGTCTGTCACACACTAAGATCGCATTATTGTCCAAGACCTCTGTGTGCTGCCACAAACTGGTAACATGGATTTTCTTATTCTGGTTGATTTGATGCATTTCAGATTCGTGAGGCAGAAAGCATTTCTAAGAGCAAGCATATTTGTCAAGGCAACAATATCGTCTAGTTCACTCTCCCTCATTGTTATTCTCTGGTCTTTTTTTTTTTATTATTCTTTATGTGATACGCGTTGTGTACAACAGAACTCTTGAAATACAATCTGAGTAGTCAGGTTGAGTTACATTTTTAGGGAATCAGATTTCAAGACGGCTACAGTTATGATTTATTTTTTAGTTAGGAGCAAATTCAGTGTCTTTTAGCCATTTATAGGCCAGGCATACCCAAAATCAAGCCATAATTGACTCCACTCTCCAATAAAAACCTTAAATACAGCTGAAAAGAGAGAATAAGCATAATGTTAAGCCGTGTATAGACACTGACATACAAATACAGCACAGGAAAAAGGATTTCTAGCAGAGATAACACACATTCAGTATTTAAATGAGTAAGAGTTGGATGAAACTTTATGAAACCCGGGGGGAAATTAATATATATATGACAAGTGATGTTTGTTTTTCATATGACTCTAATCAAATTCAACGTGGAACATTTTTACCAGTGTGTAAGATGTGGCATCTAGCGGTGTACCTCACCTCCTTCCTCCTTCCTGGTATGTAGGAACATCTACTGCAGCACTAAAATGTACTAAAAACTTGAGAGCCAGGGTTTAGTTTGTCTGTTCTGGGCTACTGTAGAAACATGGTGGTTCAATGTGTCAACAGACTCTTCTGTAGATATTAAAGGCCCTTTCAGAAACATGATTGAAATCCCTACCATGCGCTTCATCATTGCAGCTTCATCCAAATAGTTTAAAACAAACACTTTCAGCACTATAATCTATTAATGAGACTTCTTCAGCTTTCTATCATAGCACATGCGCTTCATAAACAGATGGGGTTTGCTCCAGGAAAGCTATTAAATGGCCCTCACGATGAGGTTGTTTTTTCAAACTATGTTACTTTACATCAAACTTTCGACTCAATAAAATAATATACTTGAAAGAATAACTTTGAAATGTGACCAATAAGCGGTTATAAAAAAAATGTGGCAATGCTACAAAAATTCAGTTTTCATATGATATCAAAATATAATATTTGGAGCATACCCATATACATGTAAAGTACTAATTAACCCATGAAAATAAGGTTAATTAGTGTAGTTGCACTCAATCTCCTCACACCAGTACAAACAGAGAAAACAGTGCAATATATGTTAAGTACTTTCATTTTTAAATCCCCCTCCCTTGGTGTAATATACCTTTAAATAGCCATAATATTTAATGCAGTTTTTTTTGGAAATGATCCATTAATGGACTTTAAAGTTGCTGAGTTAGGATCTCTAAGCCACACAGAGCTGTCCATAGTTCAGAGCTCGCCGAACATTTCGGTGAGATACTACTAGACATATTCATGATTTATCAAAGATCAAATAATGATATTTACCCATGAGTAGTCAGCAGATTAGGGAGTGTGTGTGGGAATGACTCATGATGGGGTTGTAAAACTGCAGCAGAGTGCTTACTCGCCACACAGTTTAGTGGATTAAGGAGCGCCACAGTCACACTCGCTTACACGACTGTGTCAACAAGGGAAGCATCTCCCAAGCCACTGGCTAAATCAATGCGCTGCACGCTCTCTGGGATGCTTTAGAGGTTATGCAAATGAACGAGGCTGGGATGTGACATTTTGAAAGCCCTGGATGGATCACCTCTATTAGCAAAGGCTTTGACGGATCTTAAAAGGTACTTTCCTCTCCCATGATGGAGGTTTATCCTTCTCTCTCAGTCCTCTTTCAACATGATTTGTGGTCAGCGGGGTCAGTGGTGAGTTCATATAAAACAAACATAGCCCCCGCTGTAGGGAGCCCACCTGTGAAATGGAAGACACAGAGCCAAGACGCTGTCAGGATTCAGGAAGAGGAGAGCACATAACTGATTCTGTGTTGCATCAGACTGACAAAATGTGGGGAAGAAACCATGACATACCGAAACTAAGTCTGCTCTGCGGTTGTATCACTCTTGTTGTTATACAGTAGTGATTCATGGAAATGAAGCCCGCAGCACAACAAGCTGTCCGTAGCTATGGAGCCGACAGTGTAGCTTTCCCACAGCAGCAGTCAGAAGCGGTAATTGCTCATATGCAAAATTATCACAATGCAAACACACATAATAAAACAAAATGTCACATCCACTCTCCCCATTAAAGGGTGAATATTGTTTGCACAGCACCCAAGTGACACGCCAGCCCTCATATAAATTGGTTGCAGCACTTAACTGATGAGCTGACAATAGCCTAAAACAGCACATTGTGGTAGACGAGGCTGCAATTATCTGGTTAAAAGTCCTTAAACAGAATGATTGAGGGAAGAATGGGGAGGTTGATTGAATTCTGACACACACCAACGCTCAATTAGGATTGGAATGTAAAATCACTGATGTTACCTACAATTACCACTGTGGTTTTCTCTAGTTATTAGACCTTTTTCTGAACAGACAGTGGAGGCTTGGCACATGGTGAGCCACATGATGGGGTACTGGGCTTGTTTGATTGAGTAAGGGGGAAAAAATCAATCTATTATGCTTCTGGTAACCTTTCATTCACTTAAAATTCGAAGATTTGGTTGTTTTCATGAAATAGTTAAGTTACAAATGATTGTTAAGTTGTGGTTTTGTGAGAGGGCATTCGTCTCAGTATGCACAGTGTTGGCATCTGGTAAGCATATACTATCAAGGCAAGCAAAATGAGACTACAGAGAAGGACAATAACAAATCATATCCCCAAAACTGCATTACGTACTATATTAAGTCGGACACCAGCTTTTCAATTATTTATCTGAATTATTCTATTTGTTGCCCAGACACTGGGTGCCTTATGGCCCCCTGAAGCATTTAAGGGAATATACTATCAGGTGAAACATCCCCTTCTGCACAGGCAAGGCACCAGTCCTGAAATAATGTTTAATCATTTCACATATTTAGCATGAGCAGGCAATTATACTGCTGAAGTGACACTGAAAAGTGAGACTTTAGCAGTATAATATAAGGTATAAAGTGATACTGAAAACAACACCAGGTTTGAAGTTGAATTAAGTCATGGTACCCAAAGTCATGGTAGGAGCCAGTAGTAGACTAGCAGCACTACTGTATGTTTCCATGCATGTATAATCTTTTTTTATTTTTCAATTTCTTTAAAATGAGCCTTTTAGATATACAGTGGGAGTGGGTCCTCTTTCATGGAGGCCACCATTTTGAAACAAACTAACTAAACACTGGCTCTAGAGAGGGCCTTCGAAGTGTTGTTTTTCCTGTGCACTGAAAGGCAAGGGTGATGTGAGGAGATTGCAATGCAGCGATCACACCACTGGATGCGACAACATCCTACACACTGGACCTTTAAAGTTAGGGATAACTAAGAGCGCGGTCGCTTTGTGAGCTTGCGTGAGCACCCATGCGTAACTAAACTCCACGTCTTTGCCCATTTTAGACTAGCAGAAGGCAGTAGAGGCGGGGATTGCCAGGATGGCAGCGACCAAAATCTGTGCTTCACAACAGCTCTTCAGAAACCTACGGGTCATGGGTGATCCATGTTTTATACAGTCTGTGGGTATAACATGCAGTTTCAAGCAAACACCTCACGTTCTGCTGCACTGCACCCCTGTTGTTAAAATTATGTGTAGCTGTATTCCGGCATGTCGTCAGTGCTCTTAAACCAGCATCAGATGGATGGCAATAATAATAAATTATGAATAGTAAATAGGTCATCATTTACTTGTAAGTGCTTTTACAGATGCCCAAGTCTTTGTTATGCTCTAGGTTATGGTCTCATTTTGAAAGACAGGAAATTTATGGTAGGAGCAGGAAGTTCAGCAACAAAAACTATGCAGTCATTCATAAATACCAAGGGACATGAATAGTCTCTGTGCACAGAACAAAAAGAGAGGGGAATCACAAGGGATTTCCTGACGCTTGTGACAAAGGACCAGAGTCATGAATATTTAAAGTGCCGCCACCAGATGAAAAGTCTAAAGGTGTGGCAGGTAACATCAAAGTTAGATTAGCAAAGTTTCTATTAATCCCAGGACACTGCTCTGTATATCTCACTAGAAATCACAGTCTACAGTCGTTTTCATTTGAAACGCAAATCAAGTCATATCTAAGGTGTTCTAAAAGTATCCAGACAATTGGATTTCCTAACTATACCGACTATGCAATAAGTGTATGTACAAGCCAAGCTATGACACAGGTGGCGCTTTGTAACCCAAGTTATATTAGCAGTGGCATAGCCCTCTATCATTATCTTTAGGCTTGAATAATCGCTGTGAGATGGTCAAACCTACACAGATCGTTAGCGGTGAAATCCTGCGTGAAATAGGAAGCAGTCATTCTTCTACACGAGGATGCACAAAGTGTTATGTGATTGAATTACATCATCGTCATAAAGCTTTTTTTAATACAGACCTGTCCTTGGGAGGTCAAACTTGGTGAGCTGAATTCAGGAGCCCAACGTGAGGACATCCCAATCTGCAGTGTTTCAGTGTGCAGCCTTGTTGTTGTGAGGTCAGGATCCGGACCATTAGGCATTGACTATGAGGTGCAGTCAACAGACACGCTTCAGCTTCTATGTGATGTTTATTTACATTGTAACAAAATTTCAAATACCGCACTCCGCCTGTGTTTGTCTTCATTTATACATATTTATTCACTTTTTTTTCAGTTGTGCTGAACTGTAGCGGTGACCAGCTGCCTGTATTTGTGCCATCGACCCCTCATACTGTCTCTTAACTGGGTAGAAACCATTGCTCTTTTGTGGAACGGTTTTATATTCGGCATATGGCGTTAAATAAGTACAACACAGCTAATTAAAGTTAAGAAAAGTGTGATAGCCTCCTCTGTGTTGGACTCTACAGCTTGCTATCATTACTGTCAAGAGTTTGATTATTACATTCACCCACGTTAATTTCAATCTTCTGCTTGTGAGGATTCAGTTGGAATAAAAAAAATTAAATCCCGATGTGCCCAAGCCTGAAGTCTGGCTAATATTTCGGCTGATGTGAAAGGCCTGCTTGGATACTTGTTCCAAAGCAACCTTGATAAGAGCTAGAACACTTTTGGAGCACACTTGGCTAAATGTTGACTTTAAATTGGGACAATACTTGGGCTAGTCTCTGTTAAAAAGTCTATCGTGACTCATTAATTTCAGCACCATGCATTCAGCAGCTCCACAACAGCCTGCATTTCTACTGGACTGTGAACAAACTTTCTGACTTTCTTTTCCAGAGCTTTGTGTTTGTGTTTGTGTATATTTTTGACCCTGACTTAAATATTTACAGCTCTGACCTGGGAGGAGAGGTTCCAGGTCAGGAGAGTTATGCTTTCACCTTACAACTGCCTGGCCTACTACAATCATGTATTATTGAGTAGCTTGGAGGAGTTGGAGCTACGCTTTGATCAAGGGCACTTGTTTAGCAAAGGCACTTATAAGGAAGTGGTCGAGTGAGACAGAATTTCGTGACAAAACTCAAACTAGTGACCTTGTCAAATGGTCACTTCTATATCCATTAGGCTGCCTCTGTGCCAAAAAAAAAAGTGATGACTGCTACAGCCTCTCCACTTAGTGTTGTAGCATTATGTGCTTTGATATGAAAAACTGTATTTTCATTTCACACTCACCATTCATAAATAGATCCTGGTCTCCACTGCATATTTCACTAGAGGACAATGGAGTCATATCGAGGCATGCCACACAAATCTCTATTGGCAATGTCTGACATCTAATCTAATCTTGTCCTCCCTCCATTTCTTTTCACTGCTGGTTTAACAGACTATTATGTTTTTAGCATTTGTGGCTTCCAGTGCACAGGCGCTCCTGTATCTTATTGAGTGACTTCTCATCTCGGCAGGATACTTGGTTTGCCACGGCTATGGGTGTCACGATGCCTCATAAACCTTCAATGAGTCATTTATTTTGTCTGTCCAGATCAGAGCTCTCCAAGGACTCCGGCTGACTTGTACTTTCTTACTAGGTGCAACAGTTTTGGTCCTGCAATGACATGCAAAAAGAGAGATCGGGTAGAAGGCCGACACAGCAATCAGTCAGGTCATTATAGATATGTCATTGCGTATAAAGCATATGAGCTGGGTTTCTCTGCATGTGGATGGTTTGTTATTCCTTTTTCTAGCGGTGTGTGTGTGTGTGTGTGTGTGTGTGTGTGTGTGTGTGTGTGTGTGTCAGCGATGAACCAAAAAAGTAAAATGTTCAGAGACGTCTCTTTATTCTGATATTCTCATCTCTTGCTTCAGGCGAAGACAGCAAAACATGTACACCCACATGCATCATTTCAACAGCACCCCCTTTGGTGACAAGTCCATTCCCACAAGCATTATCCAACGTAACATTACATTCCAAAATAGCAAGACTGTCAGAGGACGGAGTAATGTAAAAGCACACATTTTAATTGCCCATCATCAGATCCAGTTAATCACATTAACAAAAACACTTTCTTCTCCTTTCTCTTGTTCCCACATAGCCTGCTCGAGAGTCTTTAATGTGAAGCCATTTTTTTTTTCCTTACATAAATGCAATGATTAATATTACGCTGTAATGTAGGCTATAATTTTAGAATTATTTATTGATTTTAGTCAGGGGCCTTTGGCTCGGGGTGACATATGAGTCTGAGCAACCTGTGCTGCAATGTAATACCTGTGGTACGCAGATGATGAAGTCATGCATTCAAAATCACATTAGCATGGCTTTGACCAGTTTTACATAACGTATCCCTGGATACTGTGGCTCCCACGGGGACGTGAATAAAGCATAAGGCCTCATGCACTATCTTCCTGTGTTCTAAATATCCCCTCTCAACTTTTTATAAATGTGCAGTATTTATCATTTGGAATTCTACCACAAAAAGCCTCCGTGTATCACTGGGGGAAGGAGAGGGAAATGGCAAAGGGAGTACCGGAATAAATTATTCGCAGACAAATCTTTTATTCTAACACAGAGCTCAGAAAACAAGTGTGCCAGCTCCCACAGTAATTCAAGAGGTACTTTTCTTTTGTTCTTCCCTTTGTTTTCAGTGCGAATGTGGAAATAGAAGTTGCTAAATAAGGCCCCTCCCATCTCCCAACTCCCCTACGAGCTTCGTCTGTCTGTTCTTTTTCACTTTGGCAGCCTCTCTTAAGCAATGGATCATTACCTGTTGTCTGCTTTCGATAACTTGTAAGTCCAGGTCAGGTGCGTAATTTACATTGCAAGTGACAAAGTCCGCGCTCAAAGCTGGCAGGAGCATTCCCTCCAGCGTTTATTAAGTTTGCCAATTGAATAAATTACCTGTTGTGGCCACATAATTGAGCTGACCTTATAAAATAACAAGAGGCATGGCTCTGATGTGGCACGCTGGGTGTTGCACCTTCCTCCACCCCCAATACGACCCTCTCTTTTATTGTTTGGGCTGTGCACCTCTTATTAAGACTTCATTAATGCCACACTATAAATATTTTATCCTTCTTCTCCACAGCTGCTTTGGTTACGTGGAAGATGATAATCAGAGAGGACTTGGTCAAAGTAATGAGATCGAGGGAAAGGAAAAGAAAAAAAAATCTTTCATCGCGCATCACTGATTGAAAATATTGAAGCAAACGTGGATCATGGATGAGGAATTATATAATGACTCGCACACCCGCATTAATGTGTATTCTCTTTAGATCATATTTAAAAGTTTTGCATGAGAAGCAGAGCTGGGGTGGACGCCGAAGAGGTAAAATAGTTCCACATCACTTTAAAGAAAAATCTCATATAACCTAGATAACATCAGCTGATCGTGACGTCTGTTTTTAAGCAGCGGGCTTGCTTCTCATTCATTCTACACAAACAGCAATCATCGATCAGTATTTGGGGAGTTAAACACATTAAATAACACTTTTGCCGTGCGAAATTTGTTACTTTTACAAACTTTCTTTCCACCACAGCGCAGGGACTCAAACTGAAGCCTTTCACTCACGAGCCCACCTTGTCTAACCTTTAGCTTTGCTACCTTCCTTCCCTGTGCACGCTAAAGCTCAAAAGAACTGGATTATTGCAAAAGCAAAGGACTGCACTGGTGAGCAGCTTCTGGGTAAAACTCTACAAGTCTTAGAATAACATTCTGTTCTTTAGTAAAGTGTGTTCACTCTGCCAGCTCAGTCTCTTGATCATGTCGAGCGTTGCGTCAATCTGAGAAGTACTGCAGTTTCTCCAGGAATCTTTCAAGGCCTGCCTTGTTCCTACACCTGGGGTTCAACTGCATACTTGAATTATTGATGCCCCACAGGTGCGTACAGTACAGTAAATGATGCATAACCTGCATCTACTCATCTACACTGAGCTAAGGACTGTATTTAAAAGTAATGCTCACTGCTGGAAGATTTTTCCCACCCTGTAATTGACTACTGTAGATAATTTAATCATAAAATCGAGAGGTGAAACACTGTTGTGTGAAAGGAGGAGGACTTGCATCATTTCTCAGCTCCCACCAAACTACTGCAGTGATGCAGATGTTTTGTAGAACATCAAAATGTGTTTGCTTGGTTGTGTCTCTTTTCTCCACCCCGCAGTATGTGTGCTGTTGTGTGTGCATGCGTGTGTCTGTGTGTGTGTGTGTGTATCTCCTTTCTGCTTGTATGTGTTACATGCACGTGTATATTTGTGTGCATGTGCGAGAGGAAGAGGAGGGAGAGAGAGAGAGAGAGAGAGAGAGAGAGAGAGAGATCTTGAGATACCTGGCATCGCTGCTGCCTCTGTTTGTTTGGCTCCAGGCTTTCAGACTGTCAGTGCGAGGGCTGTGTAGTGAAACAAAACATGCTGTCATCTCCGTAACAAGTCTAGCCGCCGGGACTCAACACATACACCTCAGCGAGACAAGATGCCATGGCAAAGTCTCTAACTCTCCACATTCTGGCTCCAGCAGTTGACACTTAGGACCACAGTCGCTGTGGGGATACTGGAGAATTACGAAATGCTCTTCTTTTGGTGTGTTTCTTCTGGGTTTTTTTTTTTTTTCGTAAGCTTTATGCAGTCATTTTTTGTTGCAGTACAGTACATTACATCAGATAAATGTGACTAGATGTTAATCATGTATCTACTTGGGAAATCAGCATGGGTTTGAGAAAAGGCATCACACAGACTGATAAGTGGAGACAAACACGATAATCTCGCAGGAAGTGGAAATTCCTCCTCTCTCTCTCTCTCTCTCTGAATTGTCTTTTTTTTCCTTCCCCTGCAATTCTGAGCCAACTTCCATGTTGTTTGTCTTTGCCCATCTGTTTTCTAAACGCCATGCTCCTAGAGGCACATCAGCCCCGGTCTGTAAGCTGTTACAGACGGGAAGTCAAGCGCCTCTTTCAATTACTCTCTTATTGGCTTAGACCTCCCTCTGGACAGGCCAGGCCCAGTGTCAATCCTGCTCGTAATGAGAGGAGATCTCTCCCTACGGAGGAAGTGTCTCTTCGGGTTTACGTTATGTGTCCTCCTGCACTAACCCGACAAATAGGAAGTGTGAGGGGCGGGGGGGTTGTGTTTGAGCACATGGGTGCAATGAATGTGTGAGTGAGTGTGTGTGTGTGTGTGTGTGTTCCTCTTCTTTACTTTGCATTTGACATTTCCGGAGTCAAAATCACTTCACACACATAATCTTTTACCAATCTCCATCTATCTGATTCAAATTTGTTTCTTTTGCAGCCACAGTGGTTTTTGTTCATCAGAGCATGCTGCCCTTTTGCCTGCCAGCTTGTTGCCTACTCTAGCTGGCCAGCCCAGTAACACATAGCACCGAAATCTCTCTTCTAACTAAACTTTTTGCTTTTCCCCAGGGATTGCAAGTGTGTTATGTAGTGTTTGTCGGGGTGTGTGTGTGTGTGTTAGCATTTTCCGGCCAGACAGCTGTACACCAGCCCAGTGTGAAGGTCAGGGTACAGCCCGACTAGCAGCAGGAGATGTCACACCAGGACAGGCCATGGCAGCCATGCACAAAATTGCCTCAACAGATCACAGACCTCCGCCCATCTGCTGTGACGCCAGATTGGGGGGGTTGCAGAAGGTTGAATTCAGTGGTCGAGCTAATAGCCCTCAGTGAGATTCACCACAGTAGCATGGACCGATTTGTAAATTAAGTGCTTATTCCCTCAGAGATTTGTGAATTAATGGAATTCTATTGAAATGCTCTGTGATTATTTTAGCAGATTGCACCAGCAGCAGAGATGGCGGAGGTGTGATCCTTTATAATTTTTCACCTAGTCATAAATATTTGATTGATACACAAACACACATATATCTTTCTTGCTAGATGTGACAAGATGATGACCTATGTTGTTGCTAGGCAGCATTCTAAGGGCTGTGTCACAGATAGCTGGTAGGCCTAGTTCAGTGTCCACAGGGTCTTACGATGAAATCGCGTCTTGTAACGTATAAATATGTCCACCCGGCAGCCTGCGTCACACTACCGCCTGCGATAATGGTAGAACAACAGCCGGCGCTGTCAAGTTAAACAGGGAAGTATTGCTACTCTGTCAATAATAAATAGCTTCGGAAAAAAATACAGGCAAATAAAGAGGTGTTTGTGTTTTCTGCGGCTGCTGCGAGTGCACAAACACACCTCAAAAGCGCAGGTAATACTGTAGTCTCCGAGTGTTGCAACAGAAGTGGGATGAAAATGTAATTCAGCAGCACATCATCCACTTTCTAGGAACCTGACAGAGTCAGAAATGTGTAAACACAAACATCATCCTGCACATGCATCGCAAATTTTGGATAGACCCGAAGACATGGAGAGTGAACTGACAAGTGCAGAGCGGTGACTAAGTTCCTGCGTCAAAGTTTAATTACATTCTCACAGTGTGGAAATTACAAAAGTGCTGACCTCTGGGAGAATTTGATGGCTTGCAGTCACACTGCATAGAATATGTATTATTATTATATACAGCTTTGAGATTGGTTGCGGGGCTGAACAGAAAGTCTGTGAGCAAGCGCCTTTCTGTCGGCAGTTTCTATTTCTGTTTCCGTTGCTTGTGGCTGATGTGTCCCATCTTGGAGGAGTCAATCTTCCTCACAAAGGAGGAGCCTGCCTTCCCCGGGGACATCGTTTATTCATGTATCAGATTTATTTTTTGCTGCCATGGCCTCCCAGGATTCACACCGCATTTATTACAGGGGGGGTAATGAAAATTGAATTCATATGGCGAAGCCCCACATGCATTGTGTGACTTGGGTGCAATGTGAAGGTCTCCTCCCTCCACTGTGGCTGGCTGTATCTACAGTTCTAAAGTTGAGATAGAGATTTGCTGTTTTTAAAAAAAAAACCTTGAAAGTTTTCAAGGAGAAAATGGAGTCAATTTGAAGTTTAAAAGATGAATATTTAAAGATGGAAAGTTTGTTTTTATTTCTTTTTCTTTTGCGGTTGCAGTTTGCTGGGGTTAGAAATTCAGCTGCTGGTAGAACTGAGGGGAGAAAAAAAAAAGCCTGAGCTTCTTCTTAGAAAAATATAGATGAACATAGATGCACCTGTCATCTTATATTTATCTTATTCCACACAACACAACCATCGGATTTTCAAGACTCTGTAAAAAAAATATTTCTCCAAATAGGACAATCATCACCCTTTAGCACATGTCCCCGGATCTGTATGACATACTAATTCTTAAAGATGTCCTGTGTTGACACTGGGAAAGTGACGAAATTAAGTGCAATCACAGAAGCCACGCTCTCAGAGGCACATCAGCCCGTGCCTTGTCAGTCCTGAGCGAGCGTGATTTTTGCATGTACTATTGATGCCCACTATTGTGGCTCAGCACAATGCACAAAGGGAAAAGTGGAGCTGTTCACAGCTGGATAAAAATACAACAAATGGTTGAAAGCGGTCAGATAGCTCCAGGAACATCTCTGAAAGCTCAAGCTAATGTATTACATCTGAGGAAACATAATTTTCTTTGTCTTTGTTCCACTTAATTGGCAGCGGCAGCTCTAAAATAGTTTGATTGACGCCAGCGTCCGGGTATCTTGTTGTTGTTAATATGTACTTGCTATTAAATCGACCACCGGCTTTTCATGCCTGTCAGTGCTATGCGGCGAGCTAAGCACACTTCCAAAAAAGGGTAAAGGCAAGGCAGTGGTCTTTGAAGCTTTCACTGGAAGCAGATTGTGAAAACGGTGGTTACAAATCATGAAAACAATGAGAGTCTTTTAAAAATGAAACGCAGGCAGCACTGATGATGAATTTCCTGTATTTTTTTTGTATCGGACATGTTTTTGTGGGAATCGGTGAGAGTACTGTAGAGCACAATATACAGTAAATAGAGAATGATTTCAGACACAGCCTGTCAAATACATTATGAAGCAAGGAAGAAACAAAGTATCGCTTGTGAAAGACGATGTGTTTCATTGCCCTCTCCTGGTTTCCTCCTGGGGTCACGATTCTTTAGTGTGCACGTATAAGACCTTTGACTCTACTGGAAAACAATACAGCTACACCACATGGCATCAGCGCTGCCCACGCTTCGTCCACTTCAGTGAGCGAGAGTATAAAGAGGAAGACCAGCTCTGTGCCACCAGAAAGGTTATGGAAGACAAGTGTATTGCTCTTATTGTGAATTTTCTTTGGTATATGGACTTGTATCAGAATAAGAGGCTACGCGGGGTGTTTTATTTTGAAAATTGTCCGGGTTTTCTGTGCCATTTCTACCAGCCGACTCGATCTGCTCTGAGTAGCTTGAAGCGACCGGTTGTGGCATTTAGTTGTCAAAATAGAACAACCGCACTTTTTTTGCAGACAGACAGAAGCGTGCCGTCCACTAGTCAGATGATTGGCGGTTTGATCCCCGGGTCAGTCCTCGATCTCCTCCAGTCTGCATGTCAGCAAGTCTCCTTGGGCAAGATGCTGAACGCCAAATTGCCCCAGAAAGCCTCGCCATCGGTGTGCCTTGCATGGCAGCTAATGCCATCAGTGTATGAATGCGTGTGGATGAGATATGTAATGTAAAAATAAAACTAGAAAGGTGCTGCTGTATACACGTGCAGTCCATTTACCATTTACCATGGTGAATGATCAAACATTTAGTACAACAGTAAATATTAGCTACACGTTAGCCTCAGATAGCTACTATTTAAATCTTAGCCTGATTAGCAGAGAGTTGATCACGAACATGAACAAATTACAAAAGAGATTTAAAAGAATACTGTCTGTACCGATAATGCTGCGATAAAGCCATCTGAGAGTGCAGATGTTTGTCCATATTTGATGTCGGTTATTGAACTGTGAGAGTAGCAGTTGCTACTGGCAACGGGATGGGCAACTGAAACCAACTGCTGTTGGCAGAAAAATACATTTTATAGCAATCTATAGCTGTTTTAATCTACAGCATCATAACAGTCCAGTTTTATTACAGACAGTCGATAAGATGCTCCACTGCTCAAACCTGATTCAACACTGGCTTTGTAAAAAAAAAAAAAAAAAAGCCACATCACAATATATACGTCTGTCTCTGTTATTGATAGTGTCATACAGGTTTAAAAAAAAACATTCATTTGATTGGGTGATGTTCTACATTTTACATCGCCGAACGTTGTGGTCCATTGGGGATCACTTGGTTAGATGGATGGATGATGGATTGACTTGACTAGCTGAATTATTCATTTGTTTATTTATGGGCTTAGATGAACTCTTTGAAATGATTATTTCTAGTGACACTCCAGCAAAATTCACAGAGGACCCGGGCATGCTCAACTTGAAACTTTTCAAATATAAAGTGGATGCATGCAGACTCGCTGATATGAAGTCAGCAGCATGCATAGATTAAAAATAAACTGACTCAAAATGCGGCGAGGTTCCACGCGGGGACGAGGAGTCAGGAACCTTCAGTCTATTTCCTCCGAGGAGTCTTCATCTCCCCCCGCTTCATCTTTGTCCCTTCCTATTCGACTCACCCTGATCGTTTGTCTCCTTTACCTTGAGTATATTTTTCCTTCATCTGTCTCTGCAGCGCCTTCCGCCATGCTGTCTGCCTGACAGGTTGGCCTTTTTAAATGACCGTTTGTCATTGCGGGAGGCGTCAAGTTACTTTGGCGAGATGTTTGCCCTCAAGTATGAGGCAAAAAGGACAAGGGAGGGGGTGGGGGGGAGTGGTGGAATGAAGAGAGAGGAGGAGGAGATGAGGGGAGGCATGGGAAACGCTGGGTGGAGAGGAAGGGTGATTTAAAGAGAGAAAATAAATCCTCCCCTCGCTTTAAATGGCTGTGCGAGAGAGCATTTTTTGCGGCTGATACAACACCAAATTATGAAAGGTAATCTCTAGTGTGAGTGTGTGACACAGCGATAACTTGGGCAGGTGGAGAGGAATCCTACATCCTTAAGAGCAGGAGTAGAACCAGCTGATCTTATCAAACATGGCTGATGAGGCCTTTGCTGTGTGTAGTTATATCTCCCTCCCTCCCTCCCCGGCGTCTCTCCCTCTCCCTCTCTGTACCCCCCTCCTCTCTCCCTCATTCTCTCATTTCTGTCTTACAAGCTCACTGGGCCTAGTCTGCTGACATGCTTCAGCACGACCACTAAGCACATCCCCACTGTCGGGTCTAGAGTTCACACTGCTGACAGTGCCAATTCATTAGTGTCCACTGACGCACAGCCAAACTCTAAGTCATAATGCCACAAGGCATTACATTTTCCTTTTTTTTTTTTTTTTAGATTTTTCTTTTTTCACAGCCTGGTCTGTAAAGGAACGATTAAAAAAAAAAAAAAAAGCTACGTGCTCCTTTCCCACACACCGAGAGCCTTAATCAATTAAGTGGAGAGTGAATGAGAATGACAGTAAACTTGCCCGAGCATCTGAAGCCACAAACAGGAAAAAAAAATAAATAAATAAAACCCACACAGGCTCATTTATGTGTGGCTGGCTTCCTCTGTGCCTTTTCAACACTTTAATTAAATTGGATCTGCCTCCTAATTATTCTAATTGATAAATTAGAACTTGATTATGTCACATTACAGCTATGTAAATCTAAAATGCTCATTTCGCACGACGAACGCGGCGATGTCTGCCGCCTTCGGAGCGAACGCGCGATGGCCTCGGTCGTACCGAAGGGGAATGCGCCGAGCCCTCAAGAGCCCCGTTTATTTTTAGTCGCTGTTGGCCAATTATTTGTCGCTTTTAATCACTAGAAGCCCAGTCAATTAGAGCTCTTTTCATTTTATTTCAATAACTTAATCTGAGAATTCGGGGTCAGGCACGTGCTGTAATTATATCCAAAATATATCACCATGATTTCTTTTCCTTTGTGTTCACGTCTGGCCGGGAAATGACTGAACCCAGGGGCTATATTGCTGGAATGGCTCCTCTTTGAAACACATCAGCCAGGCCTTGATGATGTTAGAGTTGCTGAATTCATTACGTGCTCTCGAATTGTTTAATCTGATTAAAATATCAATACACACGCATAGGAATCTGTGAAGTCTGAAGCGTCAGCTCAACTGCTACGGCAAACCCGGGAGAAAACAGGCTGATGAGCTGCTCAATCGGGAACTGAATCAGCATTTAAAGCAAAAGGCGGTGGGCAGTGGTGGTCTATTGTCCTCTGCAAGCATCAATTTGAAATAATAATCCGGTGAACGATAAGCTTTCCCAAGATGTCTGCTCATCTTGCAGCCACCTTTGACCCGCAGCACGACCCGCAGCGTGACCTCTAATGCCTGCAGCCATCAGCAGCGCACATAGAACAATATGTGTGGGAAGCAAAATGTATGTGTGTGTGTGTGTGTGTGAGTGAGTGTGTGTAAAACAACGCAGAGAGAAACACACACAAAGAAGCCGTTTTTTGGTGGGTTGTGAACCTTTTGAGACCTTTATCACAAGGGAGCGTTGACCATTTTGTGTCATCTAGTAACATCCGCCGACTGATGCTCAGAGGCCAGAACGAGTGGATGACCACGCAGTGATTTTAGTTATTTTAACCCAAGTTCAGTCAGAAACAGTCGTCACACAGTAGTCGGAGCTGAATTTGGCGCAGTTGCATGCAAAAAAGAAGAGCAGAGCCAAGGAGTAACTGCTGTTCGTGTGCTCCATGAACATGCTCCAAGGCAGAACATGCTCCAAGGCAGAAACACAGATATCTAAATATATTTTAAATATACCGGAAGTCAACATCTTAGCTAGTTTAATTTAGTTTACTTAAACGGCTTAAATCTTGGTAAAGGCCAGGGCAGTGAGCTTGCGATGCAGCTTCAGCTGCTGTAACACATGTAACACATGTATGCACTGATGCACATAGGCTGGTTTCCTATATGGATGAGTGTGTAGGTGGCGCTTTGAAAGATCGGCTAATGATCAGCTCATATGGGTGACACATGTGCGTCATGCTCCTGCCCGAACGGAGTTCCATTAGCGAAGGCACAGGCACGGATGAAACATATTACAGTACAGATTGATTTAGACTCATCGCCAGTGGTACGCACAGTACTGCAGCACGAGATACTGTAGATGTGCTGTACACGATCAGACTGCGTCATGCTTTAATTACATTCCCGCTATTAACTGAGTTTGCATTCTTTCATTTACTCTGTGGTAAAGGCTAACACGGCAAAGGCTAACAAGGCTGAATAGGAGACTATTCTGTGTAATTATCCGTATTTACCTTCTTTCAGCGAGTCGATCGTGATAAGCAGAAGTTTAAATGGCTTTGCTAAATGTTCTTAACTTTCCAACGTTGAGACGTTGTCTCATCACCTCTGCACTGATTCATTAAAAGTGGCAATGCGAGGCTGCCATGTTCCTTTCTCGAGTCTTGAGGAAGGTCCTTGCAACCAAAATGTTGACTCTTAATAAATCAGAGGTGAGGTGATAAGTTTTTATTACCCTTAAAGATTTATTTACATGACATATATTTAATGTAGCCACAAGGGGGCACAAGCTAGTGTCTTATGTGCCGGTCCCAAGCCTGGATAAATACAGAGGATTGTGTATTGTGTCAGGAAGGGCATCCGACGTAAAACTTTTGCCAAATCAAACATGTGAATTGGACTTGTGAATTGGATGGAAGTCCAATTCACATTGGACTTCCATCCAATCAGGACTTCCATACCGGTCGAGGCCCTGGTTTTCAACGACCTACAGGGTGCCGGTGGAAATTGTTTCACTGTGGTGACCCCGAAAGCAGAAGAAGAAAAGGTTTTACATTTCCAGTCTCAGTGTCCAATATTAAGGTATTTATGTTTAAGGCAATTCAAAACTGTTGGTTTAGTTGGTTATGGCTGGACAAACTTTGGGGGCATAATAAATCTAGAACATTTTCAAAGCGTGGTTAAGGTTAGAGAAACATCACAACATTGAAATAATAATATTTTTGAACTTGTGTTTGGTGAGGTTGCCATGTTCCTTGAAAAAGAAGAAAGTCAACAATTACTTTTTTAGTGTGGATGTCATGGCTACTAATAACTGAGGGAATGTAGTCTGCGGCTTTCGAGGGGCCTTGACTTGTTACACACCGTTTGGAATATGCGGCTGATGAAAACACTCCTCAGCAGCAGATCTATCTACGAAATCAATCTAAGAAAGAAAATACAGTCCTCCATCTTTGAGTAACTTGTGTAAATGTGACTCGGGCTACTTTTAACCTTGTGTGTTTGACATAACACAAGCCTCTAAGATGATTAGAAGATTAGACCGTCCTAGCATTTAATCATCTACCATTAAAGGCGGAACAAGAGGACATTTATAAACATTTCATTTGTCCGCGCTGTAGAAGGTTGTTATTGTCACCATGATCTGCACAGATAAAAGCCCCAGGGGAATAAATGTATCCTGTTCTGCTTCTTACATTTTACTTCAAATTAAGTAAAAATACCAGTTCTTACTGTGAAGACACGGGAAATTTTCATCCGACTCTGGAAATTTAACCAGCTGAACATGCTCTGTGAGTCATCTCTGACTTCATACACTCTCTGTTTCATGTTCAGTCTTTGAGGGAATTGTATTTTTTTTTGTTGCCAAGCAGTGATTTTCTCAGAGAGGTTAGTTCTCATGTTAATTATTTCTTCTTGCACATTTCCTGTCTATAGTGCTGATGACGGTGAACAAAGTAATTGCACAGGATTTTGCTTTTTCGTTGTGATGACATGATTTGTATTCGGCAGTGTGTCGGGCTCACAATTATGGAAATTCTCATGATCGACTTCTGCAAAGCAAAATAGGAGAAAGATGCCCGGATGCAAATTCCATCAGCGGGGTGTTGAGTTCAAATCAAGGAAGTAAAAATGCCTCTGCAGTATTTGGAGGCTTGAGTTTGTGTGTTCCTCCCCAAGCTCGCCCCGACAACATAAATCTCACTTGGTAGAGTTTAAGGCCAAGGACAATATTGAATAACCAACCGCGGCAGAGTGACAGATTGATCTACCGTGAACATGATACAGATGTAACCACGCTATTCATCTTCACACTCTGTCAGTGTATTAAGATGCAAGGTGTGTTTGCCATGCCCCGGTAAATAAGCTTTTATTGCACTGAAGCCTCAGGGACTCATCTGAATATTTAAAATCTTTGGAAGAATACACTGATTTAGTAGCTTTGAACATCCTCCTCGGGGTGCTGACTGAGAATTTATGAAAGTCAGCTTCAGTTGATCAACATTTATCTTTGAAAAGACAGGAAAGAGATGTTGAATGACAGAAAAAAAATGTGGAAAGCCCATTAAGGTTCAATGATAATTAATATGCAGAGAAAGGAGGCTTTATCAAGAGAAAATATTTACATGTTTACAAGAATGATCGTGAAAAAAAAAGGTTTTAATCGAAATGGAGTCATCACAATATCACTGCAGTATCCAGAAATGGTATATTTTATACTTTAGTTTTATAGTTCGATAGCAAAGTTATACACTCGCTGTTCTGCACACTGGCGAAATATCAAAAATGAATTTCCCAGGCATGGTAGGTTCAAAGCAATATCCAAACCTCAATCTATCATCAGTACCTTATATCCCTGAAAAACCCACATGAACTGAGGTGGATATTGATCATGATAGCAGCACACACCAAAAATCTGTGTGAGGTCAAGAAAAAAGGTGGCTCAGAGGGACCTCCAATTCCCACAATCCCCAGTTAACCTGAACATCAGCACAAAGTGAAGCGGCTCTCAAGGTCAGAGGAGACGCCTCTACCTACATAAATCATGAGAGGAGTCATCACAAGAAAAACCCGAATGCCCATAAGCGTCACTCAGCCTCAGCGTGTAAGCATTTTTTTTTCTTTCTGTGTTTCCTCACAAAGGCATCCATCAGATTTTTTTTCCTCGGTTTTCTTTTTTCGTTTTTATGATTCATCTCTTTTTTTTTCGTCTCCATGTTTGTTGCGTGCTATCCAGTAAAGGTGGGTCTGCGGGCCTTTCAGCTTTATCGTCTCTCTGTGTTTGCTCTGTATTAAAACTCCTCTGAGTGAATATTCACCTTGCCAGGAGGAGCGAGCCACTTCCATCAAAGTCTGGATGACTGACAAAATGAACCCGAAAACTCAAATATTTACTGTAGAAACAGTGTGATGTGAAATGCGTTCTGTGATGGATGCTTGCTGTTTTTTTTTTTTCTTCAGATAATTTTGATGTGTTTAAAATTTTAAGTGCCGGTTTTGTAATATCAACATTCATTGCTATCATTAGGCAGTTACACCCACTCACGTCTTGGCTATAAACATGATGTACTCGGTTGCCCCGAAGGACATAATCGCATCTTAGAGAAATCCAGTAGAACGACATATGTTAATATAATTTCCACCATTTTAAAGGATAAGGCAGCGATGCCGTGTGACGTGAGTCACATAAAAAATGTGTTAGTCTCACCTCCCAGCTCTCTAACCTGTTTGTATATCTCGTGTCCATTTGTTGAGACGTAAGACATGAAAACGAGTCACAAATATGAATAATTTCTGTTTTGTTTTTTTAAATCCTAATAATTTTATTTGATTGCTGGTCACTGTAGAGCAAGCAACTGTTGCTGGGGAGTAAACAGTGCCTTTGTTAGGGACTATTTTCAGTGGTTGATTAGTACACATTTTGGTTGCTAACTTTTTTTTGCTAACCCAAGCCAGTGCAGATGGCTCATATTGAGAGCTTCAAAACGGCTCTTCACAAACCTCCAATGTCAAAAGATATGACGTCTGTTCGTTCTACTGTCAACAGAAAGTGATGTTTGCCTTCTCAGGTAGTTTGAGTGGAATAACTTTCCCATGAAACAGGTTGGGAATCACTGCGCTACACTAATAATGAATGAGCGTGGCTCCCAGTGCAACAGCGTGGTTCAGTTGTTTGTTTCTTCATAGCTCTAGTCTGAGAGAGAGGTGTAATCTTCATTAATCGTTGGCTTTGGTCTTTTGAGACCGAGTCAAATTTACAGCGTTAACACGATGCATTGCAGATAAAATCATAATTCTTCGTCATGCCTGAATAAGAAAGTCAGTCTACTTTAAAGGAGAGTACATCTGACTTTGAAGTTCAGTGTATGGATCCTTTTCTCTGCTCTGAAACAAGCGTTCGCTCATTTGCACGTTGTCGTCTAAGTTTCTTACAAAGTCCCATTAGCGTTTCTTTATCATGAGTCTTTGATGCACCTTTTGAAAGAAATGGATAATTAAATAGTCGATGCCTCTTGCAATTCCTGGAAATTTGCTTATTATTGATCCATCCTCCATCTCTCCTGCTGTGAACCAGATGCATTTCTCTATTGATCCCACATCAGACTGTGCAGTGTACCGGCACAGTATTTTTAAATCTTTTGCCTATTACGTATTGATTTCGAAAAACTTTTCATTTTTGCTCCAAAATACATACAAGTTTAGTTTGAAGGGGAGTCATTTTCAGCTCAAAAGCAATATCAGGCTCACAGGGGCGTTAATTGCTGCGCTCATAATGAAAAATGCATTTGTTTCCATTAATTCATCGCAGGTACGACCACAATGTTCCTGTGCTCCATTAGCACAAAGGCCATTCTTGCCTTGCTTGACTTCATAATGAATCCTTTCGTCGGACATCGTCAACATCATCATTTTTCAGAAGGTGTTTGAAATGTTCCAAGTCAACAGCCACCCCACTGTTAATTCATGCCTGATTAACAAGATTTCTATATATGGCTCCTACTTCAAGGTACACCCATTGCGGTTTTTGATACAGAGGTGCTTTGTTGTTAGGAAATGGAGAGCCAAAAAAAAAAAAAAAAACAGACTAAAAAACACAAACACAAGTCTATTTCTGTCGCGCGACAACCCTCTGCAATCTCGTGGATGTCAGAAGTTGAATTTACAAGACAAAGGCGGTGAGTGCACCGCCGACAAGCTGCAACTCTCTCTTGACAGGCGGATGAGAAGCAGCAGCTCAAAACAAAATGCACTCCCTGTAAGCTGTAATAAGACGTTTGGCAAGATGTCCACTATTTCTAAATGACACTCATAGCTTTGTCACTTTAGTCTCTCTGTAGCGTTTATTAGCTTTGTGTTTACTGTGTCTTTGGTCTTTATTTTGTTGTGTTCGTGTACTCCGTGCCAGCATTTGTTCCGCGCTTAAATTCCAACTTATCAGCGAAGTAAACAACCACAGCATTTGTTAAGTTCATAGTAAAAAAATAAAAAAAGTGTGTAAGAAGATTGTACAAGGTTACGTAAAGTATTTTAATTGTAATTTTTCATTTGTCTTTAAAGAAATTTCAAGAGTGCATTGACCTTAAACTTCAGCAATAATTCCACTTTCCCTTATCCTTATATAATTAAAAATAACATATAATTCACTATACTGTTGAACCGTAGAGTTAACATCAAGTAGTTTAACTTGTGCATATAGGAAAGGTCCCTGTGTATGAATATATAATGAAGAGTTACAGAGCCTCAGCCACAATTATGGATTATGAATATGCATGCTTTAAATCTGGGAGACTTCCACACTGTTTGGGAATTTTCCAGGCAGAAGGGTGTTGAGCATCACGCTGCTATTACACCAGGGTAACTGATGGAGAGACACACTTAAAATATGCAAAAGCCAACAAGCCAGACATTGTATGTTCACGTGAGTTTCTGGCATCGGCATCAGCAGGTGGTCACACGCTCGGGTGGAAATTCACAGATGTGACCGTTATTGAACAGATCTGCAGTCTTCTGTCATTACTCGCAAGCATCCGCCACATTATTAAAATGCAGCCAGAGGCTTTATCCTCCTATCATAGCAGAGATTTGTGCTGTATGGGATGAAGAAAGTCGTTCCGTATGTTTATGTCTCAAGCCATGCAGATGCACACAATAAACTATGGATGTGCAAATGACGCTCTGACTCCACATCTATAATGTGAGAGCGTCACTTGATAAATAGCAACACTGGGTTGAGCAATCATGCTGTTTTCACATACACATTTCTTTTTCATTTTTTTTCTTGCGCTGCATGATCGGCTCTGCTTTAACATCTTGTATTGTTTTGTCTTGTATTGAATCATTATATTTTGCAACAGACGTATGTCATATTATGAATATTTTGTCGTTTAATGGCTTAGTTCAGACAAATTACAAAAAGAAACGTTTTCTCACTCACCGCTAATGGCACGTAGCCGCGGACATTTTGTTCCATGTGCCAAAGTTTGGGGATTGAACCAACATCTTGTTCCTAATAAACAGTTTTCATGTGAACTTTCTACCAAATAAGTCATCCCTGCGAAAAGCATTTCAATTTATCTCAAATTATACTAACGTCAGAGAAATATTTTTAGTAGCACTGTGAAAACAAAGTAAGAAGTAAAGAAAAGGTCATGAGTTTGGTAGACAGGAGAAGACTGACTGTACAGTAGCAACCATGCATGAATTGTTATCTTACCTATAGCACACAGAAATACACCTCATAGCCGCGTAGCTCCTCGCCTGCCTTTGCCCTCTCTTGGTCTCTCTCTTTCTCTCTCTCTCTCTGCATATGTGAGTGAGAGACTGTGGCTGATACTGTGTTCAGGTGATGAATGACCAACAGTGGATAAAGTACACAGCAATAACCTCCAGGCAATCCGGAGCACACTGGGGTAGGGGCCAGCAAATTTATCATTCAATTGTCAGTGGATTTTATCAAGTGTGTTTTCTCCCGCGTCTTTTGATTTATTTTACAATTTATAAAAGTCACTCTGAGTCAGCATTCGACAAGTGTCATTGCAGCCAATACGCAGCAAACTTATGCATGGCACAGGAAAAATCCAGGAACGGATCCAATGCAACGATGACCCATGAACAACAATAGGACGTGGCATTTGGAAAATGTTATTAATTTAGCAAATTGTCGAACAGTCAGATCTCTCCATAACAGAGGCGCGTGAGTGGTGCTGAGGCCAACAGTATGCTAAAAACTAAACAGATGACCTCGCTCTCTCTCTCCTCTCTGCGCTCAGACGAGTGAAGTGCGTGGGTTTGGACGGCACGGTGTAGGAGGCACAAACCCTGCTGAGCCCCGTGGGCTATGAACACTCATCAGTACATGGAGTGCACTTCACTATCTTGAACAGAATATACATGCACCCCCATTACACAAATTGGTCTACAGCAGTGGAAAAGTTGTCTCAGCAAACCGCTTGTTTATTTCTCTCTAGCAGGCTAATTGTTAATCATTTTCTTTTTAATTGTGGTGGTGGGCCTGGCCTCTCAATCTGCAGTGGAAGGCCTCCCAGGCTTGCCACGGCGTTAATGTGATGTTCAGTCTCATGGGTTTAGTCTTGCAGTGGCAGCCTGTCCCCCAGCAGCCACTGAGCACAGCATGAAGGCAGCCCTTGAGGGACATTACCCGGCCAACCTCTGCGGATGCGTAATATGTAAGCTGCTTCTCACTAGAGGCAGGGAGTCTGGTTCTCTGTCTTGCCCAGCTCTTGCATCTCTCTCTGGGGGCTTGGCAGTGCCCATGTGGGGGTGGCAGTGATTGATGATGCCCACTCCATTTAACACACTGTGGAACCCCAGCGGCAGATGGGGATCTACAGATGCATGCTTCACTGCAAAGCAACACAAACCAGGTCTCGAGGAAGTTAGCTTTGCTACAGTGTGTCAGTGTGCTGTTTTACAAGTGCAGTAGATCATGCTGCTGTCTTTCTGCATATGGAACATCCCATTGAACATGTACCATGCAATATGGCACGTGTCAGGAGAACGGTAACTAATGATCTAAAGAATCACCCTTAAAGGCATGAAGACGTGGAGCAGGTTCAAATATTATTCTGCTATGTGAGTATTTTTTTTATCTGCTTCGAATGCATCAAGTATAAAATTGAATGCATGAATATTACGCACACGTGAGTATACATATTATGCAATTACTGGACCATTATCACTCTCACATCAGTGTAGTGACATTGCATGAGAAATTGCATTTGGGCTGCAGGTTCCCACCTCGTTCATTCGGAAGAAATTTGAACCCTCCGCTTCCTCCGCCAGTTTGATTTGACGTATTAATCTTATCAACTTTACAAGAGTGCAGATGTGAATAACTTAAATATTCCAAAGTTATTTTCATGCAAAGGGGAGAAGAGGGTAGGAGCAAGTTATTTGTCGGTCTGGTGAAGTGGGAGGAAGTTCCATTTAATTGGATTTTGATGTGCCCTGTTGTCATGGCACCCAGATCCCATCCTTACACATAAACGTATGTGTACGTGTGGGCCTGCGCGTAAGAGTGTGTGTGTGTGTCTGAGAGAGAGAGAGAACAAAAACACACACGAATCTAACACAAGAAATGAGCTTCTATATAGAGCATTTAGTAATGGAGGTATAGCCAGTAATATTGATTGAGAGAAATAAATGTGTTTGGCCATTTGTCACAACGGGCTCAGGCTACAGCTGGTTAAGTGGCCACGGATCCCTTCACCAGTGGCAAGTGAAATCACAGCCAAGTGGTTTAGTGCATGTGTAATGAAGGGACACAAAGTCCATCTGCATCGCAGTCTGCTTTGATGCTTTGATGTGGCATGTGCTCTACCTCCATTTATCTCCAAAGGCGACTCTATAAAACCCCAGATTAGCAAGACACACACCATCATTTGTCTGCGCTGGATCCAGAGAGCAACCACCACAATCCAGAGCATTTTTAACTCTTAATCAACTGGTGGGGAAAAAAACCTCTATAAAGCAACAATTTGGAATGGAAAAGTTTAATTTAAACATTAAATATTCATAATTTGTATAGCTATATACGCAATACAAAGTAAAGTGAAGTAAATATTACAGCCCTTTTTTATCATTATTATTTTTTTGGCCACCGGGTGGCAGGGTTACACAACACTGTCATATTACCACCTTATTAAGTTGTTGTGGAAACATGTTAGCAAGCTGTTGCTTTTTACCCACGCGACACACTCATAGCAATATTAGAATTGATTTTCGGTCTCGTTTCTGGCCACCTGACAAATGTAGGATCTTTTTTTTCCCAATCTGGTCCAATATTCACTCAACTTTTGGGTCTGTTTTGGTCTCTAACAACTCCTGAGGGAAACATCTGGCTCTTTAGCTGCAACTTTATCTGTCGTTTGGTGCCGAGAATGTAGCGTGCAGAGGGGTTTATCAGACGAAAGAAAACGACCCTGATGACAGCTTGGAGACCGACCCAAAAGAGTGAAGTTGCAGGCCATAAAACCGTGAGCTAAAAAAAAACCTGAAGCAGAGATGGGTGATCGTTTTCCGTGTGTTTGTTACTGCGGTGTATTACGCATTGATTAGTGCAACATGAAATAATAATTCACAGAAAGCATTAGGCAAAAATAAATAAATGCACAATAAATAAATAAAAATGCATTTACACTGTAGTCCCGAAAAAAACGAAAGCAGTCAATGAAATATTAATCAGATTCCACAGCTAGTGTGCGGATTCAAAACTATAACTTTCATGCTCACTTTATGTTTGCTTGTCCAATCTTCATGCCACAGATTCTTGGAATTATATGCCTTTCAAGACAGCTACAATTATTATTTTCCTTCTTTGATAATATATCTGTGTCTAACACTAAGCTGAACTGACCAGAAGCCTGCAGGCATAATGGGGCTCTACGCAGAAGGTGAGGAAAAAGCTCTCATCACTGGGGGGAGGAAATATTAGAAGTAACTGTTTCCCTCCACAAACACTGTGTTGAATTAATTGCCGGTCCCAGTCCCCAGAAACACTCATTAAGTCTATAAATCCGGCCAGTTGCCAAGGATGTTAAGAGTGACATAAGGCAAGATTAACCATCCATTCTCTGAAGTACCAAACTGAGTCACAGTTGAGTGTGAATGTAAACACTAATATTGACATGGGGAGCTCTTGTAGCTTAACTGTGCACGAGGGAGCTCTAGCCAATCCAGTCACACGCACATGCACACACACAACACAGGCTTCTTTTTAAGGATGCCTTACATCATAAAAACAAGCACAAGCACTGCTTTGTGTGTGTAGAGGTGTTCCCATGGTGCAGAGTAGACACTCCTAAAATAATTTACAGGAATGATAATTTAGAGACATTATAAAAATATTGGTGTTTGTATGGAGGTGGTACACAAACAAAACATGTTTCTCTGCAATAAATGATGGACTGCGACACCGTTCACGGCGATGGCTTGCCGCGCTCCAGATCATATTCATATCATATCATTTCTTGTGGTTGGCAGCTATCAAGAATAGATAAGGAAGCACCTCGGAGTTGCGCGCGAGCACTTGGATCCCGCGACAGTGCTGACGAGTATCTGGAGCATCCAAATTTAGTCGAATGAAATCCAGGGTTAATCACCCAGGATGCAACGCAGACACTCAAACATCTGTTAGGAAAAAAAAAAAAAAAAGCGAGACTGCACGGTGGCTTGCATGGAAAATTCATTTACTCCTCAAATAAATAGGGGGGAACAGTGAAATTACATTCCCGATCTCTACTGGAGAAGAAACACTGATTCTTTTTTTTTTTTTTTTGACCAAGCTAAAAATAAAATGTTGAATGGGGGATAAAAAAGGAGACACAATGATGCTGGCTACATGGATGCCTGCCTTTAAAAAGCAAGACATGTCATAATCTATAATTCCAAGTGGACTGGCTGCACACAATTAATAGGCATGCATACAAAATCTTAATTGTATTTTCTGCTGAAGCATACCAAACCTAGTTTGGAAGGTATGACAGCTGAGCACACACAGCTAGACTATATCGAGCTAGGCTGTGCAAATGATATTAACCCACATCAAATGGAGGCTTATTGCTGGCCAAGAGAGCTTAAATGACTCATAAAGATTTCAAATATTTGGCCTTCTACAAAGCATGGACATGAGATATGGTGATGGCTTTTTGCCCTACAGAAAGCTCGGTTATCTCTCTGGAGAAATGAAACTTGAGGTGAGTCTAAACCCGGGACTCTATTCTATTCTGCTCCACTCTTCCTGCAGGCTGTACAGCTGTAAACTGCTACAGGAAAAGTGCAATTCTCTAACGAGGAGTTTTCCTGCCTGTTAAATTGTGAGTAAAATCTTTTGGCTGGATGCCTGTTAAGCTCCTGCTAATTGTAGGGGAGAAGGGTTACCTTGAAAACACTCTTCGACTCTCACTCCACATTAAGGCTAACCAATGCAGAGGAGTGAAGAGGGAATGAAACAGACTTCACTCCAAAAAAAAGAAAAAAAACTTAAGACAGGATCCTATGGGAAGATCCGTGCCCATTCATCTTTAATGTATCTCAACTTGTGCTCCAAGGCTCAGAGGACTGACAATGGAGAACAGACAGAACGAAAGAAGAATGGGAAAGGGAAAGAGAGAATTTGGAGGGAGAAAAGAAAGGACGAGGGGGCAGCTTACTGGGGAATAGGAGTACACTGTGAATGATTGATGAGCAGACAGGGCTGTTGGGTGCATTCGCCAAGCAATAAAAATGGACTAATCCATCCTTTTCACTCCCTGAGGATCATAGCGCCATAGCCGTCACTGAGCTAGTTGGATTTTTGGAACTTTTC
The DNA here is from genome assembly GCA_014281875.1 of Nibea albiflora. Taxonomy (NCBI): domain Eukaryota; kingdom Metazoa; phylum Chordata; class Actinopteri; family Sciaenidae; genus Nibea; species Nibea albiflora. The sequence continues at coordinate 19,260,946 of CM024804.1, read as the reverse complement.
GGCCTGTTCGCTGACCGGTTTTCAAGAAGCAAAAACAGTGGAGGAGTTCATGCCAACTGGTATCCAGCCCAGTGGAGTCTCTCCATCACCTCCCGTTTTCTGTCGTTTTCATTTCCATCATCCTTTCCCTGATGTCTGTCTGGCAATCTGTCTTTTTGTCTTTGTACACCTGTCCATCTGACAGTGGTTTGGTTAATTTGCCTGGATCAATCTGTTCTCCCCGAAATGTCCACACTCATCTCCTGTGTCATTTCCCCTTTGACCACCCACTCGCGCTCTCAGTGTCATTTTCCCACCAAGCTCACCTTCATTCATTCTGCATCCTGATTACGCTGCTCTCCCTCTTGTTCCTCTTTCTCCCATCAGCTGCCAGTCTTTCTTTGCTAAACACAGAGTGACCCCTGTTGGTGGCGGATATACTTACAAGTTGTAATGGCACATCTTTCTCTTCTCTGGGGGACATCAACCATGAAATCAGCCTGGCATTGGCTTCACTGTGACAGACCCTCTGTCTCGGGGCCATATTTGCCCCCTGCTCTCCCTCCTCACTTGGGAAGTAGCACTAGTCAGCAGGTGGGGTTGAGTCTCCTTGCTTTATATGTCTCCTCAGTGTTTTCTACCTCTCTTTTACAGCTCCAATACAGCTGACCAAGTCATTTAAAGGCTCTAAACTGGTAGCTGGAAATCGGGGCATCCCTGTGTTTGTCTTAGACACAAAGTAGTGCGGTGTGCGTTGGTGTAAGAAGTATACTCAGAGTCTTTACGTAGGTAAAACTACAGTATGAAAATAGTCTTGGCCCTTGATATGTAAGCAGATTTTTTTATTGTAGGTTGTATGGTGGAGTTACTTTTGAACTGTTTCACTGATTTGTAGTTTTATCTAACAATATCTAAACAATTTTAAAATGTAAAGTAACTATGACTTCTTAAATAAATGTTGTGAGCTGTTGCGAATGCAACAAGACGTAGAAGTAAAATACTATTTAATGTGAATAATGGTAAAGAGATGTCCTTAAATCAATAGGTAGTCATTTTTATGATTGATATAGCTATATGGCTGATATAGCTATGCAGCCAGCTAGTTAGCTTAGCATAGCACAAAGAGTGGAAACGAGGGGAAACGGTTAGCCTGGCTCTGTCCAGTGCTCATTATTAACATGTGTGAGTCTGTTTCATTGCTTGACGTGTAAAAACAAGTTGCAGCTGTATGTTTTATGCGTTGGACTATTTCTCGGCCCGATGCAGTCACTTCCTGAGATGTTGTTGTCGCAGTTAGGTTGCCAGGCAACCAGGAGTGACTTGAGAAGTGTAATGTGTTTATTAGCATTAGCATTAGAGGAGCTGTTGGGCACATTTGGTTAGTTTTGTTACAGAGCCAGTCTAGTTTTCAGTCTTTATGCTAAGCTAGGTTAAACAGCTGTTAGCTCTAGCATACAGCTTAGTTATCTATCATTCTTCCAGCACTGGCAAGAATATGTTTCACAAACTATTGCTTTAAGCACACTACTTGGGTAAATTTACCTAGTTATTTTCCATATTTTGACATACTTTAGTAGTAATGACTGACTCACACTGTTCTTTCCTTTCCTTACCTTGTACTGTTTGTATTTTCACAGCATAAACAAATGTGAGTATGCTCCTCGTCCTCCTTTCAAACAAATCTAAACAGATTACTTCACATTTTCTATTGAAACAGCTGAGTGACTCATCCATGCTGAGCGACAGTAGCTTCCCGAGAAAAGTAAAGTTGATATTATTCTATTTCTCCGCTGTTGCTCCTGGAAGTCAAAACAGAGAGAAGCGGATCAGCTTAAATTTGCTAAAATGCTTAAGTTATGACACAGCCGGCAGAGATTTCCTTTGAAATGTAGTGTGTAGTGAGTCGGGCTGTCTGTAGTAAGTGAAGTGTAATTGCGTCTCGGTGTAGAAATATGTCCTAAGTCGGGCTTCAAGTTTAATTTGCTCCAGAGTGAAAAGAATGAATAAGACACATGCAGATGGGAATATCAATGTGAACTATGCTTCCCCTTTGCTTTCATCATTCACTAAAGGCATCATGACATAGCCTGTTTTATTAACGGGGATTGAGTTTGAAGAGTGAAAGAGATGTATGTTTGACACAGGTGAAGAGAGGGACTGTGTGGAAGCCCTCCTTTGTTCGATGCAGTCACGTACAGCAGTTCTTGTATTGAGGCGGAAATTACTGAAATATCACTAAAGTTATGCAAGAAGTGATATCCTTATGACGTGAAGGTAATTTATTAAACACCTCAGACATGCACCTCATCACTAATCATTGGTAAGTTATAAGCAACTTCCCGGCAGCCAATCACACTCTGCTCAGACAACATATTTGATCACCAGATGAGACTAGCCCCCCCTCCAACACTCGCTATTACCTCACATGATTTATTTCAAATTTCATTTGATGAGACTGACCCCTTCGCCCCAGCCACAGAGAAGACTGAATCATAAACGTCAACCGTGAGATTTTGATTTAAGGAGATCCAAGTGATTAAAAGTTAATTGTTGAAATGTGTCAAGGTGGCTTGTTTAATTACGATGAACGAGGCCTTCATTTTCAGCGCGACTTAAAATAGCGCGGCGGGTAACTAACACCGCAAGGCTCGTCTGTGTGGGTGCGGCGCCGCTTTATTTACTTTGCAGAAGTCACAGCGATGACCCCTTGGGAAGATAATTAAGGTGGAATCAACATTTCATGCTGTACGTGATGAGCCTATCAAGACAATTATGCTCTTCAGAAAAGGGACGGGGAGCTTGAAGCAGGAGAAAATGCTGATAAGCAGTGTTACGCAGGTTTAAATTGTGAGGTATAACAGACAGTTTGGAGTATTCAGATGCAGCTTCCCCAGGCTGCCGCTTACACAGGATAATTAGGTCCAATGTAGTAGCTGGAGGAGGTAGCTGGTGGAGTGGGAGTGCATGGATTCAATGAGCCTGTATTTTTTGCCGTATTGTTAAGCACTTGAGATATTCCCCACTTAGTTAGTTCCCCTACTGTCACTGGGGAGCTAACAGAATGCTCTACCCATCTCTTTTAGATGTTTCAGGCATATATTCATTGCCATTGATTTATGTGTCAGGTCATAGTCCTCTATTGACTTTAATGTATTCTATCATTTCCACTGTATTCTAGAAGAAGAGCTTTCTTGCCTCCCGCAAAGTTTGAACTGGGTCATGGCAAAGACCCTGCAGGCCATTTCTCTTTGCATAAGTGTTCCTTTCATGGCATGCCAGTTACACAGCAGATACTCAAGCTAAGTTCATTTTCATATAAACTAGAGACCCTTCTTTTCTCCCTGTGAATAGAAAAAGAATACATTTGACTATTCGGCAACGAGGACACGCAGCGTCGTTGAAGCATGCAATACCCGACTCGACCAATAAGGCAGCACCAGCATTTACAGTTAGTGGTACCACTTTTTTTCTTCTTCTTTTTTATGACCATGTATAAGGCAGGTAGCTGCTGTATGTTTGTTTGATGTTTTACATAAAATTTAGAGAGTCGTGAATGAACTTGATCTAGATTATGGATTAAGCTCTTGATTATCTCCACAGTTTATTTATTAACTTTGTAAGAGAGACGAGTATCCAGTGTCAGAGAACTGTGTCTTATTTCACTTTATTCACTTTATAACCATATAAGACAGAAAGTGGACAATCTAATTCTTTCTAACTAATTGATTAACTTAATTGACTAATATTATTGCCTTCTGTGACCAACTTTGCAATATGCAAACTGAAAACAGAAACACAAAATAACAACAAACTAACCTATTAATCGGTTTCTGAATAGTTGTTTTGAAGCTCAAAATCTCTGGCTCTAACCGCCGCCATGTTGGATGTCCTGCTTCTAATCTAATAATTGGCAAAGACTCAGATCCTCGGTGGACCTGACGCCGCCCGAATGATGCCTAAGTGCTTAAGAAGCCATCTGTAACAGCACCCACCCACCAGTCAAAGCATCTACACTGTCACTGTCATGAACAGAGATCAGAACCAGGCCGTAAACATGTTACTCAGCTTCAAGTGGCCGTTGAAGGAACTGAACTGCTTTGGCACTTCCTCACATCCACGCAGGTTGCAGGCTTGCTTGCGACCCGCGCTTGAGCATGCAGGAGGATTTTTCTGCAGTGACAGTGTTTTGTGTAGTCATGATGAGCGTGTCACCGTTTGTGCTTGTAAATCGCATGTTTTGGCAAGAAAAGAAAGTTAACCATGAAGTTACGTCTGTGGTGTTGAACAAAAATGGATGGTATTAAAATCTTGTCTATATAATTGCTGTTTATTACTTGTCTGGGCATTAATGTTTAATTATTCCCACTTCATAAATAGGCATGAAAATAGAACCAATCATAAAAGCACTATTCTGTGTGCTTCACCGGCGTTAAAACACAAACACACACACACAAACACCAAACGCACGTGCATAGACACACCATCAATATAATTGCGAAACTAAATTATGGCGGCCATGGGGAAATATAAATTATTTTATGTGAGCTGTACTCATTTCACGCCTGGTGGATTCTCACCTTTAACCGGGAATGTGCATGTCTTTCGATGCAGTTTCAGGCACGGGTATTCTAATAAAAGAATAATGGAAGCATTCTCCCTTTTTAATTGGACATTGTTAGAATGACATATCAATCCTGCTGCAGAGATGCCCTTTCCATGTTTACTGTAATTGAAACGTTCTCTATTCCCCCCTTCCCTCACAGTCATGCTATACAGGAGATTGAGACTGCTTATGTCTTGCAAATCTGGACCGCCTGCATGGTTGTTTATTGTTGACTCTGCTTTACTCAGCATCACATCATTTCATTTTCTTTTCATTTGTTTTGTTACTAATATCTCGATGTTTGTGTGATTTACTCCGCCTTTGTTCTCAGACACCCTAATGTGCAATTCTCTTTATATTCTCACTGATATTAGCAATACTATTACTAGCGGTGATTCATTCGCCTTCATGCTCTTTGTTTTCTGCAATTTTACATTCCATAAGCTCTGATTTCCATTAGCATTTTTGCAATTATCCAGAAATTCTATTAAAGTTCTTGGCAATGAAATGACAAGAAATGATCATCCTATTATGCCCCGGAGCTAAAAAAATAAAAACAACATAATGTGCATGGCATTGTATGGTAATAATTTTCATTAGAGATTTTTTAAAAATAAATAAATATTTAAAAGAAAACTGTGAATTACTACCTGTGTTTAACCACTCAAAATTCCATTTCAGGTATTCATGGCATGAGGCTGACAAGTGAACTGAAGCCGAGCAAATAGAAACTGGCAGCCGCTGGATGAATGGCTGCATGTTTGGGTCATGATAAGGAAGAATTACATTTTTACACATCACCGAGGAGAGGAAAACAAAGCCTGGTGTGGGGTTAAAAGCTCTTTAAACTGTTGGAAAATAACCCAGTGAAAAAAAGATTCTCTCTTTGTGGTTTAAGCCTTTTTCTCAGTGGAAAATGTAAGTGATTTAGAGCTCATCAAAATCACACAGTATGGGCCCCAAAGCACACATAGTAAAAAGTATGATAGTGGTCCACAGGGTGGATAAGGTACTGTATCAATCTTTTGGGGGCGTTCCTAATGGAGCTATTATAGAGTCAGTTGTCATATCCAAAGAACTTCATTAATCATGACGAGAGGGATAATCCTCCCTCGTTTAACCATATAACTCCCAGGTTCCCCGTATTCTAAATGATCAGATTCAACACTGCAAACTTGTTTTTCGATTCCCATCCATCCATCCATCCATCCATCCATCCATCCATCCATCCGTCCATCCATCCATCCATCCATCCATCCATCCATCCATCCGTCCATCCATCCATCCTTCCAGGAAGTCTGACTCATACCCTCACCACACATCCCCACCCTGCGCAAGGTCAGCCTGTCCTTCACATTTAGACTGTATATTATGTATCTCTCCCGCAAGCAAAGCAACGCCAGATTGAAACGATTGTCAAAGAGTAGGTACATTCGAGCATGAATGAAATGAGAAACGCTATCTGAGGGAAGTATGGTCTCTCTTTTTTTTTTTAAATAATAGGGAGTATTATAAAATATGTTGTATTTTGTCGTATTTATGCTTTCTTTTATTTGTACTTTGTGCTTTTATTCACCACGTCTGCTGTCTGTTGTCTGGCTGGTTTTGTTGAAAGTCCTTCGCTTATTTACTGTAAGATTGTTTTTTGTTTTTTTCATTCCTTGTGTTGTGTTCCATTTTCTTTTAAAATGTAATAAAAGCTTCAAATTACCAACAACAAAAATGAAACATAACCTTCTGAAGATGAAAACAACACAAATTATATAAACCTCTGACAACCGACAAGGTAAAATAAGAGAAGACCAAATAAGAGCAGACCAGTTAAGATCAAACTTTATTTGTCCAGAGGGGAGTTGTTATGCAGCTGTTTCAGCACTAAAGGATGGAAATATGAAGTATCAAGCAAATCCAAAATATACACAACGCCAAGAATATAAATGGGTTAACAATAAGAATCAAAGAAGGATTACCACATAAAAGATTTCTTTTTCTTTTGGTTTCTCTTGAAGCTAAAACAATTTGTCAAGTCGATCTGTGGACCAACAAATGAATCAATTAACTATTTTGATAGAATAAACTGTTAAATATTTGCGGCTTCAGCTTCTCAAAGAATGTGATGATTTATTTCTGTTTTATATAATAATAAATTGAATATCTTTGGTTCTTTGACTGCTGGTAAAATAAAGACATCCCTTTGGGCAAATAATAATGAGCATTATCTGCTGTTTTCTGGACTAAATGACTCGTCAGTTAATCAAGAAAGTGATTAAGCAGATTCATTGTTGCAGCCCTAGTTTGTTTTGGTCAACGGCCATAGATACAAAGGCCAGAAAGAAAGCATAGATGCAGATTTAGTTCAGTCAGAGAGGACAAAAAAGGGGGCACAAGGCCTAATGTACATTATCCCGGCCAGTTGGCAGCATGGCTCTTGAGAGCCCACTCCCACTGGGTGTGAATCAGAAATCTAACAGCTAATGGCAACAGTCGCCCCATGGTAGCACTACTGACAGCAAACTAATGCCCACACATAGGGAGTGGAGCACAAGAGCTGTCAACACCCCACCATGACCCTGTGGGTATAAACTGGCAAAAGAAAAAAAAGAGAAAGAAAGAAAGCGAGAGAGGGAGAGAGAGAGAAATCATCCCCAGTTAAAATTGATGGCTGTTATTTATTTTTCCAACACCTCATAAGCACACTTGAGCCCTTTACCACGAGGACTGGATTTTCCACTTCAGTGTTTGTCTTGCTATAATCAAAGTTTTGAGTCACATTTATAAGTGGAAGAGCGTAGCATAGAAGAGCATATTGAATGGGTCAGAGGAGGAGTATATTACCAGCTCTGTATATATAATGCCAGCCTTTATTTCAGGCTCTCACGCATACTTCACACGTGGATCTGCAGACGAGTGACAAATTAAATGAAAAAATATTGTTTTTTTTAGTCATGCAGAACTCGAAAATCGAGTTGTTGTTATGTATTTTTCTATACGGGTTTATTCTTTAATCTGTCAATTATTTATAACTAACTGGTTTGTTAATTCTGAGGTAAATAAGGTGATTGACTCTATGATTGTTATTCTTGTTATTCCTTTAATTGCATCAGTTTAGTCATCACGAGGAGTGCAATGCAGCAAAGTCTGCAGGCTGCGTGTTCTGTAACAGGAAGCCTGTATCACAAACAGCTGGGATGGACTTTGGGAAAGCCAAGAAGGATGCATCAAATGGAATGATGCTATTGCTCGCGTTATGGGAAATGTCGGATCCAGTGTTTTTGAACGTTGACCCATGCTCAGGACTCAAAGTCAAGATATTTTGGTCTCTACTGCTCTCATTTTTGACAATTTCCTCTCCTGTAAGTCTCCCAAACTTCATGGGAGTGCAACACTAAATTGCCCTAGGACCATGCATTACTAAATACAAAGTAAAATCCAGAAATGATTATGTATCTCAGAAGAAATTAGAACTAATCAGAATCTATTAGCGTTATTTTATTAACAACAAAGCCTGCAGGGTGTCGTGAGACAAGCACTGGCAAAGAGAGAGGAAGAATCGCTGCACTCACAGCTGCACTCACAGAGATGAGCAGTATCTCCAGCGTTCAGCACCACCACCAAACCGAATCAAGTTTGTGTTATCAGTATACAGGTTAAACACCAACACTGAGCAGCGTCAGCAAAGAATAGGAGTCCTGAGGGGAGCAGACATCAAAGTAATCAACCACTGAATGCAAGTCGAGAGAACAGCTGTCACAACACAGAACGGTTTTATCTTTTATACTCAGTAGAAAGGAGAAGCCTTCTCTATTAACATCCCTAAAAACACTATTATTTACTTCACCGTACATAATCTACCACCATGATAACCCAATAGCAATGACGCAAAGTGATTTTTTTTTATGTTTAGCTCCTGCAGGCCATAAAGCTCTTGATTCATAAAGGCTGGAACGAGATCAGAAACTTGAATTCATCGCCGAAACCGAAAAAACTCATCCCAGACAATACTGACACAAACAGGCGTCGGCCTAATCTATCTGGAGCGGTGCGGTAGCACACATAGCCGAATAGGAGAGCGTCGTGATTTTCAATTTTGATGCAGTTATTTTTCCAGGGTTGCTCCGCAGTGTAGATATTGTGCGAGTGAATCACCACAATGTGAGCGAAGCACTTCAGCAGGAACTCCAGGTTCTTTCCCCGAGATCCCAGCAGAGAGTGCATTAATCATCACAGCCTCCCCTCCCAAGTAAAGACAGAGAGCAACAGCTGGGGGAGAGGAGCTCGGCTTTAAACAGTACAGGCTGCAGGAGGTTCAGCCATCACTTCTTGTTGTGGATTCTGACATCAATAGTAATGAATACCTTGGAGCGCTGCCTGACTGCCTGAGCATGAATTGCTATCACACATGAGACTGGGCATTGAAAGCGTTTTTTTTGTTTGTGTGTCTTTGTGTGTGCCAGTGACCGCGTCAGTGTGTGACCATGTGTACTTCTAACGTACGCGCTTCTGTGTACCTGTACGTCCTCGTGAATTGCTGTGAGTGTGCCCCTTTGTCGGGGCAAATATGAGTAATATGCAGACTAACAGGTAGCCCTAAATGACCCGGTGCTGACAGGAACAATTAATCAGAACATTGTTTGGTGCTCTTGGATGAGGCCGGGGCCTCATGCTGAGGTTACACCTGCAAGGGCTGAAGCTGCTACTGGGATCCAGTGCACCAATACACACTGATCTTTAAATGATCTATGGCTCGGCAGACCGCATTTATTTCAAGCAAGTTTTTGCATGCTGGTTGGACAGTTAAAGGCACAGTTCAGACACACAAAACTATCCGAATGGTCAGATGCCACTGAGGTCAGGAAGAAAATAAGCTTTTTTTTTTGTTTTTGGTTGAACCAATCTTTTAATAGAATAGAGGATAATACACACCTAGGGCAGTTCCCTTATTTGATCCTCAATCCTCACTTGACCTGGAAATCGTTCCAGTCCGCAATCATTAAGGCCATTCCAGTGTTCATATTTCTGCTCAGAGGAGCGAGAAGGGATCTCTGAGGAGGACTGAGCGAGGATTCATGAGACCTTTGTGGAAGCTGTTTACTGGCCTGACACACCCCTTTATTGGAAAACTGTTAGCGGCTGGACGCCGCAGCTGATCTGAAAGCTGCGGTACAACGACGACACGGCTTTTAATATCGAAGTTGACAGACAAATCACAAAAGCAACTCAAGTATGATAGGTCGATTTTTTATTTTTTTGGTTTTCTGATTCACATTCTAGTTGAATATAATGGATCCGTGTTTTCCTGTGTAGGTCTGATTAACTGCCTTCATTCATTAGGCGGATGGTTCATGATCAGTTATTTTCCCTTTCAGTCTGTATAATGAATAATATTACTGTATACTCGGAGGACAGGAAGAGCCTGTTGTCGTTCAGCTATAAACATATTTTAATTGTCATTTCCATTCAGTCACATGTGGGGCTGAAACTCCCAGGGCTTCTGGTAGAAACTATAGTTAAGATTTACATCATTTCCACGTTCCCTAAAACGTTTGGGCTGATAAATTATTTCAAATAATTACATTTATAAACAGTATTTCCATGAATGCAGATGCAAATATGTCTCTATATACTGCATAGATATATATTTTCATGCATTCTGCCAGTAGAAATGGCAGAATTGATGTGAATTCATGTGAATCCGGGAAAGAACTTTTTTTTTTTCTTTAAGAATCATTTCCTCAGTTCCTCTCACATCTTTATTGTGAGGGACTAAGAAGCAAGGAAAGGGTGCGAGTAAGAGAAGTACGGATGCAGATAACGGCAGAGCAACATTAACATTCAAACTTCCATCCATCTTTCTGATTAACGCAAGTCTAATACTCACTTTTAGTTCTGTTTTGGTCTCCACCATCTCCTGAGAGAAATACCTGGCTCTGTAGCTAATAAATGCTTCTCTACAGGTTCACGATCTCGTTGTTAATTTTGTCTGTTTGCCATTTGGTAGCATACAGTGGGTTTGTAATTTAAATGACTGCCTCCTGCATCAGAAAACAATGTTGACGAGTGGATCAAAACAGTAAACCTGTGGTTTGTCATTAGGAGCAGTCCATTTGATGTTTCACGTATTTTATTTCCATTTTACTTTTATGCATTTCATTATTAAAACATTTTTTCAGTATCAAGTCAAGAAAGGCTGCATATGTACAGGAGAAGAAAATAACATATTAAGAAATACAAGAAATACACTTTGCTGACCAGTAAGAAGGGGCGACAATGCAAAATGAATTATTGTGTATGATGTCTAGATGAATACTTCAGAGATCATCTCAGTGTATAGATTTCGATGAAAAAACAACAGGCTGGAGTGGTAACCACATTGCAATTCTACGCTCACCTCCTGTTCGGGGAATTCAGTTGTTACTAATCAAAGCAAATTTAATTAAACACTTTGGCTCCGTCCATTCAACTGGCTCTTTTGTCCAGCGATCTATCAATGCTATTGCCACCTAGCTAGTTTTAATGGTTTACTTCCTTTACGCTTGCACATTATGTCGAGAGGTCTTTGCTTGCTGATCTATGTAGGACAAGCATCGGGGATGTCTGAAGTAATAAATGAACAAGATGAATGTCGGGGATATGTTCATTTGAAAGCTCTTGTCACTGAGGGTTTGTCGTCTGGCTGCACAAAGGGTGGAGCCGTCCTGCCTGATTTGCTTTAGATTCAAACTGTGGTTAAATTGGAAATCGTGAATCACTCTGACAACATTGGTGGAAGATGGATTACACCAGTTAAAGGCTGCCTTCTCTTTCCTTTGCTTCTTTTTAAAGAAATCATACAAAAAATTAATTTTTCTGACAGACGGCTGACCCAGGCAAGCAACGAAAATGGATTGCAAGGGAAGGCCAGCGCCGAGGCACTACAAAGCTGGTTTCATCAGCGCGGCACTATCCCAACCACATCCAAAAGCTCTCGGCAGCACAATGAGCCTGGCTGAATATTTGATCAACTGTCTCAGGTTTAACAAGCCTTGCCAAACTACACCTGCCTGGAGGAAAATGATATGCCTTTGAGCAGGGTAATGCCCCCCCCCACCCCAAGGTGTTAAGGAAGTGAGCGTTTGATGTTCACAATAGCCAATCTGCGCTAATCTTATCCAATCTTGGGCACTTGGATTCTCAGCAAGGTTCAAGATTTGCATTACTGAACAATGGTGCTCTGGGTGCCAGTAATGCCTTCCAGTATAATCTAGCCATAAATTACAAACAATGCACTCAGCCACAGTCCACTGTAGGGTAAATGGAGTGTTTACAGATTGAATTCAGTAAATGCTATATAACTGTCTTTCATGCTCAAGTGTGATACAACTGATATTTTGTGATAATGCAGTTGGAAACTCTGATAACTCTGCTAACTATAAAGGTATGAATTTATATATTTTTTCAAATCTGTCTTTCAGTCTGAGTTTCAACGTGTGTGCGTGTGTTCACCCCAACTCATCGTCGCTGGCTGCAGCTCATTGCCCTGCAGTAATATCAGGCTTTGCAGACACCTGGGACCAGTGGTGTGGGCCCTCAGAGGAGGCAACCACCTGGCAACAGGCCCTGATTACTTTCTCCACTCTCCGGAACTCAACTCTGTATATGCCATTAACTGCTGCACGCAGTGTGATCCCAACCCGACCGTGCCGTTAACCCTGTACATAGAGGGTTGTTTACAAATGCACACACATACACACACGCACACCACAACTTCACAACTTAACCACAACCCTACTAAAGCCACCACCGTTTATATCTTCCGTAATCGTCCAGGTGAGAGTTGTGAAGTGAGATAACATGATGCAAGGGTGACATCTAGTGGACAGATTATAGCCAGACATGAGCAGTGTGTGATTATTAGCTTTGCAATAATACATTATACATGATACATGAAAATTTTCTTTTCAATTTCCTTTGTTTTCTAAAAAGTCATTCACAAGAAAGAAATATACAGTAAATCTCACTATTATATCCATGTTTGGGGTGAGACACACTCCTGAGAAGTCAGACTTCCTGTTTGACCTCTGAACAAACTTAAGTTCCATGTGCAGAAACAGGACAGCACTGCGTTAAAAAGAACAATTAACAGAAGTCATACATGTAGAAAATCAGTTATTTTCAGTATTTCGTATATCCCTGGGTGGCACAGTGATGCAGTGGTTAGCACTGTCACCTCACGGCAAGAAGGGTCCTGTTTCCTGTGTGGAGTTTGCATGTTCTCCCCATGTCTGCGTGGGTTCTCTCCGGGTACTCTGGTTTCCTCCTGCACTCCTGCACAAGTCATGCATCTAACGGGTTAGTCGGTGACTCTAAATTGGCCCTAGGTATGAATGTGAGTTTGAATGGTTTCAAATTTTCTTTATCTGCTAATTGTGTGAGTCGATTTTATGTCTATAATATTAGTATAGCAATTCTTGTGTGGATTAATTCTTGTATTTGTGTCTTTAATTCACTTATAGGCATCAACAGAAATCACTACATGGTACACAGGTGTGTGTGTGTGTGTGTCTGTGTTTTTGTCCCCAAGCCACTAGGGGGCGCCATGTCCTTGTTCAGGTTTTTGTTGTTATTGTTTGTTTGTAATGTAAAAAGTAGGACCGGACACCAAGACACGTTAAAATATGTAAGAGTCTCCAAAAGAAAGAAAATAAAGGTCATTTATAGGTCACTGACAGTCCTAGTATTTTACTGCCATCATAACCTGAAGGCTGTGCATATTTCATGTTTTTTTTCTTAATTATCAATTATCATTATTTACTTTGTTTTTAGGATTTATTATTCATACATGATTTGTTTTATAAGTATTTAACTTAGATAATGGAGTTATGTTTCTTTTCCTGCTACTGTGTGGACTGTGTAAATGGCCTACGGGAACTACAGAGGCAACAATACAATATGCAAAACACTGCAGTGTGAGCACAGCATCCACGAGCGTGAATGATTGACAGCCAAAGGAAAAAGAACGCCTAATCTTATCTCTGAAACATGCAAATATTTCAAAGCTCTGCATGTCCCCGTCAGAGGGAAGAGGAGAGAAGAGAGGAAGGGAAGTAACCATTTTCCAAGAGGGAGGTGCTACGAAGTCGGAACCGTGTCAAAGTTACTGTACTTAGGAACACTGACAGAAGTTATGAAGGCTTTCTGCTGACATATGGAACACGAGGAGGAAGAGACGAACAGAGAAGGTAAGCTGTCAGTTCGTCTCCGGGGTGAAATTTGTTGGCGAGAAATTAGGCTCGTTTCCAAACCTGTCGAGCGTTTAGAAGTGGAAATGTACCGTTGGAAACTTGTACTTGTCACCTGTGTTAAGTAGGTACACGCAGTCAGTGTGCGCTCTTCAACAGAGGAGTGTTTATTCCTCGTTTATATAATCGTACAGGTAACATAACGTGTACACAGCCCGTGCGTAAAGACGCGCGGCGTTTCTTCCTGTTATCTCCAGCTCACTCAATTTAACAGAGCAAAGCTGAACACACTTTACAGTATATGAGCAGCACGGGGCTCGTAGACCTCATACAGTGTGGTAAAGGAGTCATTGATTATTGACCACTAAATGTGAATATTTAACAGGGTACAATCACACGTTTGACATTTACAACACAGCCAGCATTTACATAAAATGTAACTTTTTGAATGTCTATTTACATTTTTATCAGCTACACCAAATGTAATGTACACTGTCTCTGTCAAGAGTATATTAAGAAGAAATGGGAATAATGAGTAAATATGATTAAATTAGGGGAATTAAAGTTTTAACTAAGACTATAAATAGGTTGTTATTTTCTTTATTAATCGGTTTAACATCATTGGGTGTACAAAATATGATGGTCACAATGTCACAATATCCTCAAGGTTACATCATCAAATGACTTGTTTGGTTCACCCAACAGAAAAATATATATATACAGTATATTAAATTTACTATCACTGAAGAAAAACGTCTCACTTTTTTGTTTATTGTATGCAGTTGATGGAAAAGTTACGACACACTCTATGAGTGGAACTGATAACTAATCTTAAAAGTCTTGTAGCGTTTCCGAAAGATATCAAATACTTCAGGCTGAATTCTGTGAAATTGTGTTTAAAAGGATACCATACATCTGGTGTGCTGCCATATAAAATATGCACTGAATAGTTAAACATCTTGCAAGTTGGACCAAGTCCCTTTAGAATATACTGTGCAAGTATAGTAATTATTACAATAATGAATCATTTTTCATTTCCTCCAGACAGTCGATGAATGTCACCCTGAGGCTGTGAAGACGTCTATGCTGTTGAGAAGAGGCCCAGATGCCCCAGGATGGATCAGGCACTTCCCAGCCAGAGCTCAGCTTCGGACCTGCCCGAATCAGACAATGAGGAGCTCCAGCTCAGAGTGGATTTCTTCAGGAAACTGGGTTACACCGCAGCGGAGGTGAAGGCTGCTCTGGAGAAGCTGGGCCTCAGCACAGACACTAACTCTGTGCTGGGAGAGCTGGTTCGGAGCAGGACTAGCCCTGCGCCGTCCGTGCCCGGTTCTGACAGCGATGAGAGGGGCCCCGGTCAAAAGGATCCTCTGCTGCCTCCCAGCTGGGGCCTTGGATCCTGCAGAATCACGCCGCAACACAAGGACCGAAGGAATGCGGACACAGAACTGAGGCCTGTTGTTATTGACGGCAGCAATGTTGCCATGAGGTATTCTTATATTTACTTAAACCATAATTTGTCATCCTTATAGCTGCATTCTTTTGCTGCTTTGAACCAATACCTGTGCACAAAAAGTGACAGAGCAGCCTGTCGACCTGCGGACAGTACGTGTGAAATAACACGTTTCATTCTGCTGTCATGTTGTCATTCAAGTCTGACCCTGAAACACGCATTCTCCTCCATCGTCGTGTCATTTGACTATTTAAGAAGGGCGTTCCACCGCCCTGCCTGTGCATGTTAAGGCTACTGCTGCAATATGCAAATTTTAGGCACACACTTATAAATCTCCACCTCTCAATAGATGTGAAGTGTGACAGCGAGTAATGTTCAGAGGAAAGGTTCCCGGGGAAAATGGTGTTTGCACAGATCAACTGATTCTATACCACTCCCTTTCATATTATTCATGGTCTAATTGTTCTTTTTACAGTCATGGAAACAAGGAAGTCTTCTCATGCCGCGGCATCCAGCTAGCAGTGAACTTCTTCTTGGATAGAGGTCATAACACAATTACTGTGTTTGTTCCTACTTGGCGTAAAGAGCAGCCAAGACCCGATGCCCCCATAACAGGTGAGGACTCACGAATTGGGCAGTGCAACTAAGCAGACAGATGTTTCTCGGAAATAGTTTAACCACAGGAAGATGTCTCAGTCAAAGCAGAAACAAACTCGGTGGTCAAATCACAAGCAAGTTGGGTCAAGTTGACGTTTTTTTTTTTTTCTAGGTCAGCTTGGGTAACTAGCCTGCCTTTAAGTTTATCTCCACGGCAGTGCACTTCAAAGTATTCGCCTAGGGGAGATGGTGGAGGTGCAAAGTGACAGTTCGGTTCACAGTTCAAATACGTGCATTCACTGGCTATGTTGTTTTTTCACATTTTTCTCCAAAGCTACGTGAATGCGTCACTGTTTAGCTTGACAGTTAGCGCTCATTCATTTCTGTAGCACATTCAGTGCCGTCGCAGTGCAGTACATTACCAGCCTGTGTTAAGCTTTGCTGCATATTATTTGCAATACAGCTATCAGATTACGATAGTTTCTGTGGCTTTTGCGGGGTTAACTGAAAAGTAAGGCACAACAGCTGAGTTAACACCGCTGATAGCACCACTGTTATCTTTCGGGTCAATCACGATGATGATTCAGTGTAGTCACTTGACTTTTAACATTTGAACTAGCAAAGATTAATTCCTACACCTCTGGGAGACAAGGGACTTTCCTAGCTTTCAGTAAGAGGGAAATACCAGAGATGGACTAGATGCAAATGTGTCAATAGCAAATGATAAGTCACTCTTATTGACTTCCAGCCAGAAAAGAAGCGGTCTAGTTTCTCTAATGGTATTTTAAGCTTATGCCAAAGGCTGGAAATGGCTAGCCTGGCTGTCTTTAATGGTCCACCAGCCAACACCTTGAAAGCTCACTAATTAACTCACTTCATCTCATCTTGGTTTATCTGTACAAAGATGAAAGTGCTGTTTTATATTTTTTGTCTGGGAGCAATACCTTCCTGGAGTCCCCACGGGCAACAACAAGGAGTATTAAACCACATAAGACCCATGTAAATGAAGTGTCGTTTTACAGTTAAGGCTCACTAGTTAAGATACAACATGTTCGTTTGTGAGCTTTAGAGTGGTTGGCAGAAAACAAATACGTTTTTTTCAAAATGTTGAACTCTTCCTTTAATTAGCCACAGTAAAGTAGGTCTTTTCCTTTCTGTTCTCAGAAGTTCAGTCAGACGTTTTACTCGATAAAGCTTCTCTTTTACCAAGAAATGTGAGTAAGACTACCACTTAAATCTCCTAAATCTCCTCCAGCGCCGCTATCCTGTATCTGTGATTCATTCCCGCAGCAGTCATAAGATAATGTTTCAATGTTGTCAGAGTAAAAACTCTTGAATTCAGGGCTTGAGCAACACGGTTAAGATTGTGAAATAGAGGTTTACTCAACCAGCCACCAAGTTATGTTTCAGTAAGACACCAAGACAGCTACAAGTGTTTGCATAGACTAAGAATGATGTGGGTACAGAATGATATGATCTGACAGTAGAACAGAATAAAGCGCTCTGCATTTCTGACAGCTGAGTCACTCAATGTTTATGGGTGTATCATAATATCCTGTTGACACTACACCATTTGCGAGGAGAGAGGCCGATGCATCATGTTATTAGCCTATTCATGACAAGTCCAACAACAGCGACGGCATAATGAAGGGTGGACCAACTATTAAAACCCGGTGTACTCCTTGTGGCTGTCATGTGTAGCCTGGGTGGAGAAATCCAAAGGTTCTATTTTAAATCTGCGAACAAGGAAGTAAAAATCAGCCTGCACTCATTCGTGGGAAAGCCCCATCAGGAAGTCCAGCTGTGTTTTTTTTTTTTTTTCTTTCTCCCACACCTTGTTAAGTTGCTGTCAGTGGTGTGGTTAACTGCTGACAATCATCTATGGCAAGAGATCGTATGCATGCTAAAGTGAAGACAGAAAAAACAAACTAAGACAAAAAAAAAATGCCCTGAAGTGTTTGAGCGTAATGTTTGTCGGTCGCTCAGCCTCAGACACGTCTAACTGTCATGTAACCTGGCCTCTTGTTCATTCATACAGATTTTGTGGTCCATTCATGATCATATTTCAATGGTGTAATAAATCCCTACAGTATGTGGTTTGTGTTCAGTGACTCAGAGTTATGTGATATAGTGTGTATGGTTATGCTGTTTGCACAGATTATTATGATGTCTTTTGTTTTCTGTGGCTTTAAGCTTTGTGGCTCTTGAACACACGGTCGGGGACGGATTGCATGCCGCGTTACGCGACGAAGCTGTGCACTTTGCATGCGGCCAAACACACGCAGTCCTAAATAACAGCTTGTGATTGTTTGCCCTTTCAGATCAACACATCCTCACGGAGCTTGAGAAAAAGAAAATAGTGGTCTTCACTCCGTCGCGCCGTGTTGGTGGCAAACGGGTGGTTTGCTACGATGACCGCTTTATTGTCAAGTTGGCGCACGAGTCGGAGGGAGTGATCATATCCAATGACACATACCGTGACCTCCAAGGTGAAAGACCTGAGTGGAAGAAATGCATCGAGGAGAGGCTCCTGATGTACTCCTTTGTGAATGACAAGTAAGCAATTAGCGTGTTTTTCTATCTGAACCTGTGAGGTTTCACATTTTACTCCCACGAATCCTGTTTAATGTGGTTCCACAGGGTATACACTGCATCCTGAGGGTGTAATCAGAGAAACATAATTACAGAGCACCCAGCTGATTTGTCAGAAGAGAATGAAAGCAGCAATCAATCATGTCTGGTTTTTTTTGTTTGTTTTTTTTGTCCAGATTCATGCCCCCAGATGACCCTCTAGGTCGCCACGGCCCCAGTCTTGACAACTTCCTTAGGAAAAAACCTCTGCCTACGGAGCAAAAGAGGCAGCTCTGTCCATATGGTAAGACATGATTAGCGCTCAGGAAGAGGAACTCTTCTGCTACAGTATGCGTTTTTTCTAGGCTGTGTATTGTTAAACCTTTCATTGTTTTAGAGGATCTTGGACAAGGAAGGAATCTGGTTTCCAAACGAAATGACCTATAACTTTTGTTTGTGTGTCCATTTTCATTTTTTCCCTCAGACAAAAAGTGCACCTACGGCATCAAATGTAAGTTCTACCATCCGGAGCGGGGAAACCAGTCTTACCTGTCCTTGGCTGATGAATTAAGGGAGAAAGCCCAGATTTCTACCATGAAAGAAGAAAGAAACGCCAGATTATCGCCCAAACATCTTCAATCTGATCCCGGGCCTGCTCACAATGCCCGTTCCCATCCTCAGGACTCTAAAACAGAGTATGTAAGAGACCAGCAAAGCTCTTCACATGGTCAGGTTAGCGAAAACGTACTGCTGTACTGGGAGGATCCTAGAAAAAGTCCAAACCATATGCCCTGTCCTGTAACAGGAAGCCCGTGTCAGAAAGAGTGGCCTGGCGTGCACCCCATACAGAACCATTACTATGCAAACATGTCTCACGAGTACATAGATTCTGGCCTTGGCTCTTATGAGAGCCAGTACTCTGATTTTTCACATTGCCTAAGGAACTCCCACATGCTCATGCCCCAGCAGCAAAGTGGACCGAGACATGCCTCAGTGCATTTAGAGAAAAATAACAGCAGCCAGCCCTGCAGGTGCTGTTCCCATGTAGCTCCCTCCACAGCTCCTCAGCAACATCGTGAAAACCTGGACGCCACGGGTCAATCCAAATACAACACCTACCCTCAGCAGATGTTCCCGCCTTGTGTGCTGCACCAAAACAGCCTCCCGAGCCATCTCCATTATAACGGACACCCGCATCAGCAAAATTACTGGTCAGATCCCTTCCAGGGGCTGCCCCAAGCCAGGTCATGTAGTCTCCCCTCTTCGGTGCATACCTCACAGTCTCACAACTCCTGCTGCTCTGGCCAGCAGTACCATTCCTGGGGCCAGCAACAGTCATCCACATCCGTGCCTTTTGATCCACAGCGGTTGGAACTTCGCAAGAAACTGCATGCCATCTTCAACCCGCATCAGGTGGATAGAGTTATGGAAATGTTCCCACATCTGATGGACGCAGAGAAACTGGCTGCAAAGATCCTCAACCTGAAGGCTCAAAGAGGGATATTCTGAGTCTCATGATTGTGTCCTCAGAGCTAACATGATACTTGTGTCGAGACTCAACAGGCAGTCTCTTGAGATTCTTTATAGCAGGCCTGGGCAAACTGTTCCACAAAGGGCCGGCTGCAGGTTCCAACCAGGCAGCAGCACACCAGACTTGACTCATTTAATCAACTGATCTCAGTCTTCAGAGAGTTGATTGGTCAAACTGTGTGCTCTTGGTTTGTTGGAACAAAAACCTGCAGCCACACCGGCCCTTTGTGGAACAGTTTGCCCAGGCCTGTTTTATAGTGTCTATCGTTGAGTATTTTGAGATGTTACATTCTTTCCAATGTGGCATTTATGTAAGTGCAGTTTGCCTTCTTGTTTATGAACAGTTTCGCTCTGTTCTGAGTTCTATGCATTTGTATGACATTGTAGTCAAATGTGACCTTGTCGTCCATGTTTTGGATAAAAAGTGGCTCTAGACCAAAAATAATTATGACTGAGTTTCTAGAGTTTTGACTGTTGATGCATATTGTGTCAAATATGATATACATGTATTCTTCATCCAAAAAAAATAAGTTCTCCTGCAAAAACAAATCACTGTATAAAGTATTACTTATTCTTTTAATGTCGCTGTAACTCTCTAGAACAGCTTGCTGTCTGTATTATCTCTGTGAGGTGTAGCTATAGTATTTTTTTTTTCATCATACAGGATTTACAGTAAATCCTAATAAAACAAGGAAACTGAGAAATAGGTGTTGGCAATAGCGAAATGAATTGTCTGATGTGTCGCCGCCCTTTTCTTGTAAACCAGCAATCAGTTTCACAAAACATTCTCAGAACAAGTGTTGCCGTAACACCACATGTGTGTTTGGACTACTGTGCGAAAAGTGACAATAAAAATGTGGAACTTAGTTCTCATGAACGTGCAGATTTGTGTTCTCTTAGAAAATCATTTTGCAAAATGTATGCTGTAAGATGAATTCATAGCAAGCATGTGAAAGGTCATGTTCCGAAAAATGAAATTAAAAAATGTGTTAGATATGAAGTTGTGTGAGTTGTATTTCCTTGTAAAGGTTAGTAGTTAGTTAGTTAGTACCAGCATATGTTGAGCCTCTGTAAATATGCCTCAGGAACTGAAGAACTTGGCACTCAGCATTGGCAGTTACTCATCAAAACATATTGACTGTATTTTCCACGTATATGTCTCTTACATGCGCATACTTGTTTTTGTTTTTTTCTGAGGGATTCTGAGGCTCTGCAGGGTTTTTAAAAAGTAAAAAAAAAAACACTACCCTGTGGCTCGTATTGTTACAAGCTTGAACAAATCATTTTGTTTTTCCAGTGGCTGAGGGAAAAGGTCAGCCTGTTTTTGTGTGTATATACGTGAAAGACCGATGTCAACTGGACAAAGTTTCTAGCTATATCGGGAGTTACTGATAAATAACAGAGCTTAATTCTCTGAAAATGGGCTTCAACTGATCCGTGAATTAATGGCTCACAGGATGCCGCCGTCTACTGGACGGTCCAGCACTCCGGTCCAGAGTGAAATCTCTCGGCAACTATTTGATGGATTGCTATGGAATTTTGTGCAGACATGCATCTTGTCACCTGAATGAATCTGAATTTCTTTTGCGATCCTGTGACTTATCTTCTAGCACCGCCGTTAGGTTGACATTTTGTCTTTTTGTGTTGGTACTTTGTGTTCAGGGCTAATAAGCAAGACTTAACTTAATATGTTAGTGTGCTGATGTGAGCATTTAGCTAAGGGCGAGGGGGAAAGAAATGTCCACAGTGCTAAACAGGTTCTCAAACCACGGCTGTCATTCTTGTTTTCTTTGCGCTTGAAATATTTATTTTCTGTGGGACCTGGACACTGCCGTGCTTGCTTTGTACACAAACAGCAATTTCTGTCATCTCTGCAGCTCTAACGTGAGCCTGTCCAGGGTCACGCTATAGAATGAAATGGTGTTATTATTGTGAATAACAGACAAGACACACATGACACACGTATCTTTTATTGATGTGCTTTGATACAAAGATTTATCTCATTATAACAAGGTATCAAACCAAAGCTGACTACCGTTCTGCATTCATTGGACCCCCTTTCTGTGCATCCAGATGGGCAGCTCTACATGACAGTCTGCGCTTGTCATTCCCAGACCATCAGTAGCTTGTGGAATGGTACAAAGGCACCATAGCCAGGCTTGCTGGAAAGAACAGAAACAGAAGTCACAAAGTATTGAAACAATGGCCGTGTTTGAAGCTTGTTTAAAATCAAATCCCCCTTAACTGAACTGCACTTGGTTACGCAGTGTGTCACGTACATTGTATTTCACTACTTGGGTTTATAAATAAAGGACAAAAAGAGTCAGATTTTACTGGTGCAGGAGTTCACACCCCAGGGTTCACTTCTTAAACGCTGACACCTGAGTCTGCCAAGTTTACCACAACCTGAGATTTGCATACTCAGCTCAGCCACTGCATGCACAGGATTTGTTCAAGTCTGTTTGAAGGGATTGTTTAGCTGTTAAATACCTAACACTTGGTGTGATGGAATAATTCATAGAGATACTTTGATGTACCGGTAATTCCATTTTTTTATCTCAGGCTTTAATAACAGACGATCCCACAATAAAATTCAAATTATCCCCGTGAAGCGCTTAAAGAGCGTCACTTTGTTGGACATAATAAATCACAGTGCAGCACCGAATGTCAGGTTGCACACCCTAAGACACGTCTGTGTTAGAAAGAAATCAGATCAGTTACCATTCAAAGTAGCTGTATCCCTTGTGGCTGCCGTCATGCAATCCGGGATCAGGTGTCTGCAGCTCCACCCCAAGTTGGAGTTCTGCCTCCCCCTGCAGGTAGCCCAGGAAACGAATAGTCCCTGTGCTGATCCGACCAGACGGCAGCATAATCCTGACCTGGTGACCGAGCTCCAGGTCCATTGGGGAATGGGGTACAAAGGCTCGGTGAGGCCCTTGGGATGTTCTCCATGACCTCGTACTGAAGGAAGAACGAGTCCATTCAATAATATAACAAAGATAGAAACCGATTCTGTCATACTTTAAAGGACCAGTGTGTCAGATTTAGGGGCCTTAATTTGCTGCATCCCTATGTAATCCATTGCACTATAACATACAAGATATGCTATTATTTTTACTTTATTTTTACTATCTACTTATTATAGATAGTAATAAATAGATAGTAATCTACTTAGCACCAAGACTAGTCAGTTTCTAGTCTTGGTGCCAACTAACTGCTGTTTGTATCTTTATTTTTTGCCATACAGATGTGGTCAGTCTCATCTGGCTATGAACTATTTCTTCCTGGGCTGTACCTGGTGGCTGAGTATGAGGAGGAGGCACCTCTTGAGCTCAGTACCGATGATGAGGATAACTGACTGCCTGACAAACTGCTCATGTTAGTGTCGCCGCTTGATGACAGCTCAGATCCCCTGTGTTGGTTCCCCGTTCTTGAGAGATCGCCTGTTTGTTAGAGAGCAGCAGTTGCAGTCATTGGATTGTAACGACTGCATGTAAAAACAAATGAATGAGCGCAGTTTGAGTTCCTGTCATTTACTTGAACACGGCTCAAAGACTACTCCATTTTCTGCTCCTGACTCTCTCTGGTCATCACAGCCGCCCTCTTTCCCCATCGCTCCAACCTGAGAGAGCAGCTGAGGAAAACAGGACAATTAATTCATGAAATTAGTTCAACCACGCCCACACGCATTCACAAGCACACAAGCACACCTGATCATGTAGCACTTCCTGTTTTCTCTGCAGCTCTTCAAACCTCCTTTCCCATGATGCTCTCTCGCAGGCAATCCTGGTCTTGATTGACAGTATCTCTTTCTCGGTTTTGGATAGCCTTTTATGAAGGTTAGTCGTGCGGTCAGGGCTACCCGGTATGGCTGCAATCGCTTTACTCTCCGAACCTGACGAATAAAGTCAAATGAGGTCATCACATCGTATCTCTACGTGCACAAGAGATTTACAGTAGATTTAAAGTTGGATGCTTTGGCTCCATATAGATGAGACAGTACAGCTTGCTGTTGCTTTACATTTAACCCTGATAGATGTGAGAAATAGGCTTGATAACAGTTCATTCAGAGTGATACTGAACACTGAATACTGATAGATTTAAAGTAGCTTAAATGAAATCTTTTCGGCTGAAAGTAAAGCTTTCATTGGGCAATACTGTTGTTTTTATGACATCCTTACCCACAGGCTGCTTCAGCTGTCGTCCCGTGTTGTGTTGTTGTGGCATTTGTTGTTCCCTTGGCAAAAATTTGATTGCATTGTATGGGCATATCTGCAATGCAAATAACCATCGGCTTACACACGCCATAAAATTTTTTTTAAAAATCAGCTCTTATCAAAAGATGACGAGATGTCAGTGCCAGTTTCACAGAGCGCACACTCACCCAAAGGAACCTGCAGGTGCACAGTATCCCCTTGAACGTCCATGTAAACGCAGTCCACAGCATATATTCTGTCATGTTGAAGCATGTTTACCTCGCATTGTGGTATTCTGAGAAGAATTACAGTTAAAGTTTAATATCTGTTACATCAAGTGGAGGGATGTAACTAAGTACATTTAGTGAAATATTGTAAATGCCAAACATCGAACTTTTAAAATGAGTCATCGTAAACAAATAATAAAAAAAAAAACAGTACATAAAATATTAGCTTAAACTATGAGATTGACATTATTCATGTAAAAGTGCCAAAATGATTTGCTTTTCTTGCCTTACATCACAGTAAACAGAATAATGTCAGGTTTACACCAATCAAGATATTTTCAGTTTTAAGCTCTGGTGACCAGCATGCGTCACCAGTGTCCTTCCTGTAGACAGGGAGGGTTAAGAAGCTTCAGTTTATGCTGCTTTTACAAACAAAACAATGTGTGGACAATCAAGAAAATAGTCAGCAGATGAATCCACAACTAAATATAATCATTAGTTGCAGCCCAGTATAAAATTAGCTAAATTTCCAGCCTTTCTGGTTGTGGTATTGGCACTCAAGTCAATCCTCTACCGTAGATTACACCGAATAAAGGTTTGAAGTAACTCATCTTATATTACATCTACAGTTACAGTGAAATAATGACTGCAGTTTTACTTAATTGTGGCCTAATGATCAGGTGCAGGCTGATACAGAAAGTAGGCTGTGCTATATGTGGGTGGATGTTGCCTGCCATGACCTCGCACACAAACAAACACAGATTAAACAAAATGGAAACGTGGATGGAGAATGTACCGACAAAGTTGAACACTGACCTTTGCCAGAGGCTCAACCGGAAAGAAACATGTACAGTCATGAGGAAATGGTAGCTCTCATTTCTGTTCAGCGAATAAGTCCATGGTGAATGCTAATGTGGCGCTCAGGGCTCACTGACCTGTTGCTATGCACCGAGCCTGTGTGAGCAGTGACTGCTTGGTAGGTAAATCTTCTGACTAATCTTCTTAGTCATGCAGTCGCACAGTCCAGTTGCATCCAGTCTTCTTAATTTGGTCTACTGAGCCTTGTCTATAAACAATGTGAAGTCTACACACACGCAGTGCAACTGTTAAGTCTGTTGCAGGATTCAGTGTCAGCGTCCACCTGTGCTTCCTTTTGACTCGTTCAGCTGCTGAATGACAAAAAACACTTCAACAGTTTATTTCTGATTTAAATTACGACATACTTTATTAACATTTCCATAGTGTGACACCTTCACATATCTGTTTTCTGTGGTATATTTTGATTCAGTGATGCCTGCAGTAATAATACATAATTGTTTACATGAACCGTGGACCCTCATCCAACTTCAAACCAAGCCGTGTTTTTTTTATAGTTTAAATGTGGAGTGTTAATGTAATGTGAGCCTGGCAGCGAAGAAGAGCCCTCAAAGGATTTACAGCCAAATATTAAATAAAATAACTTTACTCTATTCGTTTGAAAATCTCTCAAATTACAGCTGAAAGTTTGCAACTTCAACTCTGTACTCTTTCATTGCTATTCCAAAAAACAAGACGTGTCACTGTCTGTGGCTTGTTCCTGATAATTTTGCCCTGTGCGAACACTGTGCCCTTTGTTCAGTATTTCCAAGACAAAATATGCAAATCGCTTCATTCAGATTCATATCTTCATGACGAGGGCTATTTGGGGCTTTGAGGAACTGAAGCAGTGACGCGGGGTGGTGCAAACTTAAATCTTTTAAGTGTCAAGCTGTCTTTGTTACCACAATTTATCTGATTTCAGGTGGAATCTAGCATGTCTTACACTGTCAGAAACAGGATTATTAAAGAGATGGACCGTGTCATATATCTCACTCTTAGGAAGTCAAGTGTGAAAAGGGAGGATTTCTTCCTACTTGATTTTCCTATTGATTATACAGGACAAGAGTCTTGGGTTTCAAAGTAAAGCTGGGGATTCACATGAAATGGGAGCCCTCGGGCAATATCTACGTGGTTAATTGTTTGTGAAAAGACGCACAAATTCGGCTCTTACATGGGAGACTGCTCAGGTGTGCTGCCTGCATTCAGAGAAACAGGAAAACATTCTCACCTAAGGTCATGAACATGCAAACAAACAATCATATTAGTAACTGTAAAACCAAATTCCCAGGTTTGGACGTCAACAACATTTTAGTTTCTCAGCTTTGTACGGTCACTCATTTGACTGAGTTTGCATGATGCTGACTATCGGAAAACCCCATCGCTTCTTATTCCAAATGCAAACAAATGATGAAGTACATTCACATGGAGCATAGTTAAATATGTTTTTAATCAAAATCACACGTCTAGATTTGACTGAAAGACTTTTAAAAATCTTATTATGTATGTATTTATTTATTTATTTATTGTCGACTTTTACGTGTTCAAAATAAAAATGATCAAAAGCTCAAAAAATCTTCATATCTAACAGTAATGCTGGAGACTGTGGACCAATCCTGTATTTTCTAGTCATAAGTACCATATTTTGGTAATATATATTTAATTCTCAGAAACATTGTAGGCTAGGAAAGTCCAGGAGGACAAGTAAGACAGAGGACGACAGCCTAATGTTATGTTATGCACCAAAACACAAAGACAAAGGTTTCTCTGCACAAGCAGTATTAACACAAAGATTAATTGCAGACAATATCTCTTTCATGTCAGCGTTGGGTTTTTTTCTTTGCTTTATTGTTATGTATTAAGTTTAACCTAATACAAAGATAGCTTCTGCATCATAAATCGAGAACATCACGGTAGAATAAGTAGAAGAGTATGACAAAACAAACCAGCCACAGAACTTCTTCAGAAATAACTCTCAGACTCGTTGGCATGCATCTTTAGAAACAACACTTTAAATAAACAAGTCATGTACAGCAGACAAAATCTCATTCGTTTCATGCAACTGCAATGAAAAAAAGGACTTCTGTCACCTGAACAGTGCAAGAGCTTTTTCTGTCATGCCCAAGAATTCTACGTTCTCTTGGCCACAAAGAGGTAATTGTAGTCTGCGGGGGCTTTATGGCTGGCAGAGAGAGGGGGTCTGATTTCACATTGTGTTGAACAGAAACCAGGAGGTTCCCTATACAAATCATCCCACAGGACACTGAGATCTCACCTGCACTCTTATAGCATAGCAAAGGCTTAATCCACTAAGTTATTTTTGTAAATCTTTAATTGTGGGGTGCACAGTTTTAGTTTACTTTCCTTACAACAACCAAACGCTGCGGCGAACTACTATGTCCGTAATGTAATATCCTCTATTATGTTGAGTTTACACACAGTAAAATGGTATTAAAAGATATTTTGAAAGCTAACGGTGACAATATCATTAAAGCTATTTGTTTACCTGTTGGTGTACAGCAGTTTTTACATTACTGCTTTCAGTTTTGACCTATGATGCTTGCCAATTTTGAAAAAAATCCTGTATTAGCGTTTTTCTTAGAAAGATTAACGCATCAACTCTGGAGCATCTTTAGACCCACCCAGCGACAAGAGGCCATTAGTCTCCTCCTCTCACACTGGTATAGCTGTGCAGGTGAGAATTTCCACTTCTTAGGTTAGTGCTGTCAGCAGGAAGCAAAGGGGGGAGGTGATAGAAAGCAACGAAGAAAGAGAACGCCAGAGAGAGAGGGAGCCCATTCACTTCAACCACAGCTGACGAAAAAAGACCCTCCAAAGTGCAGCGCCGGTGAGTAAAACGTCACTGATTTTAAACGATTCATTTTGTGAGCCTGATTTAAAACCAGCTAAACGGAGCTTTGATTTCATATGCGGGCACATGGGAATCACAGGGTGATGCAGGTCAACAACAGTGGTACCATTGTAGCCTGTGGATGATGCAGCAGGTGAATGTTATGCTGTCTGTCGTATTTTTGACGATTCTTTTGCAAACATTGTTTAATATGATCAAAATGAATATGTTCTATTGTGAATAAGTCAATCAAGTTAATGAATGAAAATATGGATCGGCCAAGTTTGAGTTATTTCATATATGGTTTTATTTATTTTTTGATAACTTATAATTGTGTTATTTATATGACTGTTAAAAATACTTTATTTTAGCTGATTGCAAATTTTTACAACAATTCATAAACATTTTCTGTTTGTAGCAACTCTTCAGCACACAGACATCATGTATTCTACATTTTACGGCCATTTCTGAAGATGCTTATTATTCACGGCAGCTAATATTGTTGTTATCATTTCACTAGCACAGATGATTCAGTCTTACAGTAGGAGGAGGACAATGTAATAGTGAGTGTATGTGACAGCATGAAGATTAAGCACATAACTCTTGGTGTGTCGTACATCAAATTGGATATCCTATAAGAAATCCAGTCCTCCAATTACACTCTGCATTTTCACCTGGAAGCCAAAATGGCCACTGTTGTCAGACAGTTTCCAGGGTGTAGAGCCCACAGGAGTCGAGCTTGGATCCAAGGGAGAGGGGAAAAAACAAGCCATGCTGGTCTCCCATGGGGACTGATAAAGGAACAAACACATTTTAATTGTGTTCACTGATAAACCATGGCAAACAGAGACACTTATGATATAATTGTGACACTACTCTGAACTAAATTTAGCAGGAATGACCTCTGAAGGAGATGACCATTGCTGAGAACTGCCTATTGTGCTTAAACTTAAAAAGTTCTGACAAAGGTTTCTGTTCAAGATGCCGCTAATGTGAGAAATTGGGTGTTAAAATGTGAAAAAAAAAAAAAGCTAAACTGCAGTTTTAAATCTCACATTCATCAATTTCCTCTATTGGGACTGACCAAACAATTATGAGATCAGTTTCACCAGGACAATCAGAGGGTTGTAAAAAGAGGAGACCACAGATGACTTAGCTCTCACAGATCAAAAGAACTGTGACTGGTTGGTTACAATGAACGAGCACAACTTTAATTTGGAGACCTGTTAACATAAACAATTTGAATGTGTGTCCACATTACCATTCAATATAAAGCTCTTTTGTCAGCACAGAAGTTACATCTGCGTCAGACATCGGACATTAATCAAATCCGTCCATTTCATTCACGTTAACCGATTGTTTAACCCTTCCCTTTACCAGGATTTTGGAAGACATGACTTCATTACAGGCTGGACAAAGAGCTCTCTCCCTTTCTGCCAACGTGAGAATGGTCTCCACCACTTTCATAAGGAACACAGGTATGAGTTTATGTTTCTGTCAGGCGACGGGTATTTAAAATTACTGTGAGTGGTCATACGTCCATGCTCATTTTATGCTGTACAATCTGATATCACGTTATTAGTTCATATCACAGATTTGCAGCAAATGACTGAAAAATCTAAACATCATATGACACCCACTATACTTAGATCCAAAATTTGAGTAGGGAAATTTTACCCTCCAAAAAGGGATGCCGCTTATAGTCTGTCCTAGCAAGTCCTCGAATAGGATGAGCAGATGTACAATAGATGTATGTAAAAAGTAGAGAAAATGATGAAAGTATGGTGATTTTGTTGCCTTCTTAAGCAAAACTGGTATTCAAGAAGTGAACTCAGGTAGAACTAATAAGGACTCCACTGTCACTGTCCCAAAAGCAAAGATGTCATACTGTAGCTCTCTCATGAATAGATGACATGTGCATGTTGGCATAGTGACTGTACTTTCACCAGCGCTGCACGTGCGGCCAAACACATTCAGGTATGTACAGTATGCTTACATGAGTTTACACTATCTTTGCTCCATCTTTTTTCCTTTTTATTTTATTTTATTATTATTTTTTTGCTCTTTTTATTTATATTCACGTATCATAAACAGACTCTACAGCCAGGCTGTAGACTTTTTTTGTCTGGTGCCATGCGGTTAATGATAACATCCGCATGCAAACAACATGCTGATGGGAATGTCATTACATATAATTCTCATTACATTTAAATAATAACCAGAAGCAGACCCTGACGAAGGCCACAAGCTAAAATGTGTTGATCTTACAGATTCAGTTGTTTTTTTGGTACATGCAAGCGTTGCTGGAATCTCCACCTGTTCTGACTTTTTTCCCTTCTCAGTGCACTTTGGAGGTAGGTGAAGGTTGAGGCAGAAATGCCAACTCTCTCTCAAAATATTGTGTCAGTCAACTAAGCAGATTTTCAAATATTTCATGGGATAAATGAGATGTTTCCTAAATGATCACCAAAGTGAAGTCAAGGAAATTACCAAAGCAATTCCTCTGGGGACCATGCATTTCTGTGCAAACTTTGATGACAATCCATCTCATTTCTTATATTAAACAAACTGACGATTTAGTATCACTTTAAAGAAACCATTTTGTTACCTTATAGCCAATGTACAAAATTATTCCAGTGTTTATTTTTAGGTCAAAACAGGGGTGTCGTTTAGCTCAGTTGGTAGAGCAGCCGCCCCATGTATGAAGGCTCAGTCTTTGCCACGGCAGCCCAGGGTTCGAAGGCGACCTATGGCTCTTTCCCGCATGTCATTCCCATCTCTCTCTCCCCACATTCCTGTCACTCATCAGCTGTCTCTATCAAAAATAAAGCGTGAAAAGGCCAAATAAAAAATCCCAATGCAAAACAAAGGTGATTTCGCTGACATTACGAAAAGTGCAGCACTAAGCTAAATAACAGCAAATAATTTCACATGTTTCTGTTCACTGAAATACAAATTTTCCTATTGTGTTTCCAAAAATATCAGGTTGCACTGGTATCCTGCGGCTCCTCCTGTTAGGAATAGTCCTGCCATCAGTATTAGTGTCAGGTCAGAGCACTACTTTGTCATCCTCCTCTTCCTCCAATACTGCCACATCAGCCACTGCAGCCCCCAGTAGCACTACCCAGCCCCCCACCTCCGCAACCACAGGGACTGCCACCACCACCATGGCTTCCACAACCATCTCTGGAAGCACAGCAACCAGCACCACCCAGGCTTCAACCTCTGCCACTTCCATGGCCGCAACCACCATCCAGTCCTCTACAATGACCAGCAGCAGCACAGCCACCACAGCCATGACTACCAGCCAGGCTCCTACAACCTCTGGAAGCACAGGAACAGCTACCGCCCAGTCCACCACTTCAGGAGGTACAGCAATGACCACCACCACGCAGTCTATCACAACCACAACCACCTCTGGAGACACAGCATCCATTACTTCCACACAGTCCCCCACAGCCACAAGCACCTCTGCAGGCATGGTCACCTCCACGACGCAGTCCCCCACAACCACAGGCCCAACCACCTCTGGAGGCATAGTCACCACCACACAGTCCCTCACAACCACCTCTGGAGGCTCAGCATCAACCACTTCCACTCAGCCACCCACAGGCCCAACCACCTCTGGAGGCATAGTCTCCACCACCACTATACAGTCCCCCACAACCACCTCTGGAGGCATAGTCATCACTTCCACACAGTCCCCCACAGCTGCAAGCACCACTGCAGGCATGGTCACCACCACGACGCAGTCCCCCACAGCCACAGCTACAAGCACCTCTGGAGGCATAGTCACCACCACACAGTCCCCCACAACCACCTCTGGAGGCTCAGCATCAACCACTTCCACTCAGCCACCCACAGGCCCAACTACCTCTGGAGGCATAGTCATCACTTCCACACAGTCCCCCACAGCCGCAAGCACCACTGCAGGCATGGTCACCACCACGACGCAGTCCCCCACATCCACAGGCCCAACCACCTCTGGAGGCATAGTCACCACCACACAGTCCCCCACAACCACCTCTGGAGGCTCAGCATCAACCACTTCCACTCAGCCACCCACAGGCCCAACCACCTCTGGAGGCATAGTCTCCACCACCACCACACAGTCCCCCACAACCACCTCTGGAGGCATAGTCATCACTTC
The DNA here is from genome assembly GCA_014281875.1 of Nibea albiflora. Classification (NCBI taxonomy): domain Eukaryota; kingdom Metazoa; phylum Chordata; class Actinopteri; family Sciaenidae; genus Nibea; species Nibea albiflora. The sequence goes on along the minus strand of CM024804.1, from coordinate 19,228,716 downwards.
CACACAGTCCCCCACAACCACCTCTGGAGGCTCAGTATCAACCACTACCACTCAGCCACCCACAGGCCCAACCACCTCTGGAGGCATAGTCATCACTTCCACACAGTCCCCCACAACCACCTCTGGAGGCATAGTCATCACTTCCACACAGTCCCCCACAGCCGCAAGCACCACTGCAGGCATGGTCACCACCACGACGCAGTCCCCCACAGCCACAGCCACAAGCACCTCTGGAGGCATAGTCACCACCACACAGTCCCACACAACCACCTCTGGAGGCTCAGCATCAACCACTTCCACTCAGCCACCCACAGGCCCAACCACCTCTGGAGGCATAGTCTCCACCACCACCACACAGTCCCCCACAACCACCTCTGGAGGCATAGTCATCACTTCCACTCAGCCACCCACATCCACCTCTGGAGGCTCAGTATCAACCACTACCACTCAGCCACCCACATCCACCTCTGGAGGCATAGTCACCGCCACCACACAGTCCCACACAACCACCTCTGGAGGCTCAGTATCAACCACTACCACTCAGCCACCCACAACCACCTCTGGAAGCATAGTCCCCACAACCACGCAATCCCCCACAACCACCTCCGGTGGCTCAGCATCAGCCACTTCCACTCAGCCACCCACAACCTCTACTGCTTCTGGAGGCACAGCAATCACCACCCATTCACCCACAACCACCTCCGGAGGGTCAGCAACCACCACACAGACTGGCATCAGCACAACAGTCACTGCATCTTCAACACCTATCACTTCTAATTCAATCAGTGCTGCTAATTCAGGAACCACTTCTGCCTCCTCTACAGTTTCTACAATAGGCATGGCCCAGTCCAGCACCTCCTCTATGACTTCAGGCTCAGGCTCAACCTCAATGATGTCTACCAATCAGACATCAAACTCCACGGGTATGTTTTGTTTCAACAAATATCAATATGGTTCAGTAAACTTTCCAGGCTTTGTTTTCCTATGAAAATGAAAGAAAACTATTGTTATCCTTGAGCATTGCGTCCGTTTTTCGTCACAGGTGGTATGAATGGAACCACCACATCAAATAATACTTCAATGAGCATGGCAAGTATACTTTATTGGAGATAAGCGTGTTCTTGCGTTTGCACGTTTGTCTTGCCGCTCCTTTTTTTCATCCATTTAGCTCCTCGTCTTCATGATGTGCCTTTCATTTTGTTCAAACAGATAAACTGCCCTTCATTCACCTGTAACTACTCGGACTGCTACACAATTTACAACAATCAGAGTGCCTCAACATGCACTACTGATGCCTATTGTCAGGTAGGGGGGGGCAAAGACACAAACAACCAAACAAAAATATGTGAAGTATTTCCTTTAACAAATTATAATAAAATATCGTAAAAGACACTAACATAGAAATACTGCGAAATATACAACACATATTGTACACTAATCTATAGAAGTAACTGAATATTAAGTATAACTACCAGCCAGGGTAATTCTATTTATATACTTTACTATTTTACTGCCTACATAATGTAATTGTCCAGTTTATTGTTCATTTATTTAAAAGGCTAATGATATTTATAGAAAGAAAAAAAGGTAAACGCAATTAAAACATGTCTTCTGATGTATCATTCTGCAATGCATCAGCTGATAAGACAGGCGGACATGTGCTACACTGTTGGCTGCAGCGCCTCGTGCGTTGATAGGTGTGTCAACGCCTCTCAGATTAACTGCTCTGTGAGCTGCTGCAATTCTACTGGCTGCCTCAATGCCAGTTTTGCGTCTATGATGATGACAACAACCACAGGTAAACAGACTTCCATTTAACCACCCAATTTCACGAGTCTCATAATTGTCTTATTTTATTTTAGCATTCTCACACTTTCATTACAAATTATGCCATTTTATCTTATCGGTAGTGTTCATTACGACTGCACGTTTAACATTTTACCCTTTGCTTGAATGAGTTTAGTGATTTCAACGACGACGACGACGACAACAACAACACAAGCAACAACAACAACAACCACAAAAGTTTCAGCTGCCACCAGTGCAACAACAGCAAACAATGTAAGGACCAACAGCTGCGTGTGTGGGTGTGTGCTGGCATGTGAATGGATGGATCCATACTTGTGAGGGCCGTGTGTATCACTCAGTTTAGTTTACTCTGCATCGTTTTGGTCTGTCTGGTCTTTGTGGTGTCATCCTTTCCTGTGTGTTGTTTTGTGTTTCAGGGGAAAAAATGCCATAAAGGTAAATGTAATGGTACAACTTGCTATACAAGTTTTGGATCACTGGAAACATGCACTTCTTCACAGCCACACTGTCAGGTGAGAACTGCCAAACATAATCTCAATATCACCAACATCTGCAATGATGATATAATATAGCTCTAGCAACAGTCTACACCATATTCATATATAATAGTAAGCCTCTGTAACCTTCTGGAGTGCAGATTGATTTTGGTTTATTTGTGCCAGCACTCTGTACATTCATTTGTGTCTTAAACTGTCCTTACCCCACATACAAGGTATCATTTTTTCAGCACAAACATAGCCATAAACCTGACTCATCAGTTTGTAAATTTAACAGTAGTTAGTATAAAGCTGTCAGGAGCTAAAAAATACATGCCTGCATGCATCTTCAGTGATAATGAACAATTACTATAGGACATTTGTAATGGTTGTAAAAGATTTCAGCAAATTTTATCCAAAAAGATTATACGGCCCACAGACCGGTCCGGTGCTTTTCTTTCTCACTCACTGTTGCTTTTTTTCAGCTGAAAAAGGAGACCATAAATTCCATCCTTCAGTGGACAGCAGGTTGCACCACCAACTGTTCTAGCCAAACCACATGCAAGACCGGTACAACACAAGCTTCATGTCATCTGGAATGCTGCAATGCCACTGTGGCCTCCTGCCTATGGTTGAATGGCACGCTGAATGTCCCCTCTTTTGCCACAAGAGGTCCTCATCTTAACACAGAATTGATTGCTTCCTTACTTTGCCTGCTCGCCATCACCTTGCTGCTTTGAGTGGCGAAATACCAGCCCGTTCAGCTGCCGCGTGGGTCATTAGGTAACCAGAGCTTTGTGTAACTCCCAGTGACTCCAGTAAAGAAAAGGAAAACTTAGCAGTGGGGCGGTTAACACTATTTTATTTACACCCATTTATCTCTCTTATATTTGTATGTGACTGTACTGTATATATGTATGGAATTATGTAAAGCCTCAGTTACAATGTTTGTTTCTTGTTTTATTAAAACTTTATTTCTTGTTCAAGACCAATGAAAATGGCTTTGAACCGTATTTCTGAATGGAAACGAAATCAAAACAAGCAACCCTATTTTCACATCACCTAAAATTTAGGGCGCAAAGCACCTTTAGAATTAACCTAATGATATGTTGAAATTAACCTTCTCCTCTGTGAATTTTTAAGAAATGATTTCAAATTCCCTTCTTATTTGTTTTAGCCATGACCTTGCCCATAACTGGAATTAAATTCAGGTGTTGTCTTCTTACCGAATGCCAAAAGCAGTTTTTTTTGTTTTTGCCTTCCACTTTAATCTGATTTGTAGACAAACTTTTAATTTTGGATGGGTGAGCGAGCGGAAATATGACATTTCACTTAACAATTACATTTTAGATAGATGATCATCTCTTCAAGCCATTGTGAGAATACCACAGCTATGACTCTATATGCACTTTATGAAACACAAATGTTATTAGGCGTTGTGAAGGTTTCTGTAGATGTACACATATCGAAATGTGCAATTTAGTACATTTGGCTACTAATATTTTTGTGAATCGTGAGTTGGATATCTATAGTACTGTGGGTAAAGTACATTTTAAAGTATAATGGTGTCATGTAAATGTTAAATGAAATCAGAATTGTTACAGCTTATTCTAGTTTTGTGTACTGTATAAAATATAATGATTTTACCTGAAGATTAAATAAATATAATAAACTATGTCTTTGTTTGATTAAGAATGAGATTATATTTCTGGAGGCTTGTAGCTTAAAGGAGGGGCTACAAAATTCCAGCAGGATTATATATTTATATTTATTATGAAATGTAAAGTTGTGAATTACTTCAGCATGTGGTTCTTCACATTTTCCAGAATGCCTATAGCTTCCAGAAACTACTGGTGGTGCTATACAAGAGATTTATTTCACTTGTATTTTCAGTTCTTGTACTATTAACTACTTTATTGTTGTCACTTTACATTACTGATGAAACTCAGTGGTTGGGTTGTGAGCCCTCATAAAAACAAAAGATGGGCACCGCTGTCTATGAGTTAGCAGTCCCACCACAGAGACATATCCGCTTTTAAACTTCTCAGAGGTCAAATTAATTGAGCTCAAACTAAGGTTTGGCAGAAATCCAAAACAACAGAAGCTGTTGATGATTCTGTATACGCAGTCATTAGATCTATATCCTCACCTAGAATAGCTACAGTAAAATAGTACATGTGCATTGGTGGAACAGTATAATGTCATATATATCAGTCACAGGGGACTTTTTTTTTTTTTGCTGATGACATTTGTAGTAGTTTTAGTAGGTCCATTTGAGTAGAGGGTCTTTAACAGGCTGTTTTTACAATGTTGTGCTGGTACTGGATCTGAAGACTTTTCCCACTTGAGGCCACTAGGAGTGCAGAAAAGTGTGTTCTGCAAGCTATGTATATTCTTTTCTTTTATTTATTTATTCGCTAAGATGTCAAAGGAAAACCCCACTCAAGTGAGATCTTGCACGTCTGCTGTGGCTCACGCTGATTTCATGATGAGCTTTACTCCCTGAGGTCTAGCAGCAGAAGTTCAGTGACATTATACAAACACTACTGGCCTATTTTTGGGTGAGCTAAATATGCAAGGGTAGTCTTACACGTCGCTGTTTATAACGCAAGGCAGTATTTAACAAACAATTCAAATATGTCATACAGTTTAATAAACCAAAGCACGGCTGAATAACTTTTAAAGACTGTAGCTGTAAAACAGCTGCTGTTTACTATTGCTTTGCTGATGAGAGTATACCTACTTTTCCAGGCGTCACTACACCTCTGGTAACAAGAAAAGGTAATATAGAACTGCCAAACAAGTGTGTGTCACCTTTTATCCACAACAGTGATTTTTTTTGTACTGTCAAATGTCCCACTCTGCCTTCTTAATGCAGAAGTGTTCCTCGGGTTCATGCCAACACTAGGCCAAAGCTAGGTGCGGGCAGAAACACCTCATTATGAAGTCAGTTCCTCTATTTTTTGGTCTGTTGCAAATAAAGAAAAAAGTTCCCCATTAAGCAACACGCAACTGTTTTTTTGTTTAACCTGCATACAGCCTTCCACAGGTGGATCCTTCACTTTAAACGTGTTGAACTTTGCGGCCATATCGCCGCACACGCTCTGTTGTATAGGACATAATCCTCTTTGGATCACTTCGCCTGAGGCCTAAATCCAAACCAAACCGAGCTGATGACAGCCCAGATGTGACGTCACTGCGGGCGCACCACCAGAGCCGTTTCTCCCCGGATCGGTGCGTGGCAGAGCTGGGTCGGGCCAGCGGCGGAGGAGGAAGAAGACAAACATCTGGATCGGAAAAAAAAAGGGAATAATGTCGGATTACACGTGGCTCCTGAAGCGTCTCTCCTCCTGCTGCACACTTGGCGTTCACTCGAGAGAGGAATAAACTACTCCTGGTATACTGGTTTCGTTGTGGGAAGCGTGAGTGGCTGAAACACGCAACTTGTCTTCATTATGGATCAGTCTGTCGCAATTCAAGAAGCTCTGGACGGAGGAGAGAACTGTATCATAGTATCCTTTTCTTCGTGCGCTGGTTTGTGGATTATCAGCACTTTAAAACGAAGGATTACCTGCTTCAAACTAAGTTGAACTAACACGACTCGGTTGAAGAAATGCCACAGAGAGAGGCCTGTAAATGTGAAAGCTCTGCCACATGATTGGCATCTCTTTAAATAAATAGTACACTGAAGGTGAAATGCTTAAATCCGGGTAGTGCATCGTAGATTTTGAGTACACGTCTAGATTTAGTCGGGTGTGACTTCACTAGGACACGATCCAACATTTGGAGTAACAACTTTCATCCACAAGATGGCAGATTTGCATCACCAGCTTTCTCATTATAGGCAGTGGAGGAAGTATAGATCCTTCACTTACTTAATAAGAAGTGTTATTAACCACCCAGACACATTTGAATAATTAAAAAATATCCACAAGTGTGTGAAATTAGTAGTCAAAATCGGGTAAAAATGAGCAGTATGCTCAGCTCCAGGACTGTGTGGGGGTGTCCGCTGAAGCTGAAGCCACACTCACAGTGGGAGCTCTGCACTCTGAGTGAGAGTGCTAGGGGAGCTGGGGTACGCTCAGGGTGGCCTGAGCGTGTCATCGAGCCACCCTTTAGGAACGCCCAAAAAATCCTGGACTGAAAACTGGTGGACAATAGTTTTAACCTGGAACTCCACATTTCAGAAATATATAGTTCAAAGTCTTTTCACATGTTTTGAGCAACTATTTTCCAACATATTTAATGTGTTTTGAAGGCAATCTCAGAATTGCCTTACACAGACTTTAGAAAAAAGACATTGTAAACAACTGTAAATGTCCTGCATGAGGAAAATGCACCAAAAGTATAAGTATATGACACTTTTCTTCAAATATCGTAATATTTCTTTATATACTATACTATACAATATGGAAATAGTTATTTTTTAAAGGTTATTACAGATTTAATGTGGAATGGAGTGGAATTGGTAGAAAAAGGAAACACTCAAGGATACTACTTGTAGGAACCGACATTAAAAAAGACGTACAAAAAATGCAATGAAATGAGAGAAAGGTGAAATAATAAAGGTGCCACTGAAGGAACACATCACATCCTTAACTAAGCCGTGAACATGCTGTCCAATGTGACGTCCTCTTCGACCATATTACAGAGAGCAGACTGCTGGGACTGGTGGAGTCGACAGAAGAGCACGCGTGAGTTTCAGGAGATACTACAAATTTGCTGTGTGTTCTCTAGCTGGTTAACTGTGAAGAGAGGCTGGTGACAGAGTTACGCAATCCAGGGTAACATCGCACCACAGTGTGAATCACAGGCAGTCATCAGAGTTGCATCAACCTGTCCTTAAATGACACAGCAACCAAAATTATACATTACATGAAAACAGTGGTATTTACTGCAAAGCTGCAAGGGTTTCATATTGTACTGTAGGCGTCTTTTTATCCACCTCTGCGTGTTCCTCCTGATCTAAAAATACTGTTCATTGTCTTCTGCAGAATCTTTATTTATACCCATCGAAGGATGGCCATTACTGCTGACGACGTGTCACTAGAGGACATCATACCCATCTCCCTTGACTTTGCTGTTGTGGAAGGTGAGCTTCCTTCACATGCATGCAACAAACTCAGACCGTTGTTAAGATAAGTGTCGCAAATGTCGAAATGATGGCATGGCGATCATTTCTCTGAATTTCCCCTCACATATTTACTGTGCTCAATTCTTTGTAGTTTCTTCACCAGAGGAACTCGCGGTTGTGGGTAAGTTGCCCTCATTTCCCCTCACTGCTGAAACATTGTATGCAATGTAACTGATCCACCACATGAAAGTGAACATCGCATTCTGCTTTCTGTGTTCGTCATCTGATTTGAGGTTGTGATACCAGGGTGAGGGTAAGCTACCAGGAGGACGAGATAGAGCTCAGGCTGCCTTTCGGGTCTCACTCGCGTCTCTTCCTCAGCGAGGTCAACAGAGCTTGGAGTGGTAGGTCGCACCTCAGACACTTATTATCGATGTGGTGTGTTGACATGGCATCCAGCTGCTGCATGCATAGACGACCATATCTTTACATTCCTTCTGTAGACCTTTAATTATTTGTTTACATGTAGCGAGTTTAGCATAGCTTTATTGTGTGAACAAAGAAGGAAGCACATGTGTGTGAAGTAAATAATCAACTCTGCCTTTTCAGTTTGGAGGAAACCTGCTGAGCCGGTCTGTCATTTGCCTTGAGGTGACATCATGTGGCAAACCATGAAAAACCTGTATTCTTAAAATGTGACCTTAACTGGAGAATCTATTAAAAGACACAAAATAAAAACACAAATGCGTTTGTGACACTGTTGACGGTTATGGTTCACACAACTTAATGCCAATTTTAGAACTACAAAAGCCGGTGGTGTCACCTGTCAGTCACTAGGTGGGGTGTATATGACGCATGGCTGACAAGGAATGTAGAAAGAGAGAGAAAGGGTGGAGTTTGGACGGTGTAGTCCGTGTAGTTTGTCTCTGTCGTCAGTGTATGCAAAGAGACAAGATGAAAATGGTTTAAAAGGGACGTGTAACTTTCTCTTCAATACTTCAGCTGCCTTTTACTCTGAGTATCCCGTTCACCTGAATGGAATGGGGCTTTGAAAGCTTAATGGACGGTCTTCCTTGTTAGGAATGTGTCACTTTCGGCACAGGCTTCTTACTTTTCACAGTGGGAATCCCACGTGGACGCCGACAAAGACTAACATGTTGCTTGTGTGGGAATTTTCATGGTACTTTAAGATGAGCCCCAAAGGCTTTTAAACTGGTAAGGGATACCGGTGATGGACACATTAAAAGACCTGGCACCTGCTGTCGGTAAAAGGAAGAGTGTGAGAAATGGTAAAGGTAAGATAAAAATGAGATTGATATCTGTAACTTGTACTCCTACCTTCAAAGCTGTACAGGACCAAGCCAGGGTGTGAAACAACACAGCAAGAAATAGAAAGTGACTAAAATGCTCCACAGGTCGAGTCAGTGAATAAGAATGTTTTATTTATACATCAATCTTACCCTTGCTGTTGCTCTAGATTGTCCTCTTTTGCCTAGTTTAGATAAGGCCGCTTTTGTATTCTTGATTAACACAATAATGCAACCCCCTGACTAATTCTCTCTTCTGTCTGTCTTTCTTTTAGATGTTTGCAAGTCTCCCACACAGGTGCCTAAGTTTGCGTGGACCGACAAGTATCACAAACCCACTAGAGGCCAGGGCGTTGTCAAACAAGCGCTATCACCCCTCAACACAACGATCACTAAACTCAGCCAGCACCGGAAATCAGGTTTGTTGTTATATTTCTATTAGCAGATACAAGTTTCAAGCCAAGCGTCTTCATTTCCTGTGAATGTCACTCAACAGGAATAGGTCTGCTAGCTGTTCATGCAGTGGATGACTAGAGATGCTTTATCTCTCATCTCTGTTACTTTTGTATAGATAGCCTCACACAGATAAAAGTCCGCATTAAGGAGTTGCACAGCAAACTGGGTGGTTTTGCAAGTACCACTTCCTTTCCATGCACTTGGCCCAGCTCGCGTATGAGTTGTAACAAATATGCTCATAAGCGACAGAGCGGTATGCGGGGAAGGACACCAATCGCACAATCACTTTTTCATAAAAGACATATCAATGTGTCATAGCACAAGAGACAGAGGTGTAGTTAATAACATTAATTAGGGCTTCATTACTTATAAGTGCACAAGGAAACACAGCAGTAAGCTCTACCTTAGTAATAATACTTGTAATCTTGCTGCATGTGAAAATGACTACCTGGAAAATAATCAAGTAAGTAAATATTAGGATCTTCATCTCGATAGTATCTTAGAGAGTCTTTGCATGAAATACTAATAGACTACTTTAAAAACTGAATTCTCTTTCTCGTTTCAGTGCAGAATAACAGCTTTATGACGAGATATCACAGAGCGTTTTAAAGTACTCTACATGTGCAAAATCACAATCACACACACAGTTACACAGAGCCGTGCTGTGAAATGTACAATTTGTCCACTATGTATGTAAGCATGTTCATTTAGCTATTTCATACACATTTCATACAACATTATGCATTTGCATGCTAGATTAGATGCATGCTGTTAATGACGTGCATGTCATACAGGGGGGAAAAAAAACATCATAAAAAGTATGCAAATGCTCAGGAGAGAAAAAAAAGATATTTATATTTATATTATATTGAATAAGGTATGCAGGACATAAAAAGGCTGTTCAGACATTTTCTAAGTCTTCTTTAAGTGCATGAACTTCACGGCCTGATGTGATCATGGGTGTGATGAAGCATTTTCTGCATGTTTGCTGCTCAGCTTCCCTGTCCTGTCTCCTCTGCACCAGAGGAGGGGAGAGGAGGTAAACTCCTCCTCCTCCAGCGTTAGCATGGGCAGGTCTCAAACAGACTGGACATTGCTCCTCTGCACAGAATGCGTGGGAGCGGTGCAAGGAGATGTCTAAAGTGATGAGAGACTCTGGTATGAAAACGAACAAAATTTTCTTACGGCTGTTGTTTTTGAGGCGCTGGAGGGGAAAACGCCTTCGCATCATTGCCGCGCAGTGTCCAGTGCACCCTTGTGTCGTTAGCTCGCTTCCTAGCTAATGGCTAGCGCGCACAGTAGTAGAGTTGTAAGCGGGTCGTCATTTCAAAGAAGCTAACTTTAGCCAGATTAGCTAGGAGGGCCAGTATTCAGTCAGGTGGGATAATTTATATATATTTCTAATGCTTGTAGTGTTATTAATGTTATCTGTTATTAGGTCGAGTATGAAGCTACCGCTAACGTTAGCCCGCATGGACGGTTTGTTGACTAGTAACGGCTAACTATAGTTAAGTCCAGGCTAATAATGTTGTGACAGTAAATGAGCCACCTGCAGTGGTTTGGTGTTGTAATAACGTCTTTTTAGAGACTCAAAATTGTGTCATTCACCGAGACGCCGCCTTCGTCTTTCTTTCATTCTTTCTTTCTTTCCTTTTTTTTTTTACATTTGTTTCCAGATTGAGACTTTTTAAACTCATCCTCTTAGCTGACTTAGCCTGTTAGCTTTAAATCAGTTGTATGTAAACTTTGCTCTCTGTCTGCTTTTTGCCTCCACCTGCGTGAGAAGTGTCTTTGTCTGAATCACCCAACCGCTTTCCTTAAAAAAAAAAAAAAAGGAAATGTATTATTTATTTCTCTCTTCAGATTTAGGGGCTGAGAATAAACGCTGAAATGCTTCCTCTGCACTTTATTGCCTTTTATAGTTTGAGATTATGAGAGGAAGTTGGCCAATGTTGTGTGTGACCTTTGTGCAGTTTTTAAGTTTCAAAAGCTCATTCAGACCTCACAGAGCAACTTGACATTTATGATCGGCGGCAGATAGAAAGGCGTAGGCTTGTAAAATTGCACTTAGTCAGACTTCGTGCAACACCCTCTCCACTGTTTTTCAGCTGAATCGGGCTCATTAGCTGGCTAAGAATACTACAGCATGTGCAGGAATGTAAAATATGTCACATACTGAGCTATTTACACACAGGACCCCCCCTCATGAGGCCAGGGGCTTATTCAAGTGCAGGTTGGAGGGTGAAAAAAAATGTATTGTTGAGGTTTAGTTATGTAAAAGTGTTGGAATGAGTGAAGTTCATGTGCCATCACTTTGAGCAAAGCTAACATATAACTGGCACAGATGCTTTCCACAGGGTGCAAACCGGGTTTGTTTAATGATGCCGCAAGCTGGGATTATCGTTGATTTGCAACTGTAATTAAGTTCCAATATTTTTTGATTAAAAACAAACATTAGTGCTCACAGGCCTAAAGGTCACCCCTGTTCTCACTACAAGAATGACGTGGTACAGTGTTATTATTGCTGTTCTGCTTTGTCCAGATGGAGTGCTGCACACTGATAAAAGATGTTATATCACCGTGCATCCACCTGCTACTTTACAGTGCTGTTACTGTGCCAGAAAGTTATCCATTCAAAGGAATTCTTGCGATCCAAATGTTAGGGTATCTGGAGATCTTTTTAATTCACAGATTAACACAGAAAATCTGAGTGAATTTAACATTTTGCCTTTTTTTTTTCCTGTGTGCACAAGGGGATTTTCTTTTCTACTATCTCAAATGTAGCGGTCCTATGCACACGACCAAAAGCATTTCACAGTTTGCTGGCGGTTTTCTCAGTCAAACAGAGAGCCAATCTTCTTTTCCCTTTCCTGTTCACATAAACGACAGTCACTGGTTTTGAATTTTTGAATTTAAACTTCAGTCGATCCTTCTGTGGGTTTTTTTTTCGTGTTATAGTTGACTTTTAGTTTAGCTCATTTCTTTTTTTTTTTTTTTTACAAAAGGAAAGAAACAGCATAAGCATTTCTGACACGTTGACCTTTTCTCAGAGTTCTCAGAGTACAACCTGTTTTCTGAAGTGCTGAGATGAGAACATTTCCTTTGCAAAACAAAGGTGACGCAAAAAATAACCCGCCGAGGTAATAATGATAGAAGCTTTAGTTAATTAGTCTTTTATTAGTAGTTTTATTACTTCATTACCACCGTGACCTTGTTTTGAAAACTGCTGTATGACATAATTTGTAGTAGTACAGTTTATGTTCATGTCGCTTAATGTCAGTGTATTAGAGTCACTGGTTTCTTGCATTGCTTGCTGCAAACAGATCAGAGGTCACGTTAATAAGAAATTACAGTTACTGTGAGAACACACACACACACAGCGACATTAGTACAGTATTAGTATCAGTCCATAAAAATGAAAATCCGTTAACATCCGTTAACGTTGATACACAAACCTCTAGAAAACTGGGTCGGCTACCACCCTGTGTGTCGTTTCATTGTTGTTGCTGTATATATTTCTTCAGCAGCGTACACACAGAGGTGCGGAGCCTGCGTGAGCTTCAGTCCATCAAGTTGAAAACATTGAAGGTCATGTCTCATCATGCTGTTGGTCAGGTGCACTCATAATATAGCCTGCTATAACTTCGTAGAGTTAAATTTCCTGCTCAAAGAACTCCGCTTTCCTCTTTCAGAGGAGCCAGCTGTGTTCCCTGCCAAGCTGCAGGGGACAGGGGCCATGCTGTCTCATACTTCACACTCGCCCATTAAATCCAGCTACTTAGGATGCAATAACTGTAACCAAGTGCAAAAGACGGCCACAGTCGACTGGCCACGACGACTGAGCACTGACTTGGCACTTTTATGATCGCCTTACGTGACTGTGATTTTTTTCTTAGTCATAATTGGTTTCAATTTATTCTCCATCTCAGTTATTAAAGGGCTGTGGGTTTACTCAAGCATGCGTCCTTTCCTGATGGACTGAGCTGTCCTGAGCTGTCGCTACCTAGGGCAGATTCTTCAGCAAGACACGGTGACACAGTCTTAACTCGTGAAAGCAAGGTGTTTATGTGTGATTCAAAGTGCAGGCAGTTCTGATGAACACGGTGCAATGCTGCCATTGACCTTTTTTATGTTCTGATTTATTGTCGTAAGCAAGTGAACTAAAGAAACACTTCATCCAACTTCCTTTTCCCTTCTGCTCTCCCCAAACAGAGAAATCATCGGACAAAAGGGGAAACCTAGAAAAGGAGAAAGGTTCTAACAGTGCCTGCGCAGAAGTCCAAAGCTTATCCTAGCCCAGAGAGGTAAGGCCTTTTTATTCATTAACACCTGAGAGCTCCCCGAGACAAAACTCTCTACAACGACTGTCTCTTTGCACAGTGGTGGAAAGTGTCTTCAAATATAATACTACCCAAGTGGAATTACTGTTACTTGAAGCTGCCTCGTGGTGTTTTCTTGTAAACAAACAACATTTCTGTTGACGTGCTACTTGCCCAAACACCCTTGCACCCTTGCGGCCTAAGTTTCTCTTTTCAAAACCTCCATTGTTTACATCCGCTCGTCGGCTTAGCTCGTCTTATTCTTTGCTGCCTCTTTGTTGGTTGGTACCTAACCATCAACACTAGATCAACTGAATACTGTGAAAACATCGGCAGGAAGGTGTCTCTCTTCACCCGCAGGACAAACAAAATGAGGACAGACGCTACTATATCTCAAAAGCTTAACAGAGGACTATTGGTCAAATTCACAGTATTAAAGTAGCTATTGTGAAGATTGCACAGAGTAAAGCCTAAAAAGTATGATGACATGAAATACATTCATTTGAGTACTTTCCTCCTCTAGTTGTATAACAGGTACTGTGTACGAGCCTGGCAGAAGCTGATGATGTTTCATTTATTTCAGTTTGTTGAGGATTAAATTGTAAATTTCTTCCCCTCAGTTGTTTAAACCTGGAAGCTATGGCTGCCGCACTTGGAGTGAAGCCCATACTCTGAAACAGAGTTTAGTTGCAGCGTATTCCTGGAAGATTACAGGGTCCAGAGATATTACATTTCTTCCTCTCCCCTCAGCCTCGTTCCATATTGACGCCAGGGAAATTGAGCTTCTCTGCATAGTCTGGGTTCCTGATGTCACTGCAGCGATCTACTCTACACTACGTTGTTAGTCCGGAGCAGAGAGTAACGCCTCTGTTATGACATCATTTTATTTCTAGCTTTTAAGAGAGGTATGGCTTCATGCAGTTAGGTCCGAGCCTTCTAAATGTGAGATGCAGCCGTAAATGGATACTCAAATCAAATCAAATAAACCAAACGATCATTTGCTCTCTCTCTCTGAAATCACACCAAAGTGACAAAATGTTCCCGTTTCTATCTTTGGTCTCCACTCACCCCCCCACACCTAACTGTGACTTCTCCTCTCCTCTCCCGGTGTTCAGTCAAGGCATCTCCAGTCGAGAGGACCGGGATGACCTGGTCCGCTCCTCCAGCCACACCCCGTCCAACAAAGCTCAGATACTGGCCATGCCGCAGTTCGGCCTGCGAGACAACCTTATCAGGTGTGAGCTGCTGAAGAATGAAGACCTTTACACTTACCTGGAGGACTTCAGGTATTTTGGACCTTCTACTACTCGTGTGAATCATAGCAGATTGTTGTGACACTTGGACGTGAAACTGGGTAATCTTGACACACTTTTACTTCCTTGCTATCTGCAGCGCATTGATACTTTGTGCAGGGCTATCTTTCATTTCTGGTTAGTCAGAGTCGTCTTGAGCAGCGTGACGACCACAGCGTAACTGTGAGCACCGTTTAGACACTAGAAGTGTTATGTAAAAAGAATGAGTCAACATCTGTGGGTTTGTATTTCTCTGTCCTTAGCTCTTTGCTAAATTAAGCACCGCTGTCTGTCTCAGACGCCGTCAAGAAATGCACCAACCTAGTGCATTAACACACCGGAGCTCAGGTTGTAGCTCTTCATCTCATTTCTTATTCATTGTCGAAATTAATATCCCCCTTTTAGAGGACGGGGCGTTTTTATTCAGGGCTTTTTGCTTCCGTCAGATGGCTGAAAAATAAGCATTCGCTGAAGTCAGCATGATGGTTTAGCTGTTAACCACACTGCCTCCTGGTGGTAGATCTGTGCCTTTTTTTAATATTTACACCCCTTCAAAGATTCTGGCAAAGAATAAAAAGGAATACGGATTTGATGGGAATCAAAGAAGAAATCTAAAATATGAAAAGCTTGAAAAGAATCTGTGATCCTCTATAAACTATGTTAAAACAATCAAAAATATGAAGGCATTGGCAGTATGTTGGCTCAGTGGATGGTACCGTTTCACCAAAAAAGTCCTGTGTGTGTGCTGTAGTTTAATTCCCATTCCTTTTTATGAGGAATGTACATGTTGGTGCAGGTTTTCCTCCCACACCCCACACGTGTCATTCCAGCTGTGTTTGAATGTCTTAGTGACCGACATTCAGTCACCCCGAGGTGTTTCCCCACCTTTTGCTCAAAGCTGTGGCTCTGGGAAGGCTCCGGCCCCAGCATGACTCTGAATAGGAATAAACTGGTTTTCCATATGTCGATAACCGAGGTGTTGAATGCTGATTTGAGCCTCTTATAACAGCAGATAGACAGGAAAAGGGTTACTTTGTGCTGGCACACATGTGCAGTGCCAGCTTTAGTCTCACATTACAGTAAATGCAGGGAGTGTACTGATTATCCATGCTGACATGCAGATTAGGAGAGCCAGCAGTCCAAGACTTTCGTATAAAGACAGTTTCAGCATCGTTCTAGTTAGCTGTGGGTTGGGCCCAGAAAGCGTTTTTTACGCAAGGCGACGGCAGTCAGCAGAAAGATAAAAAAGCTCTGTGCAGCAGCATGAGCAGAGAAGCAGCTGCCTGAAGGTCAGAGAAGAGGGCTGTTGAATACAAGGAGGCTGATTTCCATTTTATTTGTCACAACTGAGGTGCCTTTGCACTTAAGTTCCACTGCGCAGTGGAACAAATAACACCGTATTCTCTGCTGCCTTGTTATGTATACAGCTACTGGGCCTAACTGTGTGTGAGTATAAGGGCTCACAATGTGCAGGATAAATAGATACTCAAAATAGATACCACGTGTTTAATTTGTCCTTTGTGCCCACGTCTCATCTCTCACTGTTCTATTTCAGCTTTTTTCTGGGCACATACAATGTCAATGGACAGACACCAAAGGAAAGCCTCCGTCCTTGGCTGAGCTGCACTCCCAACCCTCCTGACATGTACTGCGTGGGGTAAGTCACATTCACCCTGCTGGAGAATAGCCTTGCAATTCTCCGCTTAATCCCATTACACAGACAGATATTTGCCGCTCAAGCCTCTGACAGATGTATGCAACATTGATCCCCGTTTTAAGTAGGAGAACACGGCCGCCCACACATTCAGCGCTGCGTGTCCGCCGATCCCGCCTACGTTCACAGTTTATTACTTTGGTGTCTTCGGAGGTGGAAAAAGTTTTGAGAATAGCGTGAAAGCTCAAACACGTATCGTTTGTTCTTCCTCGTAGTTTTCAGGAGCTGGACCTCAGCAAAGAGGCCTTCTTCTTCAATGACACCCCCAAAGAGATGGAGTGGACGAAGGCAGTGTCCGAGGCCTTGCATCCAGATGCCAAGTATGCCTTAGTAAGGAAGTCTTTTTTTGTTGTTGTTTCAATGTAGTTCTTAACCACTATAGTATTGAATTTTGAGCAACTTGTTTCAGTAAGTGTCTGTAATTTCTGCCTTCGGCCATAGTGACTGCCTACATGACCCTTATACCATCACATTACACTGACTATTATACCATATAATCCAAATGAAGAGGCATGATCTTAGTGGGGTCTTGTATTTTTGGTCTTTCTCTTCTTCTTTCCATTATTCACTTTCATCTACTTCCCTTTTGTCTGAGTGCTGAGTCTAGCTTATTAGCTTCCTCTTTTATTTGCTGGGCTGCTGGCGTCAAGTTATTTTAGGCCCTACAGGATGTCTGTAAGTCACAGAGTCAGTACAGTAACATGTTATTTCTTCATTCGCTGCAGACGCTTTGAATACTCGGCTGATCTGTAATTGACACTGTGCGGCTCAGTGGGCTGAGAAATAAATGTTTTCACTTCACATTTGAATGTTGGGTTATGTAGGATTTACAGAGAGCTTCCTCCTATGCAACACTGCTTCATATTCTCGGGGTGTAAATGTCTTTAACTATAAACTTTGTAATCATTCGCAGTGGTTTCAGTTAGATATCCAGAAAGATCCGGCAAATTTGCATGTTACATCACTTTATGATTGATATTTTACTCTTTTTCGCCTACAGGTGAAGTTGGTGCGCCTGGTGGGTATCATGCTGATCTTCTATGTGAAGAAGCAGCATGCAGAGTTCATCTCTGATGTGGAGGCTGAGACCGTGGGCACTGGCATTATGGGAAGGATGGTAAGGATTCTTCCATGCACTGGTCCTCATGCAGGTTTACTACTGTTCTGTAAAGATATTACTCATTATTATGAACAGCAGTGAGTTGTTGAGCGTCTGTGATTTAGAGCCCATACGTGTCCTCTCTAAGTCAGCAAGGCTTATACATACAGCCAATAAGTGTCGCTCTTTTTCGCTCACGTACCAAAACCAAAATGTTGAACCACTCCCCTCTTGTGGTTATTTTTCACCCCAGTTAGCGCACGTTCAGACAGGATCAGGGATTCCGGTAGGGTTGTCCACCGGTGGGGACGGGTTGAGAGGAGCTGAGGTCCCGTCTGTGTAGGTTTGACTGATCTGAGCGCCTGATTGGCCCGCGGAGCGTGACGTGGGGCTCCGTTTTTCCCAAAGTTGGATCTGGCTCAACTTCTCTCCCACACGCCGGTGCGTTTTTTGCGGCAACCCCTGCGTTGTGGACTGCCGGTGCGGAAATGCACGGCCCTCCACTGAAATGAATTGAAAGACGCAGCGCCTGATCCTGTCAGAACCCCCGCTTACTGTCGTTCATAATGCACTACAATAGTCCTTGTTTTATGATGCAGTCTTTTTTTGTCAGAGATGTAATAAAATGTATTTCATCCCTGCAGGGTATCAAACTGAATTCCAGGTACAGGGTGCCAACAATGTCTCAATCGACTTGTAGATATTTGAACTCCATTTTGTTGGTAACGGTTCTGGTATTGTCTTTGGACTCACATTAAAGACACACAAGCAGGAAGTGTCAATTTAGTATCAACAATAGCTGTACACATCCAAATGAGATCATATCGGCAAATGATCGAATAAGAAGAGAAAAACATTCAGGCTCTTACAATGACGGTCTTGTTTCAAGTGACATAACTGCAGGCAAATGAATAAAGGCAATATTGTACACAGACATTTTGCTGTGATGATATGTTGTTCCTCTTCTGGACTGAGCTGAAGCACCACATCCAGCAGATCTAACTTCACTACCGCATGCACTGTTGCAGAGTAGGTTATTCTTGCTCCGTACGTGGCCGTGCTTACTTAGCAGTCCCTGCTGTACAGAGCAGATGGCTGGCTGGTGACCAGTGGGGGCCTTTTGCAAGGCTGCTTATTCCTTTCCATGCAGGAATGATAGACTGGTTTATAATCTGCAACAAGAATCATCTGAAACACGCCAAGTATCAAAGTGTTTGAACAATATCTTATTACTGGCAAGCAAAGGAGCATATATAACTGCACGCTCTGACCTTTTTATTTGTGTTGCTCACATCTCTCTCTCTCTCTCTCTGTCTTTCTCTCTTCGCAGGGAAACAAAGGTGCCGTGGCCATCCGTTTTCGCTTCCACAATTCTGATATCTGCGTAGTCAACTCTCACCTAGCTGCCCACATCGAAGAATACGAGAGACGTAATCAAGACTACAAGGACATTTGCAGTCGTCTCCAGTTTCGCCAGCTTGACCCTACCCAGCCTCCACTCACTATCATGAAGCACGAGTATGAAACCTATTGAATATGTTGAAACATTAAACATATTCATTGTGCCACTGCATCAATTTCTTTTTTACGTCTAGATATGTTTGTAATAGCTGAATTAAATGTGTTTTTTATACCCCACTGTTATAATATTTGATCAAAAATATCTCTGTTTCTCTGTGCTTCCTTCACCAGTGTGATTTTATGGATTGGGGACCTCAACTACAGAATCAGCGACCTTGACGTCGACAATGTGAAGGAGCTAATCAGCAAGAACGAATTTGAAACGCTGCACAATTACGATCAGGTAATATTAACGACGGCGCCTTCTCTCTGCTGTTCACACACAGTTGTCTTTATTCATCTTGCCTGTTTGAGAAGTGATACTTACCAGCTGCACATGGCCCTCAGCTCAAGAGGCAGATCGATGAAGAGGCTGTGTTTGTTGGCTTTGTGGAGGGAGAGATTAATTTCCAGCCCACCTACAAATATGACACCGGCTCTGACAAGTGGGATACAAGGTAAACTAATGTGACGGCCTGACTGTGAATAGCAGAATGGAACATTTTTAGTAAGGAGATGATTTGTCATGGTTAAATTAGGGTTAATTGCATAAAGAAATATAAATGAGAAAAACTGAGAAAACATCTTTGTACATGCTCTGTGTTAAAACCACTTTAGAAAGAGTTGAACTGAGTCAGAAAACTACAACAAACTTTTAATTTGCACCAGTGGCTTTAATAAATCACCTAAGCACCCAGTTTTCATGCTGTTAATAAACATTATCAATAAACGTGCCTCATTAACGGGGCCCTAGATCGCAGGAGCAGTGTTGTGTGATATTTTCTGCTCTTTCACCTCCTGCTAAGAGAATTTCCCTAATATCATTAAGTTTGAAGTAGTGTACAGATACACTGTAATATAGATATTTTCTCCTTTTCTGTGTTTTTGATTTTAATAATGAACAATGCGTTAAACATACCATTAACATCTGTTCTTTCTTCTCCGTTCAGCGAAAAATGTCGCGTGCCTGCGTGGTGTGACCGTATCCTGTGGAGAGGGAAGAACATCAAGCAGCAGCATTATCAGAGTCACATGGCTCTGAAGACCAGTGACCACAAACCAGTCAGTTCCCTGCTCGTCACCTGGGGTAAATGAATCTGACTTTTAACTGGTTTCGTCTTGAATGTCTTCCATTTAGTTTGTTAATGTTTGAAAAAGATGCAGCGGCCCTCCTTTTGAAACGCACGCATGTTTTTGACAAGTAGGAGAGAGAAGAAGAGATCAATGAAGTGAATTTCAGTTTTAACAGGCTTCTTTCGTCTTTTTGCATTTCACGTATCTATTGCAGTATTACTTGAGGGTCGTATAACCCACATGTCTGTGCTGTCATCGTCTGTTCCTACAGATCAAGAGAGTCAACAGTGAGGACTATAAGAAGACCTTTGAAGAGATTGTACGCAATATAGACAAGATGGAGAATGAGTGCATTCCATCTGTAACCCTGGCCAAGCAAGAGGTAAAGTTTCTGATAAACATTGTGCAATAAACTCCTTCTCGTTATGTTCCTTTGATGAATTCAAGAAGTAAACCACCACTAATGAAGCCGTGTATTGATCTCAAACTGTAAGCCTAATGTAGTTGGTATTTAAAGGGTACATTTGCATGAAATGGAACACAGTTGTTCCCTCTTGTCTCATGAATGCTTCCCTCTTCCTTTTAGTTCCACTTTAAGGATGTGAAATACATGCAGCACCAGGCGGAGACATTGAGCCTCTTCAATGACGGGCAGGTCCCGTGTCAGTTTGAGTTTATCCAGAAGCCGAACGAGCCCACGTACTGCAAGCCCTGGCTCACGGCCAACCCTCCCAAAGGCTTTATCGCTCAGGGTGAGTAGCATATTAAGTCCCAGTTTCATCCTGCAGTCACAGATTTCATCTTAATAAGCATCAGTGTCCTGCCTTTTAGGTTTTAGAAATTGTTAAGTACGCCGTGAGCTGTAAAGCAGTGGCAGGTCACAGATTAGTGCTGTCTTGGCGCTTTACATCCTCACACAGCACCACAACCTCAACATAACACTTCACTGGGGCAGTTCCTGAATGATGACAGCTCAAACATGCCCTTACTTTTTTATGTGCGTCTCTCTCAACATCCAGGTGGTTCTGTGGACATTGAGCTTGAGGTTTTTGTGAACCGCTCAACGGCGCCTGATCTCAACTGTGGCAAGGAGCAGATTGAAGACATCCTGGTGCTCCATCTGGAGCGTGGCAAGGACTACTTCATCTCTGTGACAGGAAACTACCTGCCCAGCTGTTACGGCACCTCCATACGGTCATTGTGTCACATGAGGGAGCCCATCCAGGACATGCCGCAAAGCACCCTCCGTGAACTGGTGAGCGCTCCCACGTGCAGAGCAGCAACAGTCTCTTTGAAACTTCCTCATTCTGGATTTTCTCCGTAGGCCACAGCATTGTAGTTTTTATTTATTGATTTGCAGATTTGGAGTATTTCATTTTGACTAAACTGCTTCTCTATTTGTGTTCAACATCAGGTGGAGATGTCTGGAAATGAGAATGTAGCAAACACTGAAAAGCCTCTAGACATTCCTAAAGAACTCTGGATGATGGTGGATCACTTGTTCCGCAATGCAATCAAACAGGTCAGAGAATGAGCAGTTGTTGTTTTTTTCTTAACAGGTTCATACACTTTTGTGTCTTTCTTTTAAGCACAAAAGTTGCTGCATACCAAAATAAAAGTTCAAAGTCTGTGAGGCCACAAAGAGCTTGGTATGACTCAAAAGTTTAGCTGCCAGCCAAGCAGCTTTCTAGAGCCTCTACATTGATTTGGTGGAAAAATAATCCTCATTTTTAAAAGTCTTGATTCAGGTAATTTAAACACAGAAGTGCTTTTGCTGTTAATTAAAGTCCATTGCAGCGCCACTATTCCTCAAACCAGAAGAGCTTTTTCTTCAGCCAAAATGAATCTGTTTTGTAATTTAGCTCCTTGGTTTAAAATACGTGCTTTTTAAGGATTCCAATGTTTAATATTTATTGTCCTCTATTTACAGGAAGATATATTTCAGCAACCTGGACTCCGGAGTGAATTTGCAGAGATAAGGGATTGCCTTGACACTGGCATGCCAGATACTCTCCGTATCCTTCAAACTATTACCTTCATAATTACCGGTTTAAAGGCATAGAATATTTTTGGCTATGGCTATGAACACAGTTAAATGAAAGCTGAAAGTCAACGCTTTGCTCTCATAGACATTGTGCCAGTCATGAATCCTGGGATGTCGCCTTGTATTTAATTCTTATTTTGCACCTACTACATTTCAAAACATGCAGGTTCTGCTCAAGAATTATGGCCTTGACTCTGTATTGATCCACAGCGGGCAGTAACCACTCAGTGGCAGAAGCCTTGCTTCTCTTCCTTGATGCCCTCCCAGAGCCCGTGGTTCCCTTCTCCTTTTACCAGCAGTGCCTAGAAAGCTGCGTCAGTGCCACTCAGTGTGAGAAAGTGAGTCAGACAGCCCATTAATCTATTCCAAGATGTGTTCAGTTACGAAATAAAAATCCCTGACTTTTTGATGTAACGTTCATTTCTTTTCTCCAGACAATTTCCATGCTACCTCAGTGCCATCAAAATGTGTTCAACTATTTAGCTGCCTTTCTCCGTGAGCTGTTGAAGAATTCTGCTAGCAATCGATTAGATGTCAACATTTTGGGTAAGAAAAGTGAACAGACTGCACTTCAGTCCCTTTCATTTGTGAATGTGTTGTTTGCTGGTGCTTTGTGCTGTCGTCAACATGGAGTAAGTGAAAAGAAACTAATGAATAAACCAATGGAAAAATAAAAATGAATGAAGGTCTATTATTCTATTCTGTTTATGAACCAAGGACTGTTTGCAATTAGTATCTTTGCAAAACGGGCAGTTTCTATAAAAGATGATTACCCAACCAGCCCTGAATAAATAAAATATCTTTGCAATACTCTGTGTAAAACAGGCAGCTTCTATAGTTTAGTACAATTTATATGTCTAAAAGAGAAGTAGCCCACCTACCCTGTATAAATATGTGATAATGTTTTATAGTTCGTTATTTATTACATTGAATTCCTTCTCCTCTACTCTCACATTTGGTTTAAACTCTGCTAATAAAAGAAGAATAGGAACCCTTCGTTATATTATCCAATATGAATAATTTATTTTCTTTCTACACAGCCACCATTTTTGCCTCCCTCCTTCTGAGGTCACCGACGAAGCAGGATCTTGCAGAGAAGAGGAAGACTCAGGAGTTCTTTCAGCACTTTCTAACCCAGGGGTCCACCTAGACGGAGGACTCGAAGCTGAAGCCGAACACTAAAAAAAAACTGTACAGTTCAGTATTTGAAATAAACTGTAATGATTTCTTATATTCGTAGATGGCTCTTTGTATAGATATTGAGGAAAAAAATTACTGTAAGTGGCAGTTCTTATCTGATTAGTTTATTTTGAAGCAACATGTTTGTCATCTGTTTGATGCACAAAGTTTATTGTATATCACTGAGCATCTGTAGAGATAACAATTTTTAATGTATGTATATTGTATTTAAAAAGAGGAAAGAAAAATTTGTATTTTAATGTTTCTGATCTCAACAGTATATTGTTTTATATATAAAACTGTTGGAAACAAGATGTGTGTCACTGTTTTGTTTTGTTTTTTTATTGCCAATCACAAGCAAAGGAATGAACACTGAATGAATGTTGAGATTTCACACTCACACTCCCCTAAATTCAGTTTACTAACTCGTATCTACCCACATAAAATGAACAAAGTTGCACTTTTTTAGAAAGAATACGGTTTTTATGACTATAATTCAGCATCAAGAATGATGTTTAATTTCCCATAATTCATCACGAATAGCTGCGAGCCTATGACGTTGTATGGTATCCTAGGGAGGGGATAGAAAGAAAGTGCTAAACATCCAAAAGCACAGGAATAAGGCTTAAAATTCAACACAGGTAAAATATATTTTAATGTCACTTCGTCTCAGTCGATGAGCTTAGGCGTTAACGTGCCGGTTTATACACGGTAACACACAAAACGTGTTGTCCACGCGCGGAAGACTGCACCGTTTTTGTCAAATTGTCGACAGTAAACAGGCTAACGTTAGCTCCCTTAGCTTAGCTACGAGCTAAATCGCTACTAGCGAGCAAAGCTATGCATGTGTAGAGAAATAAGTGATAGTTGGACTTGGCTAGCGTTGATTTAGCTGTACGGCGCTCGCAAGATACGGGCAAAAAAATGGTTGTGTTCGCCGCAATCAGGTGACGTGACGTTGAGAAGTATAAATATGGGTAGACGGTGTTATTTAAAATAAACGCAGCAGCGTTACGGTTTGATATCTATTTGTAGCCGCAGACAGCTAGCGACATATCTCCGGGGCTAATATAACGATGTGTGGGTACCAAGTCTTGAAACATAACAGGTCAGCAGTCGAGCGGATGGTTGCACACACACACACAGCCTGCTGCTCAGGGCTAACTAACCACCTGAGTGCCGTGACATTAAGTTAAGGTAAACGTTGTTTCGTTGTCAGTCAAACGAGGTTTTTAAAAAAAAAAAATTTGTCGGTTGATTGCTGCGCGTGTGTCGGGCCACTGCTCCGTGTGTTTGTAAACCGCGCAGCGCTTGTTGTTAAAACGTTAGCTAACCGTGTCGGGAGTGTGGAAAAGTTAACCAGCGTGTGAGTGTGGTTATCATTTTATACGTTACTCGTATCGGTTTTATAGGGAGCTAACCTACAGTGTTTTTTTATCCAGCATGCACGTTAACTTGGCTTGAGTTTAGCCGTCGCTGTCTCGTGACTTCTGTCATTGAAATCCAGAAAGTTCTAGATGGTCTGTGTGGTAACGTTACCCTAAACAAAGCTAACACGTCCTGTGGCTTTTCAGCTGTGCTTTAGGTGTAAGTAGACGTATTTACATTGTGTTTTTTAAGCATTGTCGAAGCCAAACTCTAGACATAGCAGACATATTTGAGGGCTATGTCTAGGCAGTTGTTTGGCAATCGTTCCTGGCTGTCAGAACAGGCCTTTTGGAGATGCAATGCCCTCTAGGAACATGTTAGATGATCTGATAGACTGTCACGACACAAGGCATGTGTCTTTTTATGTACTGCTATGTTAGGAAATGTCTAAATCGCTCTTGTAATCTGGAACAGGTTTGCTCTTAGCATCTAAACATTCAAATTAAATGCAGAGAAGCATCTGGTGTAGCTTGTTTCTGTCCACACTTTGCATGTCTGTCTTAATGTTTAATGTTTTGTTCATTTATTTTCCAGGCTGTAACGTCGACTGTGTGTGTGTGTGCGTGCGGGGTCCTCCTCGCCAAGGAAGGAGCGGCACCAGGGACCATGAGTGAGAATGGCCCTCATACAGAGGCGCCCATGTACTTTGAGGTGGAGGTGGATCATCTGGAGCGGGAGGACGAAGAGGAAGAAGACAAGATCCACTACGACAAAGACGATGACCTGATCCCCGAGCCTTCGTCGTCCTCCGGTCGGGTGTATGACCGAACTACAGTGCTTATCGAGCGGGACCCCATCCGGCTGGATGAGGAGGGCGAAGAGGAGGGTCACTGCGGAGGGGACGAAGATGGGGTCACCTTCCTGACTGAAGGGGAAGGTGATGGAGATGAGGAGGACGGCTCTCTCACCTTTATGGCTGACCCTGATGGCATGTCGCAGGGTTATGTGCACCATACCATTTCTCCAGACCAGATCCAGTTCACAATAAATCCGGGCTCCACACCCATGCCACGCAACATAGAGGGGGCCACGCTCACCCTGCACTCTGAGTGCCCAGAGACTAAGCAGAGAGAGGTAAGCCTAAATACGCGTAGATACCTTCTTACTTTAAATGTTTAGTTACTACACAGACACAGATAGAAATGGTCAGTAGAATGCGGTCAGCTATTATTGCTGATGTCCTGCTTGTTTTTTGGTTACTGCTGAATGATGGTTTGGTTATTGGTTGGTTTGGTTTGTCGTCTCTTCCAGTTCGGTTTAAAGATGTTTCTAACACATCTAATGCTCGTTTAAACAGTGCGAAGCAGAATGTAAGAGGAAGTGACTTTTCTTTTTTAATATATTATTTCAGTACAATTGCAAGCACATTACTGTGCTAGAAGGTCTTTTAAGAGGAACTTCCCCGGCAGCATGACCCCAGTGGCTCATTTGCCTGAGGTAGAAGGTACCGCCTCAGTGCACCAAAGAATATAGCTCAGTCTGTCGGTGGAGTCACCCTGCTCTCACAGCCTTAGCCCGCTCACAACTCACTCTGCTTCCTATCTGTGTTCACATGGTGAACTGTGACGTATTCTGACACCTATCATATCCTAATTAATGGAAGTGGGACTGTAAAGCCACCTGAAAGCAAGTGTGCGCTAGTTGTAGCGGTTGTTGCTAGCAGATTAAGAGGCAAAGAGCCTGCAGGATACAATGTAGTTTCCAGTCAACAACTCAGTCCTGTGGTCAGCCAGTTGTTTCAAGTGTCAGAATGACACACAAAAGAACACCACATGTTCTTGATTATTGTTGATTATCGACCATTTCTTTAACCTCTGTTATAGTGAATAGTCTTGAGAGAATTGTGGTCTATCCGGTTCCTGGTGCGGTACAAAAATACATTCAACACATTTTTGTATCATAGAGGCAGAAGCTTAGATGTCATTTTGTAACAATTGTTATCATCTTCATTGTGTTCTTTTGTTTGGTTTTTAAGATGTGTTTAATCCTGTTTAGAGTTCATTTAATAATGGCACTTCTGCAGCTAGCTGCGAGTACTAGCATGATTAGATGGGTGGAGTGCTGGAGTCTATGCAGTGTCTTTCCCCTAATGGTATTAACATAAGAGGCCCCACCGGGGAGCGATTTCTGCTCGTGCTCTAGTGCCGCTTTTAATCTCAGATATTCTGCTGACTGTTGGTTTGATCAGTAATGATGAAAATAGTAAGAGGTAGTAGTAGGTAAATGTGGATGGACTGATCACTCTGTTATTTAATGTTTTTTTATAATGGTAGACTGCCTTCACTAAGTTTGTAAGGAGAGGAATGTCACTGATGTTGTAGATGAATATAATTCTTACGTAATTCTCTTTCTTGGCACAGTGAGATTTAACATATTGGTTCTCTGTTATTGGAGGAGTAACAGGATTGCAATAATTAGACTGTTCTGTGAATTATAAGAAAAGGACAGTTCATTTTTTTGGGATGTATCACATCCCCTTTTTTTCTAGAGGCCCGTAAGGCTTTTTAACACATCAGCATATAATGTGTGTGTGTGGAGGATGGCTAAACGCGGTGCACTGTATTTGTCTAGTCTGTATGTATTGTTGGAGTGTGTGCTCATTGTGTTCAATTCACCTGTATTGTTGTCTTTATCGTGGTTGTGACGTTATGGCTTGATTTGCTATGTCATTGTTATGATTTGTGCTTTGTGTGTTCAGTTCATTGTTTAGTCCACGGAGGGAAAAAAACCTTTAGCCACCACGCCTTTGCCTGAGGAAAGTAGAGATGAACCAAGAGTGGCTCTTTCCTCTGGACAACAAATAGAAAATTCCGGCCTCCTGTGCAGCAGATGTCAGAGTGGAAAACCACCTCATGACGAACAACATCAAGCCCTTAATGATCTTGCCGTAAATACTTTGACACAACCATCCAGTTTGTAATGAAGTGGTCTTTTCCACAACGCATGTGGGAGCCCAGCGCAATACAATGCTCTGCCACAATGATCGAACTGATGGTGGAGAAGAGTCACGATGGTGTGGGAGATGAATACAGTACTGAGCTACAAGCTTTAGCAGGCTGCCCACGTTGGCTTTGCATGGATGTTTGCTTAACAAATGACCTCTCCCACATCTTTAAAATCTAAATGAATGGGCTTTGACTACTCATCAACAAGACTGAAAGGAAAGTTAATCAGCTCATCACTTTCTCTTTGTGTATATAACAGCTAAGCAAGTTTCGTCCTCTTAATGTAGGCTGTAATTAAATGTAACTTGGTGTGTCCTGAAGTAAACCACTTTATTGATTGACTGTCAGTTATTTTCAAAACTGACAAAGACGTATCTTAATGGACCACACGAAATGATTAACATTGTTTCACTGCGTTCGTGTAAATTCTGATGCAGTTTCACCCAAAATTCTCACAAACCAAACATCCTGATCTCAGATGTCATTGATAAAACTAAGATTACATTAAATTAAAGGTTTGAATACTACTTTTCGTAAAAGGGACATAACAATATGATTACAAACATTTTTTTAAAAATGATCTCACTTGCTGATCTCAATTTTCCCACTTTGCTGGCTGACCTGATCTAATAGGAGCAGGGCTAAGGCCTGCAGGCTTTTGTTTTGAGAGTCATGTTTTAGGAAATTTTTCTTCTTTCTTTCTTTATTTTCCCTTTCATAGGATCGCTGTAGTAAGTTGCAGGAATAACGTTGGCTAAGAAAGGGCATTTGTTTGTCGAGGGTGGTCAGCCACAAGCTTCCTCCTCCTGACTTTGTGATCAATGCAGCATCGCATTTTGTGAGGAAGAGAATGGACTGCTTTTATTCACATTGCCTCGGGGCTTTTGTGTGACAACGGAGCAGGGGACCGCCATACTGCAGCAGAGATTGGTGCTGTGAAATAACAGCATTGGATGGGATGTATTTCATGGGGGGTTTAGTCATCATTGCTGTCCTTTGTGCACACCCGCTTCATGTGCTAACGGGTGGCTGAGTCATTGAGTTCCCTCTGAAAGGTCACAGTGGCTCACACTGTCACTTTATTGAATGGCAAGACTCGTTACTACTGAGATGAATTAACAAATCACTTTCACACTGGCTTTTTGAAATACAGGTTTAAGACTAGTTATTTGTTTTTGTTTCTTATCTTTTTCAACCTTGTTTAGGCGCTGATTTCTCCCTCGTCTTCTTCCTCCCTCAGGTGAAGCGCTACCAGTGCATGTTCGAAGGCTGCACAAGGACGTACAGCACGGCGGGAAACCTGCGGACACACCAGAAGACACACCGGGGCGAGTACACATTCGTGTGCAATCAACAGGGCTGTGGAAAGGCTTTCCTTACCTCGTACAGCCTCAAGATCCATGTCCGTGTTCACACCAAGGAGAAGCCGTTTGAATGTGATGTGCAAGGCTGTGAGAAGGCTTTCAACACGTTATACAGGTGAGCCTTCACGCGGCTTTGTTGTGTTGTACTTTATTTGTCCTCAGGGTGGCATTAGAAGTGTTGGGCAGCTTTCAGGTTAACTGAAAGGAAGGACAAAAAGTTGAACAGCTGTGGTATTAGTAATAAAAGTGTAATTGTGTCGTGATATGTGAGCTATTAGGCAGGTCCTGCCATAGTGTGTGGCCCAACTAGTGTCATCTATACCTAGTATAATATAGAGGTGGACACAAAATAAGTACTTTGATGTAATTCACATGAATAATCATCATGTTATAATTGTCTGTTTATACTGAGGTGAGCTTTGACATGGCAGTTCATCTTCTTCTGACCAGAGTTAGTATTTTGAAGTAAAGGAAGCCTAAAATACTCAACCAGAACAAAAGCACAAAAAGTAAACAACTAGAAAGTATCCCTGATCGGAACAAGACGAGAAAAAGCAGAACGTTGTCATTTCACGGTCTTGTATGTTTTCCCTCCCTCTCCCTAATTGCTAGCGTCTTTCTAATTACCCATTCTCCCTAAATGAAAATACCCACCTGTAATCCCCACACTCGCACACAATGTGAGAACACAGCGCCAGTAACAAAGGATTGCTTAAATCCTGTAGATTTCATCTGATGTTGCAATTTACTTCCCCTTTTGGCTCAACTCAAAATTTTAAAGGGGTGAGTTTGTTCATTTTTCGATGTTGTGTAACTTTTTTTTTTTTTTTAAATATCTGAGATTGATACTGCAGATTTGTTTAATTCCAAACTTTTAGAATCTATATATAATAAAACTTTGTTTATATAAACAACAACATCATTAACAACACATTAACATCTCAGTTATTACTTTTAGTTTTGTTATGACCAATGGCAGACTATGCAGTTGCTATGACAACATGTCCGCAGCTTGGTGGAGCTGTGTCACTGTCATCAACTGCGTGTTACTCAGGGCAGCCAACCGATGCCACACATGGTGGAGTCTCTTTTCAGTACAATGACTTTCCACCTCCCAGATTCTCATAGAGCACGAGCACCATTCAGAGAGTGCGTCTGCTTTGTTAAGTCGTTTTCCCCGTCCGACCAGATTCTGTTGTCATCTGAACGTAGACTAGACTGTCTTTTTCCATATGCTTTATTAGACGTTCTTGAGATAAGTGCGACAGGAAGCAACAAATGCCGTTTAATGCCACTGCGCTTCGTTCGTTTCTCTCTGCACGTCTCCCATTGTGGTTTTAATGAAACCCACTTGATTGTCTCTGCAGGCTAAAAGCACACCAGAGACTTCACACAGGCAAGACATTCAACTGTGAATCAGAGGGATGCACAAAGTACTTTACCACACTCAGCGACCTGAGGAAGCACATTCGCACACACACTGGGGAGAAGCCATTCCGGTGAGCATTTCCATTATCACAGCAGGTTTAATCCACCCCTAGTAGAAGATGAAGAAACTGTGATACTAATAGACACGCCCAGACCGCTCATTTATTTTCATGTTTGCTGTCTATGCAATTTTTTAGGGGTTGTTCACCACAATGTGTTGATAGTGTGTTGGTTAGTCAAAGGTCAAAATCGTGGTGAGATTCACTCTTCTGCACATTACTTTAACTTCTGCCATACATATACAGTATATAGACGGCTATATGTATACGATGAGTTGAGGGTGCACACTGTTCTATCAGGAGCTCAGCTTTACTGTGGCGAATCAACCAATCCAGTGTCTTTAAAAGTCATTACTGTACATTTGCATCTGGTCAAGCATCTCTGACGTGACTTTTTTCATCCTTGCCTTCAGGTGTGACCACGATGGCTGCGGCAAAGCCTTTGCTGCAAGTCACCACCTAAAAACACACGTACGGACACACACAGGTAAGTTCTTCACATATTTGTTTTATGTAACCTTGATTTATCTAGGGAAGTTTGAACAAGGACGTTTATTTTGCTGCAATGCCTAATTTGCATTTACATTGTTAGCAGTGCCTCCCACACAAAGTTAATTTGAATAGTCTAAGCAAATTTTTACTGCATCTTAAAACATTGTGTGGTTTTGAATTTACTATGTCTTCCTTTTCAAAAGGAAATGTAGTTAAGAGTAGTAATTAATAAGGCTGTGTCCATGTGAACTTGTATTGATTGGTAAAATAGCTTCCCTAATTGTTGATGGCATAGAAGTTTATGAAATGATCATATGAAATGCTCATCTCTGCACATGCTGATTTCTTACTCATGCTTCCTTATTTACCTATAAACTTTCATCTATTTGGAAATGAGCTAGACTTAATCTCTTATTTGCACTGGAGCTCCAGCTTGTTTATCTCAAATGTACTTGTTCTTAATCGAAGCTCGGAGCAGAAGGCGAAGAGCTCCTCCCTGAAAACAGGTCTTTATCCTGTGTTTGGAAGATTTGAGGATTTAGGGCAAGCGATGTTAAGCAAGAACAAATCCTATGCAAAGAGTGCACGAGAGACCTGTGTCTGCACCACAAAGCAACACAGCTAACTTGTTCCACCACCTGAAAAAACACTACAGACTGCAGTACAGTGATTATCATTTTGGCTGTAATCGTGCATCTCAAGAGGCTTATCCTCACATTAGACTTGAAATAAATAAATAAACTGGAAGTTCCCCTGATCCCAAGATTTTCTTTTTTGCTAAATGCGTCTATGCTTGTTCACCAAGGGGAGACAATCCTCCCAAAGTGCCAGCTGCTGAATAGCTACTCGCTCATATCCAGGAGATTTGTAATACGTGGTTTTAAAATGGCTTTTCCCTCCAAACTTTACACTGAAAGCACGCACTAGAGCATCAGCCAGCCTGTCTGCCTTCTAAACTCAGTCTTGTTTCAGTGACAGAGAGCTGACTTTTGCTTTTATTGATATTTATGCAACAGAGCCTCTTGGTGAATAAAACAAAAGTGAAACATTCTCTGTGCAAGCTTTCTGTTTGCAGCTGTGTGTACTCAATTTGTTGTAAAATATTTAACTCAGATTATACTTAATGTGCATTTTCTGGCTGACTTTTAGATATTTAATAGTTGTTTTTATTGTATTTTTTATCACCAGAGTAAAGCTTTTACTAAGCTAAAAAATAAAGGATATAAATCTACTTTTATCTTGGCTGACTTGAAGATTAAGCTGTGAAGATTAGCTCTTACCTTTCGGTCTTCCTGTCTCTACTCATTCTGAAGGGGAGAAGCCATTCAACTGTCCGAGCGACGGCTGTGAGAAGACTTTTAGCAGCCAGTACAGTCTGAAGAGTCACATTCGGGGCCACGATAAAGGACAGCCCTTCAGCGTCACCCTCACTCATCCGCTCTCTGAAGTGAGTACAGTAACTGTCTGGGACATGCGGCTTGAGCTTATTCACTTCATTAAAATGTTCTATGTTCTAGGAGGAATGTGCCTCATTTTCATATACACAACATATATTGTGTTCTCGCACACATAACATGGCGTTTCAGTAAAACCTTTATTCTTACATTAACATACAGTAGACGTCACTTTATTTTCTGATTTGGCTCCCCTGTCTTGTTTCCATGACTCAGCGCTTGATCCCATAGCAGTGGCAAGTTTAATTAGGTTCTATTCATCTCTTAATTACAGGATGCAAATCACTCGCTGTGCCTCAGTGACTTGAGCCTCATCTCTACAGACTCAGAGCTACGAGAAAACATCAATAACGTAAGCCTGGCTTTTTTCTTCAGTTGTCAAACAAAGATTGAAGATGTTGAAGAGCTTGTCAAGATAGTCAGTAAAGATGTCAATTACCAGGCTGATATTTTGACACCTAAGATGAACTGTCACTCTAATAAGTATTTAAAACATCTAACATTATTAGTAATGTCACATTTCTAATTTTTTCGTTTTATTACAGTCTCAGAATTTGGACCTCAGCAATGTGACACCTGTGAAAATCTTTGAGCTCATGTTCCAGAGTCCTGAAAATAGCGTCAGCCAAGATGATGCCCATCCCAGCGGTCAGTACATTTCCAAATCTGTCAGCTTGAGTTACAACGAAATTTCTTGTTCACTGACAGTTTTTCTGTTTTTCCATCCTCAGAGAGCCTTGCTGAACCCTTCAGCCTTGAAACCTCTAACCAACCAGTAGTGACGGATGGCTCGTCTCTCATCTCTTTCACTCTTAATCCTACCTCCTCGTCCTGCTGTTCTCACACAACACACGCAGTCATGGAGGCTCCTTCCCAGCTCAATCAGAGCTCTTCCTCTCAGGCCTCCACCCCTGCCTCTGTCACCGCTACTGTCAGCTCCAAACAGCCTCCCCCTTTCATGCAATTAACCGGGCCTCAGCAGATCACTGACGTACCTGCCCAGGCGTCTGTCCAAACGGCAAACCATGTCACCCCCCAGCATTACGTGGCGCTGCCTCCCACATTCCTGCAGCCCGATAGCGCCACCCAGACCACTTCTCTACCACCACCCATCCCCGCTGCTCCTCCAGTGGCTCCAGCACTGACCACCACAGCACCACCAGGCACTGCTGCTGTATCTGTAGTTGCAGCCACCACAACGGATGCTCTGGCAGCTGTGGCTCAACCTGTGCCTTTGGCCAATAACCCTGCCCCCAACTCTGGCCCCGGTCTGCCTACCACGCCTGCCACAATCACCATAGCTCCCACCCAGAACCTGCTGCAGCCCAGCCTGGTCATGTCTGACCAGAATCTGCAGTGGATCCTCAGCAGCGCTGCAAACAGTCAGCAGAATCCAGAGCAAGCAGTGAGTATGCTCTCACATAGACGGTGATTTGATTGGTACTAGTCTTGAGCAGTGTGTTCAGCATGAGCTGGGGATGGGTGTTATCTTTAATCAGTGTTATTTAATACAGCACACATACAGCCAGATCCCTGCAGTACAGCTCTGTTTGTATCCTGCTTTTAAATGTGGTGCTTCTTTATTCACAGCCACATCAAGGAGCTCCAAAAGTGGAAAAGGTTTTCTTCACTACAGCCATACCAGTGGGAGGAAACGCTGGTAAGTTAATGAGTACTGAATTATTATATTTCTTCATGCTGTGGATATTGGCCAAAAGGCTGTAATGAAATCATAAATTTGTTTTGACATCCAGCACAGTACTTAGCTTTCATTGGATTAATTAAATAGTCGATTGGTGTTCAGAGACCTCCGCTGAGATACTTTCACAACAACGGTTTTATTATACAAACGCAGTTGCAAGTTGAAATAGTATCCCATTATGTTTGATAATATAATTGACAAGTAACAACACAAGAGTAATAACATTTAAATACTGAAGTACTACTTCTGCATTGTTTGGCAGTTTTGAGCTGGACATTATTTATGAATTATGAAAAAAGAGAAGGAAGTGACTCATAACTTCCCAGCTGCCGAGATGTCTTTCAGTGTCAAAATTCAATCAGAATCTTTGGCATTTTTGCTTAATGGGCAACTCAATTAGCAAAATCATTGGTGATTAATTCCCTGCTGATTGACTAATAAATGAAATGTCTTGTCATGTGTTGAGAAATGAGATCACTTGCTGTAAAAATGATCAGTTGATCTTTTGAGGAGAAGTCCTCCATTACATTTTAGCATTTTTATTTGTTGACCAAGAGGTCTGTTAGTCAAATAAATTCTTGTCCTCTTCTCAGTGAAGCAGTTAGTATTCTCACACCTCACATTCACCCTCTGACTTTCATTTCATCTTAAGTATTTTCATTTTCTTTTGATGAGATGTCAGAAGATGTTGAAAGCTAATTATAAAGGCGTGTTGTCAGCTTACCCCTTTTTGTTTCCGATGAGTTTTAAATTGTGTTTTTGTTTTCAGGTAACTCGGTCCAGCAGATTGGCCTCAGCCTGCCCGTCATCATCATCAAACAGGAGGAATCCTGCCAGTGCCAGTGTGCCTGCAGGGACTCTGCTAAAGACAAGAGTTCAAAGAGTGCCGCCTCCATTGTTTCAGCCCCAGCACAGCCGCAGCCATCAGATCCCCCTCCTCCCCCACCACCACAGCCCCCAGAGCCTCCACACCATCCAGCCACCTCATCTTCCTCATGCTGCCTCCCCCAGTCTTCCTCCAAGGTGAGTGAGGTGAGGCTGGAGGCTGCCTCTTCTTCTTCTTCTTCTTCTTCGTCGTCCTCCACGGCTCAGACTTTCTCCACGATAGTGAGCAGCACTGCCACCAACCCTCCTTCATCTGACGGGTTAGCCAACATGGACGTCTCGGACTTCCTCTCCCTGCAGAGCCCTGAGACAGCTGCCAACATTGAGGCTCTGCTGCTGGTCGCTGATGACTTCAACATGGCCACTGATGGCAATCCTTAGAAGTGCTGCCTTCGGAGTCTGGCGCGTTTGTGTTTGTCTGTTGCACCCACTCATCCACAGGCATCAATACCACCCACATCTCAAGTCATTCTCCACAGTGACGCCTCTTCTTTCTCCCTATATAGTGTGTGCATTGAACCCCCTGTACCTGCAGTGCATTCTGTTCTGTGTGGCATTGCGCAACATATATACACAAACTATGAATAGTTTTTCTGTTGAGTCTCATTGCAGTAGTTGAGTTTTGAAAAACAGGATTAGTTTGCTTTTTGAGATTTAGCAACGTTAATGCTATTTAATGCAGGGAAAAGGCTGTAGATCCTTTTTTTTTGTTATAATCAAACTGTATATAATAACGCTCAATATCCACTCTGAATTAATCGAATGAAACAAAATGAGTGTTGTCCAAGCACTGATAACTTAAAGGTTCCATTTTCCTGGCTTAAAAAAAGGCCACATGCCTGAGCGGGAAAACAAAACTTGTCTGTATATCCTTGTACTGTATTACAGGTCCTAACAACAAACGCTTAAAGCTGGTATGCAACTGACCAGAATGCACTGTATATTCGAGGAATTTGTTATCATTTTATTCAGCGTAGCTCCCAACAGGAATCTGAAGGGGTCGGCCACATAGCCCCTCATAAGGCTGTCATACAATATGAAGTGATTTCCTCAGTATTTGTTTCCTAGCAAAGACTAGCATAGTCCAGAAAATGTGATGATTGTTTTTCTACTTCTCTCGACAGTTATTTACTAATTGAGAAAAAGAACCTGTGACCAGATCTGCCTGTCTTTAAGTGAAATTAAGTCAAATACATCAATAAGTTGCCTATAACTTAAACTAATTTAAAATTGTACATGTTAATTTATTTTAATGCTTGATTCTTTCGTTATACTGGTATATTATCTTCAAGATAGCAGAGAAAATCTATTAATTTATTCCAATCATTTGTATTTTTTAAGTTGAGCTGTTTTTATGTTACTGAATTGCTTTTTTTTTTTTTTTTTTTAAAGTACGTAATGGGTATTGCTGAAAGCAAGTTGGAGAAAAGAGGCACCTATAGTCGAATGCACAGTGAAACGAATTATATTATAGGATCTGCTTGTTTGCAAAAATTGTCCACAATGAAATATTAAGGAACTACTGTCAACATCCCATGTTTTTATAGGGTTGTGACCCTCTCAGGGATGCATCAAGTCATAACTGATCCCAGTTCCCTTGATTTGTTACTCTGACATGCGTTTTTTTTGTTTTCCTCTCTCACTCGATGCCCCTCACTCTTGCAGTAGCCCTACGTTTTGCTGCACTCTTCCCTGTTTATTGCACACTAACTTGTAAAGTCGGTAATCTGACAGCTCGTTAGCTGAGGTGCAGCACCACTACAGAATTTTGTATACAACTGCTGTAAAGTAGCATTTAAAAAAGATGGTGTCCTGGTGACAGTGTAAATACAGTACATTTTAGTGTAAACATCTTTGAGAAACTTGTAGATTATTCTAGAATTTGTATTTTTGTATAGACTTTTGAATTACTAACTCTCAGAGTTTGGAGCTAATGTATCCTTGCATTCCCCGCCCCGCTCCCCCCACAGTCACATTTATGCAGAGGAGTTTTTGCTGTGTTTAGTTGAATAGTTCTACTAGCAGCTGGGCGTTTGTACAGTCCCCATAGTAACAATATATATGTAACACATAGCCTCTCCTCAGAGTATAATTTAACAGTGTTGTTTCACATGGGACACAATGCAATGATGACAGAGCGAAGGCATTATGCCCTGTATATTAGAGTGTCGAGCTACTTGGCCTTACAAACAGAACTGTTCTATGAGCCTCCTTGCCTTGACAGTCTCTGCTTCAGACATGCCAACACACTCATCGCCACTGAGTCTCAGGCAATCACTTCCAGCAGCAGATCACACACGAGGCAAAAGCATCGAGACAGAAAAAGCTTCTGGTTTTCCTAGAACCCGTTTCGTTTTTTCCAGCTGTCTGTTTGGGAAGTCATTAATGGATATGCAGCATTGTTTAAAAAATAAATAGATCAGCGACATAACAGATGCAGGTGATTCTATATTTTAGGTCCAGGTAGAAGGATCCAAACTAACTTGTTTGCCATAATTTAGTAGTGAAGCTTTTCTTGGATTCACAGGCGCCACAAGAAGGCAGTCCGGCGTGTAGTGAAAGGCTCCATTCACACATTTTGTCCTCTAAACCATTCCACATATGCAGTCGTAGAGATCAGCACCGTCTCCACTCAGCTCCATTGGATTGCAAAATAATTTACTCATTTCCTTGTTATAGTAAAATTACTGCCAAGAGTCAAACTCATACCGTCAATATCTGATTCTCATACATGCATACTGTCATTGAACACAACTATGCAATTTTAAGTGTGGCATTCACGAGTTTAAACCAAGACTCCAAGATAAAAATGTTTCCTCCTACCATTAATGAACATGCAGGACTCCAGAGGCAACAGTTGCCTATCTGAATGCATACATATTAAGCATGCTCTTTGAACTCCGGTATATTGCATTTCATATTCCACATTTGGAGTGGTGTGAATCTGGACTGTGTGTCCATCCCAAGTACTGTTCCCATGAATTTTGCACCACAGCTTTTTCTTGTACGTGTCGTTTAAAAAAAACCAACTGAACTTGTTTGAAGGAGTACTTGGTAAATGAATGATTCTGTTTTAAGAATTATTTTTTTGGTCAAATGTGTGCAGCTTCTTTTCTTTTTTTTTTTTTACTTTAAGCATAAACATGTTTCATTTGGGTTCACTCCATCTCAGCCTTTCACGTGGATTTAAATTCGACATGGATAATCTGTTGGCTCATCTTCACCAATGAAAGTCAAACTTACAGCTGATTATGTTTTAATATCAATAAGCAGAGAACTTTTTTTTTTTTGGCTTGTGGCCCAAGTTTACCAGAAATGGTAACATCAGCAAATCATCGATGGTGACATTTGTTTGGAAGCACATTGTTTGATCACAAATGGAAAAGCCAGAGTGTTTTGGGAAATTGAGAATTTCTGCCATCGTCAACATTTTTCCAAATGGGCAATATTTAACAAAAAAGGGGGGGGAAACTATATGCTTCCAAAGGAATGTCTTGACACCCAAAGAGTGAGGAATCGTTAAGGATTTGTATTTTTTAAAAGAATGTATAATGTGAAAATGTTTGCTTATGCTTGTTTCGTATAAAGTATTATGATAAATAACTTTCTGAATTGAGAGCAATATAATACTAATAAAACCTTATCCTTGTCACTGAAATGTTTCCCGTCCTTCATGAAGTCTTTTTAAAAATGACAGTTTAGTAGAATTTATTTAAATCATAAACAAAAACAAAAACAGGAAGGTGACTGGTCCACTTCTGCTCACTTCTTCTGTGGTAAGGTCACATCCTGGAGAGATTTTCTCTGAGAGAGAGAGAGAATCATGATTAACTTTTTTTTTAAATAATCTGTAGGATGAGGAGGAGGAAGAGGAAAGAGAGCTTACCACTAGGATATCACTTAGATCCTTCAAGTCATTCAGGACTCTGTTGCACAGGTCCAGCTGCTCGGAAAGGGTCATCAATCTGTCCTTGACGTCCTCCAGGTCCTGTGAAGGACGAAATAATAATAAAAAGTGTTGGTCACCTGTTAGTTCGCACATTATGCAGCCAGTAAAATTTCAAATATGTGTCTGACCTGTTCGACTGGCGAAACGTCCTCGTCCTCGTGCAGAGTCATTGTGTCTTCTGTACAACCTGTAACTGTTTTACAAACACACATAAGGACATAATGATAGTGCGACGACAAAGCTGAACAGCTGCACGTTACGTTACCTGTGTCCGAGGCCATGATGGACATATCATTTGTCATGTAAACTCCATGTTGTGTGTCCTTTCTGCGTCTTTAAGCAGGCGCGCACAGGTGATTTAAATTGCCCTAATTAACGAGCGCTGAGGAGGGCACGCGGGTAACGGAAATACGTCAAAAAAGTTGTGTGAATAAATATGACAACATACTTTTTAGATATTATAGCGTATTTGTGAACTAATATATACCGCATTTAACGAGGGACAGACTCAGACTCGAAAAATAAAGTAATAACAAGCTGTTCATACAATTATCTTATCTAGTTTAAATATATTGAGTATTTTTATAAGGCTGTATTCATTTCAGTACAATGCTACGTTTGATTTTGGGCTCAAGTTTTCGGCTTTGAAGGTCATTTGGGGCATACTGAGGTTTTGCTGAGATGATAAATATATCTTCTTGGTAAGGACGTACTGTTTTTGTGATAAATTGCAGACATAAAAATCAAACGGAACATAAATGTTACCAATGTCAAATGTCACAATAACTCTAAAAACACTCTTCAAGTCCACAAAAAAAACAATTATATATACACGTCGTGTCAATATCATCCAATAATGGAGTGACAGACCAACTTAGTTCTTCAACACATCCAAACTAGCTGAGGCAAAGTGCTGCTGGCCCTTTAAGAAAGTTGGCGTCATTGTTTTGGGGGCGTAACCAGGAAGTCGTGTGTTATTTCATGAGGCGACAACATGCTCCCCGGCTGTGAAACGACACATCCGTGACTCGTAGTTTTGTCATTTTTATGAAGTCGGTGTGTAACGTCGCTGTTGAATTACTTAAATCCAGAGGAGCTCACAGTTCAGCCGCGGCCCGTCGACTCGGAGCAGACATGTGCAAAGAGCTGAAGACCAAAGTGCTGCGTTTGATGCCGGCGACCTCCAACGGGCCGTCCGTCCATCAGGAGAGCCACACAGGTATACCTGTCCGTTCAGCCGCACGTGGGTGCGAGCGCGCGTGCATGTTTTGAAAACATGAAGTGAGTGACTGGATTTTAGCTGCAGAGGAAAGATTAGCGTCAGGTGTTTAATCACGTAAACGTTGCAGTGTGTTACATCAGATTCCTGTTTTTCCTGTCGTGTATCACATGGGCCTGCCCGCACCTACAGCGTTAGAAAGTGACAGTCCAATGATTAAAACCACAATACAATTTACAATGTGACACTTGAGATAAACTGAGGGTTGGGGACCAACAGAGCTCCTTGAGTGGGTTGTAAGGGATCCCCAGCAAAAGGAGGAATATAATATTTCATCTCATTTTTGGAGGTTGCAACATCAAGGAAATAAGTTTGGTCTTTTTTTCTGACATGGCAAATTTTATGAACCCCTGGCCCAGGTAGAGAAATAGAAACAGACTAATTTAAAGTGTTACATGTATGGACGGATTAACAGCAAATGTGTTCAAGCATTAGAAGTCAAGAAATCAAAATGTAATGTGTAATTTTACTGTGCTAGTTTACCTCTTTAAACCTTCACTACCCCAACATCCATTTACAATACACTACCTTTTTCAAACCTCGTTGTTTTGTTGTCACGCAAGTCTTCATTGACCTTGCTCTTTGTCTCTGAACTGCAGATGGTGCTGAGATCCTGAGTTGCACGGTGAAGGCTCTGAAGGAGAGCGCTGTGGTCGCTGTACCCACAGACACCATCTACGGCCTGGCATGTCTGGCCCAGAGCTCTGAAGCCATCAAGAAAACCTACGACATTAAAGGACGGAATGGACAGAAGCCGTTGGCCATCTGCGTAGGAGAAATTCAGGATATCTATAAGTAAGTTCTCTGCTGGTTCACCACCAGAATCGGCAATAGTTGTCTGACTGAAATATGTTGTGGTAGATGTAGAAAGTCAGTGTGAGGGGGGGGGGGGGGGTACCTCAAATGTACAGTACTTGAGTAAATGTTCTTGGTCACATTCTGCCTCTGCAAATACATTAGTCATATGTAAAAGAGGCAGCGATCTTCACACCACACAGACATCACATTTTGTGACAGGCACACCTGCTGTCACAGCAGCGTCGCGTATTCGTTAATTTTGACTGATCTGAACTGTTAAATGAAAGCATGAACTTTAAATGAAGATATTTGTAAGTAAGTCACAAACTGATGCAGAGGAGATGAGGCCAAATTACATCAAACGCTAACAGTGTCCAACACAGCCAGCTTAAAAATCACAGCTCAACATAAACTAGTTTTTGTTTCCACGCACAGGTACTGTAAGGTGCCGGTGAAGGAGGCGCTGTTAAGCGATCTGCTGCCAGGCCCCGTCACTCTGGTGTTCGAAAGATCTGAAGTCCTGAACGCAGATCTCAACCCGTTTACCTCGGTAAGTCCGCTCCTTTTTTAACTGAGTCACGCTGCAATGAAAACATCCATCTGCTGTTTACACGTCCCGTGTGCTGCTCAGCTTGTAGGCGTACGCATCCCAGACCATGCCTTCATGAGACGCCTCTGCCAGATGTGCGGAGAGCCACTCGCACTTACCAGCGCCAACATCAGCTCGCACACCAGCACCGTGGCCGTACATGTAAGTGAAAAGTAATGCATAACGAGTCGAGCGATGCTTTTATGAGAGTCTCGCATTCATTATTCATGTTCAGTACATTTCCCAGCATCTTAATTCAGGTTGGAAGAGTGTTTCTCTTTGTCTTATCTCTTAGTCATTCACGTTTACAAAATTGTTCTTTTAATGTTTAATGCTCCCGTGTTTTCCCCCTGAAGGAGTTTCAGGAACTGTGGCCCAAACTAGCAGTGGTGGTGGACGGGGGACCAATAGGAGACCAGAGCCGCCTCGGATCGACAGTGGTCGACCTATCAGTACTTGGCAAATATCGCATCATCAGACCCGGCTGGTGAGTTCAGGCTGTTACCGTTCATGTTGCACTCACTCTAATATTTTTATCTCCAAATGACATCATAGGTACAAGTGATAGAGAAAATTATGTAAAGGAGGTGAACGTGATGGAAGTCACATTATACTTCGATGAAACAAAATAGCCCCACGCTCAGCCCCGACAAAGGATGTGATGTGACGGTTCAGTTGTCAGTAATAAATAAATATTGATCAGAGCGATCTGGAAGCGGCGTATGACACCGATGCTGTAGTTTGTCATCTGATAGTGCAATATTGAGCAAAACGACATCTTGGCATATCACGAGAATGATGATCTGAGTTTCCAAACACGTTTACGGTGTTCCAGATCCATAGGTTATAATGTGTAGTGTAGTCACTGAGGTTAAGTGATAGTTTGCATATCGAATATGGTTTTGAATGTGCCATTGATGAGCATTATGCTCCCATAATGCAATTTATAAGGAACCTGTAAAAACCTTAACGTGGCTATAGTCAATGTTTTTCTAATAATGGATCATAAGTCAGTGTGAAAGTTGTCATTCATAGCGATGAGCCTGAGAATTGTCACCTCAATCTGAAGGTCCCCAACTTTGCTGAGCTTCGCAGTGAGCGTCAGCTCATTGTTCCCATCCTTCCTGTTTTGGTTTACTCTAAACTGTCAGAGCTTGTTGAAGTCTCACTGCACACTACCTGCTGCGGACAGATACACATCTACAGATGGGGGACAGTTACATAGGTAATGGAGAATGCAGTCGGGTGGAAGATGGCAAAATTAATTGCGGTATCTAGTTTGGAATTGGGACACGGCTAACCCTTTTTAGGGTTGGCGGCTGATTTGCAACACAAATCTAACCAAAGGTGAAGTAAATTCAGAAGTCGTCCGGGATTCAAATGAGGTGAAATGGAGACTGGAATATATGCGA
This sequence comes from Nibea albiflora, assembly GCA_014281875.1. Taxonomy (NCBI): domain Eukaryota; kingdom Metazoa; phylum Chordata; class Actinopteri; family Sciaenidae; genus Nibea; species Nibea albiflora. The sequence continues at coordinate 19,185,529 of CM024804.1, read as the reverse complement.
GACTGAAGTGTAGTATGACATCACCTTCAAGTCTGCTACACCGCATGGGGAGAGGAGGGACTCTATGCCTCAAACATCAGCACACACTAATTTATTAGAAAGATCCACCTGCATCAAGCACCTGCTGCTGTCTTTGCTTTAAGCTACAGCGTCATCACAATGTAGTCCACCTCTGGGAGGACGAGCCTCCTGCAGCACCTGCTGTGATTAGGCAGAAGCTAGTAAACAAAATGCAGCCAAGCATGTGAAGACAGAATAAATTCTTCTAATTAGCGTGGATGGAAACATGGCTGCAGTTTACCTCACTGTCTCACCATGATGTGTGCCAGCCCCAAACACTCCTCGCCACACCTCCCCACCTTTTGCATTAAACAATACGTGACTTTAATTCTCTTTTCAGTGCCCTTTCTTCGACGGTTGACGTGCTGGAGCACAAATATGGACTGTCAGAGGACTTGGGCCAACAGTGACCTTCGAACGCTCCACAAACCCTTGCAAAACACGCTGAGACGCACAACCGGCTTTGACCCTCGGACAAGATGAATCCTCGTCCCGTCACGTGGAAGAATGAATCTTTCTCAGGAAAGGCTAGAACTCAGGAACAACTCGAGGGTTAAACTGCTGACGGACGGTTATTGTTCTGTTGGCTGCTTTTAGGTCTGGAGTAACTTTTTCTTTCGGCGAGGTAGTAAGGCAGAAAATATCTGCCTTACTATGTGTCTGCTATCGTGGGACTATGTGGGGTTTTAAGATGGGTCAGCTGTGCTCTTCTTTGTATAACAATAAAACTATATTTGTTTTTGTATTGTCTAAGCAATGTAGCTTAACTGATATAATGGTTTGAGTTTTTATTTTGACTTTATTTGTATAATTTTGGGAACTTATTTTATAACCAAAGTCAAATTATTTTTTAAAAGTATGAATCCCCTGTATTTATTTTATTCATTAGGCTTGCACTTGCAATTGCTCGCCCGCCACAGTTGAAATAACTCGGTTTCATGTTGTAGATTAAACTATATCACATTCACACGATGGAGAATACTGTAATATTTTATTAGAGTTTCGTGGGAACAGCATAAAATTCATCTGCCCACTCGGAGCATTATTTAAATTGGCCTGATGTAAACTTGTTTGGGTGGATTGTACAACCTTGGCACAGTCACAATAAAGTCTTACTCATGCATGAGAAGCTATCTGAGACATACTTATGTCTTTATTTTTAGGTGTCTGCTTTTTACTCACAGTTGATTCTTAATGGAGTGTGAAATCAAGAGTCAGCTCGTAAATGTTAAAAAACACTGAGGCGTGCCCTTCACACCCCGACACATCAAAGAGCATACTTTTATTCTCAAAACTCGCCTTTCCGAAAGAATCTCTTACTTCAATAGACAGAAGGATTTCATCACGAATCCATTCAGTGTCACATTTCTGTTCATACAGCCACTCCAAAACACTGAGCCGCAGCCTGTACGCTCTTAGCTGCTGATAATGTTAGTTTTGCTTCAGTAAAAGAAGCTTGTGTGCCCACAGTGAATGCTGCGTCTTTCTTTAAAGGGCAATTGCACCCAAATTCAGATTATCAGGTAGATTTCTGACATGTTTTTACAACCTTTGACAGTGCATTGTCAGACTTTCTTCACCTGCCAAATGCACTAACATAATCTTGACACTGAAAACCTTTTGTGGGTAAGCACAGTGGAGAGGAACAGCATTTATCTGCTACAGTAACTTGAGGGGTACGTTTGTTTTACTCACCAACTAATGTATTTGAAGTTTTGTCAAGAGGGTTCCTTATTTTTTTGCATTTCTCTTGGGAACAAGTGGATATTGAGCCAGGGTAAAGTGAAGATCAGCGCTCTCATTCTTTTTGCGAGCCTGTTGTGGACGAATAATAAAGCATGAAAGTGTCTCTGCTGTTGTAATCAGTTCCGTTATTTAACTGTAGAGAGAAAACGAGGCCCTTTCGTGGTGACACATAGTGTTTATGAATATCTCAGGCAGGAGTTTGTTTGAGGCAGTTGTTCATTAAGTTACATTAAGTGAATACAGATCAGAGACAGGCCTGCAGAGCATTTTAGCATGTCAAAAGAAAATCAAACAAATTCCCACAAATAACCTTTTAATGCACCAAAGAAACTCAACCAAGACAGTCTCACCCACCCAACACGGCTCCTATTTTTGCAGATCAGCAAGTCTACACAAATATTCACATCTGGTCAATTAAAGGTCAAGTCCCTTTGCACATCGATGGTCTATATTCCCTTTCATGTCTACACACACTTCCACTAGAGCATGTCATTTCAAGTCATGTTGACAAAAAGCTCACATGAGCCACTGCTCCTTCTCTTTGTTGAACTGCTCCGCCCAGCGGCGGGTCAGCTCCAGGTAGTGATCGGGCCCATGTGGATGATAGTCCAAATACACACGAGTCACTGTTTTCTTTGGTACCGCCCTCTCTATCTGCGTCCCCTCGTGCCATTCGTTAAAAGATGTGATGGTGACGATGTCAGGCCTCACGTTCAGCGCCGCCTGCAGGGCCGTCTCGTAGTAACGGCCGTTCACCCTGTTGCGCATGTTGTGGTTGTTCCACGGCCGGATGCTGGTGTCGATATAACCAGGGCCGACGCTGGGGATGAAGAGGAGGTTGTTGCCGTCGCAAAAAGCTTTGATGGCCTTCCAGTTCTGGTGAGAGGAGCCGAAGGAGAACCCGTTGGAAGCAAAGTAAGTGTACATGCCGTCAAAGCCACCTGCGAGGATGTCGTGCTTGTGGCGCTCCTCCACAATCAGGGCGATGAAGATGGAGTCATAGGCTGAGCCGCGTACGCTGTGGGAGCCGCTTGGAGTCAAGAATTCAGACCAGGACTCTGGTGGGGTCAGGTAGGAGTCATAGATGTAAAATAGAGGAAGACTCTTCCCTGTGCTGGAAGTAAACTTGTAGAAGGCTCCGTGGTCACCATACCTTTAAAGACAAGAATACAGTCAAGTGTGAGGAGAAGTACCTACAATCTGCGAAGGCACAGTTTACGAAAAACAATCAATATACAGTATATCAATATAGAGGAGCATTTAACAACTAATCAGGGGCTGGTGGAGACCAAAAACAGAGCTAAAAGCAGGGTGAAAACTGGACTTACATTCACCAAGTGGCCAGAGACACGACTCCAAATGAAGGCTAAAGAAGCTGTTTTCTGTATTTTAGAGGAATTATTTCATATAAGTGCCTCACTTTTCACTACTTGTTTTTTAAATTATGATCTAATATTGATGGTAGAGAAAAGGTCAGAGGGTAACTGACTCCTCCATCAGTAACAACCTGACAAGAGGGTGAGTAGTGGGGGTCACCACCTTGGTGAAATCTAAAGATTTGCTCACCGTTTCTTGAATGTCTTTTGCAGATTTTTTTTTTTTTTTTGTATGTACTTGACTTTTTAGAGCAACCTCGATGCTAAAGGTTAGAGAAATAGATTTCGCTTCAAACTCATTCATAAGTCATAATCAGAAATGCTTTCAAAAAGTATTTCGGTTTTGCAACTAATCTTTCAACAGCGCATGCAGGCTTAAGAGTCTTCTGTCAAGTACTGAGTCAGTGAGGAAGAAATGCCGCCAGACAAGCTCCTACCTGTCGATGATATACTTGATGTTGTCGTGCACGCTCTGGTCGTTTCGTCCTCTGTATGGCTGAATGTGAAATGCCACCTAGGAAAATATGCAGGAAGACACACAGCTTTAAGAATTATACCGCAGTCAGCACTCACAGATGACCTTAACAAGTATCGACTTGGAATCACATTTATTAAAATCAATATTCAGCTTCTTAGGAGACACTCTTCATAGAGGGCTGACAAGTGCAACAATATGACCCTCTAGTTTCCAGCGAAAGTTTGAGAAGTTGCCAGGAGGAAAATAGCTCGATAAGATGCATATTATATTAGCGTTTGACCGTTTTAATTGTGTGAAGACAAGTTAGTCATGCACCATTTTGACCTTATGTGGTCCTGAAGCACCGTGATATCGGGCGTCTGGTTTTTCTGCCTTAGTACCGTGTTACAGATGACTATACTTGTTTACAGGTTTAATAAAAACTAGAAGAAGTGGAGCATACCACTGTTAGCCATTCAAGCGGTTCTTTTTGGACAGGATGTGTTTTCACCCTTTAGAGACTTTCCTAACACTCAATGCAAACACTTGCTGGGTCAGTTGGATGTGAGTATTTGCAATTAATGAACAAAAGACGAGGCGGAACAAGAGACCTGAAGTGACATGTACACAAAAAGTGCTTAAGTTGAATATTTTAAGGCGCGGCCAGAGAATTCAGCGACTTTGAATAATGTATGATCAAAGTGAAACACTTTCCTTCTCGAGCAGTGGACGCCCAGGGGGAACACAGTGGAGGAAAATGGCTTTTTCCAATGACGGAGGCGAACAGCAACTAAATGGATGCAAGATGTCATTGAGCGAACTACATGAGGCTAATATAATCAATGTTGTATGATGCCTGTGTTATCCCTTATGAAAACCTAATGAAAGCTCAGTATTGTGCCTGCACAAGAACCAAGAGTCTACACCCATGTAGCTTCACACTTCTGTGACTCTATCTATCTATCTATCTATCTATCTATCTATCTATCTATCTATCTATCTATCTATCTATCTATCTATCTATCTATCTATCTATCTATCTATCTATCTATCTATCTCTATTTTGTGGGTGGTCCTAAAGGGTGGCTCGATGACACGCTGAGGCCACCCTGAGCGTACCCCTGCACCACTGGCAGAGATTAATTCATCCCGCTCAGTGTTTTAAAGTTACTGATGTCATTTTCTGAACTCATCTGACACGTTTCAGTCGCTTCAAAATTGCTGCTTGACTGCTCCCACAAGTGGGCGTGGCTTCAACACATTCAGTGGACACACCCCCACATTAAATTTTTCCTGATTTTGACACTTAATTTCATAAATAATTGATTTAATCATTAAATTGGGCTGGGTGGTCAATAAAACTTCCTTCTTGACACAAGACAAACTCAGAACACATTTGTATTCTTACTTTACACAGACTTTAAACAGCTACTTCAGCAAAAGGCCGCTACTTCCACCATGTAAGAAGGAGCACTACCACAAGTCCTTCATTCCAACCGCTGTCACACCAGAATGACTTCATGACTTTTTTCCTCTATATTTCATGAGTAATTTCTCATCCACCTTGTGCATGCTGGCTCCTGTGACAAGTGAATTTCCCCGGTGTGGGATCAATGAAGTGAATCTTATGTTATCTTTAGTCTGGACCAAAGTGGTCGACTGACTAAAATAGCATCGCTGACCGAAAATGTGCAGGATTAAAGAGCACGTATCGCTTTCTCAAACATCACCATGTTTGTAATGGTGTACCTGTTCAAATGTTCGCTATAGGGAAGCTGTATTGGAAGCAGATGGTGCACACTGCACTTGTGATTTTCTGTGGACATTAGGCGCGCTCAGTGTGTCCCTGTGACATTGACCACAAATGTACTAATGGATTAAAGCAGCGTCTGGATGTTTGGAAGAGGCTAAAGCTTTGCAAACTGTTTTTTAAGCTGCAAATGTCTACAGATGAACTTTCAGCTGGAGGCAAGAAAAACAGGCTCACTTGCGCCGCTAATGGAGACGCTAAGTGCTCCTGTGTGCAACACAACATACCTTTTGATGGTGTGAGAGGCACTTTGCTGGCAAAATATCAATTTGAAGAAAGATAGAGGAAGGACGATCCTGTCCATCTGAGTAAATAGCCTGGGATGAGTGTTTATGAAGTCATAACTCTCTGGACCTCTTGTGAAGTAATAGTCCAGTAAAGTGAGATAAAAAAAATGTAACCTAGTTTGAAAAATGTTGCAGTATTAGAGGATGTAAAGCCACATAATTATCGTCCGCAGAGAGGGAAAAAGCTGTTATGGTCTACCGTTCACTGCAGCAGATCGCATGCCACCAGAAAACTCAGCTCATTTTCCAAACACACTGGCCCATTACTCTCTGGTAATTTAGAAGTAAATGAGACAGAGTCGACGCATTTTAATACCTCATAAACATTGACAGCATGAGCCTGGAACAACCCCAGCATGATTTATGCTGAGCAGAGTGGAATTTAGTGCCACGTCATGCAGAAAGCACAAAGGGATGGATATGAGCCAACGCAACCATAAAGGTCCGGACCTTTAGAACAATTTGATCAATTTCAACAAAGCTGAGCACATTTCTTTATGCAGAAGTGTCAGCCTCACTCTGTGGCCAGAGCCAGTGCACACACACAATAGTGGAGGGTCACGTTAACATTGAATGTAGCTACTCAGTGCAGCCGGAAACAAGAAAGTGTGGCTGATCGCAGGGCACCCATGGGCTTTATTCCCCTGTGTACATGCAGCTACATGGCCTACTTACTTTTACAGGCCCTCGGGGTGCAGCTTGTTCAGGGAGGCAAACTGAGTCATGGGACCCATGATGCACATTTTCCCTCTGCTGTCTCTACTTCCAACCCCCCCCCACCCCCCCCCCCCCGCCCCCCGCCCCCCAACCTCTATCCCCGTCCCGCCCCCCCCCCCCACCCTCCCCTGGGCAGAAGGACTATTTCAGCTCCACTTCAGGCTGAGGTCAAGCGGCGGCACCGATGTGGATGCTTCATGTGATCGTCTCTCCAACTCCACTGCACAAAAACACACAACACACGAGCTTGTGTGTGGGTGACGCTGAAATACTGTTTGACTTATATAATAAAAGGTACATTGCTTTCTTACCCAAAGAGGGGTCAGTGTGTTTTAAGCTGAGTGTGTGAGGGATAGTCAGTGTGATGGAAGTTTGCTCCCATATTTATTGACTTCCATTTTAAGTTGTGAACATTTAAAGCTCCATTGAACTATACAACTACAAAACCTCTACAACATTTCCAACCAGGACAAAGAGGCTGGTTTAAATACATTCTAATTCTGTTACTCTGTGCTCAGTTACCTCTTGTTTTATCTCTCTTTTCTCATCCTGTAAAATATTAAAAATGTAAAATAGAATTTTGCCTCCACCTGATCGAAGCACAGATGAAGGAGGTGTTGGTAACAGTCCTCTCCATAACACACTAATATTATCAGTCAAATTATAAAAAATAAACCCTGCCTACATGTTTTGTATCACTTGCACATAGCCAAAGAGGAAATTTGATTTTGAGTCATTTTTCAAGTCAAAATGGCTCCAGCTTCTCAAATGTTACAATTTAATACATATATGATAACGAACCGAACATTTTGGACTGCTGTTTAAAAAAAAAGCAAATTTATTACATCAACTTGAGCTGCTTTCAATATTTTCGGGGGCCCAACACATTTTCTTTGCACACGGCCCTCTTAATAGGTTCATCCAGCCGTGAATCTTAGAAGGTTTAATGCCATATTCATGCCCCACTGAGCTACATGAAACCACTGTAAAGACTCACTCGCACGCTGTCTTAGATTACTCCGTCGAGCAGTTAGTTAGGAAGAGCTAACAAGACAGTGCTGCAAGACAGTACAGGGCACTAAAGGACAAAGATATCAGATGGAAAGCAAAGTGCATGTGGACAGGTGTCAGATCCCTCGTTCACGGAAGAAATTGTTTGATGGACATGCAGGAGATTTATGAGCTCATTCTTCCTGTGTACCTCTGTATCATTTGCTCATCTCTTTTCAGTAACATAACACTGTTTTAGTGTAATTACATAAACTCTCGGGGGGGCTGATGTTTCAAAACTGCTCATGTATTGTCATAATACATCTCTCAGAATGCAGCCACTTTGCTGCTATAAGCAGATTGCAGATATGTGTTTTTCCCCACTCCTGATCTGATACATTTTTGGCTGTTGCCACTGCTCCGGTGGGACCATCTGTCCTCCTCGCTTAGGCTTCCCTCCCTTCTTTCAGCCCGCCTTTCAATAGGAAAGAGCAAAGAAATGCTTTAAAGGTCGTCAATTTAGAAAATTTGCATTAGTGTTTCAAATGACGAGAGCCAGAGTTCTCTACTTTGTCAGCGTTTTGCGGAAATTATGCAAGAAGAAGCACTCCAAAGATAAACGTCCTCCTGTGCAAAAGGGAGTGGGAAGAGTTCATCAGTAACAAGGAAAACTGCGAGAGGACTGCTTGGAAAGACTGCACTCAACACGCCGATGTGCACTGAATCATTTTATTCGGATGCATTCCCTGCTCTGCTCTCCCGCTGTGATCTCCTCAGTGCTTTCATGAAACACACGCAGATAAGAACTTCTGTCACATTTCAACGGGATAACACAACTATAAAGTTGATTTGCAGAAAGCGTGTCACAGTCTGTTTTTACACGCACGCCTCGAAGGGTCACCAATGACAAGAATGGCATTAAATTCAATCTATTAGCTTCTCCCCTGACAGCATTATGTGTAAAACCTCATTAGCCCGGCGTTGCATGTCTAATTCAGGCGCTCTCGTGTTGCCCTCGCAAAGATACGTTATTCCATTTGCCCGCAGCCAAACAGCAGACTAAACAAATGTGATATCACATCTGACAGACTGGCCTAACAGACCTACTGCGTCTTGTCAGACTTGTTTATACGGAGAACAAGGCAGTATGTGTCACATCGCTGCTGGAAAATAAACTCACTTCATCTTCACAACAGCACACAAACTCTGGTATGGTCATGAGTTGTGTGTTGCACTATGATGCTTCTATGCAACTACTTTGTATTTAATCTTGGTGATAACTTCAACGTCATGCGATTACAAGAAATACAAGTAAGACAAGATGTAAATCTTTCCTTTCCTTCCTGTGCAAGATGCGCAGTCTAATAATATGTATGATCATGTTATATGCAGGAAGAGTGGTGGTCGTTTTTCCTACAATTTCACAAATTTTGTAACATCTCTAAACTGTAATGCAGATTTTTAGTGTATTTGAATGAATAGGATGATTTGTTAAGATGAAGATAATCTCTGGACCGGGACTTTTTTGATAAAAAAATATCAATAAATAGTAAAAAGAAAAGCAGCACAGCATCATATTTAAGAGAGTAGGACAAGATATTTTTTTCTCATTGTTATGCCTGAAATTGATTAATAATTTCGTCTCTAAAAAACGTGGTAACTCAAACCAAACCTTACGGTAATGCACATGCTTTTATCCGGATCCTTGCCTTTTAGCACGTCAACTGACTGAATTTTACTTAACATGTAGTGTGTTGCGCAAATGCTGTTTGGTGCATTATTAATGGCACCTGCTTTGACATGGGAAAACTCTCTCTCTCTCTCGTGACTTTAAATTCATACAGAAAGCTCTTGTGTCTCTCCCTGTCCCTCCCGCTGCCTTCCTTTACCTTCCCTCTCTATCTTTGTCTGGAGAGGATCTGACATGAACTGTATCGCATTACAAGTGTTAAACTTTAATAAGCTTTCGGGAGGCGGTGAGACCAACGTGGACAGTTATGTCCTTCAATGTGCCATTTTCCAACCTAATTGGCAATTGGTCACATGGTTTTGCTACCCCCCTTCCCCCTCCCAAGCTTTTTCATTCCTCACTGAACAACTGATCCAGCAGCAGCAGCTTTCTGACCTGCTTTTTGCTCTAATACTGTAGCTGCAAACATCCGGAGTCAAATCCTTGAGTAGCACGGACTTATAAGAAGCAGGGGGAAAAGTTCAATACATCTCAATCTTGCTCACCTGTGACAAAAAGAAACGTTCATTTGTAAACCTCACCGCAACACAATGGCTGGTTTGTGACAGCGCTAAACACTGCTCACCTGTGAAACATCAATTATCCTTTGCTACCTCCCGTGTCACTGTGCTCTTAGTGAGATGAATGGAAGGGCAGATTGTGGACAATCATATTTACACGTCAAGCCTCAGCTTAATTCGAATTCTGGCTGCGATTCAAAAGTAAAACAACGGGTACCTCGCCAGACACTGACGACTGAGTTCTACAAGCTGGAGGTTTTACTCAATTAGTCTACTTAAATATCATTATACAACAGTTTAGTTTACAGTGTGTGAAAGCCAATGGGCACGGTCCACTGTACTTAATGGAGTGCCTCAAGGTTCGGTGCTTGGCCTGCTTTTATTTCCATTGACATAAATAATTCAGGTGCTTGCGCGAATAAAGCTAATACTCATTTCTATGCAGATGATTAGGTGTTCTATTCACAAATACAGACTGCCTTTACAATTAAAAGTAAAAAGAAAGAAAGAAAACACATTAAACTAAAACTAATACTAAATGCAGATCTGTAGCATACAGACAGGGATGGTTAGGAAACCCTTAATGTTTTCTGTTCCAGCCACTTGGAACAGTCTGCAAACTTAAATTGCAACAGAAGCTGATTCAGTGGGATTCGCCTGTTTATATAAAAGCTGAACAAATAAAAACAGGCACAAATAAAAGTTTTAAACACCCGCTGCTAATGCCAATACCAGAATTGCTGGTGCAAAACCAGCTTCAGCTGCTGACTTAAAATGGACAAATCATTGTAAACAACCAATAATCATTTTCCCGCACAATGTGAGGTATGCAGTAAAAATTGAGCTGAATATTATGCCTCAGAATAGATTTGATTCATTGCTTGCTGATTCATTTTTTTTAGCTTTGGACTATTTCCCCACTTTTGTTTCAAGTTTCTCTCTCTCTCTCTGTCTCACACACACACACACACACATTTTTACAGATACCCACTTTAAATGTGCTGATGCCTTTTACCTTGAGGTTGTGTCTATATGCAGCGTCCAGTACAGCTGGTACCAAATCCTCAGCGGGTTCCCCGTTGTCGTCTGCCAAGCCCGGAGGATACCAGGACAGGACAAGAACCCCTGGAGACACATGAAAAACACCACAAGTCTGATCATCCATCCTGGACCAGAGACACTGGTTAATACCTCCGAGAGCATCTACTGCCGAGAACCTACGTCCAAAATGCATATGGACCTCTGAAAGTATTGTTGAAATGATGTATGTATTTCATGACTTATTGTAAGAAACGCTGACAATCCTGTGGGGAGAAACAGGTGCTGAAAAAGTTTTGCTGTCATTAATCTCCTGGAAGCTTTTTCACACAGTTTTACAGACCCGTTTGAGGCCATTGAACAAACACGGTCAGTTGCTCTTTTATCGATCATGCTGTAAAATTTCTGGCCTGCTAATCCATTAGGGTAATTACCACACCTATTTCACAGGGCATCTGCCCATAAGGTTTGTGGCAAGATGCTGTTTTCACAAACAGATTATGAGACAAGGAGTCCTTGTGTCCTTTACACAGATATATTAAAATGAACTCTGCTTGCTTGCATCTGTTTGTGACGATTTTCCATATCTCTGCTTGTTTTGCATCTCTTTGTCGTCATTTCGTATCCCTGCTCATTTGCGTCTCTTATTGGTGTGATGTTTTTTTTTGTCCCTTTGTGGCTGTTTTGAATCTCTTTGTGTTCGTTTTGCATCTCTTTGTGGTCGTTTTTGTGTGCTCATTTTCAAGTCTTTGTGGTTGTTGTTAATTATTTTTTTCCACAAGATATCTAGGCAATCACTTCAAATAGAGACTCCTGCTGGAGGGATCAGGGCGCTTACTGGGCCAGAGCTATCTACGATTGTATGGAGCGGAGTTGATTGTATGTGAATGCCTACCTGCCCATCACCCATATTGTGCACCTGATTGATGAATATGCATCTTTGGACTATTTATTATGTCTTGTTTTAGTGGCAATCTCTCCGCGCAGCTCGAGTGTGTGACGGCTCATAAATCCCAGCAGAGAAATGCTTCCTCATGCTCTGATGCTGGATGAGAAATAACTTTATATCAAGCACAGTGGTGCCTGGCAAAAGAGAGGATCTGGCACATCGGATATGCACTCAGGGCTAATTCATTAAACTCATGTCCACTTGCTGTGGAGCTGTGGGGACTATTAGATTACAATACCCAACTATGTCTCAGTATATTAAGAATATGGTTGCGGCTATCCATTTTATTTATGGGCCTCTGAAGTGGTCGGGAATCAGTCATTAAGCCAAGTGGAACTATTTAGAGTCTGGCTGGCTGTGGTGTCTAATTAAATAGATTGTTTTTAACTAAGAATTGTGAGGCGGCACTCCCATGATCCATCTGTCAAGGCGGTGAAGTTTCAAAGGGATGGGTGGTCTGGTCATCACTCTGGATGGTGTACAATAACCTACCGAGTTGCAGAACAGAAACATCGGGGCCTATCATGTGTAGGCTGGGCTGTTACTTGATAGCGGGCTATGGGACTCTGCCGTCTTTTAAAGGGACCCATACAAGTTATAAATATTATGGGACGTCCAAAAAAAATGAAGCTTCTTCGAATGGAGACGAGAAACATTAGGGCTGGGTGTTAGTTCCCTTATGTCTTGTACCTACAGTACACAATCCAAGTTATACCTCAAACTCAATTATCAGATGTGATTTACGGCCATCGTTTTTATTAAATCTATGTGTTAGTTGCTGGTTGTCTGGCTTTAGTTGTGTTGTTTCTTGATTGCTGGTTATGAGGTTGTCACACTGGAGTTGTTTTGCTCTCAGGCGATCTCTACCTGTTTGATTAAAGCTACTGAAGTCTTTGTTTTACTGTTGTTACAGATTCTTCCTGATGAAAAGAAACATGTTAATTATCTAAATTGTGGACTTACTAACATCCTGATGTTGATTTCAAACATATTTCCCACTCCTGAGGGACATGCTGTGCTGAAAAACAACTTCTGAAACTCTGGATTACCGGAGCTTTCAGACTTGATGCAGTTTCTCTTTGGGACTTTGGGCTGAGGGTGTGGGGAGCTGTCCTGTGTGTGTGTGGTGCTGAAAATGTTTCTTTTTTTCTTTTAAGCTTTACGCTTGTAGTAGACAGATTTCTGTGCAGCTGCTGAGCACAAAAAAAACACCACTCAGCTCTTTTTCTTTTTCTCCCCCTCCATCTCTCTCCAACCATCCCAGGGTGCCCCCATTACATCTCTGAACCGTACCTGCTGCAGATGCTCCGATCTGCTCCATGTGGGACTCCAACACGTCCGGGTCCCTCGAGCTGTACGGATTGAGTTCAGGGTAAAAACTGGAGCCGATGTCCTCGGGTGGCATGTGCCTTCCTCTCGGGTAGCTGGATGCGATTTTGGGGTCCCAGTGCGGAACCAGGATGTGGTCCCAGTGAATGTATTTGCCGTCCATGTGTGGGTTGCCGTACCAGGTGTAGTAAAAAATGTGGACATCGTAAAAGATGGTCCCCTCCGGACCGGAGTTGGACAAAACTGCTTTGGGGTTGCTGCCAGCCGGTCGGGCATGACCCGGGGACGCGGTGGCGTCAAGGGACACGGAGCGCCGGTCCATCTTGCCACCTATCATCGGCAGGAGCTCCAAACCTGGAGCCAGATCCGAGAAGCCGTCACTGGGCTTCAGGGTCCTCAGTCCCATCATGGCCCCAAAGATGAATAGCGTAAAGAGAAACAGGGCTATGCAAGCTTTCCTTCTTATTCTTGCCATGTTTGGCTGGAGTGGACGGGGACCGGGAGCGCAAATAAACCTCTGTCTGTCCTCTTTCTACGAGCTACTCTTCAAAGTATCCTGCAAAGTGGCTACATGATTGCAGTCCAGCCGCAGCAGGCTACCCGCAGTTGCCCGTGAGGTTTTTAACTTTATTCTGCAGCTTCATTTTACGCATTCTGCTGTGCTGTAGCCTGTGGTGTATCACTCACATCAGAAACTCACTCCCCCAAAAGCGCTCCTTCTTCTTCTCCTCCTCCTCCTCCTTACGAGGAGCCTGACCAAGTCTGTAAGCGTCTTCTCCTCCCAGCTCCTCCAAGACCTGCTGGAAATGTCTCTTTGAATGCTGTCACAGGGCGAATGTTCCCGATGTTGTCCACCGTCAAGACGCCTCACTCACTGATCTCCAAACTGTCACTCCCCGTGTATTTACTCCCTTCCAGCTGTCCCGCCCAGAAGCTGATCCATCCACCTGACACCGGACAGATGATCGGCGTAGAGATGCGGAGTGATGAGCTCCGGTGATGGTGTCCGTGGGGAGGTTTTCCAGCCTCCGTGGTTGGTTGGTTGGTTTCTCCTTCACACACAGTCCGATTTAGACATCAGAGAGGCGGGACTCGTCTGATTTGCCTATTTGTTCCTGACTGCAAAGCTTTGCGCAGACAGAATTTACAATATTTAAGACAAAAACAAATAAAATTATAATAATCTAAATGTTGTCTGCAGATCAGCAACAAAGATCAAGTTAGGCTCTGGTCTTGTCTTTATTTTAAAAGTGAGCTCGTTACAGAAGCTGAACTCGGTTCTCATAATATTATTTTTAAAGTTAAAACTTCAGTTTGTTTGACTTTGTGGCTCGTCCTGCACGGACAGTTCAGAGTTATACTGACATCTAGCGGCCGCTTTATAGAACACAAGGGCACTACACCATGCTGCCTTCAGGTACTGGCGGAGAGACGATAACACCCCAGATGTCCCTAGATGTCTGGCTGACTGGGTGATGATTTACAGTTTTTCTCCACCGGTTTTGGCTCATTTCTCGAAACAGAAACTGCATTCTCAAAACTCTAAGATCACTTGGTTCAGCACAACATCGCAGCTCACTTATGTCTCCCAAAACAGTTCACCCATGTGTCAAAACTCAATTTCTTCCTCATGTAAATAGTCAGTGCCTCCAACATGGCATTGTGTGAGCACTGCAAGTCAAAACGTTTAGTTTTGTGTTTTGTCACTATGGCAGAGGACCATGTCCATCATGTCCACCTCTCAGTCCTTCATTCACAATGGTTACTGTACTATTTGTGTGTGTGTGTGTGTGTGTGTGTGTGTGTGTGTGTGTGTGTGTGTGTGTGTGTGTGTGTGTGTGTGTGTGTGTGTGTAAAGCTGAAAAACACAGGATTTTAGGTTAAGAGTAGCCTCTAAGGTTTGACATGGCACCCACACTGCCAAGGAAAGGTGGCCATTTTTACTCACACACATAAACTAACCTCCATACCTGATTAAAAAGAATAAGTAAAGCATAATATACTGTTATATAAACACAAAACAAGGACAATTATATGCAGCCTACAGCGCTGTAAATAAATACAGTATATGGTATTCACGGTATTATGTATAAAAACATTAAATCTGCTCACTTGTTGGTTGTCTGCCTTTGGATGTGTCCTTTCTTCATGGCCGGTTGTGAGGTTGCCTCACCGTTGAACTCTCAGGTTATCACGTGATCTCTACCTGATTAAACAAAGTTATAAAAAAAAAAACAGCTGATGAAAATCACACAAGTGAAACAATGTATGAAACATCTGGTGCCATGATGCGCAGTCAAAGAGTGCAGGGAATATTCTACTCTTGTTTGTTCCCGTGGTGATTCCCATCCAAGCCAGTTTGATGGAAACTTTAATTTTTTAATTGATTACTCCCGAGCTTTGAAGGTTTAATGGAAAGCAACACGTGGCCAAATGGGCGTCCCGCGGCTTGCTTTCAAAACATTGCTACACTGGATAAATTGATGTCATAGGGCGTCCACAATGCCAGAACAAGAGACAGCCATCTTTGCAGCCCATTAGCTTGTTACACCTTGGCTCCCGGCCAAGACGATGTGAGGCAGCACTTGGAAGAGGCACTGACCCCTGGAGATGACTCGCTGAGACTTCATTAGATTGTTTCTCTCCTGGACCACAGAGCAGTGTGTCGAGGCGCAAACGGATACATATCCACGTCTGAGCCGTGCGTAAAAACGTAAAAACACTTCATCCACACGTTGTCCAGCACAGATTGTTGCGTTACTGGCTCTTGTTAGGTGGCCTGAATATTCGGCTTTGCCAATACAAGCAATTACATTTTTTTTTCCTTGTGTCAGATGAATTCGTTTTTAAATGACCAAAAACGTATTTCAAATGAAAAAGTATGAAGAAGATCAGGGTTATATGTTTTACAGATATATAAAATATACAACAGGGAGGGAAACACACGTCTAGTCATTTTACAGCTCATCATGAAATGTATTTCCACAACAATAAATACTCGCTAAATCAGGATGGTGCGTAAACCAACAAGAAAAAAACAATTTAATAATATCTGGTCATATTAATAAAAATATACTTGGTGTGTTATGGATTTATTCGACTTGATAGAAAAACATTAAAGTCCTACCCTCGGTTTACTTCATCTGTTTTGCATTGTGATATTATTCTCCGGCCAAATATATTTGTAAGCATATGAACGTTTCCTTTCTATTCCTTGAAATAACACACGTATCGTTTTAACGCACTGATATGAGCCATACATCATTTCTATATGGACACATATACACATATATATGGCGTATTTAATGCCGTTAATTATGTTGTTTATGGTTACAAAGTCGCGCGTTTTGCGGGTCCACAAGGGGTCGTTGTGGTAGTTGTGATGCCAGTCGGCAGGTCTGAGGCGTCCGTCAGGCGTTTTTATCCACAGGAGGTGCAGCTGCGCACGCATCCATCCAAAAAATACGAAACGCTACAAGTTATGTTCGAGTTCATCTTCTCTGATAAATATGAATTCAGATAATCGATCTTCTTAGCTCGCACAGATCGAAAGTTCAATTGAAGTTTGTTATTTCAAGTATCAGCCGATAAATTTAAGAAATGTTTGATGGATCATCAGATAAAATTTATTTTTTCTTTATTTTCTTATTTTATTTCATCCTTGTATTTAGTCTATTTTTTTAAATAACTGCTGTGTTTATTATTTTCACCTTATATTATGTTTTTATGTTTCTTTTTTTTAAATTAGAATTGTTGTTATGATTATTATTTGGTTTTCACTCATGATTGTCAAACTATTTTTGTATTTATTGTTTGGTTCGGATTTGGACTCTTTCACTTTCCTCTATCTTTGATGCATCCATCACTCCACAAGGACACGAGTCAACATCTTAACATGACGTGATCAATCACTATTGATCCATGAATACGTTTGACCAGCTTGGCTTGTTGTCATGCTGCCAACCAGCTCGTATCGTGGGCCAAGCTTTTCTTTCTTTCTTTCTTTCTTTCTTTCTTTCTTTCTTTCTTTCTAACTGTTCGGTGTCGTTTGGTTTAGTTGAAGTCCGTTTTCTTTGATTTAACTCTCCACCTCGATGCTTTGGCTCAGTTCATCTGCTTCCTCCTCTGCTGCATGAGGAGAAAACACACTCCCTCCTCCATTTTTTTCATCTGGATTACAATCATTTCTCTGACATCTGGAGTAAAGAAGAGGCGTGCAGCACATAACTCTTCTTGTCTTATGAAATATAACTTCTTTTAAATCCAAACTGACTTCATTTCATTCAACTTGGACGTTTTAAAACAGGCACCACAGGCTCCTTCGAGGCTTCCTTCCTTCCTGTTGTCACCCCACCTTGATTACATGTGCTGCGTGCATTTACATTTTAAGGAGGTGAAAGAAAATTTCAAGTCAAATTCAAACCCTTTTTTTTTTCTGGCAAAGGCTGCGGTCACATGAGGAGTATCTGAATCAAAGCAGAATGCTGTGCAGAGATATGCCCACTCCTGCCAATAACACACCATATACCTTATAAAATCTATAATAAAGAGACATATTAGAGCTTCAAATTTAAATACAACCTCGAGCTTACTGTGAGTGTCAGAGAAGTCTCGATGGAAATAAAAGAATATTGCATTGCAAAGGTGATTTCCCACATTTTGGGCGCCCCCACCTTTCCATCACACAATATGCAATCTATCCTTGGGGACTATAATTGTGAATCACGTGGACATGACCGAGAGTGTGGTTGGGGGGTTTTGTTGGATGAGAAATGGTCATTTGTATTGACCAACAGAGAGCTGACCACTGCAGCACAGGGGAGGAAGAGGAGAGGAGAGGGGGGGACATTTTCAGAGACAAGAGACAAGAGAGAAGACGAGACGAGGCAGCGGTGCAACACTGAGAGCAAACTGGCCCTCAAACATGGCAGAAGGTATGTTGGGGAGCTTTTGTGTGTGTGTGTGTGTGTGTGTGGAATTATCTCTGGGAGTGGTTGAAGTGGTTTCTGAAGGGGCTGGGTGCATTGTTTTTGAGTTTTTAAAGGGAGGGATGTGGGAGGTGGAGGTGGTGGTGGTGTTGGTGGTGGTTGGGGGTGTCTTCGGCAAGAAAAAAAAAAAAAATCTTCCCGGTGACCCCCACCCCTCCACCCCTCATTGTTTAGGGGGAATAGGTTGCCAGCCCCCTTTTGTTTACCTCCCTCTCCCGCTTTCCCTCTCGCTGCGCTGTTTCTGCTTTTCACCGCATTTTGCATGAAAGTGGCAATCTGTGAGGATTACCCAGCTTGAGGGCTAAAAAAAAAAAAAGGATACTGTAGCTTGGGTGCTAATTTTGACTCAAGGCAGAACTGAAGACATGGGCTCCGTTTCTAACCAGGAATTCCCAGGTTGAGTAGCAAAATGAGATGCTTATTTTTTTTTTAAATCTTAATTAACTCGTCTTCTGATGGACTGTCTTTCTGATTGCGCTGGAACATTTTCAGGCATTGTTCACACACGTGATGGTGCAAATCCGTGTGTCCATCAATGCATTTAATCGCCCTTTACAAACCCCTGACACCCTGCATCCTCCGCGCTGATCGGTTATTTTGCACAAACTCGTGGCACTCGCAAAGAAAAAAGTTGTTGAGTTGCTTTCACGGGCTCTCAACTCGTGTTTTTATGATCCGGCACTGAGCAGAAATGCAGCCTGAGCTTGTTAACTGCCGTTTCATTGATTCATATTGATTGGTGATGCGGCAACGCGAGAGACTAAACTTTTTGAAGCTTGTTTGAGAGTTCACTATTTTTACTTTTTACGCTGCATTTTGCAATAACACACCTGATACGTGCATGCAGTGTTTTTTGTGGGGTTTCTTTTTGTAATTGCGTGGACTTCTCATTGCAGGAGTGTGTAAGACCGAGGAGGATGAAGGACCGAGCACCGAGGAGGATTCACAGTCTTTCCACGGGGTTGGCGTGTGTAAATGGTTCAACGTCCGCATGGGCTTCGGGTTCCTGTCCATGACCAACCGGGAGGGAGTGCCGCTCGACGAACCGGTTGATGTATTCGTCCATCAGGTAGGATTACTGTCTGCTCTGCGGGGTGGTTGAAACTGAAACTATCAATGTAAAAAAACGAGCACCGGTGTTACTTCTAAACGTGAGTAACTCGAGCAGAAGTATCAACGCACCGCCTTTTCTTGCATCAGGTGAAACATCTGACCCTGATTCCAGCACAGCTAATTAACTTAGTTTGTCCTCTCCCCAGTGTAGTCATCTTCAAAGTAACCAGCAATGACTTATTTTTTTAAACGAATAAAATATCCAGCGCGTTAAAAAGAAGAAGAAAACTAACCCTCCATCAGGAGGCGTTTTGATATTAAAGTTAAGATAATATGTGGCTTGTTTTAACGCGTTTAGATGGGTCGGTGGGCTTTTCTTTGCAGTGTGGTGGGTGTTTCTCTCTCAGGGGGGGAACACGTGTTGCAGCCAGAAGGAGAGCTGGGCCTCCCTCGTGGTTTTTCTAGAGAGAGAGAGAGGAACACTGAGATAATGTGATGGAGAAACACAAAGTGTGCCCGGAGCTGGTGCAACTTTTTTTTTTAAAATAGGTGAACATCTAAGGTTTGTGAAAGATGAACATGGATCACCACAGTGAGGGTTGCGTGAGGAGAACAGGTCATTTAAGGTGGAGGGAAGGTGACATGGATCCTCTCCTGAAGCTGTTTTTTTCAGTGCATCTGTTTACAATAAGAGAAGCTTCTGAAATGATTCAGGTGGTTCGGGGTCGTAGGTTGACCTCAATGAAGATGCAAACAATCTTAAAATATGCTTTTAAAACACACAATCTACATATACAGTATTTTATTTATCTCTAAGGAAATTGTTACTTGCTGCTTAAATGCAACTGTTCTCCTCCGATCTTCTAGTCTTTTTTTATTGTCTCCTCCTCAGACTGAGAAGATAAAAGAAATCTTCTCAGCTCATCTCGGTTTAACCAAAACCTTCATTCACCTATTCATATACAAACTGCCAAAGTGGGAGGTGTGAGAGGTGGGTGTGTGGGGGTGGGGGGGGCTGCATTTTCCCTCCCACTTCTCGTGTGAGTGAGCGCCTCCATTGCTGTTGATAAGATAAAGGCTTAGCATGTGAATGAGAAGAGTCCCCACTAGCTGCTTATTCACCTCAAGGTTCCTGTCATAAAGTGATGAAAGGCTCTCTGCTGTCTGCTCAACCCCCGCAGTGTGTGTGTGTGTGTGTGTGGCACTAGCTTTAAAGGAGAAACGAGCTCTCGGGGTTTGTCTTGGGTACATTTCCTGATTCTCGTACAAAGATTGAATTGCGTGTGCCACATTTATATAACATCGTATTTGCATATTAAAAAAACAATCCAGCGTTTTTAGCTTGAACACGTGCACGTTCCACGCTTGGTTGAAGCCAGTTTGCAGACTCGGGTTTCTCTTACTCGTTTCTGTTCTCCGGCCGTTTGCATTCTGATCAAGATGAGACATACAGAGAAATCGCTCGGTTCTGTTCAGCCGTTGCAACTGAAGTGTTGTTTGACTACGCACAGGAAGTTGTAACCCGATTAATCATATTGCAAACCTGAACATGACCTCAACCGGGGACTTTCAGCCTGGTGCTCCTGTACTTTCAGAGATGGAAAATGTGACCTCCCATTATGTGAAGCTTCAAAGTGTCCAAAACTTTGTGTCTTTGTCATGAAGTTACATATTACTCCAGAATTGATAAAGAGTTGTAGGGCTTGCTGTTTTACTCATGCAATAACGTAACATGGTGCTTTCATTTGATTCACAAGAAAAGCGTAACCAGTGACTTATTTCCCTCTCCCTCTAGAAAAGGTAGACACACACACGCGTGTCAATGATGGATGTATTGAGGTTATGTTAACGTAAAGGGCCTCAGCCCTAAAATTAGTGGCCGCGTGTCAAGGAAAATTAACTCCCAGGGTCCTCTGGCCTTTGTGCAGGTGGACAATAGAGCCATGCATCCGAATGAAGCACCCCTCGGCCGTGACCGAGCCCCTCTTTGTCTCAGCAGCAGTCCCACCATTGTCCCTCGCTGCTCTGATGTCTTTCTCTGCCTCGCATGGCTTCCAGACACATTCTGGACAGAGTTTACAGTAGACCCCACTCATAACAACTCATCATTAGGACCTTGAAGTTAAAAGGCCCCACCCAGATCTGCACCTGTGTGTATTAGTGTGTGTGTGTGTGTGCGTATTGATAACCTGATGTAGGACATGTGGTTGCTGAGGGTCCGTTACTGGGGGTGGGGAAGGTCACACATGGGAGAGGAAGTGGGTTAACGGTCACCAGCGTAGAAAGGCCTGATGGGATTGGGGCTCTCCGAACAACCCATGTTGCCACTCAAATGTCATGGCCCAACAATCGTGTGTCCTCGCTTCTAAGGACTTTGCAACAGATGCTCAACTGTGAATGGACGTGGCAGGGTTAGAGAAGATGGTGCTTTTGTCATTGCACAAGGTGTTGCTACTTTACAGCTCACTAGAGCTGCTCTATTGGTTGTGTGGTGTGTGTGTGTATAGTGGTTCCAACATAAATGTTTCCTATTGGTGGATTAATCTGAAGCTGCACCTTGTTTGAGATTTACCTGTATCTTTAATGATAACCTCTTATTTGGTTCAAAGTGGACGCCAGACTTTGCTTTGAGAAGCTCAGTTTGATCCCTGGTGGTTTTGGCAAACACAGACGGTTGTTCATAATTGTCAGATTGGTGTAAGTTCACCCAGAAATGAAAGGCAGGAAAGGATTCGTGCCTATCAAAACAAACCTGTCTGTTATCGCTGTGACAAGTTAATCTCACAGCCAAACCAAGGGAATTTTAGAGAGGGGTTTCCCATGTTGTGTTAGCCAGTCTCTGGGTTTTATCCTCAAAACCACACCACACCTTCCCTTCCTTCGTCTTTCTTTTTTTATAGACTCGGGCAAGACGCTGGTGTCAAGTAGAAGCTCCTTTTAAGATCGCTTGAGGTGAACATTGATTTAGTGACTGTGTAGCTAAACCGGGGGCTAACTTTAGTGTTTATGCTCAGCACATTTGAACCTCCAGTCCCATTGTTGCTCCATTGTTGATTAAGCTAACATGCCTCTCCAATGTTGCTTTTCATCAAACGCGCTGCAGAGTGAAATCACCATGTTTCTTGCACACGCAAAAAAAAAAGATGTCTCCCGTTCAAACAGTGATATCAAAGGGAGATATCAATCATTTGTGCTTTCCCTCAACTTTTATCTTCGATGCCTTTGTGCCAAACAACTATCCAAGGAATGTCACCCTGACCCCCAGCCTCCCAGAGAAGCCACGCTGCCTTCTCACCCCACCCCCAACAGTAGTACTAACCTCTGCATCCTGCAGTTTAGGGTTAGTGGTGGTGGTCAGTGTGTTAGTGGAGCTTTGTGATGTGTGTGTGTGTGTGTGTGGGGAAGAGGGATGGGGTGGGGGCAGCAGTGTGGAATGCTGTTCCTCCAGAGGGGGGGATGGGTTGAAGGTTATCCTCGTCAGATTTACCACTCAAACACAGCAAAAAAGACAAAGCAGCCTTAAGGCAATGGTGCATTTTATGCAGGGCGGTATGTGTACAGACTGATGGGCAGGGTGGGAGGCTTTGTAGAGCTTGTTGTTTATCAGGTGAGACATAATGATCAGCTTAAAATACCAGATACCTGATAAGTGTGATGGTATCGCAGTATCAGTAAAGAATGGGTGGGGGTTGCTCTCAAGGGTCAAAGTATGTGGAGGTGATTTGGTCACTGGTAATAATGCAGGTTTTGAAAAATCTAATTATGACTCTATGTCTCTGACGTGGAAAACATTGAAACAAACCCGTTGTGGTTTGACTCCTTCCTGTTGTGCCATAAAACCGGAGTTCCCCAAACACCAAGCAATATTTTAGCCACTAAATCCACTTCCTATGCCACCTTTCAGAGCAAGTTGCACATGGAAGGCTTCCGCAGTCTGAAGGAAGGTGAGGCGGTCGAGTTTACCTTCAAGAAGTCGTCAAAGGGCCTGGAGTCGCAGAGAGTTACCGGACCAGGTGGCATCCACTGTGTTGGCAGCGAAAGGAGACCCAAAGGCAAGAAGGTCCAGAAGCGACGTTCAAAGGGAGATAGGTAAGCAGGGATGACCTGGGAAAGACATTTACACATACTTGTGAAATATATCAAAAACATGTTCACTAATTTCACACAGTAGAATATGCTGAGAGGATCCCACACAAAGCAACTTGAATCTTATTTGTAGTATTGATCTGAAAACCTTAGTATATGCAATATCTCATACACTATCAGCATCCTGTGACAATCCTGCATCTCCAATACATCAGCTTTGTATAAAATCAGTATAAAACAGGTGATTTCACCTTTACGATAATGTATGCGTGTGAGAATTTTCTAAAACCGTAAAGAAACACCTTTACATCAAGGAACACGTGCAGGTTTTATTCATGAGCAGTCCACAAACAGTCATTGTTGTATCCAGTTTGGATCAGATATAGAGTGGTGTTTTAGTTTCTCCCCATTTTCCTTCCTCTTCCTCAACCCCCAACCCCCACCTCCAACCCTAGCAAGGGTCACACCAGCAGGCTTGACGTGTGACCTGGATCAATAACTGTTTAAATCTGCTGGCCCCTAGTGAATTCACACCCAGTGACTTCTCTTTTCCTAAACCTCTACTACCAATATGAAATGTAATAACTCCAAAACCAAACCAATGTCTAAAAGAAAACAACAGTTTTAATACCAAAAACATTATACATCTATATCTTTGTGTTCTTCCACCTCTGGCTCATTACTTTACATGTACCTAACTCTACTCTATATGAACATGTACATGATCCATGAAAAAACAACCTTCATGATCAATCTGCAAATGCATCTTCTTATCCATGAAACAGCTTTTCCAGAGGTTTACAAGAGCTTCATGCAAAGGCAACAATGTCCCCTCTGAGCGAAAAGAAAAATAGCCACGGGGGGTCTTGATTTTTGGGAAATGCAGAGCAGGGTTAGAGGTGTATCAGCTTCACCCTTGTGATTAGAGCCAGAGAGTAGTCAGTGTGAGAACGGAGATCATTACGGCCTCAAAGAGTCCTGGGAGGCCCGCTGTGGTTCAATAACTCTCCCTAGGCCACACTGATCCATTGATAAGATATCGTTCCCCTCTAGCGTATTTCATTATGCAACACAAGAGTAGTGTTTCATTGGTTCATGTATGATTGATTGATCATATTTTGATCACCATGGATCGATAGCAGAATGTCTAACCGATGTTCGGATATCACTGGAAGTTTCATGACAGTTCTCAGTTCTAGGTTCTCGTCTTGCCACCGAAGTGAACAGCCGCGTTTCAGTCTACATTTCATAGACCACCTTTGTGAGTGTGTGTGTGTGTGTGTATATGACTGAGGTAGGGGAAAAAGCTCCTGTCCATTTAATTGATAACAGATGTAAGAGCCTGGGCAAGGGGGTGAAAGGTCACCGTTGTCATGGCAACAGTGTATGAGTAAATGCAAGAGGGCTGGGGGCTGGGCTGGGATTGGGGGTTGGAGAACCTAGGAGGGGGCAGGGTTCAGAGGTCATTACTGCAGCTTTTTTAGACAAAGGGACCACTTCCTCTTCCCTCCACTTGCCTCCTGATGGATGCTGATGTGGGGAGCTTCTGTGACGTGACGGTATAGACCTTGACACCACCCCAACGGCCACCGCCACAAAGCCACACTGACCCCTCGGCAGCCGCCCTGTTGAAACGTCATCTGCCGCTACAATGGTGGCAGGGGGTCCGCAGTGGCACAGGCTGTACGCCGCACGCCCACTACCCATCTGTCTTACGCCCCTGCACGCGTGGCCATTCTATAGATTATGTTTGAACAGAGGTGTCCAATGGCACCCCTGATGGCTCCCTCTGACCCCTCATGGTGTTCAATTCTAAAGTTCAATGCCAGTGAAAGGGATGCTTCACTTTGACACAATAGAGTGCAACGGGAAGTTTTTCAGCAGTGACAAACTGACAAATAGGACAAGCTGTTCAAGATACCTAGTGAATATGAGTCATGGTAACCAAACCGGGCTTCTTTAGTCTGCATGAAACCTTCTAGAAATTCCTGCCCCATGAGATTTCTTTGATTTTGGTTTTAATGTTTGACCATCTAAAAAAAACAACAAAAAATATTTGAATATTTTGAGATGGTCCAACCTAGCATGCTCCTCCTGGAGAGCAATGTGACCTGGAATGGCCTTGGAAGATTCATGACCAGATGTAAACTCAAGACATTCCAGGTGAAACGTTGCCATCTAGTGGCGAACAGATGTAACCCCCCTCTGCTCCACAGTGTGCACATCAGAAGGAAGTTTTCACATTCATCCGCTGGAGGAGGAAAGATTTTCTGCGGTCATTCTGAAATATGACAATATGACCTTGCATTCGGCCAATCTAAGATTTGACATGAACTCATAACTTTGGGATTTTTCAATGAGGGAGAAGGTGTCGATGTAGTTTTAAGATTTTTTAATTAGTTGATTGAATAGTTTTTCTATGTCTTAACATTTCTTGAGAGGATCTTAAGCAGCTATAATCATTGCTTTCAAATAGATACCTTTTTTGTAAAATGAGTTGCTTGTATTTTGGTTTTGTAGCCTTCAGCTTAACTGTCTTGCGACCAGTCATTGCAGACTAAACACACATTAGATCTGACCGTGCGCTCTCTGCTCTCATAGGTGCTACAACTGCGGAGGCCTTGACCACCACGCCAAGGAGTGCAAGTTACCACCCCAGCCCAAGAAGTGCCATTTCTGCCAGAGCATCGACCACATGGTTGCCAACTGCCCAATCAAAGCACAACAGTCCTCACCGGGTTCTCAGGGAAAACCTTCCCCCTCGAAAGGAGACGAGGAAGAGCACAGCCACTCGGCACCGCCTCCCGAAACCTCTGATTAAACGAGAAATTGGGCAACACTGGCGCCGGGAAAGCACAGAGGCCAATCAAACTGCTTTGATGGAGAGATGGGGCATCCCCTTCCACCTGTTGAAGCTGCTTTTGGAACTACCTCAGGTTTAAAAAAAAAAAAAATGCTGATGAAGAATGTTGCTGAAATATTTTTTTTTTTCGTTTGTTTTCATTTGGTGTAACACTCAGGAATACTGCTGTATTATTGCACTCAGGACGCTTTCTAAATGTTTGAATCACTGCTGTTCGTTGAGGGGTTTGAGATTGTAATGAGCAATGCCATATAACGGATTATCTTGACGAGTTTTTGTAGAGTCTGTGTTTTCTTTTTAAGCGATGCTCTGCCTCCCCTGCAGGCATTATACCTCATTTATTTTTTACTTAGTCGTCAGTGTGTTTAGGATAGAGCTACACTTTTGCTGCCTTACCAATAAGTCTCCTTCCTGACTGTTACACCTCACTATCCGACAAGACAGAGATGTGACGGTTAGTACCTCTGTGATGAATGTTAGTTTGCATATGGCATGGGGAACGGGAGGGTACGTTAAAAGAAAAAAACAACATGGGACGGGTTTAAGGGTATAGCTATAGGCAATATATTGGCATCTGCCAATATAATAATCCTGGGGCCAAATGAATGTCAGACCAGAAGTGGTTTCCAACTTTTGGTCAGAGTTATTTTTATTTTTATTTTTGTCATTTTCATTATTTTCATCTGGTGTTTTGCTGGCTGTCTAAAGCTGCACAGTCTACCTCATGGGTGCATGTTTGCTCTGCTACCAAAACCGTCATTCTAACCACTGATGGTAAACCAAATATTCTCACAATACAGCTATGGAGTTTGTGATTTGAACTGAGATTAACTCAAATCCTTTTTTTTTTTTTTTGCACTACACCTATTCACACAGCATTGCCATTAAATCTAAAGTCACAGCTAGACGTGGTCAGGTCTGTGTGATCTGTTGTACCTGGGCGTGTGCTATAGTTGCCATGCTATAATCACAGCTTGACATGTAGTCGCCACTATTTTGCAGAGAAACCAGATGGTTAAACTGGGTGTAGTAGTTGTTGTAGTTGTAGTAGTAGTAGTAGTAGTAGTAATAGTAGTAGTAGTAGTTGTAGTCTCAACCAAAGATGGCAGCAAAACACTGCTTTTCAGCACTAAGTTAGTCTTTCTGGCAGCTGGAAGCATGATGTTGGTCAACTTTCTATTAATAGTGTATTCTCTTTTATTGGCTGCTGTGTGAAATACTTCTGCTTTTCTAAATACCTCAACTAACCAACAACACTTCACGACTTCTGATAATATACTTGATCTGGACGGAGTTACTGAGTGGTCCAGCTAGCTCTCCTCTTGATACTTGAATAAAATGAGGCAGAATCAGCCATGATGTTGCCAGTAGAAAGGCTGGTGTTTTTGTTTATATCCAGCGTGATCCATTTCTAGGTAGTTATTTAAGACATTACCTCCCTATGACCCTTAGTAGGGTAATAGCTCAGGAACACCAAGCCTGCATGGAGGAGCATGTAGAACTAGCTAGCTAATCAGCATTTTACTCCCGTTTTACAGGAGAAGCTGACAAGACTTTTACACCCAATTAATATATATGTAAAATTATTCTAAATCCTTTAAAAAAAAAAAAATCATACTACTTATTTATTTTCATCCAAGAGTGCTGCCGCTTCTCCTTCTGCTCCTTTTTTGAAGCCTCTCAGCAATGAATGGTTGACATCAAAAACTGCCAGATGGCGTTCAAAGCTCCGTATGACTTGAGAATATATTTGGGTAACACACTTTTAACATCAAGGTACTTGTATTACTTTGTACATATGTGCTTGATAAATCAGTCACTGTCCTTCTTTTTTTTAACAATAATTCAATGCAGTATGAATACAGTGTAACAGTAATATATTGCAACACAAGAGTAACCATATACTGTACAGTACATAGTATTGTGAGGACTGACTTTAACTGTGAGTTTGCTTTATTTGCTTTGCCTTGTACAATTTTTTTATATTTTTTTTTATTCTTTATTTTTTTATGCACAGTGAGCCTTTCAGAAGAGAGTCCCATTGTTATTCGTATCGTATCTATGCCAAAACCAATGCAATGTTACTCTGCACTAATCATGTGTAAGATGCATTAAGTTTTCTATTCAGTTTAATCTCTTTTGAATATCTGTTGCATATTCTATATTATATATAATTTTTTTAAATTTTATTTAGATTTTCATACATCACATGCAGTCAGTCGCTGGTTGGGAAAAGAAATATCTCCGCTCTTTGGCTCATCTCAGGAATTGCCAGTCTGAAAACTCAGGGAATACTTCAGATTGATTGGAAGGAGTCGAGGAGTGTTTATTGAAGACGGAGCAGGGACAGAATGCTCATCCGCATGATGTGAAGCATAGGACAAAGAAGCCAGAGTAAAATGGGTTTGGGAATGTCTTGGTGCAACAGTTTCTCTTTTTACTTAGAAGAAAACTATTTGTAGAAAAATATTACGGATTGTATCCGAAAAAGAATGTCACACATTAGACAATGTGAAACAATTAAGACTGAGATTCACCATCTTTACTTTGTTTGCTTTGCATGCATCCAGTGTGATGATGCTCCTTAACATTTTCACCTCTTTGACATAATTTGCCATGATATGATGTGAAGAAAATGTTCCACTATTATTGTATTTTTTTTCCTCTATAATCGTTGTAGATGGGGATGTAGTAGAATATTGTTAAAGGGACTGGGGCTGGTAGTATATAATCTGGGGTTGTCTCATCTCAACACATGGCCGATACTTGGTGTTTCAGACTATCAATGCTTATGACAAAAAGAATGTGTCATCGATGACTCAATACTCAAACATCGTTTCACACTCTGCTCTGTGGTGGTGTTTACGCATTTTCCAAGTTTGAGGGTTGCAGAAGCGAACACTGTTTTTGATCATTTCACTCAGGATACGAAAGGATGAGGAGATTGTTAAAGTAAGTGCTCTGATTAGACATAGTGGTTTACTTTTCTGTGTATTTTTCTGTTTTCACCACTTAGGACTGCAGTGCCAGTGTTTGCACTGACGTGAACGTATTCCTTTCTCGATCACCGAAAAGGAAAAAACTTTTCTTATCAGTCTCTGTGATTAACCTTCTTTGAAATCCCCGAAACCACTGACATAACTCATCTGTCAAACTCTTCATTTGATTCTGACACCCACTATTTAGATAAAAGGTTGAATGACAGTTAAAAGTGTTGTATTGTAACGTTTGCAATATTCTGCCGTACTTTGGGATGTTTTCAAAGTATTATTTGGAAACTAAAAGTCCACGGAAGACATCGGGATTGCAACAAACCTGTTTGACCCCTCAGTGGTGTGTTATTGTGATATGATTGTCGGGTGTTAGATGGGTTAGATATATCTTTTTTTTTTTTTCTTTTTTTTTAAAAAAGAAAATCCAACGACCTGTGAAAGTATGTGCTCAGGGTAAGATTTGAAGAAGCATTCTGTGTCACAGTTTGCTTTATGTGGTACATCCCGTCTGTGACCATCAGCCATGCGATCTGTGATGCATTTTATCAGATTAACGGCTAGAGCTACTTCCAAAAAAAAAAAAAAAGTGCATTTATCACTGATGAATGTATCGATGTTGACTGCCATGAAACTACAGCTATCTTGAGCTATCTTATCTCGATTTAATGGCTAGTTTGTCAATGATGAGCAGCATGTAGGCTTTTCAAAGTATTACTGTGATTATGTTTCTATATGTAAAGATCTGCTCCGTTTCCTAGTAAATATGTCAATATTCATGTGTCTCGTTTTTTTTTTGTCTTCCTGCTCTCACAAGAAAGACTGAACATTACCACTAAAAACATTGCATTCAAAGTCTTACTGAAGTATACTGTAATATCGATAGTAAAAGTACTCACGCAGGTTCCTTACAAAAGAGGATATGCAAACCTTATGGTGGAAAACATGTTTCCCCCTTTTCACAGTTTGATTATAAAGTCTTAATTTCTGTTTTAAAAATATAGTAATGAAGGAATTCATTATAACTTGTAAACCATTCATGGCGTAGGACTTATTAGATTATTTTAATGGTTCTCTTATAGGCGTAAGTTTATTCTTCAAGTCAGGTTAAACACTCAATAGCTTGTAATTTATTTGGTACATTAATAATTCATGGTAACTAGTTCCTATATCTTCTATGTAAACAGATATAGCTGTAGAAAAAGAGCAAAATTATAATTCTGGAACTGTAATTGATTTAATGTTTAGGCAAAGTGAATTGCCAATGATTTGGAGAAGTTAATAGATTAATCACTTAAGTATTTATCAGGAAAAGATTCTCAGATGTGTGCATGTGTGACGTTTCTCCTCCAACGCCTCGAATTGTAAACTGAAATATAAATGCAATAATACATGTAAAGTGAATATCATTGGGTTTGGGATTCAGCAATCAAGAAATAGTTGTTTTTTTAAAAAGACAACAAAATCTTTAATAACATGTTTGCCTGCTGTAGTCTCATACTCTACTCACAAGAAGTTACAAAAAGGGATATTTAACTTTGGGGTGCAATTAAAAGGGAAAAAGTTCAAGCTACAGTGGTATATCATAAAAGTAATTTAGAATTAGAAGCATGCAGTGGTCATTTCTTCATCTCAAACAACTTATTGAAAAAAAAAACTGTGGTGGGTGTACCACAACAAAAAAATGTCAACGTCTCAGTAACTTGTCATGCATCTCTGAGCATCAGTTACAGACTGACAGCGTTCTATTCTGCTCACAAGTCGACAAGTCGGTGGCAACTCCATGCTGAGTACATCCTGTCTGCCGCTTCGCAATGGCCAGGTAATGTTGACAGATTGTTTGATGTGGTGTCATGATGTCAAAATGTGAACAGCATGATGAAGAGGAGTGCTTACATAGAACCATCATTGAACATGAACATTTAGTGGTTGGTTCGAGGATCAGACACTTGTGATTTCTTCAAGAGAACAAGCATGTTATGCAATAAGTGCAACAACAACAAGAGCTGGTCAAAGGTTTAGAGAAGGACAAATTAAGTTCACCTGTGCATTAATACCCAAAAGCCAAATATCCTACTTATAACTGAGAGAAGTGTAGAAACTAGTAAATACATACTGTAAGTAGAAGTACCAGGAAACTGTACAATACTAAACATACAGGGTACAACCGACCAAATGTCCAATGGCTCACCATTTAAGGATGTTTTTTTGTTGTTGTTGGGTATGAGTCAAACAGGAAACACACAGGGGGTCAGGGTGAAGACTACAAAACCACAAAACAAATGCTGGCCCCCAGACACGAAGTGAAATACCAAACAAAGAACAGTCAGTTCCTCTTATCTCTGCCCTGTGAAACCAAAAGTGCTTTACCCTGGTCCTTGCTGTGCTGTGAAATATTTTTCCCCGCTGGTCTTTTTCCTGTAAACCCACACAGGTAGTGAGCGAGGCTTTCACGGCTCGGCTACCTGATGCAGCACCGCGTTCGTCCACCAGAGGCGCTGCGCTGTGTTTATATTCTCAGTGACACACGGCACCACGTGGTAAAATCCAGTATGGCTGCGCAGTGAGGGGAATAACATCAAAACTGACACTTTGAATGACAAATATCGTTGAGTAGTGTTTTTTTTTTTAATATATATATACATATTCCTGAAGTTGACTCCCGTGTCTCGATGTGGCTGCCACTCCACGCAGTGTGTCTGAGAGGACAGACAGCCTGCAGGAGGAGCTTCGTTGCTGCTTTCTTAAAATGTACGAGGCGACGCGGGGGCAGCGCTCACGTCTCTGCCTTCAGTCACTCAGCTGGACTACGAGCACAGGCATGCAAGGCGCTGCTGTACAGAAAACACGGAGACCCTTCTCAAGTCGTCCAGTAAGAGACAAACACTGAGCCTACTGTGCAGACCTCCGCGATCCCAGAGCAAAGCTCAGGAAAGAGGCTGTGCTGCTCTTAACACTGCAGTGTTAAAGAGCAGTGTGCAACACTTAAACATAGTGCGTAAAATCACCTGTTAAAGCGTGAATCCCACCTTAAAGCATGTTTTCTAGTGTCTTCTTCGCTTTGTTTTGTTGTGCCAAGCCGTATTGTGCTCTATACTGCCCTCCCCTGAAGACAGAGTGAAGTGGGCCCAAATCATTGATTGATACATGAACTTGAAGATGATATTTATGCTTTATTCGAACAGTATTTTTCCGTTTTACAAGCAAGACTCAAAAGTATGAAAATAATTACTCCCTCCCAGTTAACCGCCTCATATGGACACAGCCGGGACTGTTCACCTGGACGTGTGTGGCTGTGTGCCATGGCCACGGAAACAGTAGCTGTTATAGCCCTCCAGAATAAAATGCATGTGTGCTTCAGTTAACAATGATTCCAGTCATTATCAATCAATTTGTTTATTATTTTTTTACTTGGCTGTTCACGTACAGAATTTTTGCCACGAGGAGATAGAAAATGTCCAGTGGTAATCAGTAAAAAGCAACAGGTCTCCACACTTGAGACGCTGGAACAAGCCAGCTAACGTCATTAGGATATTAGTCTTTGCCTGAGTTTGATATACTCTATTTCATAAATTAGAATGCTGTCACCAAACCAAAGATGACATACAGTGTGTTTGTTTTTTGTATATATATAATGATTTAATGTGCATCATTACATTAGTTTTCTTGGTTGCCAGGTTGGAGAACGTAGATCTGCCCACCGTAGGTGCCAAGGACGTTCTGGTTAAAATGCTGGCAGCTCCTATCAACCCATCTGACATCAACATGATTCAAGGTATTTGGTTTGTGGGTTAGAGACTACAGACAGGAACAAGATAGCAAAGAAACCTAACACAGTTTTTATTTTTGTAAGGTACGTATGCTATCCTGCCTGACCTCCCGGCTGTTGGAGGCAACGAGGGAGTAGCCCAGGTCGTAGAGGTGGGCAGCCAGGTGAAGTCCCTAAAAACGGGAGACTGGGTCATCCCAAAAGATGCTGGTCTAGGTAAACGACAGCTTGAATCACATGCATAAATCCACAGTTTCACAGTTACGTTTCCCTACATGAACGTTTTTGTGCCTTTTGTGTGAGCAGGGACATGGAGGACAGAGGCAGTGCTATCCGAGCACGATGTCATCACGCTGCCAAATGACATTCCCTTACTGGCTGCTGCCACACTAGGGGTGAATCCCTGCACCGCCTTCAGGATGCTCTCTGACTTTGAAGATCTCCAGCCAGGTAATCATTTCCACACACTGAATCATCGACATTATTTTTCTGTCATAGAACTCCAAACCCTTGAAATACGTTTATTCAGCCCCCTGGTTGCAGAAACTCTCAGTAATAATGTCAAAAACCAATCAACAAACACATGATGATGGCTATGTGTCCAATTAAAAGCCTGAGGATGCAGCGTTCCTGTCTCAGTCCTCTCAGTCTATCAGGTGACGGCTTCCCTCAATCTGCTGCCTTTGCAGGTGATTCTGTGATCCAGAACGCTGCCAACAGTGGTGTCGGACAGGCTGTAATACAGATTGCTGCTGCGAGGGGAATAAACACTATTAATGTCGTCAGAGACAGGTGACTATTGAGCGTCAATAACTGACTACACTTCAGATATATATGTGTATATAAGTATATATATATATATATATATATATATATATATATATATATATATATGTCTTTTTAGTAAGATGAGACTGTGCCATTAACTTATGATTTTCATATGATAATGTTGTCTTTGTCTTTTTGTCATTTAGTTTTTCTAATCACTGGCTCAGGTTATCAGTCTGTTCATAACTGTGAGATGTTGGGGTGTTTTGTCCGAGTGTTTACTAGAATTTATGGCGGTAATAAAAGTTCATTACCACCACATACACACACACACACACACACACACACACACACACCACAAAACCTTCTCTTCTTTTTCTTTGTGTCTTCCTTTTCAAAGGCCAGAGTTCACACAGCTCAGTGATAGGCTGAAGGCCATTGGAGCAACTCATGTGATCAAAGAAGAGGCACTGAGACGGCCTGAGATTAAAGACCTGTTCAAGGTCTGTGGGTCTGAAGACTGATGCCGTCATGTGGTTTTAGCTATTGGTGAAACACACAATATGTTATATGTATAAATGTAGTATATAATATATTTTTTAAACAGACCTGTCCAAGGCCTAAACTTGCACTGAATGGAGTCGGAGGAAAAAGCGCAACAGAATTACTACGTC
The DNA here is from genome assembly GCA_014281875.1 of Nibea albiflora. Classification (NCBI taxonomy): domain Eukaryota; kingdom Metazoa; phylum Chordata; class Actinopteri; family Sciaenidae; genus Nibea; species Nibea albiflora. Next base: position 19,151,329 of record CM024804.1, on the reverse strand, counting down.
ATCTACAGTAAGGACGTTGATTTTTGTAGGTGTGATCTAATATCTGACACAAAAGCTGATCATAAGATCTTAACAATTGCCAGGTCTGGAGGATCTATGGTGACATATGGAGGGATGTCTAAACAGCCAGTTACAGTCCCTGTGGTAAGATGAAACCTACGACCCTCTTACATTACATTTCACAGAGAAGCCTTCTGTCTCAATACAGTTACTAAAACTTGTTCTCTCCAGAGTGCTCTCATTTTCAAGGACGTGAAGGTTCGGGGATTTTGGGTGACACAGTGGAAGAAGGATCACTCAAACGGTGAGTCAGCGTGGAGTTTAATAGATCAAGACACCCGAAAAAGTCCTTTAATGAGACTCTCTCCTCAGATGGAAGGGCATTTAGAGCAATGCTGGATGAACTGTGCGACCTCATCAAGCAGGGGAAGCTGACAGCTCCTGTCTGCACCGAGGTGGGCCTCCAAGACTACAGCAGAGCTCTGGACACGGCTATGAAGCCTTTAATTTCAGCTAAACAGGTCCTGATGTTGTAATCTTGTAAATTTGACTGCCATGCATGGAACCCAAGGACTGCCACATTATTGCCGGCGTCAATCAAATAGACTGGTCAAGCACACAATCAATAAATGTGTCTTCACACCCGGCTCAAAGTCTAGTATTTGTCGTGTTATTATGAGTCACAAGTTCCCCTAAGTTTACTGGCGGTAATTAAAAACTCATTAAATTGTGATATAGTGATATGACATAACGGGAAATATTAAAGAACTCTGATAATGCAGCTTTATCTGCTGTGTTTAGTAACAGGTTGCATTGCTTCTCAGTTATGGGTATTATCCGATTAACAGATTTAGTGTTGTGATACTACCGATATCAACAGTGCTTTGATTCTTCTTCTTTGATTCTTGCTGTTAAAATACCAATATGCATTCAACCAATGAACAACCGTTTTAACTGGTTTTATTAAAAAGATACAGTGAAACTGCAAAGGGAGGTTTTGGGGGGAAGTTTGGATTTGGATTTGATCCCTCTTGAGCCACATGAATACCACCTAGCTTTTTTTCTAATGACTGGAAATGAAATATTCAACTACTACCACCAATAAACCAAGGTAAAGAGGCCACACTAAAGATTGCTGGAGCCAAAGGTTGTTTTTTTCCCTGACTCACTTCAATCATAGATGTCATATAATTTAAAACATGACAGTTCAATAAAATGGCTGCAATGCTTCTTGATCTGGAATGTCTTAGAAAGTTTTTTTTTTGTAATAATAATATATTTGAAACATTATCTGTGATATAAATGATCATTACCACTTGGCCAGCACCAGACTTACAGCCACAGAGAGGGCCGGCAGCAGGCCAGCATAAAGTGCACCTGCCCGTTCTTTTACCAGACATTCCTCGTAGTTGCCAAGGTCTACCTCTCTGGCTGCGCACACGTGGTCAGCGCGGCAGTCCTTGTTACACTCCGTCAGGTCATAACTGACAGAGTTGTACTCGTAGTACTTCTGTAGGAGGTGGCCGTCATTAGCAATGTGCTCCAGAGCCTTGTGCATTGAGGCTGGGGAGGCGTCCGGGACATTAAAGCTCTCTGTTAGGCGATACTCCTGCTCCCAGTGTCCGCGGTCTGCATTAGCCTGAGCCAGGTTCAAGTAGTAAGTCACCACATCCTGTGTTCAAACATGTGAAGAGAAACCAAAAGAATGTAACAGGTACATTTGCGGGTTTTGAACATCCTGTTAAAAAAAAAAAAACTCTATACTACAGCTTACAAAGGCTGCTAAACATATCTGAATGCCTAACAGCCTAACCTTGACTTACTTTGACCAAGAGTGTTTGGGTGTCATACTCAAAGACACGGATCCCAGGATTGTTGGCTCCGTCGACAACTCCAGGAAGCGTTGTTTTCCATGGTGTAACACCCGGGCTGAGGAACATCGTACTGATAGGAGAGCCTGTAAAACAGATGAGCCATCAACTCTGATTACCACGGTATCATGTGCCAAAAGGTTATTTATAGTGCTGATAAAAATATGAATTAATTAAGTAGCAATCAATCTCCGCTGATGTAAAACAAGGAAAACCATTAGTAGTAATTGAGTGCAGACATTACCGTTTGAGTAGAACATCCGAAAGCTATCAGTATGATGGTGGCCAAAGAACTGTCCGAGTATGACTGGATGATGCTTCTGAATTAAATCCAAGTATAGCTTGTTGAATTTAGGTGTGAACCACATCTTGCTTCTCTTCTTCTCAAAGAAACCCGGAGGAACGTGACCAATGATGTACACCTGGCAGAGAAACAAATGTAGAGTTAGCAGTTCATTCAGTGTCTGAAATGATCTGTTTCTAAGGTTAAGCTGAGGAAGGAGGCAAGGAAAGTCCCACGAGTAGAGAAGATGTTTTTGCCTTTTCGTTGTTGTTGGCAGCCTCTTTAAGAACCTGATCAGCCCAGCTAAACTGGCCCGCTGGATCGTCCATGTCCTGGGTCAGCTTGTTCTGGTCATAGTAGAGATTAGTGTTGAGGACCATCATCCTGAAACCTGTTCGATTGAGCAGTTTTTCTGTGTAATATCCACCTACGTGGAGGAAAAAATGTAGAAAATTTATGACACAACTGGATTTCAATTCAAATGTTTAATTTGTGTTTCATACATACAACGTGCCAATGACGTTCAAAGCATCACTGTGCACCTTTTTTAAATGTTGCTCGGGACTCTGGATCCAACCAATCCTGCCACATTTCTGTTATTTGGTTATAGATGTTGTTTGGGCCTGCAGGAAGCTGGCTCTTAGGGTGGTAGTCATGGTTGCCCAAGGCAGAGTACACTTTAGTGTCTATGGAAGAAAGTAATTCATTCATTCATCATTCATATGAATTCATCAATATGATAACACCACAATACATGTGGATCACCAACGCTATCCCCTTATATGATGTCTCTTACTTGGGAACACTTCAGTTATTATGTTGGTCAGGTTCCTGATTATGGAGATCACTTGGTCCTCTCCCAGATCCTCATTGGGTACGTGCGGTGTGTCATCTCTGGGAAGCAAAACAAATTATGGGGAAGTGATTATTTCTGACATTCAAGAGCTGGAGGGTCCACTGAAGTATAATAGTGATGTAAATTACAATGCTTATGTTATTTAAGTGGCACAGTGTTTCCGAACTGTAACCATTGTGCATGATATCTGGTAAGAAATACACAACAAAGCATGGTTAAAAAATGGATTCAACAAGCCAGCAAGACTCGGCCCACCCTGTCCACACGATGAAGTCTGGGTCTGGTAGAATATCCTTCATGGCATACACAGAGGAGTTGATCAGGTGCCATGGCGAGTCACAAGCGTAGTCTCCAAATACGCCAGCATTGGCTGCGGGCCGTCCACCACTCGATGCGCACACGCGTTCAGGATCATCTGTCAGTTCGTATGTTTTGTCCCAGTGCATATCCGTGATGTGCCAAAAGTTTCCTGGATTAAAAAAATAAAATAAACGACGCGTAATTGCGCGCATGAAGTTGTCCTTGTGCTATGAAAGGAAAACAACACTTGTTGTATTACAATGTGATCTTCTGGCTACTTACCGGACAGCGCGAGAACATCTTTGAAAAGCAGACAAGATAGGAGCAGCCTTATTGTGAACATGTTCAGCTCTTTGAGGAAAGCAAACTTTCGACAAAAGTCAAGTCGAGGTTTGAGAGGTAAGTCTGTAAAGGGCAGAGCCAGATAAGATACTGATTGTGATGACGCCTCTTTGACGTGAAGGTGGTGTTTCTCTGCAGTTTCTCTCGGTTGTTCAAAGTTCTGATATAAACCAAAGGATAACAGCCTCTGACAGCCGAACACAGAGGACACATAATAAAGATAAAATCAGTCTGCATTTTGAATTAAAGAAATAAGAAGCAGCCGCTTTATTAACATGTTTCTGCATCAAGTGAAATTACTCCATATAATGAATTCAGAGGTCGCAATAGACAGACAATATATTTATAGACTACAGAATGGAGAAGTCCATAAAAAGGCATCAGATGCACCGATCCGGGTACTTGAAAGGCAGTTTCCCCCATGCGAGTAAGTTTAATGTAAACAACAGATAAAACCAGTATGCCACTTCTTTAATCCGTGTGTGCATGCTTCCGTTTTTTACGTGTAAATTTAAATGAATATACCGAGTATACAAAAGGCAGTACAATTCACGAACACACGCAAGTGTCGCATTCGGGTGATGCTCGTACTTCCCAGTATTAAGGATGTAATTCACTGATTATTAACTGCAGGGGATGATTTCTTTGAGATATGTCAAGTCTCTAACGTCAATAATATACAGGCTATAAAAAAGGTAAAATATTTTGTAACATTGTTGTATGAATCGCTACTCTCTACTTACAGTTGATTTTTGACAGTAAAATGGTAATTAAAAACAACCCAATCTCAAAATTGTAAAAGCTTGAGGACATCATGCCTGCCCGCCTTTGTTTTATAAATATACACGACTACATTACGCCTTTACTGACTGAGCAATGTATTAAATCTTACTCAGTGTGGCAATATTTCCCACAGAACCTGAAGGCACCTTGCGCATCTGCTATTATTCTTAAAGTACGCCCTGAGCTTTGCCTGTCAGGCACGCCTTCCTCCAAGGTTGTGTACACCCCCAAACACCGTATGTAACTGTATATTTTTAGTGAAACACACGCTAAAGGTATGGTTAGGATTATAGTTGGTAGAAGGCTGTGTTTATACACACCAAGAGAGGAAAGGCTGTCTGACAGACGCAGCTCAGGGCTTTAATCGCTCTCTCTCCTGTGTAGGTTTCGCGGGACTTCTGCTACGCGCATGCGCGGAGCATTGAGTTTAACGCGCGAGATTGCTCTAGGAAGAAGTGTGCTGAGGGAGTCGCGGCTGCTGTCCTCGTCCTCACAGCGTCAGTTACGTTTTAATACCAGAGTTTATTAACGTAAATAAAAGGTGCCAGCATGTGGAATCAAGGTGAGTTTAATGTGCGCGCTGTTTGCGTCATAAAGCACTCGTGCCGACTTGTTGACGTTGCTGCTAACGTTAGCTACTAGACTACTAAACATGCGTCTTTGTTATTGTGCCTTTGACGTTGGCGCGGCGAATAAAAGAGTCCTCATCTCGGCTGTCACTGTTTTCTTATTATTTATCTTTAACGTTTTCAGGAGGCTACAGTGAGTCGGGGATGGGTGGAGGTTACACACAATCTCCAGGAGGCTTTGCATCACCTGCTGCATCCCAGGGTGGAGAGAAGAAAGGGGTTTGTACTGTAGTCTGAAGCTTAACTTAAAACAGATGCACAGCAGTAAAGTTGTGTTGGACATCCATCAAAACAACAACATCCCATACATTGTACTCATATGTAAATAGCTTGGCTCTATCAGCTGCCTATCATATTCACCCCCCTTTCCTATTTACCCCTTTGTGCCTATGTTCATGTGTGCTGATATAAACACAGATTAATTGTTGGATTGTGAGGCACAGCACTCATTTCTTATATATATATGTGTGTGTGTGTGTGTGTGTTTTGCAGAGGACCCGTACCACACAGATCGTTCCCTGCACAGTGTCACAGCTGATGTCTGCCTCCCAGGCCGATGAGGCCTTCAAAATAGGAGAGGTGGAAGTTGCCCAGGTAAGTTGAAGGTTGAAGCAAAGGTGGCAGAACATGGGAATAACTCAGTGTCGATTATTGCCGTTTGAGGTTTGAATATTATTAAACTTGGGGCATCGATTGGAAATATATGTCAAAAAGCAGTGAACGGTGGCCTTCACGATTTCTCCGGAAATATTAAATCATTAATCTGTGAGCTGAGCTACAATAAAACAATCTGCAACCATTTCTGATATTTGCTTCATTTCACAATCGAAAACACCAAAATATACAAATTCTACTGTCTTTAATCTGAGGGTTTGTTGTCATTTTCTGGTTATATAATAGTGGTCTGAATATGAAGTTGTTTTTTTGGACTGATTTTGCCTACTGCATGCACATCAGCATAAGCATGTGTGTGTGTATATATGTATATATATATATATATATATATATATATATATATATATATATATATATATATATAGCAATATGTACAGATATGAAAGTCTTTTGTATTCTATTGTTGTCATTTTTATCCAGCAGAGTGCACTGTGGTTTACAATACTTCTCTCATTTATTTTGTTTAGCAAAACAACCTTCTGATTAGACACAAGCAAACACAATTTGCATTTTTAAAAAAAAAGTTCTATTTTTATTCCAGTTCAGCAGTTCACTGTTGGTAAGTGAAGAACTTTTCCCCTGTAAAATCAAATAGGTTGGCTAAAACAGCCAGTTTTAACACATAGTTGTGGCATTTCTTCCATCTTCTAACATTTTATATTAAAGGAAATTAATCCACAAAATGATCGACAGCTTCATCAATCATGAAAATAATCCTCAGCAGCGGCTCTAGTTGCTGGATCGATTTTTCTGTGCTTCAGCTGCTTGCTTCAGCGCGTTTCTGCAACAGAGTCTGTGAGACACTTTTGAGCGTGCGAATTGCAGAATCGCAGCGTAGATTCTCTCTTTGAGGTCCGGCTGAGCGGCTACTCGCTTTACTTGCTCAGCGCTGCGTTGATCAACAAATGTTATGACCGATGCTGCGCGTACCGACTGCATGTAAGGCTTTAACTGCCGGGTAACAGCTCGTGTTCTGCGTTACAGGTCACCATCGTGGGTGTCATCAGGAGCACCGACAAATCCATGACCAACATCCAGTACAAGGTCGATGACATGACAGGCGCTCCCATGGACGTGAAGCAGTGGGTAGACACAGAGGTCAGCGGCAGTGCTTTTAAATCGTTTTGATGTATTCTACTTTTATATTACTCTCAGTGGCTTGTCAAAGAAACATGGCACTCGATGTAAATTTGTCCTAAATGAAACCGAGAAAGTTCTAAGAAGGCCACAATGTCGGCGGTTTCCTGCTAGACTGCGGCCCCATTTGAAGGCTGTATTCTTGCGTCTGTGATGAAGATTAATCAGTACCGCTGTTATTTCTGGCTTGCAGCAGCTTTCGCTTCTCGTCTTCAACCTCTTTATCAATCTGAAGGCCTTTTTATTTCACACGTTGGAGCACTTGTGCAGTAGTTACGACAAAACCTGCGTGCATGAAATGACATAAAAGAGGAACATTTATATGAAAAGCATAGCACGGATTAAGAATGTGAGACCCAGACCAAATGTTCCAAGCAGTGTGTGTTTTTGTGCCACAAGTCTACACTAGCTATGTATTCCTGTTTTTAAAAAAAAAAAAAAAAACCTGAACATTGTTTTATTATTCCTGGTTCAGAAGCTGTGTGTGCATCTTTCTAATCAAGCCTCCTTGTGACACTGTTGTTTTGGTTTGCACAGGACCCCAGTATGGACAGCACCGTCCTCCCTCCGGGCACGTACGTCAAAGTCTCCGGCAACCTGCGCTCCTTTCAGGTGAGTGCGTCGCCTTCCTTCCCCCGCAGTACCCAGAAACAAATGAATCTAAATTTATCCGAGAAGGCCGCGGTACACTGACTAATGTTATTCAAAAATGTCCGTGGGAAAGTGCCATGAGCAGAATGTATAGCGGTGTCCCACAGAGCTGTTCACTGTAGTTCCTCTGTGTGTTGTACTATTTTTAAGGTTCTCTTTTCTTCCCTCCTCAGAACCACAGATCTGTCGTGGCGTTCAGCGTCAGGCCCCTGGAGGACATGAACGAAATCACCTCACACATGCTGGAGGTGGTCCAAGCGCACATGGTGCTCGGCAAACCTCAGAGCATGGTGAGAAACCCTAAGCCTAACCATCAGCAGCCTTCTTATTGTCTGTAAGGAATGCCTAATTAATGTTGGTACCGAGAAAGCGCGGCTGCGAGTGAGTAATAACACGGCAACACTTTGAAAACACGGACAGATCACCTGACTGACTGTGAGAAATCACTGACGTTCTCAAGATTATGTTGAACAGCTGTTATCTAAGCAGACTTTACTGTACATGGATTCACATTGTATATTTTTTAGCCTGGAACATACTGTACTGTTGATACTGTAATATATTCTGCTGTGATGATGTACGGTGTTCCCCTACCAGGAAACGTGTAAAAATCAGTTTTGTTTCTCTTCTAGTCTGGTGCCGGAGGTGGAATGAGCAGTACCATCACAACCATGTCACGGCCGGGCATGGAAACCACAGGAGGGGGCTATTCGGGAGCTAACGACATGGTTAACAATGGGTTAAGTGCAAACCAGAATCAGGTGAGCCTAAATGATATGATTTATACTTTTAGAATATATATCTATACTTCTTCAAGCTCTTTATTTGCTTTCAGCAAGTTAATATTAGTGACTATTCAAGCCAACGCTATTTTCAGACGGTGCTCTGTGGTTCGTACTTCCTGTCCCTCTGCACTCTGAATTAAAAATGGCTCGCTCAGAAAATGGTTTGGTTTCTGAAAAATGTCTTGGGTCGGCACGAGCTGTTCTGTTTGAAGTTTGACATCACACACATATGCAGAGTGATTTACATGTGCATGTTTTAACACTTCATGGTTCCTCTCCCAAGGTGCTGAGTTTGATAAGAAGCTGCCCGGACCCGCAGGGCATCAGCATTCAGGACCTAAAACAGAGACTCAGCGGCATAAGTCTAGGCGTCATCAAGTAAGAGAACTTCCCCTTTAACCTCCTTCAAAGTCTTTAACGGAACAGTGAATTTGAATTAGGACAGCCAAGTTTGTCACAACCTCCCACAGCAAATCTTCCAAGGGTCCAAAGCAGAACTTTTAATTAATGATGTCATCAGGTGACTGGCTCATTGACACTGAACTTGATCTGCACGTGGACGTTGGTCTCACGGGGTTTCAGTTCAGTTAAGAAGACAGTGAAACAGCTTTACTTCTCAGAGGCATATGACTATTAGTCATGCTTGTTCATGCAAGCTGGCATGAGCATGGACGTACTGAAAATGCAGACTGGGTTACTTTATCAGTTTAAAAATAATCTGTTAATCTGTTGCGTGTACAGGACTTTCCTTTTACCATGAAAGGGTAGTTTGCAACAAACACTTTGGTCACAGAACTAGCCGTAATTAGCAGAAGATAGTCCAATTCCTATAATCTACATGAGCACATACTGTAGTAACTGTGTGGTTAACTGTGGGGGAACCTCGCCGCTCTTCCTTTTTTCACAGCGACAGAGCCCGCTTGGTTATTTGAGGTCAGCCGTCTTTTATGGTTTTATTTTCTCGTCCTTTTTATTTATCACATTTTGGTATCCCGTGTAATCGCTCGTAACTTTAGCGATGGGTGTGGAAAATGTAAAACCATCTTTGTTATGTGCAGAATTAAACCGCAGCTTCTGTGAAGCAACGACGATCAGAGCAGAAATCCAAACTCTGTTTCAGACGTTTAAACGTTTTCTTTACACTGCTTGAAGTTGTATGTAAAAGTGCTTCAACGTGCTATTAATACATCTCTTTGCGCTCGAACAGGCAAGCAGTGGAGTTCCTGAGTAACGAAGGTCACATCTTTTCCACCATCGACGAGGACCACTACAAAGTCGACAGATAATGACGACTAGACGCCGTCATCTCTTTGCGTCAGTGGAGTTAACCTGATGAAAGTAATTAGCGTAGGTTTTATATCTGAAAACTGTCAACTGAATCTCATGCTATCTCACCAGTCATTTCTGATATCTGTTGCATGCATCATGGTTATTTTTCGCTGAAAAAGACACGCACACAGACATAATTTCACACATCCGGGTGTTACTTCTGCTATTTGACAAGTCCCTAAGGTGTTGCTGTTGAAGATTTTTTCCCCCTTCTAGTAAATACTACCCCTCCTTCCACAGACAAACATCCTCCTCTTCCATTGTAAAGCCTTTTGTAATTTTAAATGATTGAAACATAGGTAGCTGATTTATATTTTTGTCTATGTAACTTACTGGTGTGAAAATTAAAAGATTATACAAAATGTGGTTGGGTGATCTGTCAGGAAGCCTTCTTGAATGTTTCATCATTTACACATACACACGATAAACAAGCAATTTGTGCATATTTATTAAGATTTAAACAGAAAATACTTCATTTAAATTGGATATTCACAACTTAAGCCGTGACGCCACAAACTGAATTTTACATCTTGTGTCTTGAGCTCACGCTCGTTTGTCTTCGCTTGATCGTGTCCACCTGGCAACGTCTGATGACGATGTCTCGGTTCAACTCCGGACAACGAATCTACATAAAGCGAAGTGAAGATGGCGCACAAAATACAGAACGTCTATATATAATCTTACTTGAAAAATTTTCTCAGTCCAGGTAATCTGCCAACAAGGCCTTTCAATAAATAAAAACACAAACAGATTTGATACAGCGTGTAGCACCTTTCTGTACTCTCAGATTATCAGTTTGCTGTGAAACTTTCTGCTGTTGCTGGGAAGCTGCAGAGTTGCTATTTTATCGTCTTTGAGGTTAAGATGGCTCAAACAAGCAAGGACACTTTCTGCTTAGAGTTTGCTTATATATACTGAGTTTGACACACGATGAATATCTGTACAATCAGATGTAACCAATTACTGCCTCTGTAAAGCTTAGAAATAAGATAAGAATTGATTCAACAATGGGTTGAAGGCTGTTGTTTGCAGTAGAGCTGCAGCCCCCAAAACTACCATGTGGTTGAATAGTTTGCACAAAAGGAGTTTGAACAAAAAGTAAAAAGGTACTATATAATCTTTCAACAAAGTACAATACATATTAGAATGGTAGCATCTGCTCAACACTACTACACTACAAAAGTTTGAGGATATCGCATGTAGAGATACGCCTTGAAAAAAAATGGCGGTGGGTTGAGTATAGAGATGACTGGTTAAAGAATGGAGAACTTTGCAGACCACATGAGAAGCTGTGGTTTGTAATGCACCAAAGGATGCTCTTGTGTAGGCAGGCATTTCGTACTAAAGTGTCCAAAAAAGTGAAAGATTTCACCTCCGTGCTACTCTCTGTAATATGTCATGGTGTAAGATTATTCAAGACGGATGAGTTTGAAAACAGCAATATGACATTTCCTCACACGCGCTTAAATTCAGTTCCCACAACCCACATGTGGAGCAAAATATTTAGAAGAACTGGACGTTCTCTTGTGCAGCCTTCATCATCGTCATCAAAGTCTCATCCACAGTTTCGTAGTCGTGGTCGCTGTCCACGTCTGCTTCGATGTCACACAGCGGCACTGGGGGAAAAAGAGGGGTAGACTTTATCAGTAAGTACCAGAGGCTATCTTGGCAATAATACAAAAAAACACTGTTGTTAACACTATGGCAGTATGACAGATTCTCAGAGCGTTACCTTTTTTCTTGGGGTCCTGCCGCTGCACGTAAGTATTTGGCAGAGCCTTGCCTTTTGTCACGTCAATGCTGTGTTTTCTGGGTGCAAGCGGTGGAGGCTGATCGTCCGAGATGGACTTCGCAGTAAGAGGAAGAGAAAGAAAATTTTCAGAAAAGGTTTTTATCACACTGATGACCACAGCAAAGAGGAAACCACTTGTGTTTGCACAGTTTGATCATTCCGAGCAGTTTTAAGTTTCCCGAGCGTCGCATTAGTGAGAAAATGAAATCACACAAACAGAAAAACAGTTAAAAATCAACCGCAGCGAATATTCAAAAACAACTAAAGGGATGTAAGATATGCGTAAATAGCCATACTTACTGGAGGTGGGGGAGCCGGGGGTCTTTTTTTGCTATTTAAAGTCAAATCAGCAATCTTTTTGATTGGGTCGCTTTTGTCTGCTCGCTGTTTGGACTTGTCGGCCTTGGATTTCTTCGATTTTTTGCAAGACTTTGTAGATGACAGATTACCCTTTGGCGGTCGGGGTGGAGGAGCTTCTTCTGGGTTCCCTTGTTTGTGGAATTCATAAAAGAACGTGTCTGTCACCTCAGTGACCCTGTCCACATGGAACTCAGGTGGCTGATCGCTTGGCCATGGCAGGGGGTCCTTGGTAAAAGAGACAGACATAGAAACCCACTGGGTTGGGATCTCGAAACAGTGGTCTGGGCTGTGTGGTAAGCTTGCCTGGATGGTGGGCTCTAACATAGCACCCTCTATTCTGAGAGATGCAAGCCCAAATAGTGGATCAGTCTTCATTTCAGTATCCCGGCTCACAATCTTAACATCGAGCGGCAAGCTAAACTCCTTACCCAAGTCTCTGAGTTTGTACTTCTTGTTATCACTGAGCACCTCCACAAAGTGACCGGGCATGTACAGAGGCAGAAAAATTTCCTCTTTCTCATTCTCCTGCTTGACCCCCTCTTCTTCATCATCATCGTCCTCATCGTCTGGCTCTTGGAGACGCTGACACAAAAGAGCCTCGACAGATTGCTTCTGTGCCGTGCTGCCTGTACAGGGCAAGTCCATCCTATCGCAGCGAACAACCTGCAGCTGTTCTCCCACGCTGAGGGAAGGCAGACCCTCCTCCTCGACATCCTCACAGTTCCTTGTTACACTGATCTTCAGACCCGGTGCCTGGATTGAAGCAACATACACCTCGTACACTGAGTTAAACTCTCTTGGCCTCCTCCGAAATCGTCCACCGTATTGCTCAGATACCAGGAAGTACTGCTGAGCTTTTCGGCTCTTGGAGCTGGATAATAAAACCATGGGTGTGTTTTTTTTCTTGTGGATAACCAAGTGGCTGTTCCGGTTAAGTTCTGGCAGCCAGCTGCACTTGAACAGAGAGCGGGTCTCTGGGCATTCTAATATCTCCACCACTGCCGGGAAGGATTCATCTGGTTGGGAAAGGACCTCCGTCAGACTGAGCGGGGTCACAAAATTCACATCCTTACACAGCTCAGTGACATCGACCACATCTACCTCTAAGCTGGACGGGAACTTCAATATGTTCTTCCTCACTGTACAAAAAGTGGGAGAAAGCGTGTTAGAAAATGTAGTGGAGGCACATGATAAAATTAAAAACTAAAACAAGAGTGTGCAGTGTTTTATCAGTGCTGGATAAGAAGTATTTGGAACATTTGTGAGAGGCTGTAGTTTTGTACAAGACGGAAAAGGTCACGAGATAACTGATGCACTGTCACGGTGAAAGCTAGTTTTAACTACAGGGTTAGTCATCATTGGTTTTGTGTGTGAAATCTTAATTTGCACACAAATACTTAGTCTAAACTGGAAAATGAATGTAGTGGTACAAAAGTCTCTAAAATCGAATGAGGTATAAATTTAATTGCAGGTAGTGTACTTAAAAGAATTATATTGAACTGATGCCCCTTTGCATATTTTTGTGTATTTGGCGTTTACATATTCACTATATACAAGGTTGTGTGTTTTTAAGTGTTCTCAATTTTGGCAAATATGGCACTACAAAATAAATAAAAATAAATAAATAATGCATCTAAATAAATATATAAATTTCACATAAACCAAGGTGCAATAATCAAACCATAAATAATCCAGGTTGCATGAAGTATATTGAAATTAAATCTATTTCTTGTGGGGGTTTTTTTACCATAAAATGGAGGCGCATCATGACAAAAACTTGGCAATTTAAGGGTTAAAAATAAAAAAAAGATAAAATAAAATAAAAAATCTTATAAAATAATTTATAAGATTTTTATAGCTTGATGTTTTTATGCACACATTTATGTGCTATGGGGTATTACCATTAGGATTTTAAAGGGGCATCAGAGGGTTTAGTGTAGTACTTGAGTAAATGAAAAGTTACATGCCATTGTTATTTATGCATACATTAGAGTGTACAGGAAAATCTAATAACTTAAATAAGAAATGAGAAGTAGGTTGTTCTCACAGTTCATGATGCCGTGGACCTGGTATACTGGACTGAGAACAAGGGGCTGTTCACACTTGGTGGTGTTGACAAAGCGAAACCTTCGACTACGCAGGCAAGGTGAGGACATAATCTCCTGCAGAGTGAAGCGTTCCTCATTCTCACATTCACTGAACTCCCCGTGAGCAGAAAGAGGGATACACACTTCAGCAGAGGCTCCCTGTTGGCCCTTGACGTGGCAGCGCACCTGATCCTCCTGACCCTCCTGTCGCTCAGTGGAGATCACTGTCAAAGTCCTCCCGGCACCCAGCGTGAAATTGTCAAAGGTCATCTTGGAGTGGTTGGTGAAAGTGAAGGGAAGGCAGGATTCCAGGCCTACAGGCCTCAGGCTTATCATTTCCTCAATTGTATTGTATGGCAACGTCTCTGGGACGACCTTAAACAACCCTGAAAAACAACAGCAAGTGTTTGCGGTCAGTTACAAAACTAAATTACCTGCCCTCAAAAGAATCTTGGTTATAGCTGAGGCTGACCTGTGTGGTTGATAGGCAGGTCGAACTTCTCATTGTTGCTTATGTCTTCACAGCAGACCGATATGAGCTCAATGCTAATGATTTTTACTAGATCCCCAGTAGAAAAGGACACTTCACTCCCAGAAATTTCATATATAGATCCTGAAACAGAAAGTAAGATATAAAAGAAGAACAAGTTTAAACGTTTGATCACTTTTCTTAACTGGGAAACAGTCTTACACACTCTAATATGAAATATTTCTATTCTATTGACCTCAACAGCAGTAAGATATTCCTTGTAAACTCTACTTAGATCCACAGTATGGAAAGGTTTGGCATACACGCTATAAGGATGAAAAACTAATGGAACAAATCTGCAGTCATTTTTACAGGCCTCAGTTACGTGTAGGTAATACACATTACAGCTTGATTAACAATCAAGTAAACTTTTGATTTGAAACGTTTTACTCAGACAAATCCTCGCTGTCGTTATCTGGCCACAATAAGGCCTTTTGTTTGTAGTTAAGAAAAGAAGGAAACACGTCTACTATAGAGATAGAAATGTATGCAGAGACAGCAGACACAAACTGCAGCCACCTAATCTCTTCAAATAATCTGATGATCTCGTCACATTTTCAGATCACAGCGATTAAAAGCAATAAACGGCCTACCTTGGAAATACACTCCAGAGCAAACTTGGAGAATTCTTGGCAGACATGTGTTGTCCAATGATGCGATGAACTGTTGAAGTGGCAAAGCAGTCGTGCCTGCCATGACTGCCGCCTCGATGTGCTGCGTTCAAAAATGAAGGCAGACGGCAAATGACTAGAGCAGCATAAAAGGGGATGCTTTCTCAGTCAAAAACCACAAAAACTGAATGAGGAAGTGACAGGAGCTGTTTGCACAATGCTTGCATTCACAGATCGAGGCAAAGCTATGACTCCTTATACTGTGAAGTTCAGAAAGAGAATGCCTCAGTTATTACTGCGTGTTAATAACTGTGAAATAATTAGTTAATTTGCTATCACACGAAGAAGATATATAAAGACGTAAGATATTAAAATGTAAACCTTCATGAGGAAATGTTCTTACATACGTGTGTGCGTGATTTTATGATTGTGGGGAACTGCACAATCTGAATGTTCCCATATAATATTTCTGTACTCCATTCTCAAATATACAATATTCAACTTATATACAAAACTTTCAAGGCTGTTGCAAGGTCTAAAAAAAATAAAATAAATTAATCTCCACATATTTGCATATTAAGCAAATGGTGACATGACAACTTGGTGTTGTGTGATCGGGGTTTCTAACGCTAACAGTAACAGTTTTTGTATCATGTAACAATTGTGTAGAGACATTACACGTCTTCTAAATCACATAGCACTGACACCACAACCCCAATAGTGGTTGATGCTTGACAGGAAGGACGGACATGTTTCACCCAGCAGAGCCAGAGAAGGGTTCCTTCCCTCCATTTTAGTCACTGAGCACCCGTCTTTTCACGTATATCCCAGTGCTCTTCAGTGCTCATAAGACATTCTTCATACAGGGAATTTATCTTTTATTCTCTGATATTCTATTGAATCAGAATCAGAAAATGTTTTATTGCCAAGTACGAAAAATATAATATAAATATATATATATATATATATATATATATATATATATATATATATATATATATATATAGACATGTCTTAAAAGTAAAAAGAGCAGTACATTGCTATAGTAGAAAAAGACAACACCCTCACTTCCCTCTGCACTACAGAATAAACTAAGCATCCTCCCACCTCTATGACATGACAAGGCAGCCCCTCACTGCTTCTGACAAAACCACAACACTTTCCAAATGAGCCATGCCACTGCCTTCAACACCAGATCAACAGACCGGTCTGTTGGTTGGAATCTCTTGAGGGGTTTCGAACCTTTCCATGATCCTTTTCGTCAACTTGGTAATCCCACCCCAATACCACTGGTCCCCCCTTGACACTTTGACTTGTGTGGATAAAACTGTTCTCTAAGTAAGTATGTCCTCTTCTCAGGAACCCGGTGCAAGACACAATACCGCGCAAGATGCAAGGCCCACGGTTTTTCCTTTGTTTCGGTTCTCAAACCACTAGCTCTCCACAATGAATCACACACATTTGAAAACCTTGTTTCTGCAGCAAATAGTCATTTAGTCAGTTGTTGTGGGGTTTGAGGACCCCTACTGGTTACAGGCACTCAGAGTGCTTCTTCTTCACTGTAATTTCCAAGGCACGAGCATGAGCATGATCATTTTGAATCACAGTCATTTTAAACTATTAACACGACATATTTAATTGAACAAAAAAAGGTTTTGTGGCCTTATTTGCATATTGACCATGATTTTGGCTTGTAAGACTACAACTCCCAGTAACCCAAAGGGAGCGGGATTTCCCCCAGCATGCACTTCGGCTCTGAGACGATGAGGCAAGATGGCGACTAAAATAAGCAAAGAGAGTGCTCCTCCTTTTGATTGTCCATCATGGTGAGAACATGCACACGCCAAAGTTGTAACTGTGTGTTGGAAATGCGATATCGGATGCGAAGCGAGCGAAACGCCGCTGACCTGTGCGTGAACGCGTCGCCGCTACTCGGAGAGAAGCTCGTAGTTACTGTAGCTACGCCAGCTAGCGTGCTAACCCGTTAACGCTGCAAACCGTTTTACGTTTGCTTCCCAAGGAGACGCTGTAAATGTTTGATTTTATGTACCTGCTTTAAAGTGAATGCGTTCAGTGATTATAAATAGGACATTTGAACGTGTCTGGCCTTTGTCCTGATGTGTGATATTATTGCTACTCCTGCAAATCGATGACGACCGCCGTGAGCGTTTCCATTAGCTGACCGTACAGGTCCAAGAAAATGAATAAATCTTCACGAAGTTGCAGGAAAGCAAAGCTAGAATACTAATCCGACACTTATAATGCTCGACTTTGCACACATGCTCGAAATGCGGATGGTGTAAATGTTTAAAACCTTCATGCTGTTTTCTATTTAGGGCAGGGAAGCCTCCTCCGGGGCTCCATCTAGACGTGATGAAAGGAGACAAACTGATGGAGGTAGGACGTGGTGGCCTTGCCGTGAGCTAAACCTTGTTGTGTGCTTGTGTTAAAGCGTGTAATGGGGTGCTATTGTGGGAGGTAATGAAATTGAATGCACTAGATACGAGCCTGACAGCCCGTTTTATCCCATAGTGGGATTTTCTATGGCTGCATGGCTTCAAGCGGTGCAAGAGCAGCATCAGCCCCGAGATTTAAGCTTTTCAGTGGGAAGCGACACTGTTGGGTTATGGCTCAGGGGCACAAAGGCATTGCAATAAGTGTGTGTGTGTTTTTAAAAATGATTATGAATCACTGAAACTGTCTTTCTCTTCAGAAACTGATCATAGATGAAAAGAAGTACTACCTGTTTGGCAGGAACCCCGACTGGTGCGACTTCACCATCGACCATCAGTCATGCTCGCGAGTCCATGCTGCCCTGGTTTACCACAAACATCTGAAAAGGGTCTTTCTCATAGACCTCAACAGCAGTAAGACATTCCTCGCAATCTTGTAAACTCTACTTAGATCCACAGTATGGAAAGGTTTGGCATACATGCTAAAGGATGAAAAACTGATGGAACAAATCTGCAGCCGTTTTTATAGACCTCAGTTACGTGTAGGTAATACACATTAGAGCTGAACTGGTCGTTCGACTGAAAAGACAGTGTGTAGTCATTTAGTCAAAAATGCTAAATGTTAGCTGCTTCCAGCTTCATTAGTGTAAGGCTGCTGTGAGGTCTTATATCACTTGTAAATGTACTGTCTTTGGGTTGTGGACTAGGTCAGACAGAATATCTGGCGCTTTAGTGACAAAGTCATTCATTGATTCCTTGAGAAAATAATCTGATTATGTTGTTGCTTCACATGTGCTCTGTGTGATCACACGCGTAGTGTGATGAATGAAAGATTCAGTTCCATGAAAAATAAAAGTCACATTCAAAAACGGTGAATAACCTGTCCTAACATGTGCAAACTGTATTTCATTGTCATTGTTTTAGCACATGGTACTTTTCTCGGACACATCCGTCTGGAGGCCCACAAGCCTCAGCAGGTTCCCATAGACTCTACAATATCTTTTGGGGCCTCGACACGGACCTATACCATCAGAGAGAAACCACAAACCCAAGGCACCACCACAGGAGACAGTAAGACGGGAGATGACGAGGAGCTGAAAGGACTGCTTGGGCTTCCAGAGGAAGAGACAGAGCTGGAGGTAGACTACAATGCAAAATGAACTGTCAGATATTTGAGGCACATAACATTAACATAAAATCTGACAACAAGTAGTTATGTTATTTTTTTCCTCTTAGTTTTATGATGCTATCTGTTCTCCAGTATATTGCTGTGTAGTAAAGTTGGTAGAATATTTATATCAATGTAGCTACATCAAACACATTTGTCTCTTCTTTTCTGCATCCTACCAGAACCTGACCGAGTTCAACACAGCTCACAACAAGCGCATTTCCCTACTGACTATTGAGGAGGGCAACCTGGAAATCCAGAGGCCTAAGAGGAAACGGAGGAACTCCAGGGTTACCTTCAATGAGGAGGACTCCATCATTAACCCAGGTACGAAACAGTGAAGGCAGTGCTGAAGAAAGCACAAAGAAACACTCCTATGAACTCTGTTTTTATTGACAATCGAACAGAAATATTTTTTGCCGCAGACTGTTGTTATTTTTTAGGTTTTTTTCAAGGTTTTTGAGTGAAAATTTCACAGCATGTGACCGATGAATAACACTTGTTTTGTAAATACTTACAGAGGATATAGACCCCTCAGTGGGACGCTTCAGAAATATGGTGCAGACTGCTGTCATCCCCATCAAGGTAAGCTTTGGTTTTGTCAGTTAAAACAGTCTGATTCAGTTGATACATTTCACATGACAGGTGACAAAAGTACGACTGTGTTGAGCAGTCACTCAAGCTCACTGGGTTAGCAAGGTATCAGCATTTTCAGATTATGTGTTTCTGAGCTTTTTTAAATCAAAACAAGTAGTGTTCTAATTTTTACATCCATTGTTATACATAATGATTTGCTTTGGGTTAGGTGTATGACCTAAAAATGTCGTGAATCTGTAACATCAGGGGCTAAATGCATGACTAATAATCTGTCCTCCCGACCACAGAAACGCAGATCAGAGGGCCAAAACACTCTGGGTCTTGATGACATAGCTTCCAAACGCATCCACGGCTACAGCTTAGGCGGTGGTCTCTATGGGGACTTGCCTCCCACCAGTCATGAGAACCAGCCGACAGGAGCACCAGGAGGTGCTGCTATGCAGGGAGGGCTTCCTCTGCCTTTCCCCAATCCAGCACCAGAGGTGGACCTGGCCCCAGAGGCTCCGCAGCCCCCTGTCACCCTCAACCCCACCCCTGTCACAGCCCCTTACCTACCAGAGACCCACAACGAGCCACGCAAAAAGAAGTATGCCAAAGAGGCTTGGCCGGGCAAGAAACCCACCCCGTCACTACTCATCTGATCAGTTTCTGAAAGCTGCTGACTCTCAGGTTACCAGCAGACGCATCAGGGACTGTGACCTGGCTGGCGTGGAGTCATTCTCTAATTTTCTTTTTTATTTGTTGTGTTACTACATGGTCATCACAAAAAGAGTCTGTGGTCTGTCGTAAGATCTCATCGACATTACTAAATCTGCAGTTTATAATTGTCCAGAAAACAGCAGAACGTTGTGGACTGACAGCGATTATAAAAGACATGGCAGTGAGTGTTTGAGCCTCAGAGTGGCAGTTAGATGTTTGTCTGTGAGTGAAAGCCTACATGGATACGATGAGCCATCGAGTTCTGTTTTTGTGACGTGTGTAAAGTTGGATTTTTTTCTTTTTCTACTAAACAAGTTTCGACATTTTTTCACTCCTTTAATATTTTGATAATGCTGTTAAAACAAATTGCAAAACACATACTTTTATATAAGAAATTTTACTGTGAGAAGTCAGGTAAGTTGGAGAATCCAGACATGAAGTGAGTTTCTATCAAAACACAGGGCTGCTTTTTATTTTGAAAATGACTGATAGAATGTGCTTTACTCACTGAAACATTTCCATTACATATATTAGACCAATATAACATCAATTGAAGTGTCTTGTATTTGTCATATAAACCACTAGATGGTGACTGCACAAAGGTCAGAGTTTTCATTGAGGTTTAGCTGCAGGCTTGCAGGTACCATTGTTCATGGCCTGTTCTACTAAACGTAGTCTTGTCTCAAATCTGTGACGTCCCATCAAAGTGTCATTGGGTTTTTCCGTTTATAACAAGGTTTAAACAGTACATCAGCCGTTTCACAGTTTTCTTAATTGGAATGTTAAATTAGTAACAATAGAGGAGAATTGAAATGGCAACGCAGTAACAAACACCAACTTCAACAGGTTTGGATTTAGTCTGGTCAGGTAGCATGTTAGCGTCCTTCACCTGCATCACAGTACAGAGGGGTTTATACAGTATACTGTATATTATATTTGCCCTGAACTGACAGTCATAGGAACTGTGACTTTGCACAGCATCAGAAATCGGTTTATGCGGCGTGTACTCTGGGTTTGAGATCAAAAACGGACAGGGTGTTTCACGTTTACACACTGTGCTGGTGACTTTTTGTCCTTGTGGGTGTGTGGATTTTGTAATCATATGACTGTAAATAAAAAATGAATTACTTTTGACTCATAATGTTGTGCAGTGATTTCAGCTGTTTCAGCAATGTTGTAAAACTGATCATTGCTAAACTGTTCGCTAAATGTAGTACTCTTGTTCCCACAGAGGTACTCGACCTTAAGAACACCTTTCTGTATGTTCTGTGGAAATATACCCCAGGCTCCCCAGACATAATTACAGTACAGTTAACTGTATATAAGATATCCATGTAGGTCAAATCAATAGCCTTCTGATCCAGAATATCACCTATAATAAAAATGTGTGATTCTTAGAAATTATAATAAAATGACTTGACCAATATGTTGTAAAATAAATGTAAATAGTTACACACAAATGAAGGGGAAAATGCAGATCATATGTAGGATACTTATGTTGCCTGCATTTCTATTCATTTCATATGCAAAGATGCAAATGAAATTCAGTGTAAAAGCCTTAATTTGGTTTCTGTCGATGTCAGCATCAAACACTTTTCACAGCATACAGACAGCCTCACGGTCACGTGACAGCACGTGACAGCTTCACGGTCAGAGTTATGCCGGGGGTACATGTCACAGGAAATAGAAGACAAGACCTGCCATGAAATGCACCACACCTGCATAACTTTGTCCCTTTTTAGCCCAGCATCAGGTACCTTTCCTTCTATCTCCTTCATAAATAATTCAAATCGTAAAATTGTATCCGTTTTGTCACCAGTTTCCAACAGTTTAATCAGTTTTACTGCTATGTGTAAATGACGAAAGGTGAGCGTGATGTTATTCAACTATAATCAGATTGGCAGATGTTTTTCTCGTTGTCGCCTCACAGGGGCAGTATGCTAACGCTAATGATAATCAGACATCTCATTTGTATCACAGTCCTTATTTATGAAACAGTATAACTGTTTGTGTTACAGTGTTATTTGTACCGTTTACTACTTATCTGTATCTTGTTATGCAGCCAGGTTAAATCAGATAACTAACTGGGAAAAGTCTGTATCTGTGTCCTTTAATGGGGACACACACCATATCTTGAGCCAACTCTAAATCACCTTATTCCCTGGAGACAACCCCTTCTGTCTCTCCCTGAAACCATTATAAAATAACATAAAATATGCAATAAACATAATGTTAGTCAGATTGGCACTGAGCATTGGAAGGCTAGGCTGACATAAGACTGTTTACTCCTTCATCAGGTCAGGAGTGCAGTTATCAGAGGGACTAGTTTTTCAAACAAGGAAAAAACACCTGACAATCCAAAACCACACGTTTGGACATTGCTGATTCAATAAACATATAACACAGAGTTATAATGTGTTACAGTGTAGCCTATTGTGTATTACTGAGAATATTTAGGTAACAGCAGCTGTACGTTTTCTCATTCTGAAAAAAACAAAAAAGTTAAACAGAGTTTAGCTCATTAGGGTTGAAGAGGGGAGGGCTGTGCCAGAAAGGTGCATCATCAGTGGGTACAGAAAGAAAATGACTGTGGCTTGTGGTCTCTGCTCTTTCACTTTTATTAGTCAGGAAAACAAAGTCTTCTCCCTCATCATTTTGTAGGTCAAAGGTTCTTTTCAATGCGTTATAAATCAAGGAGAAAGTATTACAAAATTACTCCACTCTAAGTGTCTTGATAGAAATGACATTTGCATTTTTCATGCAAAATGCAAATATCATTTCATTTGCATTTTTCTGTCAAATATCAAGTATTGAATATGCAAATGCAATTAAAATAGGTATTTCAGATACAAGTAACATAAAAACTGCCGATTCCTGATTGTAAATCCCTCAACAGTTAATGTGCTGATACATTTTTATGCAGGTTACAGCTACATGAAGTTTACCTTACGAATTACCTCCAAAAAACGGTGTCCCGGTTAAAGGCTTCAAAGCTTCGAAACACATTTTTTCTTTCGCCGAGCAAGACGATCGCTTTGCTTTGCCTCGTTGCTGTCCTATATAAATTAAACTGGTGATGCTGGTGAGGAAAAACTCCACAACCACAAGCGCATCGCAACAGTGAGATGCAAAACCTCGGCAGAGGTAACCACCGGTAGGCGGAGAATGTACCGGGGCCTGTCTGTCAAATGACGTTGTGTGCTGATGAAAATACCGAGCGTCCGGCCGTCCAACAACAAGACAATAAAGTGTAAAAAGTAAGTGTAATTGTTGCATTTTATTGTTTGTATAAGTCTATCGTTTGTTAACCATTTCAAATATCATTGTCTAATTAGAATTCATTTAAGTTGCGTTTGTTTTCTATTATTTCATTTAGTGCGCGTAAAGCTGCTACAAGCAATGAAGCTGTAATCAAAGACTTTGTGCTCTGGTTAGAAGTTTCAGAGTCCAAGATCATTCTATATGTCAAGCTAACGTTGTTTACATGTTGTCAGCATTATTTAGTTTTCACGGTGGAATAAACCAGCAAAAGAAAGCCACTTGAGTCTGCCTGAGCTTTGAGGGAATTATAGGAAGCATTTCCTCTTCTAATGCTGGCCAAGATGTGAAGGGATGTAAGTGAATTTGATATATTATAATATGGTTTTGGAGAATCTGTGTAATTATGTGTATGTGTAGGTGTGTGTTAAATCTGTTAAAGCAGATATAAGCAGCATACTTACACTCACACGGACAATTTACAAATGATCTCACAATTATCTCAGCATAATCACAATATGAAAAAACTAGTGAGTATAGAAACTGACACCTTTACATGAGATCTATAAACACTGAAGACAGATGCACCCATGAGTTGTGCTGGTCCCACTGTATGATCATTTTGTGGTTTGTAGCACTGACAGACAGACTTACAACAGGCTAATGTGTTAAGATCCACCAGATTCAAAGATGTGCAATGAGTCAAAATTCTAACACGAAAAACTGAAAAGATCTCACGAATGAGTGAGACAATGTTAAAATCGTTAAGCTTGTTTTATGAGTAAGTGACTCACGAGATGATTCATATTGTTCGTGTCATGCAGTCTTTTCCATCGTTGCACTTTCCATACATGGCTCTGTTAAAAAAAACAAAAAAACAAGTAAGACTTAGTTTGAGTTTAAGCAGGTCAAGAGCATTGAGGGAAACAGTTTGGCACTTTGATATGAAAAATGAGCAACACCTATGCTACTGCAAAACATAAAAAAAACCAAACAAACAAAAAAAAAAAACACAATGTGGGTGAGGCCACGGTAGATTTTTACTGCATTAGCTTGTGGACCACTTCCGATGTCTCAGCTTGAATGCAGTTGCTACCCTCAACCTACCCAAAACCTGCTGATGTGATGCATACCCTCTGATCTGTCTTTTGAAGAGCAGCAATAGTGTAACCATAGAGGGGGTGTTCGTATGTGTTCAGTATTGTCTTTGTTTCCACAGAAACATGACTGCCTTCACGCACGATGCAAAAATCTCTTATTTTTCTTCTGATTATTTGGAACTCATTGCCTTCTGCCTCAGGAAATGGTACGTAACAAACAAAATCTTTGACATTACCCTGTATTTAAATGCAAGTTTAGGAAATGACTGTTGTCTGGTAGTATATTATTTGTATTCTATATTTTTCAAGCTACTTTTAGTGTTTAACAGAAAAAAAAATCTTATATTTCAGCAGTCACAAATCATCTTCAATTCCCGCTGGGATGTCAAGCTGTGATACCTTGTCAACACTGTGGAACGGACTCTCACTCTTTTACATGGTATTACAAGAAAGATAAACGTAGTGACCACGTCTTGATATTTGCTCAAGGCGCGACAGGAATAGTACGCTTTCAGCATCACTTTCATTCCAGGATTTTGGTTCTGAGCAATCATTCTTTGGTCATAAAAAGTCTAACAGAGGATGACCAAGGCCTTTACTGGTGTGAAAAAAATTGCTTGAACAAACAGTTCTTCAGTGTGAGAAAAGGTCAGAAAATATAAAATACTAAATATTAAGTACCCGATTGCTTTGTGTATCCATTTATATACATTTGCCAACGCTCATCCTCTATTCTAACAAAAAACACCTTTTTTGTTTTTCAGAAATTCTGAAAGAAACTAGTGAGACACTCTACGTTACTGCAGGCAGAAATTTTACTTATTCGTGTCCAGGTGAATTCAGCAACTTAAAATGGACTGTTGAAGTTAGTAATACAACTGCACTGAGGAACTCGACACAACGACCCAAATCATCCTTTGTGACTTCCGACAAGTTGTTGCACATTGTAAACGTTCAAAGAGCAGATGTCGGGAAATATAGCTGCTGGAAAAGTCGATGTGATGGACACTGGCAGAAGCTAATTACCATCATCTTGTGCACAGTTACAGGTGAGTAAATAAGAAACGCATACGATATCTAATGTCAACATTAAATGCTGTAACTTGGTATATACATATATATATTTGCTGTTTAACAGTACACCCCAGTGAGAATTCATCTGTTTCTTGTGCTGTGATGTGTGACGTGGAATTCCGTAACATCAAACCAAACAGTCCTTCAAATGCGGAGACAAACAGAAGACAAGTGCACGTAGAACCATATGGTTTTTTAAATTGCACTACAAAGCAGATGTTGGATGATGGATACAGTCCAATTAACATCACCCACGAACCATCAGATGCTTCAAATAAAGCAACAGGTGGGTGTTTTGCTGTATCTCCCTTTTAGAAGCTCATGCCCTGAATACAAGGTTAAATACAATACAATGTTAAATGTTGTGTTTTTGGTTTTACAGATGTACCTACACGGCCTGGACGTGAGATTCTCATTTATGGAACATCAGCAGCCCTTACATGTCTACTTTTAATAGTACTTTTAGTTTGCTTCCTCAGACCAAGACTGCGGGCAGGTAATTATATATAGGTCTTTGTGTTATTGTGCTTCCTGTTTATTGCTTGTTCTAAACCGCTGAAACCTTGAAACTGAAGTAGACGTTTGACAGTGGGCTCGGCAAGTTTATGTATCCTTTCTGACTATGTGCCTGTTTCTTTTCAAGCATTTTCCATTCAGCCTTGTTGCTGTGGCTCGAATGACAGTGTAAGTATTTTATGATGATGACAACATAACCTGACATGCAGCTGGACTATCATGTGTGCTGAGATTTCTTACTTCTTGCTGCAGGTGGAGGAGGAGACTTCAGTGGTTTATTCATCGATTATAATCCGGAGACCTGCGAAGACAACAGACAATTATGTGTCTTACAGTGAATGTGTATATAGTGAATTAAAAGTATAGAAACAAGGTCCCAAGTTAATTTGAGCCAGCAATGCTACTCTTCTAATGTCACCGTCACTGTCAAAATGTCGTGAGAAAAAGTGGTTGTTACTTCACCCACACAGGTCTGAAGGGAAATTTTGAAGCTCTGGATCTTTTTTTAATCAGGATGTTTCCTAACCGAGTTAAGTGATCCATGATAAGAGCTGATTGATTTCCCTACACAGTAATACATGTACATATGTATCTTGTGTGTTTTTTCAAGTGCCCATGTCCTATTCTTTGTTTATTTTTTATGTTTGCTACCTCAGTATTTTATTTTATTGTATTTCAAATATACCAGACTGCTATGATGACCCAATTTCTCTTCTTTTGTCTTGAGATGGCCAAACACAGAAGCATCGCTTCTGAAAACTAAGAGAACAAATACATATGGTCAAGAAGATATTAATCAGAAACCTTAATAAAAATGATATTTGTAGAGTATTGACATCAATAGCCAGAGAAAAATGCTGTACCTATTTACTCCACTACACTTATTGGACAGCTAGTTTCTTGCTAGTTTCTCTAGATTAAATATATATGAACTCAACTGCATGTAAAGAAAAATTAGCTGCACCTAAACCAGCTACAATATTAAAATATTAAAAAAATTCTTCTTAAAAGTTAATTTACTCAACTACAGCAGTAGTAGAGTTAGTTAGTAGTAATAAGTAAGTAATTTTTTTAAGGTATTTTAATACTTTTAGTTTATGGTACATTTGACTTCACTACTTTTTAAATCATAGGGCAATGTTTTACATACAAAACCAATGATCAGTTTATAAAATATCATTGTTGTTATACATAATACAAGATGAAGCAGTTAAAATCATTTCCACCTCTACCAGCTACAACAGTTATTATGGCTGAATGTCAATCAGTAATCAGCACCACTAATGGTAAAACAAGAATATCCACACAAACAGCATAAAGAGCACTTTCACAATATATTTTATTTCAGGTTGTAATACATTTATAAATTATCTGAATAGTTGCTTCTTTGCTTTCACCGTTTTTACATACCATTGCATCATAAAGAATATCCCAGTGATATGCATAAGGGGGTTCACCGTGAGCATTTTGAACTGGGTTTTTAAATTTCCATGACTTCACTTTTTCCACCACTTTCTACAGAGGACAGCAGTGCTCCAGTAGGTGGCTGTAATGCGACTTAAAGTTGGATGTTAAACCGCTACGGAAAAAAGCGAGAGAGAGTGGAGGGATGCTTTTCATTCAGTGTTGCCGCGCTGTTTATTCTCTCTTTATTAACTAACCAGGCAGTTTGCGTATTTTTCAATCGGCTTTTTTTGGTTTCCCGGATAGATATTTGTCATCCCGGTCAAGTTGAAACACAGCAACTCGGGTAACGCAGCTTACATTTGTGGCTAACTGGTGATATCAAACTTAGCTAGCTGCTAGCTAGCTAGCTATCGCCGGTGTTTTGATTGAACGAACGGTGAGGCCTACCGCATCCTCGGCCTTTACTGTGCAGGCTGTACCGGAGACCAAAACGCCAGCACTTACCTCGCTTGGTTTGCCTCAGCAAGGAGGGAAAAACTGCACTTTGTTATCGGGGGTTTCTCAGGTAATGAAGCAAACTACTGTGGCGAATGAGTTAGCGTTAGCTAACTATTCTAGCCATCACTATCTGACAGCGGTTGCTAGGTAACATTGCGTGGTTGTTAACGGTCAAATGAAGACGGTGCAGATATATTACCGTGTGTTGATAACGTGTGTCCCTCCTCTAGATTAAAAAAAAACGACTTTGTGCCGGAGAAAAGATGGAGGCTCCACCGGTTACAGTGATGCCTGTCACTGGAGGCACCATCAATATGATGGAGTACCTGCTGCAAGGTGAGCTGCGGACAGAAGACGAAGCCGTTTACTGTCTATGAGTGGACAGCCATACGGAGAAAATGTAATATATAGTAGGTAAACGCAGGTGTTACAGTGATATTAATTAAGGTTCAGTTCCATTCAGGTCAGACAGTGCATGTTGAAAAGCACTGCTCCAATAAATGGAACTGAACCTTAATTAGTATCATTGGAAACACCTGCATTGACCCAACTAGCTCACGTCAGAGTAGCTGGCTAGTCTGTTTTGCTCTGTAAGGTTTCCAGCTGAGTGAAATATTTACGTAGCCACCTTGATAAGAGCTCTTTAAGGAAAGGAGCTTTGGTGCTTCCTTATCTTCTTTAGCATAGGATGCACCACACCGGTCAGCACTCCTTTCCGAAAGAAAAGGAAAGGAGGTAATGCCGTCCCACAATTTCTTGCTCCTGACATAAAAAACAAAAATGTTTTAAAAGGTGTGATGTAGACTGAAGCAGAGAGATAGCATATGAATATGGACAGACACGATGACTCTGAGAGTCTCACCGTGAAGTTTGATTGACATCTTTTTTTAAAACAGTTCAATCAAAAACTTTCATGAAGGTAGGATTTACTGCAGGGCTGTTGTTTGAGACTTTAAGATTGCCAGCAAGGAAATTGTGACCGCAGATCTTTAAGCCCAACTGACAAGTGGAAGAGTGTCTGCCATCTTTTTGTTACAAAGGCCTGTTTTCTTCCTGTGTCTTAAAGAAACTCAGCTGTCATAATTTTGGATGTTTTGCAGTGTTTATTCTGTTTTATATATATATATATATATATTGAAACTTTAGATAGAAACACAGTCTATTTGCACAGTCCAGATCATCACACCACATTGTTATTATTTACATGTTTATGCTGCTGTTTCTCTACACTCTATTAATTCAGGCAGCGTGTTAGACCAGTCCCTGGAGAGCCTCTTGCATCGCCTTCGAGGCCTGTGCGACAATATGGAACCCGAGAGCTTCATAGATCATGAACTGGTTTATCTCCTGAAAGGCCAACAAGGAAATCCTTTCATCCTTCGAGCCCGGCGCTCCCTCTCCCATCCCACATCTCCGTGGCACCTACGCTACCTAGGCCAACCTGAAGTAGGAGACAAGAGCCGCCATGCCCTGGTGCGCAACTGCGTTGACGTGGCTGCCTCTCACAGCCTGCCGGAGTTCCTCAATGAGATGGGCTTTCGCATGGACCACGAGTTTGTGGCAAATGGGCACATATTCCGCAAAGGTGCGATGAAAATTGTGGTGAGCAAGCTGTCACGCATCCTGGTACCGGGGAACACAGACAACACAGAACGTCTGTCACTTTCATACCTGGTGGAGCTGAGTGTGTTGGCTCCTGCAGGGCAAGACACTGTGTCAGAGGACATGCGCAGCTTTGCCGAGCAACTCAAACCCCTGGTTCACCTGGAGAAGATTGACCCCAGCAAACAGAGACATTGAATGACAGAATTTTAGAGCTTCAAGTCATCTCTGACTGCCATGGACAAATGACACCTCTTATTTTTCACTGTTTTTACTCTTTCCCTAAAATTAAACTCAGCGATTTAACAGTCACTTCTAGGCAGTTTATGTGAGCTGGGAGATGTCTTTGATGATGTCTTGCTATTACTGTGTTCTGTCATTGTCTTCATTAATTCACTCATCATTCACTAATTAATGCAACACATTTTTGTTTACACTCAATGCTTGCTCATTTAAAAAGGCCCAGTGTGTAAGATTTGGGGGCTGCAGAATATGACAGGAATTGAATATAATGTGCAAAGCCATATTTTCATTTAAAAAAAAAAAAAAAGAAGCTGTTTGACAGTTCACATTTAATAAATGTATATTTTAATACTTGAAATCTGATGCGTTATACAAAGATAAAGGTTAAAAGCTAATATTTGTGAATTATTAAATGAGCCTTTTTATATTTAGATGTCGTGTCCTCTTCTACAGAGCCTGCCATGTTTCTACAGTAGCCCAGAACGGACAAAGTAAACACTGGAAAGCGTCTTTTGCGCTCACTATAGTTTCTCCTTCGACTGCTAGATGTCACTGAATCGTACACGATCGTCCTTAAGTTTATGTCCATGTGAGTGAAATGCCTTTCCTACATGGAGTTTACTGGGCTTACAGAAGAAACATTAGTGATGTGTTTATGTGATCAAGTGCCTGTCCCTGCATTAAGTGTGAAGCAGTAAAAAAAAAAATGACCACCTTATACATAAAGTATTGCTGGGAAAAAACACCTACTAGACAAGTGATATAGATTGATGTTATTACAGCATCATTTATAGTTCATAGGGTGGCTCCTGGAATTTCTTTAATGGTTTAAGTTTAAGATCTGTTTTGATTCTGCTCTTTGATTTAAGCCCCCTTATAGGATTAACACCAACAATGTTTTATATCATTTTATATCAGTTAAACATAGCAGCTGTTTCCAGACTATGATGTACGTTTCAAACCAGTTTTTTCTAGTAAAGTAATATTTATATTTCATATGATTTGTGTTCTATTTTTAAAGCTATCTTATGTTTTTTAATCAATACCTGAACTCAATAGCTTCTCGTGAAGACATGCGTTTCATCCCACTAGGTGTCTCTGTTGCTCTTTTTGTAACTGGCTGTCTTGCCGGCTGAAAGCTACTTCAGATCATCTACAGGAGCTGCGGTTGCCATGGAAATAATTAGCTGTGAGATCTGCACATCTTTTCCCCCCACTCTAATTAGCTTTCTCAATTGCTTAATGATACATAGACCTGTGAAAGCCTTTCTTTCTTCCCCTCAACAAAAGCATTGATTTTCCCTCTCTTCCCCTCTCATTTCTACTGTTAACCCATTAGTGCCTCTTTCATGGGAACTTGAGCTGGGACTATTACACATGAAAGCACTACAGCTGCCTTCGCCTGTTCTTCCCTCCCCATGCAGAATTCCAAAATGGCCTGCACGCTGGTGTGTCAACATTACGGTCAATCTGCCACAGCAGACTGAAGTAACTAATGCACATCCTGTCAGTTATGATAATAATGTGGTCCGTACGACATGAGTGCTTCTAATAATACTCCTACAGTGAGATGCATTTGCAGGGGTTGCGATGTAAAGTGACCGTGTGCGTGTCTGAAGGGAGAGCTCGAGGGCAGATGGCTGTCTCCGCGCGTTGACCTACCTGCATATCAACGCTGATGAGGACGAGCTCGCTGAGGTGGAAAGGTGAGACGACGTCGCTTCCACATACATTTGGTGCACCTTGAAAGCCGCCCTTTGAACACTTAAACATACATCCCATTATAAACAGCGAGGGCACTCCCTTGAAGTTTGCATGCGATTTTTAAGTATACTGATCCAAAGAGAACCTCAAAGTGCCTTTTCACTCAAACCTTTTTTAGATTCATAAAGTACATTTTACTGATAAGAGATTCTTTGTCTGCTTCGAAGGCAAATCTGATCTGTGCTCAAATTGAACCCAATTTTATAGTTAGCTACTTAATACACAAAGTTGCCTGTCAATGAGGCCGGGGTTATCTGATGGAGACAGTTTTATGTTCCAACAACCAGAAGCAGACTACTGGCCCTTAGGACTGAAGCATGATGTTTCAGCTCTGAGTGAATTATGTATTAAAGAGGCAGATGCCTCCTTGCCCAAGGCTTTATGTGTCCAGCATGGATCCACTACAGTATGCTGGCTTTCTTCCACTTAAACTTGTGTTTAGCACAGTGCTCTTTGGTGATGAGCTGGTCTCCCACCGCACCTCCACTCTGCATTGCCTGGAGAACAGAGGCATAGCTAGGCTAATCAGTGTCTTGGCATCAGGCCTGCTTGGCTATTGTGCATGTAGCCAACCACTGACTCGCACAAGTGAGAGATTTAACTCGTTGCCAGAGGCAATATGATATTCTGCATGGTTTATTTTGAGAAATTGAGATGAGACTGACACCCTCTCCAAAAAGATGCATGAAAAAAAATCCTTATAGGTCTAGGAATATTGGCGCACGAGGGGTTAGGGTTACAGAGTGTGAAATCTGTTAAGTTTGGAGGCTGCGAGTATTTTGATTTTTTTTTTTTCTTTTCTGGTTAATCTGCCAGAATATTTTATTATTTTATCATTTAGTTTATTCAAGCACCGAACATCGTCTGGTTTTTAAATTTGCGAATAATATGTAGTTTTATGACAGACGGTCTTTTTGTTTTCAGCCTCTGCACTTAATATCGCTGTAACAAACTAGTATTTTCATGATCAGTAACATTTATGTTTTCATTCCACTGAAATGATTCATACAGTAGACAAATATTGGGACAATGAACACATAGCAGAGTCTTTTCTTAGTTTGTTTGTATTCCATACCATCCCTTGATTTGGGGTGCCCAGGTCCACCCTCTCTAAGTTTCTTTGACATCATCATATTATAATACAATTATGTTCGCTGTACTTTTGGAGAGCAATGCACACTGATTTCCCTCTTTGGGCCATTTGATTGTTCTAGGTCTTTAACTGTTAAATATAATTAATTGGCTAAGGCAGATAGTGTTAGTTAATCATATTTTGTTAGACCTCAGAAACGGGGATAGAAGCCATTACCTGCACATGCCTTTACTTTCCATTCCACAGCACAGTCTTAATTAAAACTCTTGGCACCAATTGTCTTTGCTGCTTCTGAACATAATGTTCATAGCTGCCAGCGCAGATGCCAAGATGCCACAGAAAGTTGGCTCTTGCTCGGGGCAGGAAGTCTTTAAGTCAGCCTACTTTGGGCTAATGCCACGAAGGGGTGAAATCAAGCTTCGCCTACTCAGGAATGCTCCCAATACTTGCTTGGATTTGTGCCCTCTCCTTCATGTGTCATTGGGAACCCATATGCTTGTTAGAGTGTGGGCTGTTTGCTGAGAGGGGTGGAAAACTAGGGAGGTGTTTTCCCAGACAGGCATCGATCTCCCAAGGGTGTTCTTGTGGCTTCTCCAGCTTCCTCTCATCCTAATCCCACTGGGCAATGGGGCGCAGGGATAAGTTGCACAACATCATGAGGTTGCGAGGGATGTCTGAAGTGGCAGGGCCTTGGAAATTGAGGATGGGCCTTGCACAAGTGGGTGGAAAATTGTGTGTCCCCTTCCCTTATATGAATGAAATTCCAGAATACTTTTCAGGGTGCAAATTGACAGGCACAAAGCTCTGCCTTGTTGATGTGGTGCTCTGCCTTGCTTGTGGCTGACTGAGGTGATTACTGCTGTGCAGAACATGCTGTTCCAGGATCAGCAACTCAGAGCCTGAAGCCAGCCATGCTGCCTCTGGAATGTCTGGTATGGGGACAGAGTAGCAGTCAGCCTGGAAGGGACCGAAGGCATACATAGTTTTTAAACTCGTCCTGCCTGGGCCTCCCACCTCTCTAGCTGTCTGTCTGAGTCCTCTTCCTCTGAGTCTTTTTCCTCTGGAGATTCAGCCCTGCTGCTGCTGCTGCGAGCCCCATTTGTCTTCTTGATGTTCACAATTACTCTTCTTTCACTTAATGTGTAATCAAGACACATTGTGTAATCTCGTGTCACCAAAATTCTGGCACCAAGGAGTGCTGATCACAAGTAGCACCTTGTGTTAGAGGATATGAAGTGCGCTCGACACATATTTAAGTGGCCAAATAATAAAAATCCAATAAATCATTTCCCACCAATCAAATGCATAAGTGCTACAGGGACTGCAGACAGACTAATGGCTGCATGGCATTTTAACCATCTGATCCCGCTGATGCTCCGTGTTAAGTCATACCATGACACACTATGACACATCCTCCTGCATTTCAAGGGCTCCTATTTTTGACACAAATTTCTCAACATTAGTCATGTCTGAGTGCACACAGTGTGGCCGCGTTGTGCAACTTTTAAGCAGAGTTTCCATCCATCCGTCTGTGCGCACTTTGCACGAACAGGGGCGAGGCCCAACTTCAGCCACCTTGCCGCACATCGCCGCTTGTTTTGATTCCGTGCTCACGAGGACGGTTCAGTTCGACTGCAAGTGAAATATTTCAGAAGAAGAATCCTCTCTTATTAAGTTGTGTCCCAGACAGCACTGTAGACAATGAACGCCTCCGTGATGTGGGACAATTTGTTATTCAGCTGTTGAATATTTTGTCTGCAATGCATTCATAGCAACATGCCCTCATAGGTCATACTGATTACCCAGGGGCGGTTATAATGCTTGCATTGGAAAAGCTGCCAAAATATTATCAGACATTGTAGTTGCATGTTGCTGTGAGTGTGAGTGGCTATGTAGAACTGCCTGTGAAAGTCCATGAATAAGTAATATTGTCCCCCCACAGCAACCCGTCAACATAACAGGTGTGCATGTGCATAAAAATGTGAAGCAGACTGTTGCTGCTGTGAGCTCAGCAATTCTTTTATTTTTTTTTTTCTGGATGGGTAAAGGTGAAAAGGTGAGTGTGAGGCTATCATCCTACGTTACACACACAAACACACACACAAGAAAAACTAAAAGCATTTATGAGGGAAATAAGCGACCAATGGGATTCGAGCACCTGTGACTGCGTGCCCGCCCCGCTGTCAGATTGTGGGGGGAGTGGTGGGATGTAGGGGAGGAATCCCCCCCCCCCCTCCTCCTCCTCCCTTCGGTCAGTGTAGTAGAATTACGCACAAGGGTCTGACCCGGGATTGTGTCTGCCAGAGCAGCGTGTCTTTGGCACCGAGGCTTGGCAAATGCGACTTGAAATGATGACATGAGAGGTGCTTCGTGGGTCTCCTCTCCGTGATTGGAGATGATTTGAAGCCCAATTTCACCTCACTCCTCCCGGGATTAAAATCTAGGATTACTTAATCTCTTTTAATCTGAACTAAATCTGTCTAATCGGCATAGAAAATTACACTCGCTGAGGTATAGCCCGCAAGTAATCAGCAGAGGTGAAACCTCCTGCGCACTGAGAGAGTTCTCCCTGGAGGGCGTTTGGACGCTGCACACGTTGCCACGGGACAATTTGTTACGCACAAAGACGAACCAGATTTTTTTTTAAGATTGTGTAGGAATTTCCACCTTGTGTAGTTTCCACACTGTGGTGTTTTTATTTCATTTTATTTTTTATCGCGGCTGGACGTGGAGGGCTGGCACACAAAGCGCGGCGTGACGCTCCGCCAGGGACATCATTATGCAGAGTTTTGATTAAGAATTTGGGGTTTTGCTCTCTTCGTTCATATCAGAGATGGCAGAGGGAGAAAAGGGGAGAGAGAGAGAGGGAGACAGAGAGAGAGAGCGAAAGAGAGTTCGGGATTTCGCTGTAATCATGTTCGGAGAGTATTGATTTCGTGAGCGCACTCCAATTGGCAGCATCTCCACTACAGCGCCGGCGCGTCATCCTCGGTTCACATCGACGGAACGAGTTGTAAGCAAATGAGAACATGTGTGGGATCTGAGAGAGTGAGAAAAGGCAAAAGGGGGGATAGAGGGGAGCGAGAGGAGGAGTAATAAAAGCTCAGTTTTTATCAACCTGACAAGTGGATACGAAATTTGATTGCTGGACTATATATATATTTTTTTTCTTCCTTTATATTTTTTTCAGACTGGGGAATTTATCGATTCGTCACATGCGCACGCCTCTTCATTATAATTGCAGACAGTTGGGTGCTGTTCAGGCTGAATGGACTTGAATGTGCCGCTGCCAGCTTAATCCGTGCAGACTGGAAGATTTAATAATTCACGGTAATCACGCATTATCGCCTCAGTGGATGCTCTCTACACAGCCCCGGTGATTTTTTTTTTCTCCCCCCCCTTATTCCTCCCCTCTCTCTTTTCCCGTTCTTCCCGTTGTCTTCTGGAGGATTTATCGACGACTACCTTGCATATATGCTCCTTATCCGAAATATCATCTGTTGCTGCAACTGGATTGAAAAGCCCCCCCTCCCCTCCTCCTCCTCCTCCTCCTCCATCACCCCCCCTCCATGACTGGCTCTAACACGCGTTTGAGACCGACTGTCTTCAGGTGATGTGGACTGTTGATTGAGGAAGCATTTAAATCACCATTTGAGATTTTACTCCAGGTAAAATGGACGAAAAATTACTATTACTTTTATTACTTCTCCTATCTCTACACGCAAGGCTGTGATTTGTGCTTGTATCCATCATGATCCTTCTACTCCGTTGAATTGCCACTTATTGATTCAGACTGTAAGCTTTAATAGCAGTGTTACGGAGGCGAATTTCAACGTGAATTTCATTGAGGACAGTGGGATACGGGCTTCGTGGAGGTGTCTCCCTCCCTCGCGCTTCATTTGATTCATACCATTCTCAACTGAAGGGTAAATGTTGATGATGGAGGACGACGAATTAGACGCTCATCAGGTTGATTCGGATTTCGAGCCGCAAAGCCGGCCTCGCTCTTGCACCTGGCCGCTGCCGTGCCCGGAGGATTTCCCCGGTGGACACGAGGTCAGCGGAGGTCTTCCACTGGCCAACATCAAGGTGGAACCAGAGGACGTCCCGGCTTGCAGAGCGGGACTCGTGGGCGGAACGCCGGGAGAGCTGAAGCATCCAGCCGGCGCCCCGGCACCCACAGGCGCGACGCACCCATGCCTGGCTGGCGCGGCGCTCGATGTGACCGGACCGCTGCGCAAAGCCAAATCCTCGCGGCGGAACGCGTGGGGGAACCAGTCCTACGCGGATCTCATTACCCGCGCCATTGAGAGCACCCCAGAAAAGAGACTCACGCTGTCACAGATATACGACTGGATGGTTCGTTATGTGCCCTATTTCAAGGATAAGGGTGACAGTAATAGCTCAGCTGGCTGGAAGGTAAGGAATAAAACACACGAACCAGCATGCTGGGCTTTTTTTGACGTGTTAATCACAGAGTGTCAAGTGATAATATTGAGTATTATTCTTGTTCACTAAGCCATCCTGATTCTTTTCACCCCTCGTGCCATACACATGTCACCGTGGGATTCCGCGTCGGTTACGCATGAATGGTGCCATGCGTTATCTTGTCTTAGTTCATTACTGCCGTCAGTCATTCTAATAGATCATTGATGGCAGAATGTAATGGACTGGAGGGGAGTCACTCGCTGGGTGTGTGTGCGTATGGCTGTATGTGTGTGTAACAAGACTCATCCAGCTGCAGAGAGCAGCTCGTGATGGCTCAACAGGGTCCGTAGTAGTGCGTGAAATCGCTTCACCAGGACCACAATGCTTAATATTTCCAAACAGAAAAAACCGATCAATGCAAATAGGCAGTGCACATCTTCTTCTACTCATCATTAAAAAAAGAAGAATCATCAGAGGGACACTTGTAGGAGATCACAGGTCAGCTGTCCACGATGTAAATATTCAGAGGGGTGCTCACAACTGACCACAGTCCACCACAGCTGCCTGTCTGGCTGAGAGCCTAGAGTAACCTCCTGGAAATCTGCCCATATTATCAGCCTCTGCTCCCAGCCTCATCTTGTTTCTATTCATTATGGGAAAGGGCAGGGAGATTAGCAGGGCAGCAGTGCTTGCCCTGATGGTGCACCTTTGGTGAGCTGAGACCACAAGACTATAAGATGTTAAAGTTGGCAGAATGTTCATGGCAACGTGTGAATAGGTAGAGGCCGTACAGGAGGAGAGCTCTTTGTGGACGCGTTGTCCATCATCAGAATCTTTACTCTATACACATTTCCCAGCCTAATCCATCATTAAATAGAGCCTCATACTCAGTTCAGAACTAGCTAGGCGTGTCATTCGTGTCATCGGGGCTCAGTCAAAGATCAAAACAGTGGCACGTGTCCAATACCATGCATTCTTTTTATATGTGTCTGAGGAATCCGTGTTGTCAAAACTTGTAGTGTTGCTGTTGCGTAACATAAACTCTGTCACCGCTCAGAGTGGAGTCTCCTCTGTTGGCCTCAACCTTAATCACAAGCACCTGACTGACACCTTAAGCCTGTCCCATTAAACTGAACCCTGCTAAGGTGTGTCTCCAGGTAGACCTCGTTTCATTAGCCCTGCACTTGCACCAGGAGTTAACCACAGGGCCTCTTTATCTTTAGCGCCAAAGTCCCAGTCTGCTATTTATGAAACTGCAAATTAGGAGGGGGTTGACAGTGGCAGTCTGAGGTCCTGGGATATTTCAGGCCACAGGCGAGACATGGGGCCCATTCCAGGTAATGACGGGGCATTAGGTAAGTCGTTTAAAGCAGGCAGCCATAATGTCAGTAACAGGACTGACCTGATTTTGGTCAATGTAAACATACACTTAGGAGTCACATGTGTAGCTTACTTATAGGAACCAAACAAACAGCAGTTGGAAATATTGAGTAAAGCAAAACCCAAATTTCAACTGCTTATCTTTGTTCAACTTTGTGAACTTGTCAAGTGAGAATCCTGCTTGACTTTGTTGGGTTTTGAATACATAATGAAGCCATGTAGAATCTTGTTTTTGTGTCGTTGTTGATAGTGTGACAGGAGGTCCATAAATCTTAATATTTAAATACTGTGGTTTAACTCATTTTTGGACTGCATGGCAAGAAATTTACATGCAAATTGATTACGGGTATTACGGGATAGAGACAGCGTGGACACCTGAAACATTATCTGTTTTATGAACAATTAACAGCTAGATTGTTTGTGAAGTCAGCTTGTGAGGCGAGGTTAACATGAAGCCAGGCTCAGGATCCAGCGTTACCTCCCCCCTCACTTGTGCACAAAAACAAGTGCACTCTCTCATACATGCAATTTTACAATCATATCCGGTAATTACATTTGACTGCAGCATTTGCGTGTTTGAAAACACTTCTTGTATCATCCACTACGTTTTCATCTCAATCAACAATATCACACACGAACAAAGCACTTGATGCAAAACAGTTTGGTGTTGGGGAAACGGGGGGGGTTAGAGGGGTAATAGATAAAAGAACTGTTGGTAAGCTGATGATGAAATAAAATGAAATTAAGTAGTATAGCGTGGCCTTTTGCGTAGGAGGCGGGTGGGCAGACGGGGGGGTAGGGGGGAATGGGCGGGGGTTGAGGTGGTGGTGGGCCGTGGACGACCGTCTGAATGCAAAGGCTCTCGAGACAGTTTATCGAACCTGGAATATATACGTGGCGGTTTGAGGGGAATAATCTTCAAAATCAGATTGTGCGTTGTAGATTATGCTGCCACGGCTGGTATTGGAAGGGATGTGATGCTGGCTTGATGATGGGCACTAGACAGCCAGGACGCAGAGACAGTACCATTAAGCTCCTATAAATACCTAATGGCTTCTGACTTCTAGGAAGGCTGCAATATTCTGAGGTCAATGCTGCCTAATCACCTCCTTACTGAAGGGAGGTTACGTAGAATCGTGTCGTTGAACTGATTACACTTTCCACTGGGGTGTTCGTCACTACTGCAGTCTAGATTAGTGTCAACTTCACTGGCCTTTGTTTCTCTGTAACTAAACTGATCCAACGTAGAAATTTGCAGGACTAAAGTTAGAAATTGAGTCGGAAGCCCCGGATGTATGGCTGAGCTTTCTGTCTTTATGGCTAATTATATCTGAGTACAAGAATCCACGGGTGTATAGTGCATTTGGCGTGGGAGAAGCACATGTCTATTGCAACAAAAGCATCAGGGTTGGTAGTGTTTTGTGTGTGTGTGTGTGTGTCTTTGTGGGGGCTAGTGCAGGGGGGAGGGGCTGTCTGCTTCTATAGCCGTGTGTGTTTGGACCCACTGATTGGTCTGACAGCATGTCACTGCAGAGAATGGTGCGTAGTCACGCCCTTGACTTCATAATGCCTCTAATGGTGGGGTTTAAAGGGAAGTTGGTGCGGGGATTGCCCTGTAGGCGCCCAGAAGTTCATTAACTTCAAGGGGGTTAGATAATGCCATTGTTACGCTGGCGGGGTTTGCTTCATTGTATATATCAGTGTGAGTTGTAATGGGATACATAAATCCATAATACGCCATTGCCTTTGCTGCATTAAGTACATTTTTAAATAAATATACGATGCATGGCTCTGAAATATCGTCACATTATATTCTGGGGATATGAAATTGCAGCTACTATGCAGAATGTGTATGTTTCCTGCCTGCTTTGACGCCCAGCTCAGTTTTCTCTGTATGTGTTTACAGTGCAGAGCTTTTTCCAGCGCTTGGGGCGGTCAGATGCCAGGGGATTGTGCAGCAGGTCGCCAAGGGTGCCAGGCAGTCACTCAGACAATTTAATCCAAAGCGACTAGACTGTTATTTATAAGTGTCTTTAGGTAATGGTCTGCACAGTGTCAGCAGGGCAAAAGGTCACTGGGTTTCCTGTATTGACAGAATTTAGACGTACGGGAAAGATGGATCTAAAAAAGATAAATGTGACCACGTGTGAGTAGAGTGATTAGAAGGAAAGATGAACTGCATGTGAGCAAATTAAGAGGAGAGAGAGAAGACCTCTCTCTAGGTATATGTATGTTCTTATCTTCTATAAAGGCGCATAACCCCTGGCTCCACAGGCAGCAGTATTTAGAACAGCGCTGCATCATATCACTTTATCTAATTGATTTATAGGTAAAGAGACAGACAGACTCTCGTAATCCTGTCACCATGCACGAGCTTCAGCAGCTGCAGCAGAGAGGCACTTGTCAAATATGAGGGATACGAATGTCAAATGTGCAGCAGAGAGTGTGTTTGACAGAAGCTTAGCATGAAGTGGAGAGACTCGAAACTTTCAGAGTGTATAGAGTTGCTTGTGTGTGTCTGTTGTGTGTGTGTGTGTGTGTGTGTGTGTGTGTGTGTGTGTGTGTGTTCAGGAATGCAACGCTCGTGTCGCTTGATGATGGTTGGGGAGTCTGGAGAGACTGGAAACTATCCTAGACTTCAGCTGATTCATATTTTATCCTCCGTCTTGGCTCAGGGGAGCAGAGTAATTTGAGAGTGCTACAGACACACACACACGCACACACACACACACAGACACACACTCGAGAAAATGAGAGCATATGATGCATGCTGGACAGATTTATGGTGTAGGATTATGAGCACCTTACATCTCCCCTTGGCTCCTGCAGCCGGAGCCAGGTTGGGTTCAGGCAGTATATTCAGGTTGAGTCGGGTATCTGATGCCAAGAAGCCCGTTCTCACTGCCTTTCCCCCTGCAGCCTTCAGGCAGCCGTGGCAGTTCATTTCTCACTGAAAATGATTAATGTACATGCAAATTACCAAAGCATGGGCACGCATTCAAATATGGGAGACAGCAATCAGGAGACAGTAATATGAAAAACAATATAATTTTGCCTTTGATATTACTTCGCTCTGTTTTATCACTCCATCTAGCAGACACCCATGTTATCTCCTCTTTAATCTAACCGCCTTTCTCTTTGGCTCCATCCATCATCCATCTATCTATCTATCAGACATTCTATACATTTTTTTTTCTGTCTTAGTGGTTTTTGGCACAAGGGCCAATTGAGGTGAGGAGTCTTTCTCAAGAGAGCTATACGGCGTCAGGATTTTGAGCTTTAGCAGTCTCCTGCCAGTGATCTCGACTGCCTAAAGCAGCGTGCCTCCTCTTATCCAAGAGAAATCTCATATCTCACATTATCTCAGAGATAATAGGATAACAATGCTGGATTTTCCCCCAGCTCGACTCTTTTCAGCTACCGGGTCTTCTGGAGTAGAATACAAGACGATGAGGCCATCAAGTTCCCAATTCGACAGGGTTGAACTAATTTGGATGTCCTCGGCTGAAGTGAACTTGAGCTGCGTTTCTCACCAAACCTATTACTCATCTGCATTTTTATTTCGTTTTATTTTTTTTGGGGTGACATTTCTCAGAATATTAAATACTCCTTTTGGTTCATCCCACCCTAAGCTGAAGAAACATAGTGAAGCATAGAGAAATTGTCATCCTTTTCCCATTGCACTATTTAGGGTGATGGTTTCCACTACTCCCTCTGGCTCATGCACACACGCATTTGCACGAAACACACAACACACTTGTGCCTCCTCAAACCACCCATGGAGGAACACTCTGTTCTTGGGTGGGGTGAACCATTTTTTTTGGGGGGGTGGGGGGGCGAGAGCGGAAGCGACTTTCCGCGGTGCTGTTTTGCTGTCTGATTTTGTTTTGAAACCTGTCTGACTCGTGGCGATTGGCTCACGCGGAAGGCGTGGCACTGTTTGGTAAGCGCCCGCGGATTCTTTGGCAAAACCGTACACAGCTGCAGAGACAGAAAATGTGGTGTGTGTTTGCGTCTCTGATTCTCTGTGAGTTCGATGTCATGGAGGGGGTAACGGGTCTGAAGTGTTGCACGCGTCTCTTTTTATTTACAAGGAACGGGGCATGAAGTTTGGGAGGAGGGGATGGGACATGCGGAAGACACAGCAAGCTGTAGACATTTCAATAAAATGGGAATAAAAGTCGCTGTGTTTCTTATCTGCTCAGATCCACCCACATTTTATTGACACTAGTATCCCTGTGACTTGTAGTCCTACTAATCAAAATTCATTGGAAATTAATTGGAGCATATTCTGTTAGTTTTTAGTGGGTTTGTTAAGCAGGAAACAACACATCTTTGCCAGCTGAGTTAATAGTAGTATTACTCCCAGAATACATTTCATAGAATAAAGCATTTTTCATTCATGACCATAAATACTTGCCAAAATGACTAATATGCAATATAATGACTCATCATCTAATAACTGGCTCTGAAATGAAATACCTCGGTATGCCGTTTCCCAATGTCATGCGGTTAAGAAAATGCCCATTGTTATTACACATGCTTGATCAGTAGAGGCAGCCGAATGGACAGGATTCGCACATC
The DNA here is from genome assembly GCA_014281875.1 of Nibea albiflora. Taxonomy (NCBI): domain Eukaryota; kingdom Metazoa; phylum Chordata; class Actinopteri; family Sciaenidae; genus Nibea; species Nibea albiflora. The sequence goes on along the minus strand of CM024804.1, from coordinate 19,108,445 downwards.
AAAAGTGCTCTTCTAATATGTGAAATATTTGGCCATTTTCAAATCCAGTTAAGTGTTACGCTGAAGTAGCTTATTCTAATACAGAGATAAGTCTGTCAGTTTCGATCTAACGGCAGCGGATGAAGTTATATTGTCCCAGAGAAATGTTGTCTGTATTACAAATGTTGTAAATGGCTTTGGATATTCACTTCGGCGTATGAATAAAATGTGTTGGCCCTCGTGGTGCTGGAAATTGTCGGTCTCAGTTTGTGGCAGCATGCTTGTTGCTCATCTGTGTCACTGTGCATAATGTGTGATTGTCGTTGTGCGCGCGCGCGTGTGTGTGTGTGTGGATGTGTGTGGATGTTTATGAGTGTATTCCTCTCCCTTCTTTCTGCATCCCTGTATGAGTGTGTGTCTGTGTATGCATGTGGGTGTGTTGGGGGGGGTTGATGGGCTCAGTGGGAGCCCGGGTCCCGGGGGAACAGCTCTCGTTAATAATTCAGACGAGGCTCATTATCAAGGCAGCGCAGATTTCTCCCTGATTCCACCTTAATTGCAGGCAGGCTGCTCCACTCAGGCAGGCGGTAGTCACGCTGGGTCGACTCTCTCTGTCTTTCTCTCCACCACTACAGGGCCTGCTCTGCTCCGTCTCCGATACTCAGCCCCATCACAGTGAGACGGCCTCGGGCTGGCCTACTTCATATTAGCGTACACCTTTTTAATAGCTGTAACATACTACGAACATGCTATTTATTTGCACTTAAAGATGTGCCTCATATATTTCTGATTAGACGCAGACCATGCACCGTTTGAGCATCACTATGGAATGTTTTTGTTATGTTTGCCAACAAAGACGCAATCTGCCGGATGATGCAGTAGGTCTGAGAGCTGGAACAATAAGTCCATTAATGGCATTGGTTGATCAGTGTAATCCTCAACAGTTTTCATAATTGATTAATATCAGTCAGATATGAAGTTTTTCTGCTTTTATATCATTATAAATCGACTCTTTCAGACAATAAAAAGCCACAAAAGACACATTTTGGGAACCTTCACAGTTTTCTAGTGAGTTTATAGACTCATAGAATATAGAATTTATTAGATATAAAAAAAATCTAACAATTTCAGTTGATAATGAAATTAATGATTAGACCCTTGTAGGTTATATGATTTATGGTTTATAGTGATTGAAGCGTTATTTGTTTACTTATGGATCTATGAAAACATAAGCCATATAATGCTTTATGATGATGCACGCCACACAAAGCTAATGTGTTTTGCTTTTGTTATATGTGTCGTGAAATATTGTAATGGTGGGTTTATCCTTGAAATAGCCTATAGCATATTATCATACTGATGACACTGTAGAATGTGTGTTGCCGTGATTGATATCAGGCTACAATAATACTCCTCTTCATGCCCATCTATAGGCTTATGTAATGTATCTTGTCTTCATAATTTACACTGACTGATGGGTTTCCATTCAGTCCATTCAGTGAAGCCCCGTCGAGAGAGCAACATAATGGGCCTGATCTTGTCATACATGTATATGAATATTTCAAATCAAGTCATTGTAACTAGATGGGGGCTTTAGATAAACAACACAGATGCTTCTTCCTCTTTGCTCTCGCTGCAAGATGAAGTGCGCTCCAAGCTGTATTTCTCTCCCGGCCACAAAACTCGCTTCCCACAAATCACGGTGCCCATATTTCCTAATTCAATTTTTCTCTTCGTCGGATATCTCTTCCTGTATGCAAGGGATTGATGGCCGTGTGCATGTGTGTAAATGTGTGTGTTTACGCGCACGCATATTGCCATGTCTGTCCCTGAGAAAGACATGATGTATGCTGAGCTAAACGGTGTATTTCACAACACTCCATCTCCGGACCCTTCCTGGCAACCATGTGCCGGGTCCCTCGCTCTTCTCTGCCTGTCCATCAAAGCCCTTGTCATACGCCAAAGGACTGTGGGAGGGGAAAGGAGAGCGTATAAGGGCCGTCGATCAGTTTACCTGAGCTTGGCGGTCCCGGGCAAGTGATGGAGGGAGCTCCTTCACAAAGGGAAATGTAGTTAACGTTGACTGATCGGAGCAGGTGGTTGGAAAAAAGGGAGGGCAGCGGTGAGGAGGAGTAGCAAGAATTATGTTCAAGAAAGATGCTTGTTATGCTAATGCCTGGTGGATATGCTGCGGCTGAGCCGTGTGCCCGTGGCTGATGGATGTGGCTCTGGAGGTCACCTCGGGTAGTGGTTGGTCAGGAGACTGGCACAGCGTCCCGCTGAGCTGTAATGTCTGCTCACCTGAGCTGAAAAGGAGGAAACTGACCTTGGAGAGAAATCACTTTACATGTGCGATTCTTCCTGGACGTGTACATTTGTATGTGTTAAACAAGCCATGTGTGGGCAAATCTGTGTGGGAGCCAGCACATGTGTGGGGAAGGTTAGAGGATTGGGGGTGAGGTTGTTGGGTTATGTGTGAGACCAGCTGGGATTGAGGCGGGGGGGGGGGGGGGTGTGTGTTTTTGTGTATTTGCGAGGAGGTATGGTTCAGGCAGGGGGATGAAATTCTTCACTCCCCAATTGGATTTGTATGTCAGTGGCATGAATCTGGGTCAGGACACTGGGTCCTGTGTTTAGTATGCTGACCGTGTGAGGTCTGAACTCCGAGTCGGCTCATAGCCCTGAATGAACCCAGCACGTCTGCCTCGCTGTCTCCTCTCCCCCTTTCTCTCTTTCTGTTGGACCCCCTTTTTTTTTTTTTTTTTTTGCATCTCCGTCTCTTCCCCCTCTTTCTCCCTCGTCTTCTCTCTGTGCCGAGAGCCTCTTGCTGTCTCTCTGCCCCCCCCCGATACCCTTCTTTCTCATACTCTCTTTTTCACTGTCAGTCACTGACGGCCTTCTCTTCTCTCCTCACTTGTTCTATTTCACACTCGCAGTCCTCCCCACAAAGTAGCCTTTTTATCACTCATTTCCCTCTTCCCTCACTCATTTCTCCTGCTCCTTTCATGTGCTTTTGAAATCCCCTTTTCATCTTTAGCTCTCTCTCTCTCTCTCTCTCTCTGTCTTGCCTGCTCTCTCCCTCGCTCACACACACACACCACACATGCACACGCACACTGGCTCATTCAGTCATTCTTTTATTATCCCAAAACTAAAGTGATAAATGGCTCTCTTTCTTCTCCGTAAATGTCACTCGGGGAATTGTCTCTGCTCATTGATTGACTGGAGTAGAAGGATGGCCACACATGCACATGTGCCAGTCGCGCACACACATGCACGGCGGCTAGAAAGAGAAAGGCGAGGAGAAGAGAGAAGAGAGGCAGGCAGGGAAATGATCTATCATTAGAAGTGCAGCTTGGCTGGGACTGCAGCCGTCAGGGTTAACATCTGGCCCTCACAGGTCCAGTTTTCTCTCAGAGGCTGATGCATCATTTGAAGAACTTGTGCGGCTGGTTTATAATGAAGCATCAATTCTCAACAGGACTTGGCATTCACAGGAGTGCTGGGAAGCTGGAGCTCAACAAGGGATCAATCACAGTTAAACAATCAGAGCGGGCAGGCTGAGCCGGTCTTGCCATTCTTTTCTTTCTAAAGTGACGTGACGCAGAATGCATAAGTGTTATCCCAGCTTTATCGTTTGGCTGTAGTTTATCCTTAACTGTCAGAAAAGTGCCAACCAAGGAAATAGGCATCAGAGCCATTATTCAGACCAGACAGCGTGCAACGAGTGTGTGCGCGCAAGTAAATAGGGGTTAATGATGCTCAGTCATTTTCTTAATGTCTCATTCACCCTACCTCAGGCATTTGAGCTTGATAAAGGTCAAGACTACTGGTGGTTACATGTCGTCTTCCCTTATTTCATCCTCTTCAGCGCACAGCAGGGGAAGGGGGGGAGGCGGGGGGGGGACCAAGTAGAAAGGAAAGTCGACGGCCAGCCAGAGAAGAGGCTGATCCGTGTGTCTCCACTCTCAGAACCAGGATAAAGAGATTTAATGGGGAGACGGTGGGGAGACGAGGGGAGACTGGCTCCGTCAATGAAGAGGGGATGAAAATATTAAATTGATAGAGAGACAGAGATAGAAAGACAAGGGGAGGGTGGTGAGGAAAATGGAGAGGGAGCGAAAAGAGAGCTAGAATAGTGGAGAGTAGATTATAGGGCTTCCAAGCAGGACTGGAAGCCAGACTTGGCTGCACTTCAGCTTCACTCTGCACACTTCAGCTCAAGTGTGTGTCCATTAGTGCACTCCCATTGCACTCAGAAAGCCATGCACTCTGAAATGCAACACACACACGCGTATGCACGCACGCACGCACACAGCAGATTTCTTCTATTCCGTTCATACATGCGAACCCCCACAAACGTACAGCGCATGTTGGCTTACAGTAGCTCTGTCCTCACACACATTTACCCAAAAAGCTACACTGACCTAGTCTTGCTCCGTCTCTCTCTCTCTCTCTCTCCCCCCTCTCACTTTCTTGCACACACACACACACACACACACACAACACGCACACACACACACACACACACACACACACACACACACACACACACACACATCGCTTCTCTAGCCACCAGATTGCTTCCCGTCAAAATAAATAATTAAATGCGTGCAATAACAGCTTCCGAAAAAAGATCCCTCAATTAGTGCAAAATGGGTAAATGGCGTGGGGTAGGGGCTGTGGGGAGGGAGGGAGGGAGGACGGGAGGGGTGGTATTTCGGGAACACACACACACACACGCACGCACACACATTTACTCATACACACAATCTATTACATAAGGGAAGTCATGACCCAAGAAGGTTTTTACACAGTTGTGCAACGGTAATTCCCCCCCCCCTCTTTAGCAATCAGCTTAGCAAGGTCTTTTCTCAAATCCTTACAAGTGATCCATGCTCAAAGACCGGCCAGGGAGAGATCTAGATGAGTGCCACAGAGGTGCAAGGAGGGGGCAGCTGAGGGGATACTACTAGAGTCATGGCCTGTGTGCGTGCCTGTGTGTGTGTGAATGTGTGTGTTTCTGGGGATGTCTTTGTCTTTGTCTTTGTACTTTGTATTTCCAGGGCTGTGTGTCTGGAATGGTGATCAGGAGAAGTTGTAACTCGTGCGAGGGAATTCGTGTGCGGAACTGAGCGAGAGAAAGAGACAGAGGGCTAAATGTTGGTGTTCCTCTTGAGGAAGGTGTGTGCATGTGCGCGGGAGAATCGGGCTAGTGGCAGAGGATGTGTAGTAAAGGTGTGATGTTACCTGGCTCTGACAGTAAAGTTTAAAGCTGTAGCTTGACCACGAAGGTCAGTTATAATAAAATAATTTTTCAGTTTTTCAGATTTTATTTCGTCTTTTTGGCAAGCTGAGACCTGCAGGACTTTTTCTGTAGATCAAATAGTTGACCAATCATTATTATTGATGATTTCAGCACCGGGTTTTGGGGTCCAATGAGAAGTTGCAACTCCAAAGACAAAGACTTCACTGACCTTGTTTGCCTTGTAGCTGTCACGCTGTCCTTTGTTGCACCGGATCAGTCACGTTTCTTGCGTAATAGCTTACATGCCAGTGAATTCCGATGTCATGCCATCCAAACAAAAACCTTCAATTTTTCAGAGCAGAGCTGGCATCTGGCCAGATTGTACTGCTGTCATCAGCAGGGCTATAATACTAAACTACACTCACAGCGGGTGCCAAAACCAAGCTCACAAATGTTTCACTGGGACAAATGTATTACAGAATAGGGCTAATCTGTGTGTGATGAATGGTACAGCAGTACAGCAAACAGATGGATCCCTGAACCTGGGAACCTACTGAGTAAGCAAACTGGCGGGAGAATTAGCACTTGTGCTAACACAGCTAGCTTTGTTGAAGCTGATCTGTTTGTTAAATGTCAGGCATGTTGATTCTGGTATTCAGCATAGGGCATCACGGCACAGGTCACAGACCTTGAGGGATAGAGGGAGATCAGAGGGATCGCTCTGACTCAAGAGATTGAGTCAGTGAAGGGAATGATGTTAGGGTGGTACGCAAACGACTGTGGACATGAAGCATACTGACAAAGTGCCATATAAATGGGTGGATTGATGGTTAGATGTACAAATGAATAAGCTGATGACTGAAGGGGCGAACGGGCTGGCACGAACAACTGCAGGAGATGCAAGTGCTGAGACGGAATGAGGAAAGGTGAAAAGAGCTCACGTCTCACATGTGTAGAACAGTTGTTTCGCCATGCTCATGGCTAAGAGTAGGTCAACTAGCAATGATGCCTTGCGCAAGGAGAAGAGCGGCTGTGTGCGATGCAGAGTGGGTGAAAATGGGAGCAATGGGCTGAAATGGAAAGATGTGAGCGAAGAAGGGAAGCAGGATGGATAAATCTGGAGCTGGGGAAATGAAAAGCTGCAACGCACCGTGCTTAAGTGAGGGCACGGCTTGAGAGACACGGGGAGGGACGCAGAGGGTCAATCAGAAATGCAGGGTGAAAGGGGTAAGATGGATGGAGGGAGAGTGACAGAGGGGAGAAAATGACAGCGGAGGGGGTTGCGCTGGGGTCTCTGCGGTGGGGCGATTGCGTGACTGAGAGGAAAGTGCACTGCTGTGTGTGTAATGCTCTCAAGACGGATATTAAGACGCACTGCCCGACTCACACAGTCACAGCCCCTCTCTCCCCTTTTTTCTCCTTTACTCTCCTCCATTCTGCTCCCTCTCTCGCTCCCTCCGTGTCCACTAATGATCCTCGCGTCCTGCCACACTGCCAAGCTGAGTGATGCCCACTGACAGTCGCACTCAGGCGGAAACGTTGCAGCCTCCCCCCCCCCCCTCCGCCTCCTTTCCAGGAGTGCTGTGACACACTCACACACACAAGATACAGAGGTGTAGCACTTTCTCACATGGATGTATCAGCTCATGCAAAGCTCCTGACAGATTGTGTGTGTGTGTGTGTGTGTGTGTCCATCGCCCTCACACACACACACACACACACACACACACAGTACCCCTCAGTGGTGCTCACAGTCACGCACTTACTGTAAATATGCCTCCATCCAGCTGCATCTGTCTTCAGGGAATTTTCATGTGATTGATGGACGTGGGACATCGAGGTAATCACAGAGCACAGCTAGCTCGATAATGATGATACCGAGCTCTCTTTTGTCCTGCGAGCTTGATGACAAATTAATTTGTAAAAGCACTGAGAAGACGACACAACATACTCACCATAGACTCCGGGTTGCATTGAAGTAGTAAGCCATTTGACATTTGAAATCATTCATATGTAATCCACTTTATTTTGCAATTTACATGACATAATTGGTCAAAAGCGATAAACGCACTGAAGTATTCTGTTGATAGCAAAGTTGAATTGCGGACCTCTCTTGAACTCAACCTCTTGAAGCGCAGGGAGCATTGCCAATGCAGTTCCTTTCTCAAAGGTTAATTCCCCACTCAGTACCTCCACCGGCTTCCCTCTATCATGTCTAGAGTGTGTTGGCAGTCACGGCAGGACTGCTCATGGAAAGTAGCTTGTAGTGCTGCTACTTTTCAAGTTACAGTCTGTGGCTGCAGCCCAAATGCATCGGAGCATCCCACTGAGCTGGCATTTGTAGGTAAGAAATAGAATTCCCTAGTCTAAGGCTCTTTTTTAACAGATAAGTGTACGGTAAGCCGTCTTTTATATGTCATGCCTTTGGCTGAGTGCGAATAGTTAAAACACCTGGCAGCACGAACTGAGAAGAAGTATAAAAATGTCTCCAGAAAGTTGGACCGATTTTCCAAACATTAACTCGCAAGGATGAAAAGGAATTTGTTGTTTTTCACATGTTCGTCACGGAGAAATTAAATTACAGAGTGTCATGGCACAATTTAGCTGCTAACGCCAACATGGAGTTACCACCGCGGTCCTTGTTTGAGGTCTCAGGAGCAGTAAATTAGGAGAATGCACTGTATCCAAGGTATCTAGAAAATTACACGCTTAACTTCTAAAACTCAAGACAACAAAACTAGAAGCCACATTTTGTCATGGAAATGCATGTTTTGTTCCCATCGCTTCTCCTCCGCTCGGTCCTTTTTTCCCAGACTTTACCTCTGTGATCAAACTGATTTGAACCAGAGGCCCCCGAGCCTGACTGCTAAGGAGAGGTTAGGAATTAGGTCACAGCATTTCACTCCTCTAATTAGATGCTGTGAGTGTATGCATGTCTGTGCATGTGCATGTGTGTGTGTGTGTGTGTGTCTGTATACGTACGCGTCTGCACACTGGGTGCTCTTAATCCGTATGTGGCCTCTATGGTAATAAAGAGTCTTGGGAAGACCCGTTAACCCGCATTTCTGTTACTCTCCACATGTTATCGAAATGTTTCTGATGTCAGTGCTTGAAATGATGATGAGGAGACCAGTCGGTTATGAGGATGCTGAGGTAAAATGTATCCCAGGAGTGAAAGAGCAGGTCAGATTCAACTATAAAAGATGCATGCGAAGCATTAACATTCCCAAAGAACAAGCTCCAGTTGAGGAGGCAATTTGGCCTACACGCTCTGCGTTGTGAAAGGGGTTAGGATTCAAACCATCAGTGAGATGTAACTCCCAACTTCTCCGCGGAGGTAAAATGGCATATATGGTGAAAGAGCTCTTCACCTTGCTCTGCGGCGCCCTGTGGATTTGTTCCATCCTCTTTCTGAGATGTATCCATGTAGGGGGCCAGGAAAGACATACCTCTGCCTCTGCAGTTTTAATGTCTGCTTTTGTTTATTTCAGGATGTGTATGTGTGTTAACATGAAGAAACTGACGCGTTCATAAAAAGCCCGCGTGAGTCATTTTTGAAGTTTCATACCCAGGAATGTATCGTACGTCAGCTCAGTGGGGCGTTTGCGAAGAGCAAGGGGGTAAACAATCGGCATGCACTGGGAGGAGAGAGGATGAGAAAAAAGGGATCATAGAGAATATTTGTGTGTGTGTGTGTGTGTGTGTGTGTGTGTGTGTGCAGGCATGCAAACATGAGCCAAAGTGTGTGTGCAGGAGATGAAGTATAAGAAAGAGAGGAGCGCGGGGCTAGTCTTAATTAAGTTTTCAGGAGGCTCTTAAAAGGTCATGGCACGCCTCTGCACCCCACTCACCACCGCCACCACACCCCATCGAAATTTCACTTTCCCCCTTCCCTCCGCTCCGCTACTGCCCCTCCCTCCCTCACCTCCCCATTGCGATCCATCCAGTCATCAGCCCCCCATCTGTGCACATTAGCCATTCATGAACACACTCATTAGGGTGGGAGTTTGAAGCGATTGTGTTCACTAGTCTGCGGCTGGAGCGTGGCGATTAATATTTCAGCGTCTCCCGTTCGAGGAGCTGAGAGCAAGTTTGGCCCTCTTAGGCGAGCGAGGGAGAGAGAGAGAGAGAGAGGAGAGGGAGAGAGAGGCTGCACCGCCCTCTTTCTCCCCCCCAAACCCCAACAAACCTTTCACCCCCTCTGCCCTCTCTCAGACAGTCTTTACAATTTACAGTACGTTGCCCCCCTGTTTCCATCTATTGCGTACACACTCATGATTTGGATGCACGTTTTTGTCCACGCACACAAACAGACACATAAGACCCTAACTCAAACTGACTTAATTGGGCTCTTTTTGTTTCAAGAAACGAAGAGAGGAGGAGGAGGAAGAGGAGGAGGGAGGTGGGACGAGGGGTAGATCCTGTCTTTTCTTGTCCCTCGTCTCCTCATTCCTCTCTCAGCTGGTCTGAAGTGTCTTACTCTCGCTATTATTCATTTTCTCTCCTCATGAGCTCGTATTGAATGGGTCGAGCTTGAGCCGGGGTCGGGGAGGTTGAGGTTGAGGTGGTGGGTGGTATGCTTAACTATATATAAACACACTGAGTTCAGTCAGACCGAATCAATACTCTCCCTCATTCATACTGTACAGTGGTTAAGAAAGCCAAGAGCATCATGGGTTAACAGGCTGTCAATATTTGAAGCGCTGCTCCTGAATACAGAAATCACTTTGACCCCACAGTTGAGGCCGTGTCCACACTAACTTTGATTAATTTTGAAACACGTTTTCTCTTCGTTTGGATCTACGCTAAGGCAGCAACTCTGAGCACCGACAGATATTGATATTTCTGAGCAAAAGGAAAGATGAAAATGCTCCTCTTGTGACACGCTATTGTTTTTGTGAATCCTCGAAAAGAACACACACTAACACCAAAATTTGTGTGGTGTGGCTCGACTGTGCCGAATAAAAGACAATCGAGCCTTTTGTAATTGTTAGTAATTGAACCAGGACTGCAGACAAAATGATTTCAAAATGTGGAGGGAAACTATCAACACATGGTTAGATTTTTTTTTTTTTTTCAGATTTGGTCAGTGAAACCATTCTTCTTCTTGATTTCATTCGTATTTCTGCCATGTATACTAATATTGCTAAGTAAGTAATAAAAAAATAATAATTTTCTCTGTTACGTCCTTCTGTTCAAATCAACATGAGATTCTCCACAACTGAAAATGCAGTATTTTCTCCCAGTTGGATAAATCTGAGAACTGTGTCGGATGGTTATAAATACTTCCAAGGTCAATGGTATGCTTTAAAAAGACAAAACAAGAATGGAACTAATAATCAAAGAGACGTTTGTAGACAGGTAGCATTTGTGACCATCATTCACAAATAATTCATTCATCGTTATTTGTGAATGACGGTTCACAAATAATAACCTTTAGAAATAATCAAACAATAATCATATCTTTCGGCGACAATAACCGAAAGATATGTCAGCGATGACATCTGGAGTGTGTGTGCTTGGATACGATTCAACAGAAAATAAGAGATCGCTGAGAGGCAGAGGTGGCTGAGCTGAGTGTTACTCCGTGGATAACTAGTAGTGCATCCATTTGTTGTCCCATTTTGTTGTTTTTTAACTGTCTGTCCGCACGTTGGAAGCAATCTGAAAACGGAAATTGGGTGAAAATCATTTAACAAAGCCTTTTCAAACATACGCTTTACCTCACGGCACGCAGCGTATGAGGAACATATAATAATATATGGTTGCATGGCGGAGCACTACAGAAAAGGCGCATGATCTCTACAGCACTTTTTCTGTGAGCTAGGCCGTACAGTACTATTCTTTGCGTTAGAGGATGGAGCCTGTAGCTGAAGGTCAAGGTTGGTTCAGAGGAGGAGGTTACAGAGAGCAAAATACCTCCATACACTCTTTAACTACCTAAGCGTCTGTTATTCACATCCTTACCGCTCTTCCAAGCGGGCCCCCACGTTCAAGACCCTCTCTAACTCTCCTTTGTTCCCCCATCCTCTTTTTGTTTTTCACCCACCTCTGCCCTCTCAACCCCTCCTCCTGCAGATACACTCGACCCCCCCGTCCCCACCGCCCTCAACCCCGACTCCCTGCTTTTCATTCTAAGCATGCCATTCTCCATCTTCTTCTCCATATAGGTGTGCAAATAAGTGGGAGTCTATGGGCTGTGCGTGAGTAAGTGGAAGTCTGCAGGCTGAAGTGTTGCATGTGGGTAGGCATTCATGGGGAGCAGTGGTTGGTGTGGCGCACACTGATGGCTAATGAAGTTCCTCTGCACCTCATAGCCCTATTAAACTGCTGCCCCCTACCTCTACCCACTTCACCCCCCACCTCTTGCCTTGTTTCTCCCCGAGGGAGAGAGTTGGCAGGGAGCGAGCCGGCTGCTATGGCAACAACAAGGAACCCTCCCTCTCCCACAGGTCTCCTTAGCAACTGGTAGCTTGGCATTGCGGTAATGAGTGTGCCCGGTGTGCCAGGCTTTGTGTCATGTTGGCATGTGCGCGCAGTGTACGTACGTGTGTGTGTGTGTGTGTGTGTGTGTGTGTGTGTGTGAGAGAGAGAGAGTGAGTTAGTGAGGGTGTGTGTTTGACCACGTATGTGGGGTTGATTGGTACTCTTTGCCAATTTAGGTGAGAGTTAAAATGTGCGATGACAAAGAGATGTGGAGCCACTACTTGGTACTAGGTCCCAAAAAAGATCGTGAAGCTTATTTTCTATTAAAAAAAATGTAACCAAAACTGGCACTTGACTGACTCCACTCATCTTTTCTTTGTCTGGGTGCTCTGTACATGTGTGTTTGCGTCTCTGTATATTGGCTGCGATTGTGATCATTCTTCTATGTACTGTAAAATTGAAGCAATTAAAGGGATGATCGGATGAATTTTGCATGCCATGTGCATGGCTGCCTGTGACTTTCCTGCTCAGCTGAAATTAAATTAAACGCTGAGAATGATGTTTATTAAAGTGTGATCAGAGGTGTGCACTGACCTTTAGAATGTGGGAAATGAGATTCTCATTGTTATGAATGAGATTATGTGGAGGCCGAGTGTGAAAAAAGCCCGGGCTTGCATTGATTCCATTGTTGCCCGACAGTTTCTTTGTATATAGCAGAGGGAGGTTTCAATATAATCAAATCCACACTGTGCCTGTTGGCTATTAAATGGACTGATACACAAATATAGACACACAGGCGCTCGCATAAATGCAGATTGACTTGTGCACGCTTGCGCACACACGCATATCTTGCCTATCTTGTAAAAAGAGCTGTAAAAGCCTCTCCAGAAACGTGTTGGTCTTTAACAAAAGCATGGCAAGCCCAGTGGAAAATGTTAGTTTGCTCCCTAGACGAGGTGTGAAGTGCGAGCAGGCGGCCGGCCCCACAGGTGGCCCAGCCCAAACACCTGTTGTGTGAATTCTCAGTGGGAGGGCGTGAGCTCTGCCTACCTTGCAGGTCCCGGCGGAAAAACCACACCCATGCTATATACCGTGGCACGTGCTCACTCATGTGCCCACACCAACTCCGAGGCTCCCCCGTTTTCTGCGTGGGCGTCAGACGTGATACCCAGATTGTGTCCCCTTTGTGCCCACCGGAAACACTCAGCTGTCCCTGGCATCAGGCGAGCGGATTTTCCGATCCCCTATCCGGGTCTCAGATGCTCTGGTAATCTGTCAGCATCTATTTTTACCCACCAAAGCTGCGGCAGCCCTTCTCTATCCCACACCCTACCGCCCCTCGATGCCAAACCTTCCCTTGGCGCCAGGGTGGGCATGGCTGATGACTCGCCAGCCATTGGATGCAATTAGTGCACAGTCAGGCAGGAATCCCCTACCAACTCCATTACACCCCTCTCCACAGCCACTTCCTGATCTGTGGCTACCAGACACACTACCACACACTTGCTTTCCATTTTAAGCCTTTTTATAAATGGCACTCCTGCAGTGTTGTGGAATAATAGGGTCGGATACAGAGCACCTTTCACAGTGCTTGAATCACTCTACTGTGCAAACTCAGTCTATTCAAGTACAATAGCAGCCAAGGGAATGCACATTCGAATTGCACCTGCACAGATCTGGCATTGAGATTAAGCGAAAGTTCTGTCTGTAATAGGACAGTTATTGGTGAAAGGTCCTTGAGTTACTCAGGGTCACTCTGGCCTTTTCTATAATGATCCTATAAGAAATGAAAGCCCGAAGTTTTCCATTTTTGCCACCATAAGTCGTATTTATTCAACAAGAAATTGCAAATGCCGCCAATCCTCAGAGACCCCACAGTGATACACTGAGATTGATGCAATTCCTAATCCCAGGTTTATTTCTTCACCAACAAGGGCTGTAATGTGCCTTGCATGCCAATGCAGTCGTGACCACTGCTGTGGAGGCGATGATGGCATGTGGCAGAGAAGTAACTGTTTCTCACCTCCTAATAAAAGAGACTCCTTTTTAATCTTTTCAATTTGATTGCATTCCAAAAACAGGCCTGTCTGCCCATCTGTCTCTCTTAAAGAAGCCTCCTAAAGGGATTTTAATCATCTGACTCTGGGCTTCTCAGGCAAATAGCTACATCTCTCTCTCTTTCTCTCTCGCACACGCTAACCCCCCACCCCCCAACTCTCTTGCACACATACACACACAAACAATTTCCAATTTTCTTCCTTGTACTCACTGTCATAGTCTCACTTGTCTTCTCTCACTCTGATACACCATCGTCTCAGCTTCATTGTGCCATATCTGTGCAGCCATTAGGCCCCTCAGACCCTCTTCAAGTCCCCCCAGACACATAAAATTCCCCCTACCCTGTCCCTATTAATCCACATGGCTCTAAATTCTTTATTTCCCTTCAAAGGGACAACGCGAGCCGTGACATCAATCATGGAAAGCGAATATTTAGCCGGCGCTAATTTCCACCAATAGCCTGGAGACAGGCTTAGCTGACAAAACTCATTCCTGTGCTGAACAAAACTGCTTGTGTTGAAACCTCCCCTCCCCCTGATCCCTCCTGCCTTCTGCACAGGCAAAAACAGCATCACAATAAACACAGTTAGTGCTTCTGTTACTCCCCCTTGATTTAGGCTTATCAAATGAATGTGCACCATAGTGGGATACCCTTTGACAATACATAATGGCTCCATTCTGCATGAAATGGTTTGGTAATACCAGTCGAGTGTGGCAAACGGCTTTACCCGGTGCCACTACAAGAACAGCTGCTGTGTTCTTAGCTGGGCAAGCGCACCACGCTGCTTCACCCTTGAGGTTGTTTGAATCGGGTGAGTGGTTTCTTTTTGCTGGTTCCCAGACCCCACTCACAGTCCTTAGTTCCTCACTCAGTTCTGTTTGAATGAGTGCACATTCGCCACAAGATGGGTCCTATAAACCGTTTGACCTGTTTCCTTGCCCCTCTGTGTGCGAGCATGTGTGTGGGTGTGTGTGAGCGGGAAAAACCCTGAGTGGGTTCTGATGGGGGACTAATGGAGGGGGATGGGATAAGTGGGGGGCATTTTGAGGGCACCCCTTTGTGTGGCTTGGAGGGGCCCCTTGCGGTACTTCTAAATTCCCACCCCTTACCCCCAAGCCCCTCAACCTCCTGCTGTACCCCTCCAGCACAGCTGCCCCCATGCCAGTCAGTCAGGTTATCCCAGATGAACCATTGGGCCCAACATAACAACCCCTACCCCCCATACTGCATCTACTCCCACTGCTAATGCCTGACTGAGATACTGGGAGTAGCAACAGAGGGATGCATTGGGCACTAAGCCAATTTTGGCAAGGCGCAGTCACTTAACTCACAAGCCCGTGGCGGTTACACATTGTTGTGCGAACAGTGGGGATATGGCATATTGAGGCCCCATACTGGCCTCATAATACAGGTAGATTGTGTAGTTAGTTAGACCTTGATGTGTGCTAAGCCTCAGCACTGATAGCCATTAAACTTCATTGATCGCCAACACTAAATAGGCCTCTCTAGTCCCTGAATCAAACTGGGTTTGCATGGAAGAAAAGGAGGGGGGGATCAGTAAAGCCATTGATCGGTATTGTAAGATTTCCAAGAGCCAAATGAATGCTTCTTAAAGAGGTTATTCAGGAAAATACCAGGAACCCGTTTCTGCTCATCTACAGATACTGAGCAATAATCTGTTGGATCAGATTCACGCAAGAGATGTCTGTGTCTGTTTGGTTTGAACACCCCAGTTTCCTCCTTGAGCCAATGAAAACCCTCTTACTGCTTAGTAAAACTGTGTGTTGGGGAGAAAATGTCAACATAGGTTTGTTCAAAAAGAGTATAAGCTTTTAAACTGAGGGCAAAGAAAGCTATGCTGCACCTTGATGTGTATGGGCTAAATTTCTAAATCAGCTATCAGGATTTCTAGGCCTTAATAAGAGTTGAATCAAAGCTGATTTTCATGCAACCAAGAGAAACATGTTCACCTTAGCTGGCTTTGATTGGTCTATAACCTATTTCCCTTATCGTCTTTTACTTTATGACCAAATTAACCCCTTTCGGCCTGATTTAGTTCTGTGTGGAGGTCCCTGATAACAAAACAAAGAAGTCACACCACTACTTATGACTCTGTCTGTTCTTTTTAGCATTATGGGACCAGGCAGTGCATCTCTCTGTATAAGCCCAGCCACTGGTTCATTCATTATTTAGAGCCCTCTCGACTAGGCCCATTGTATTAAAGGGGTATGATTTGAATAGGAAGCAGCTTCCTGGGCCCAGGCGTGTGATGTGTGTGTTCCTCTCTGTCATTGTATGTTTCTGCGGGCTTCATCCGTCTGCCTTAGCAAGCCAGGGGGCTGAAAGAGAATTTCCATTTTATGAATATTTAATACATAATAAAGTTTTCAATTTTATTCTATTCAACCCGTAGGGGTAAAAATGTGGCAAAGCCAACCCTCAAGGACAGAACACAGAGCAAAGGTAGTATGATTCGAAGGAAGGCATTAAGAACACAGTTAACATCAGTTCACCGCCTCAGAAATCATCTACTAAAATGCACACACACAAACATTAGGATTAGTCTAACACTACATCCTGTAAGGGTTTTATAGTGTCCCTATTTCACACATCTCCAACTTCCTTTATGCTGTATTACTATTGGATCATAGCATATCCGGACTGCTTGCTGTGTCCGTGGTGACCTGGCATGGCTCTGTGTGAGACACCCAGCTGGGAGTGCCCCTGAATCAACTTGGGATTAGCCCAGGATTGTCTGGGATTACTCGGGGATGGAGGGGGATTAGCAGTGACTGCTTGTTTCGGGGGCGTGAGGGCCATAGGCTGGCCAAATTGCCCCTGACTCAGACTCAGGGAACAGGAGGCGGACAGAACCACACCCACAGTGGAACCACCTGCAACCTGAGCTATTCTTAGATACTAAAACACACACACACACAAACAGGATGACAGGGAAAAACATGTGGTTGGAAAACTATCTGACAGGAAGCCATCAGCTTGTGATGATGATGATGATGATGCCATGGCTGGTCACTGTCCGAAATCTCTCAAATCTCTCTAGCAGGTGGATTCATCAGATAAAGAGGGTTTGGGATGATGACAAATCCCTCCAAGTTCAATGGGGCTGCTCTTCCCTCATACAGGGATAAATCGCGATTTGAATCAGACAGGTCACACAGAGTTGCAGTATGAAGTGGTTCAGCTTTCTAAAAGATGCCCCAATTTCAACCGGCTGTGGTGGAATGGCATGAAAGCTTACATATGTTTTAATTCAGGCATGCACATGACATGATGGGGATGATTTGGAGTGGTATGATAGGTGGATGATCCAGCCAGGGTGAGACAGGGAGTTGGCGCGGCACGTAGAGAAGCCGTCAGAAGCAGGGAGCGGGCATCCCCTGCGGACCTGCACTGCCGAGATGAAAGGCTGTTTAGTGCAGCAGCATCAAACAACCGCCTCCTCTAGCATCCTTTCCCCCATCCCCCACTCTCCCTCCATCTCTCTCTCTCTCTCTCTCTCTCTCTCTCTCTCTCCTCTCTCTCCCTCTCCCTCTCTCTCTCTCTCGACTCTCACCACAATATGATATAGTTCTGCTGTTGCACGTTTACCCGGTTGCCATGGTTACCCAATGCCGGAGGTGTCACAGCGAGATAACCCAAGGAGGCATTCACAGATCACCTGAATTCAGTTTGCCTCCCATTTATGTATTCTCTGCCGCAATTTGATTTATTTGTTTCCCTGCCGTGCAATTCAGTGTGAATACAAATAATCTGCAACATAATGGAGATGGTGGAAGTGTGAGTACCCCTCAATCTGAAACAATCTATTGTACCAGTATATTCCTAAACCACAGGAGGTGCTTTTGATTTGATATTTTCCTGCTTGAGCGTCAAAATGCCTCACGCACAACAAAGAGCGGAATTGCAATGACAGACTCTGTTGCACATCAGGAACCTTCAGCATTCAGCAACCCTTGAGATGTAAATGATAATAAACAATATAAAAACTATATCCTATGAATTACCGAGTCAGTGACTGTACATGCCGGTGTGGAGGATAATGGGAAAGTAATTTGTGACACACTGTATAATTGAAGGCATTAAGATTGAAAGCAGAAGTGGAAAATGACTGTTGTATGCAAAGAACTGTGTGAGATGAAAAGGGAAAATCAAGTGAAAAAAAAAAAATGTAGTTCTCAGTGACAAAAGAGAAAGATGCATCCGTGATGAAGACAGAACAAGGGAGGGAAAGGAAGATAGGCAGTGAAGGTAGATGTCGGGGGGTGGGATACATCCATTAGCCTTTCTTGCTCCTGGCTCAATCGTGCGATACATCCCCCCATTCAAGCTACGAGAGCGAAAGAGACAGAGCTGGCACTAAGCCAGACTGGCACCGACTTCAAACATACAGTACGCCCAACCACAGCAGCTTACATCAGCCTGGCTGAAAGGAGAAGTAGAGGAGGACAGATGGATTGATGGAACTGAAAGTGGGAGGATTGACGTACATAAGGAGAGTGTCTCAAGACTAAGTTTCGGGTTGGTTGAGTGTGACAGGGTCTTGCTCCGTGCCAGCTGTAGCTGTCCTTCGAGCATGTTTGTGTTTTTGAGCGTGGTCTCGCTTTTCTGACTTTGGTTGACACTGATGGCTTAGAGTTGCTGTGTATAGTCGTTGTGTAGCTGCTTCTGTATGTTCTGTATATCTAATAATAGACACAGAAGCGACCTGATAATTTGGCGCATTTTTTTCCTATGACTCAGCATGTATTGTCACATAATGATTTATAAGCAGTGGCGACAGCTGTGGTTGGATTAGATTTGTTTGTGTTATTACATTTGATGTTAAAATTCTTTTTTTTCTTCCTCTGGAACATTTTATTTGAGCAAATTCCACTAATTTAAAGTGTTGACTTCAGAAAAAGCAGTTTGTGTACAAGTGATAAATAATGTGATGTGTATTACAATTTAATGTGTGTCTCTCTCTCTCCTTCTTTGCAGAACTCCATCCGACACAACCTATCCCTCCACACACGTTTCATCAGGGTGCAGAATGAGGGGACAGGGAAGAGTTCGTGGTGGATGCTGAACCCAGATGGAGGCAAGATGGGAAAGGCCCCCCGCCGACGAGCAGTCTCCATGGATAACAGCACCAAATACTTAAAAAGCAAAGGCCGCGTCAGAGGCAAGAGGGTTGGCCGTCCTGGGATTGGAGCTGGATCTGCTGTGGTGGGCCTCCAGAGCTCCCCTGACCATGGCAGCCCACCACAGAAAGGACTCCCAGGATCTGGAGGTCCATCGGGGACAGATGGAGAGTTTGACGCTTGGACGGACCTCCATTCCAGGGCTAGTTCGTCAGCCTCTACCCTGAGTGGGCGTCTGTCACCTATCCTCGCAGAGGGAGAGCCAGAAGAACCAGAAGAGGGTGGTCTTTCCTGTTCCACTTCCCCCCATCTTTATCCTTCACCGACCAGTGCCCGCTCTCCATCCATGGGGGCAGGGAACCGCTGTCCTCCCTTGGAGCAGCTGCCTCAGCTGGCTAACCTGACAGGTGCCATCAGTTTGGATGAGCATCTAATGGAGGACAGTTATCATCACCATCACCCAACTCAGCAGCAACACCAGCAGCATCAAGCTGTTGGCAGACATAAGCACCAAACCCCTGTCTACCACTACAGTTCTGGAGTGAAGGGGCAGAGCCCGTATGGTGCAGCTGTTTATGGTTCAACAGGCATGGGGATGTTGTGTCACCACTCACCCATGCAGACCATTCAGGAGAACAAGCCAGCCAGTTTCTCTGGAACCATGCGGGCATATTCCAGCACCAATGCCCTGCAAAGTCTGCTAACAGGTGGACAGCAATACTGTTCCAAGGACATGATGCTGGGACAGGAGAGAGAAAGCCATCCTATGATGGGTCAAGCTAGTAATGGAGTAGGCTCCAACCATCACAGCCACCACCCTGGCCACCACAATGGTCACAGCCACAATGGACCTCTTAGTCACAGCTCAGCTCATAGCCATAACAGAACTCATAGCCATTCTCATAGTCACAACAATGTAACCAACCACAATCACAACTCACTCACAACTCACAACCTCAGCCAGAGCCATAACAACACACCGCCCCGGGCTGCAGCCCTAACTCCACGAGGCAACAACAATCAGCTGCACACCTACAACCACAAAGCTCCTTACCTGTACAGCCCCCCGTCACATGCCCACCTCCCAGCCTCCACCACCCTTCCCCCAAACCCAGCAGGTATGCTTGGCATGCCCCAGGACTCCTGCCATGTGGCCACTGCCCCACACCCACACCCCCGTCACAACCATTATCCTGACCCACAACACCAAGGCATGACCAATGGACCATATCACCTTGGACAGGCGATGGGGAATGGTAGCATTGGTGGCAACTACCACAGCTATCATCAATCTCACCTCCACGAGAGACTACCAGCTGACCTGGACATTGATATGTTCCACGGTAGCTTGGACTGCGATGTGGAGTCCATTCTCCTCCATGACATTATGGACTCTGGGGAGGAGATGGATTTTAACTTTGACTGCTCCCTAGCACAGGGGGTGGGCATCGGCATGGGTATGGGGATGGGCGTGACCATGGGGATGGGAATGAGTGGTCTTGGCTGGTCCACAGCAAGCCCATAGCAACCAGAGCTGGGTGCCTGGCTGAACGCCTAGGACATCTTAACCTCTGAAAGAACTAGCACTGTGCTCAACTGTGACATTCCTGACTTGACACAGAGACTATAGGACCAACCCTCCCATCTCTCTTTGTTGACTTGACAATTCTTCTGTCACCCTATCCTCTTTTGATTTCCCTTCCCCCTCGAGAGATCTAGTTCATGTCATATTAGGTTTTTCTTCATATCAGCTATACTGTGATGACAATCTCTCAGCTGTGCTTGCCCAACATCGCTTCTCATCTACCATGAGAATTGAACTCTCAATGCACTTTATTGCAAGTGGGTCAGATCTTGCAGTGCATCGCATTCACAGAGCAGCTCAGGCAGGGCTTGGCATGTTTTGTGAGGTGGCTTCAGTACTTGATGGCAACAAATGAGCAAATCACAAGCTCTGTTGATAACGTGTCAGATCTTGGCATTGAATTAAAATTGATCTCCTTTTCTCATATGCTTTCAGTAGCGGGGACTGATTTGTGCAAAGGGAATCCTTAGTTTCTTTGTGTTTAGATCCTTGGTTTTTACAAATTCAGTGTTATCTCAAAACCGTATGCCTCTTCTTTATCACTCACCAAGTTTAAGATTTGAAATAAAGATACTATTAAAGCAGGTCTTTTATTTCAAGCTTCCTGCGTTTAGTCCTTGCTGCCTTGACTTTTCTCTTGGATGTAACATTTTGTTAATGCCCTTTTGCTGGAAATATTGTCACTACATCGCTAAATGGATTCTATCATTACTGGCTAGCGAGCAATTTGGTGAATTAAAATTCTGTATCACCTTGTCTCACCTGGACTTCTTGTGCCAGATTCTCTCTCTCTCTCTCCTTCTCAAAGTCTCTCTTTCTCTCTCTCTCTCTGCCTGCCAGTGGAGACAAAGTGACCATTCCTCACACCAAGCCATTAATGTGGCTTGATTGAAATTCAGCATCTTGCTTTTAATCTCCAAAGTGATGCGGCAGCGATGCGTCATTATTGAGAATCTAACGCGTTGTCCTCCCATCTCTCACCCTGGCCGCCCGGGCCGCCCGGGCCGCTGCTCGCCTCTCCAACTTAATGTGCCAAGAGAGCGAGACAAAATTGTGATTAACGCCAAGTCACTCTGCCTGCTGTCCTGCTCTGAGAAGGGCCAATGTCACTGTCCGTTTGCCTGCTCACAGAGGGTACAAAAAGAGAAAGATGGAGACAAGGATAGAACAAAAGTCTATTGTTACAGTGGGATCAATCATCAGCCTCAGTTTCCATGCTCTTTGGATGTGTGTCTGAAAACAGTTAGTGTATTCGTATTGTAAATCATCTCCATTATCTGCTTTTTGTGTTTCCCCTGTTTCAGTGCTTATACCCTGAGCTTCAAATACTCAAATAGGTGCAAAGGGAGAGATTTACGGAGAAAACAATCAGCCAATCTGAGGCATGAGTCTATGTCAAACAGGGTTGTATTGCCCAACAGCCATCTGCATCCACTTTTTGTGTGTTTATTCTGTTGTCTTGTAGTTGTTGTTGTATTGTTGAAAATCCTAAGGACCAACGAGGACAGTGCTGAAATATCCACATTGTAAGGATGGAATCCAATGGTGAAATGATGTTGGTTGTGCAGTATGACCTTCCTATGCTCCAATACCGTGCACCCCTCCCACGTGTGCTCTGCTCAACTGTCTCTGTGTTTGTGAGTGGGGAAAGTCTGAAGCGTGTTTCTCACTGGCCTTGGGAGAGAAAAAAAGAGGACACCCCTATTCTCTAGTTCCCTCAAGGAGACTCTGTGCTCAGTCTGTACCAAGTATGGAACACAAAGACGGGGGTAAGGGTGGGGTTGGGGGTTATTATTACAGCCAAAGGTCAAGCACGGCACAGACTATCAGACCCATTATTGAGGTAAATACCTTTTATTTCAGGGCTTTTAGCCGCGCTGGTTCCAGTTAATCTCCATGTGGAAAATACATGGAATTTTCTAAGCAAATGGGCCTCACAAAGCAGTTATGGTATAACCTATGCTACAGACATTTAGCAATGCCCCGCTATTGGAGAGAGAGCTATACATGATGTCTAATTTTTCCTATATTTATTTATGAAAGAGATTGGTCTTTGTCACTCCTAAATGTGGTAGTTGTTTGAGTCAACTCCTGTCCCCTTCCTCTTTTTTTCTCTGTTTTTTTTTTTTTTTTTTAAAGATGTCACTCTCCCTTAGCCCCTTTTACTGACTTTTATTTTGTACAAAATCTATATATTAAGAATATTGTATAATAGTTTTTAAAATCTCAAAAATAATAATAACAGTTTTGTTGTCTATTTCTTTTTTAAGAGAATGTATCTCATCATCTGGTGACTGTTAAATAAATGAAATTTAAAAAAAAGACTGTCTATGTTGTTGCATTTGTGTAAATGACTGAAGATTCCTTCTTCTTTTTTTTAATCCAATCTAACTCCTTTCACACATGTAGACAACCCTCCCTCCCAATTCCCAGCACCTTGCAGTCGTGTTTGACCAGGACACCAAGTTGCTGCGTGGGAGGCAGGAGTGGGCTGTATGAATGGAAAATGGGGGGAGAAAATGCACCTCCACATATGTCAGGAAGCATCACTTGTGGTAGAGGCTGCATGAGAAAGGAGAGGGAAATAGGGGGATTTTTTTCTGTGTGAGTGAGAGAGAAAGACAGACAGAGAGATAGCTCCTGACAGACAGACAAAACAAGGAGAGACAGCCAGACAGAGTTTCCAGGATTGGAGTAATAGGTGTGTATATGTGTATGTGTATATGTGTGTGGGTGTGTGTGTCATATGGCTTGTTATAGTCCATGAAGCGGTATAGGTTGGCCACAGCTGTCCCAGTCCCATTGGAGGCGTTTTCACAAGAGGAGTGTGCAACACTCCAGCGCCATACTGCCAGGCCCCAGGGGAGCCCCCGCCTCTATGCTCACTCAGACATTTGCACACATAGACAGACACACACACACACACACATTTGAAAATACCACAAATTCACACATTTACACAAAGCAGCACACAGTGAAGTTATGAAACCGTACGCACAACATGCACCCTCAGACATTTCTCACTTCTCACTTCTTAGATGTACAGTTTTAATTGACTCCTCTTGCAGGGAATGAAGTGAGAAGTAGAGGGAAAGAGAAAGATATGAGCACTTAAAGCAAAAGATACAAGATACCTGAGAATAAAAACTATTAAAAAGTGTCTTTGTAAACATTTTTGGGGGGGTCTGATGAGGGCAAACATGGTCCAGTAACTTTGGACAATGTTTCATAATTTCACAGTTAGACCAAACTGAGCGTGATTGAGTGTAACTGAGACTGAGAGCCTGGCATATGGCCAAAGTCTCACTCTCGCCTGCCTGTCTCCTGAGAGAGATAGAGGTTGAGGTAGACAGGAAGGCAGTCCGGTCCAGGTGCTGTGCCTCAGGGAGGGTCTGCTCTTCTGTTCCTCATTATCAGAGAGTGAGAGAGAGAAGCTGCGTTACAGTGTCATTATTCATCCACTCAAGCATCTGGGAGCAGGTCCTTGCTTACTTGGCCCAGTGATATCGCTGTAGAGACCGCCCTTGGAGCTAAAGGCTGGCTGGGGACACCGCTAACTGCTAACAGACAGACCCACCCAGGCAAGGCTCCAGGGTACTGATGTCCTTGAGTGCTTATGAGGATTCAGCAGTTCTCACTTTCCGGCCAAGCTGCAAAGTGAAAAACTGCTATATCCCCAAAATTCAATTGTTCATAGAAATGATTAATTCACCGATATGGAAGGGTGGAGTTTGATGTAATGCTTCCAGAATGAGTGTCAAGACTTTTTCCAGCCACTGTCACCTATAATAAAAGCAAGAAAACAAAAGTACATAAGTAAATAAAAAAAATGCTTTATAATCAATAAACTGTATAATCAACTCCACAGACATATAAACAACTGTAATCTGTGTGCCTTGCCCTTAAAACAGATGGTTAAAGTCTCAGAGACTAGACCTGAACACAACCAGGTGGGTTGCTGCTGGCTGAACTGTTGAATTTGGGAGTTACGTGTTGTATTTTAAAAGCCAAAGCCAACAAGTCGTAGTGACACCATGCTCTGTCCCAGACAGAAGTGAAGAAAGAGGACCATTGAAAATGGAGCACTGCTACACTAGGGTCAATAGCTGTCTTTGTGCCATTCTGTATTCCTAGATTTATTTTTAAATCCATAATTTGGCATGAACATTAAGTACTGCAGAAGCACTTAAGAGACAGGCTCAGTTCATAGGATCAACAGTTTGACAAATGTTTTCCTAATGAGTGCTCGATCCATTGACGAATCAACCTAAATTAAAGACTGAGACTGTTCAGCATCAGGTGTTTCAGCAAACGCCCATAACAGATTCCTCCTTTAAAAGAAACTGGTCAGTCATTATATTGCGTTGTAGTATTTCTCCTATTTTCGCTCTCGAAAGCAATGACGGCATCAAGAATGTAGTCAAAGAAGAGGTGTTAAAATGGTGAACAACCTCCTTGGAGTCGAGCCGAGGCACAGGGGTAGTGTTAGCAGAGGTTGTCAGAAAGGCCTCTGGGAATTTCCTGCTGAAGGCAGAGTTAAAAGCTGTGGGACTAGTGCACACAGACTGGCACAATAACAAGACAATAGTATGTTAAAAACTGGCCTCAAGGAAAGAAATATAGTATAAATATATATATATATATATATATATATGGTATGTTCTCATTCACTAGGAAATTTAATGCATCAATACAATTAAAACCATGATACTGTATAAAATGATGATATATTGTAGTATGATGTGTTCCAGTAAATCTAGGCAGGATGCACAATTTAGTTTTAAGGCTCTATAAATTACACCACAGAGAGGTCTTTGCGTCACTTCACATGGCTTGAATTTTCCTCACATTGACGTAAACAAGCCTTAACAGCATTGGCAAACATTAATAACTTGGATTCAGTTGTTGTGGACTGTTAGACCCTGTATTAAAAGACCTGTCAATCTGTTTGGGAGTGATGGGAGTTTTCAGTCCTGTGCTTTTAGTATCGAGGCTATTCTTTTCTTCATTTTTGCACCTCACAGACAAAGACTGAATTGGCATATCTCAATAACTTATTTGTGCAAGCAAGCTTCCTAATCTTCTCATAATAGATGTTTTGGAATATCAGTGCATCAACCATGCAATCAACCGTTTCTTGTCAGCTCGAGCCGAAAAATAAATTGAATGCATTACTCAGATAAATCAAGGCACGTTATCTTGAAACAAGTCTAATAATCTGGTGCATATGGTGCTTGATAACAGTATTTAGCTTTAATAAGAAAGAAATGAAATCGAATCCTTCTCAAACATCTTGTGACTTCAATAAACTTGTATTTGGCAGTGCAATGAGGGCTTTATTAGCATACTTCGTAATTGCCCGAAGAAGTCTATCAACAGTAGCTTGGTTTTAGTCCAATGCACAGGGAAGCTTGTTTTTCAGGTCTGTATTCAGGTGGAGGTGTAATGTATGAAGACTTATAAATCTGCGGCAAACCAATGGGAAAACGTTCAAGACTCAAGCCTCCACCTTGCTCGAGTGTCCCTGAACAAGACAATGAATCCCTATATGTTCTAAAGTGCCTGTCAGCTCCGTCTGACCTCTGCAGGGCTGTGGGGGATGGATGGGCTCTATTCAGTGATCAATAGAGGATAGACAAAAATCAGTCACGAGCGATGCCTAGCAGTTACTCTCATGCTGAGATATACTACTGTAAAGCAACATAGCCTCATGAAATCTGCCTCAGGATTGAGTTGCACCAGCTATTCGTAAATCCATCACTAACTTTGTGTGTGAGGTCCTTCCTAAGTCCTTAGTGACTAAGAGCTTCAACCCAGTGCTTTACAGCATTAGGTCACATCATTAAAAACTTAAAGATCTTAACTAGTGAAGACTTTAGCAATGTGTACATCAGTTGCTAGGATACACCGGTAGCCCGATCTAATTAAAAGCAATCAGCTATGTAAACAGGACATTACTGCACTTTCACAAACTGTAACATACCTTCCAAAAATAAGGGCAGGTGATATTTTAAACTTAACTGGCAGTACTTTAAAGGTATGACTTAATTTGATTTGAAGAAATATGTGCATTTGCAACTTAGCGTGATTTATTTCGGATATAGAGAATATCCAATTACTTGGTAATGTTGCCCAAACAATTTCAGCATTCGGGTCAAGTGTCAACCATATTCAGTTACTTCATATCTCAACTTATCTGAATAAATCGATTGAACTGAATATTCTGTTCATTGGGTTTAGCTTTTGGTTTCGTTTGGGCTAGATGTGGCTAGCAACTTCTACTATCCGACAGCTAACTTAATTGTCATGCACATATGCCTTACTCTTTCTTCTAGATTAACTGTCGTGCTGCAACTTATTTGACTAATTTAAACTTTTGTGAATCCATATTCATTGTTACTGTAGCCTACTAATGATTTTTTTTTACTTTAACTTTGGTCTAACTCTTGTTTATCCTTTTCTGATATCATTGAATTTGCTGTCTAGTCCTATTTTCAACGTTTCACAATTGCTTCCTCTGAAAACTTCAAAGGCCAGCTCCTTGTCTTCAACCTTTATTGGAAATGTGTTAAGCTCGCTGCATGGCAGTGCACCCACATTCATAATGAGGGCAGAAAACTTACATTATTACTAAGCTAAGTTTGAACTTGAGAACAGTTGTTGCAGCCGGCTAAAATAATAACAATGGCAACTGTAACTTTTGACTCAAAGCTATCTCAAAGCCCATGACATTATTATTTTAAAAAAAACATGTTTTCATTAAATTAAATTATACAACACCCCCTAAAATAAAACAGATTACATAATCAAGTCAAACGTCCCTTGGGTGTCCAGCGCAACTGAGATTTTCTTGATTAAAAGAAAATGACCTAACAGGAAATCCTCCTATCTATCACTCTCCTCTGCGCCTTATTAAACCAATCACTGTCCTTAATGACTCCAAACCCCCGCCCTCCCACCTCTTCCCTCTTGTCCCCATTTCACCCTCTTCCAGCTCAGACAGACAAGACAGATCTAATCAGATCTTTTCTCTCCTCATCCGCCAACGATCCACTCATCAAGAGTGGGGAAGAAGAAGAAGAGAGGTGTGTGTTTGTGTATGTGCAGGGGAGGAGGTGGAGGGGAGGGGGGGGTTAAAGCGGTGATGACACAATTAACGTCAAATTAATGCTCCTCCTGAGCACCGACACCATCTCACCTCCCTCTTGTACTTCTTCCCGCCCTCACCTCGCTACCTCTGTCTTCCCCTCCTCTCTTCCTCCTTTTATTTCCTCCCAGCACACATCCAGCCCGCCTCACCCATCCCACCCCCTCCCTCCTCTCCTGCTCCTATCTAACCGCACGTGGCCTAATCTCACACATGGGGGAGCTCATCTCGGCATTGTGCTACTGTGCCGCAACTAGCTTAGCTCACTAGCACACAGAGTGCGGTGTGGAGTGCTAATAGGACTGGGGGGTGGGGGGTGGGTAGAGTGGGGTAGCAGAGCGGGGGCCTGATTGGTGTCTCTAATTACGGCTTGATACTAAAGAGTAATTAATGAGTTTGTGGCTGATGGCAGCAGCTTTGGAGCGTCAGACTCGATCGCAGGAGATAAGAGCTGTTTGCGCCGAGGCCATGCAGGATCCCATGGGACAGGCGCTGAGACATACGCACACGCATAAATACATCGGATGTGCTTACTATTATTAATAGTTACTCTTTTCATGAAGTGCACCGCTGAGGTGAATTCAGGTAAAAATAAGGTCTCCTTTATTAAGCCAGTCACAAAGGAGAGGAGGAAGAAGATAATGTAGATTTTTAAGCTTTGTCTGACATGATATAGTAGATTGTGGTTGTGCCATGTTGGCTGTTTTTGTACATTCGGTATGGCGTATGATTAATTTCCAGAAAAAATACATTTCTAAAGTGCAAAAGAAAAATCACCTGAAGTTCATCTTTTAGAAAAAAAAAGTCTTAATTTTGCCATCCAGTTTACTCTACAGCTGCTTTAATGTGCTCGGTCATTTCTTACAGCTCTGTTTTTAAAATGGTGAAAATTCCTCTCGCGCTCTTAAGTTGTATATTAATTCATCGACTGACGTTCACATACAGACAAACACAAAGTTAAACCAAACCAAAACACATTCTATGACTATGATGTATATGCAACCACGCCCATATCCAGTATACAATACAGTCTGGCCGTAGCTATGATTTTAGCAATACTAAGCCTAGTTCCCTGTTCTCTAGAGAACAGACACCAAATACAGACTAATGTTTTGTACTTTTAAAACATTTATTTATTTATTCAGTCAATCGCCCAATGCAATTGTGAACATTTGTTTCAATGCATCTATACTGTGTTTGTTGACCTAAAAGTAAAATATATACAAGAATCCATCTGTAGAATAATACCCAGTGTTCCAGAAAACATCTCAAGGATGTCCTCAGTGTCATCAACGGTAGCTTCGGTTTGAATTTAGAAGAAAAGATCCCACATCCAGTGCTGTATGTGATTCTTGACTTTACAACAAATCACTTACACCATTCAGCCATGACATTGTGACCACCTAATATCATGTAGATCCCTCTTTTGCCATCACAACTGCCCAAGCCCATCGAGGCATGGACTCCACTAGATCTCTGTCATATCTGGCACCATCAACGTCAGCAGCAGATCTTTTAAGTCCTGTAAGTTGTGAGGTGGGGCCTCCATGGATTGGGCTTCCCATCCCACAGATGCTCGATTGAATCAGGGTTAATGGGAATTTGGAGGCCCAGTCAACACCTTAACTTGCTGCTTTTTCTTCCACGGTCACTTTTGAAAGGTACCGATCACTGCAGACCGGGAACACACCCCTTAGAGCTGCAGTTTTGGAGATGCTCTGACCCGGTCATATAGCCATCACAATTTAGTGCCTGTCAAAGGTGCTTAAATCCTGACGTGTAGCCATTTTTTCCTGCTTCTAGCACATCACCTGTGAGGGGAAAATGTTCACTTGCTGCCTAATACTATATCCCACCGACTGACCGGTGCCGTGCTCAGTGTTATTCACTTCACATACGAACATTGTTTGCTGTATCAACACGTCCAATATTCACTCACAATTCTGTCCTGCGGAGAACATTTTTTGAGTTTCTTTGGTTTTGATAAATGCTTGACTCTGTTCACCTGCCATTTTTGTTTTTGCCTGAAGGAACTAGAAGACTTCACTGTGCGGCGTAGTGATTCGTTTCCATGTGCTGTGAGAAAAAAGATTTAGATGTTAGGGATAAAAATCCAGGTGTCAATCAGCCTAAAGTACAGTACAACTCCTACTCCAACTATTATTTGTGCTTTTACAAGATATTTGTGCTGTTATGCCGAATGTTTTCGTTTTCGTATCACCGTCTGTGCTGTTTTGCATCACTGTCTGTTGGTGCTTTGGGTCTAGAGGAGCACATGACAAAAAACCCCCAGAAAAACAACTTGAAAATCTGTAATAAATATACGAGAGTGGTCTGTGAGTGAATGGTGTTGTGCCTGTAAGAGAAACAGAGAGAGATAGTTATGCTAAAAGAGGAGTGGGCAAAGAGAAATACAAAGCTTGAAGGACAATATATGTGCCTGCAACTGTGTGTCTGTTTGCCTGTTTGAGTCCAAGAGAGAGGATGCTGTGTGTGTGCGTGCGTGTGTGTGTGTGTGTGTGGTTGTGAGAGAGAAAGGGACAGAGAGAGACAGCGTGCTGAGGAGTGTCTCTAAAACAGGGGCAGCTGTAGTGTAGTTAATGAGGCCTGCAGTCGAAAGCCCAGTGTGTGAGCACATCGTGTATGTGTGTGTCAGCGCGTGTGTGTGTGTGTGTGTGTATGTCTCCGGGAGAGAGATCGAGAGACAGTAAATGTGTGTGTTTTCGTGTGAGCGAGGTGAGTTACCCAGTGTGCAGTCTTGCTTGACCCTCAGTAAGCCTGTCACCTGGAACCAACGGGCCTCAGAGAGGAGAGAGCAGGAGGGAGGGCGTGAGGATAAAACAGAGACAGTGAGGAAGAGTTTTTTTTTTTTTTAAAGGCGGCGCCTCTCACTCAACCGAATAACTGGAGCAGACTTTCAGCATGGCTGCTAACAAGCTCTGTGTCTCTCATTCACTCTCTCTCTCTCTCCCTCTCTGTTTCCTTTCATTTGTCTCTCTCTCGTTACCCCACCGTTTCTTAGCCCTCTCCAGAGTGGCACTTTAATGAACAGAGTGTGTGCGTGGAGCGGCCAGGTTACCATAAGAGATGCCTCACTTCTGATTATAAAACCCATGTAAAGAGACAAAGAGACAGAAAGAGAAAAGGCCTCTGCTGTGACAGGCTCCAGCAGCTTTTCACCCCACGGGGTACTGAGCCGACAATATCAAGTCCGCTGCCTTAATAGAAGCATGCTAAGCTAGCCGCCGCTAACAGTTGCCCACTGAGTTGCTCCTTAATGGACTTTTTGTTAGAGATGGTTGCTGTAGCAACAAAGCAACACTGGAAAGATAGCTGGGACATTTTAAGTCAAAACTGAGTCATTGAAGAGGATTGTTAGTTATGAAAAGTCCTCAAAGGAAATGTGCATGGTCGCCGTGTTTCTGAGAAGGAAGTCATGCGTCAACCAAAACTATTCAAACTTTGGCAGGACGTACTGTGTTCATGGAGAACCCCATCAATCAGTAAGAGGTCGGTCAAAAAAAAATGTTTTCAAAGCAGAAGTCAACCTGGTTTGCCTCACTAGTGCTGTCCATCTATTAACCCATAGAACTGTAAACATGGCGTGTTGTAGTTTTGGATGGAGCTTGTGCTGTGAGTATTTCTTTATGAATGCTAATGCGATGCGTTTATACGCATAGGAGGAATAAACTGTTGGTCATCGAGGAATGGCATGTAATCAGCTCAGCTTTGGTAGGACTGATAGGTTTGCTTTAAAACTTTGGACAGAGCTGTTCTCCAGTGTTTTCAGCCTTTATGCTAAGCTAAGCCAATAACTTGGTTTTGTCATGTGGTCGGTGTTGATCTTCTCATCACAATTTCAGAGAGAAAGAAAAATAATTAGATTTCCTCAAAATATTACACTGCTCCTTTAAAACAGATGGCAGTTTAGTATGCCGGAGCAGGAAGAATATTTCAACATGTTTGCAATGATCTTGTTTAAACAATTTTTAAAATAGCAGTGCCTTATTGTTTCAAAAACACAGAAAGTCTTCTCTCCAAATTTAATTTGTTAAGAAAACAAGTGTGTGTCTATACGTGTCTATATATCATGCTTCCTCTGTGGATTTGGTGGCAGCATGTTTGCTATTTGTGCGATGCTGAAGCAGCCCAGTGGGCTAACTGAGACGAGAGTGTAGATGGATGCTGCGAAACATGTGTAACTGAGTACGTGTGATGACTTTGCCAGTGGAGAGGTCTCTCCAGAACAACAGAGGTCCCCCTGGTGTCAGCAGAGATCCCTGTGGTGGACTCTGCCATGGGCTTGCCTATGAGGAAATAAAAGGGGTCTCTGCAAGCAGAGTGTGTGTGATGGTGGGATTTGGAGGGCAGGTTTTTTTTTTTTCTTGTCCGCCTGTGAGAGTAGAGCCCTAACAGGCAATCACAGTGGAGGAGGGTGTGTGTGAGGGCATCCATCATAATATTGTCTGCCCAAGGGCCAGTTTCTCACACACTCGAATTGTAGAGATAGCACTGACAGTAGCACACACTGTCACTCAGACACGTCTGTACACGATATACACAAACAAGACAAACACACACTCATTCCCCTGCAAAATCTGCCAGTGTACACACACACACACACACGGCCATGCCAATGCCTTCACATACTGCTTCTACACACCTCTGAGCCGCACACTCTCCTCCCTCCACACACATACACAAACCTTGCCTCTCGCTATTCCCTCAGCAGCAGCAGCAGTAGGCAGGCAGGCAGACATGGTACAGTGTGTAGTACAGTGCAATGTGGTGTGATGGTGGTGGTGGTGGTGGTGGTGATTCTTTGCTGAGAGGAGCGGTCCAGTCTAGACGGAGGCGATAGACATCTCATTAGGCTCTCGCTTGCTCTCCCTCCTCTACAGCGCCCGCCGGCAAGCAGCCTGTCCTCACTCTGAGGGCCTGAATAGAGGGGAAAGGAGGCAGAAAGAGGATGGAGGAGAGGGGAAGGTGGTAGAAAAGGAGGTGAGAGGCAAGGAGGGGATATCAGAGAGGAGAAGAGGAGTAGAAGACGAGGGAGAGGAGAGGAGATGAAATGAGAAGGATAATAGGAGGGAGTGAAGGAGGGAAAATTAGACAATGATGATAGCAATAATAGTCTTGATCCTCCAGGAGGCCCACTCCCAGAGGCTCCCTCCTTCTCCCTCTCTCTCTCTCTCTCTCTCCCCTTCTAATGCTCCTTCTCTCCTTCAGTCCCTCTGCCTCCCTCCCTCATAGCTTCCCTCCTGCTGCTGTTTCACTCTTAATTAATTTCTCACTACTCACCAGAGCCCAGAGCTGCAGCTCTCCTCAGCCGGCCTCCGAGACTGCTCTCAGATCAGCGCTCCCCCTCACAGCCACAGCAGCTCATCTCTGCCTATACCGAGTTTGGCCTCAAATCGGTGTCGAACATGGGCCGTGACTTTGCCATGAGGTATGGATCTGCGCTCAGATCAGTTTCACTTGCTCGATTCACAGCTAGACTAGCTAGTCAGCTTGGCTTCACGGAGGTCAGTTGATGTGCACTTTGGTGTGTGGCAAAGTCAAATCAGTTTTCTTCCACAACCATAAACTGCCCCTGTCATCTTCATTCATTTTGGTGCTCATGTAGAGGCATCCGTCGAATCACATCTAATTAATTAAACCTAAGAAACAAACTTTTACAAGCTGCTTCTTAAAATGACCCCATGTTTGATGCTTTCAAAATAAAAGCATCAAACAAGATGGAAAATATTAAATATTGGTTTATTTTTGTAACGTGACCATCCGTTGTATCGATAAGAGTGTGATTTGCAAATGCAATACTCTAGGTTTAAATAAAGCAAACAGTAAAAAAACACCAGTAGTTCCCAAACCTTTGGCTTGAAGAAGTGAAAGCATTCAGTCTTTCACAACAAAAAGGCAATTATTAGAGAATTTAAAAAAAAAGGTAATTGCTATTCATCACAGTTTACAGACTGACTTCCAGAGTCAACTTTGAGCTCCTGTAGTCGTGCACACATTGAGTTTTACCTCCAAATCAAACACTTCATCTGTCTGAACTATTGGCTTGTTTGCAACCGATCCCTAATTTGACCGCTCGTGTTTCTTGCCCCGTCAGATCTTTGAACAATGCCGCTGTGTTTCCACAGCCCTGCAGTTAACTTGGTAAGTTTAATGGTATCACAATCGACAAAAATGGCAGCCAAAACTATGAAAACAAGACCCGAGTTGTAACTGAATCACCCGCTAAATAGTTTTTTGGACATTCTTTTGACCAAATGCACTTAATCTCCACTTACATCAGCAGCAACTAAACACACACACAGACTCACACCCCTACACCCACTTAGCCCTATAACCTTTGCCTTCCTCCCTAATTCCCAGCCCATGGTAATCCTAGCCCAGGGCATACCCTAAAGTGCTCACTGAAGCTTTTTCTGCTGGCTACCTAGTGCATCACAAAAGGAGGAAGGAGCCCTGACCTAAGGTTTACCACCACCCACACACAAACACACACACACACAAGAATGCAAAGGCACACACTCTCCTATACCCCAGAGCAGTGGGTCTCTTCCCTTAGCTGAAATAGAGATTCCTTTATTTCCGAGCTTCCTATAGCAGTAATTGTTCAGTGAGTTACAGGAGGGACGGTAGGACAAAAAAACTGAAAAAAAAAAGAAACTGTGCAGACGTTCTCAAGGTCGCTCTTCAGTGTGTACAGAGACAAAGAGAGAAATGCATGGATGAGCTCAAGGTCACATGTGTATTGCAACTTTCCTCAGGGGAACCAATCACTGTTGGCCTTTAAGTTTGACCTTTAACCCCCATGGCCACCAATTTAACTAAGGGTAAATCCTTTATAGTATTGCACTGCGTTTTCTCCCAGCTCTCTACTACTACTACTACTCACAATGTTTATCCCTACCTTTAGAGACCACTTGGCCTCTCTCTGTCATTCAGTGCACTTTAGTTACCTGGATATGCTCAGCTGTCTGCAGTAACCCAATTTTCTTGAATGCCACGTCACACGAGAAACCTGGTTTGCTATAGATGAGGACAAAGATGGTAAACACGGGTGTTATGCTTAACTGGGTTTTAACAGTTTTTTTTCCTTACATATGGTCATGTGTATGACAAAGACTTCAGACAGGAAGAGGGTGCAGAAGTTTGGTGGTATGAAAGGAAACATCATTACTCATAGCGATGTGTCCTGGATCCAAAGTGATTAGGTCCAAAGTCTAGACTAAAACTTAAAAGTTAAGTCTGTTTTCAGTGCTGTTCAGACATATGAGCACAGTAACCTGATTTCGCCCCAATAATCAGGTTTCTGTTGTGCATATAAATGTAGCCATTATCTCCTTTTGACCAAACCATTCTTCCACATACTCCGCTCTCCTCTCCTCTCCTCTCCTCTCCTCTCCTCTGCTTCCATTGCTGGTTAAATGAGCCACGGGGGAGCATCATACAAGCCATAACCTAGCAGCTGGAGCTTCCAGTTGGGTTAAGAATGAGAAGGAGAGGGAATGAGAGAGACAGACTTGATACTCCTCACGGAGAAAGCAAAAAGCAGGGCTTACAGGGATAGAGCCTGATGCTTAAAGTCAAATTTGTTCTGTGTGAGTATTTTGTATTATGTTACAGAAGATTTACTCTTTTCTCCATCTTCTTTTCATTATAGTCCCTGCATCATTTCTGTTTTTGCACATTTACATGTATACATTTTTTGCTGTTTGTGTGTCTATGTGCTGCACAAACCCTGATAAAACCTTATTCCATGTTTCGAGACACCCGTGTATACTTGCTAGATTACTCCAGTAGAAATCAAGTCCCGGATCTCTACATGCTTTCTGCACAGTTGAGTAATCAACTGTTGCAATGGTTGCAATAGTATTACGGCACATGATTTAGAGATGATCTACATGCTGACGTGAAAGTGGAGCTACGAAAACGCGGTGGATCACAAGTTAGGTGTGACTTGTAGCTCTCCTCTTCCATCGCTAGTGATAAGAGGAGAGGACTTAAATCCAGCAGACAGTGTAAAATGCAGCAGTGTCCAGGCTGCCAGAAACCACAGTGCATTCATCTTCAGCTGTTGAGAGAACTCAGTGGGAACCGAAAGGACTCTTACAAGGACGATGAAAACTTGAGGACAGCTAGACTTACAGCTCAGAGACCAGAATATGGTGAGAATCGTGCATACGTGAACACGAACACGTTACTGTGTTACTTTGTGTTCCATATTATCGTGAATACAGTATATTTTCAAAAACAGCATACTAAACCATAGTACTAAACACTAAACAGACATGCGCTTTAGTCCTGGTCTCCCTCCACCGTCTTCTCTCATCACTTTGTGCAAGTTTCTCTATTTGCTTTCCTTCCTCTGCACTGTACAAGAACTACATCCGAGTTTGCAACATGCAATCTGCTAATTTTAATATGAGGCAATTTTGCTCACAAATGACATTGCTTAAACACGAGGTCTTGCATTTTGATCACTGTCAGTTTACGTCACATGATCCTTAAAAGAGACTCATCTCTTATCCAAGTACGTGTTTTTCATCATTTGTTCCGGTATCTCTTAACCTGATGGAAATGAATTTGACCCGATGATGAGGACTGGTCTAGATGTCTTACAGTAACGTGTGATCTTTGTATTGCTTCAAATTATCACTTTAATTTGAAGGACATCTCTGCATGGTTGGATTTTATATCATAAAAAGCTATTAAGAAGAGGATGATAGCCTAAAGCTATCACTTGCGATATATGTCAGTATAAATGAGATAATTAGTAGAATCAATGCAATATGTTATTCATGGAGTCTAATATGAGCAGGAAGGATGAACCAATGAATGAGTCAAGCAGTTTGGCTCTCGCAGTAAGTTACGTAACCATCCTTGTAGTCTTATGGGTGGGGGGATGTTGACACAGGAAGTATACTTAGAAAGGTAGTGGTAGGGGGTGCTAATCCAGATAAATTTGATTATTCTGCATCACCCAGAAATGTGTTAAAATTTACACATCACTTGAGTCCGATAACGAGATTTGAAATGAATAATGAGATTTAAAAAAACAACAACAACGGCATGCATGCAGAAGGGGCTAATCTGGGATTGTTATTTCTGATGTAGTTTTACACATTTTGCGCCACCATTTAATGTTTTATGACAAGCCTACCTCACCATCTGTGCACCATGAAAACCAAGATAAATGTAAATGTCTGACTTGAACGTGGCATCCCGTGGGATTTTTATTTATCCTCCATGTTCTCACATTTAGAATAACACAATTATCACATTTAGGACTTTATATCAGATCAAACTGCTGTCAGAAATCCCCAATGGCGTCTCGTTCATTACGAGTTGAAAAGCCCAGACGTGAACCTAAATCAGACCTCCTATTGTGTGTCGTGTGGGAGGACGGGGAGGGAAAAGGTAAGGGGGTGGAAAGTACAGGCCAAGCATAAGCAGGCGAGCCGACCAAGTAGACAGGACTGCTCCCCAACCTCCCACCCGTGAACACTGACACTAATTGAGAGGTCTATGAAATATAGATGATCTCTGTGGTGGGCCCCCTCTCACTCTCTCCTCTCCACTGTTCCCCACGTCCTCTGTCTGCCTGCTTGAGTGACTCAAGATCACGATTTCATGCAGACACTGTGTTGGCATGGGCATGCCCCGCTGCACACTAGGTATATCAGGGATGGTCCGATGGACATGATTGGTCAGCCCAGTTGGTCAGTGTGTGTATGTGTGTGAGACAGAGACAGCATAAGGAGCGAGGAGACAAAAGTGACTGATTAGTTTTTTTGTAATAAATAACATGTGCAAAGGAGTGACAATTATAATTACATACCGTATGCTTGTATGTGTGTGTTCTTACTCGCTTTTCTTGTAATCACAAAATATCCTGTCAAGGAGAGAAATGTGAGAAAAATCTTTGAAAACAAAATTCCCCTCACTTGTGGACTATTTTAGTGCTAGGTTTAGGTTGGTGGTTTGTGTTTTTTAGTTTCCTTGTTGAACACTGTCCACATCAGAAGGGGCATCTTGGTGGCGAGGAGCTATGGCGGGCAAGAATGTTGTGAGGGAAGAAGTGGTAAACCGGAAACATACGACCCAAAGGATGCACACAAAATTCTCACAACATTGTTGACCAATTTAGGTGACAGTGTAGTGGGTGGCATATAAGCCTGTGGGAAAACGCTGACTACTTCCTTCAGCTTCAGTCTAACTAAAAAAGCCCCACATTGTTTTGGTTGCAAATCTGCAATTTTGCATGTGGATACTTGCCCAATATCTGTCATATCGGATGAATCTGCAACTTGCAACTTACGCCCAATGCCAAAATTCATTGCAGGAAGTACAGCAGTGCGTCTGCTATGTAGCAAGGTAGAAAGAAAGGGAGTGGGTAGCAGATAGACATGTAGCGTCTCAGAATTGAGACTTGAGTTTGTGTTTCCGTCACAACAATTCATCTTCTAAACTGTAACCCCGATCCTTCCTCAGAGAAGTAGCGAATAGGCTTCTCTTATATTTGCTTTCTTGCTGAGAGGTTTATGAGAAGTTTGATACCCCTATAATATCTGCATGACATGAATATGAAACCGAGAAGCAGCAGTTAGTTAGCTTAGCTTGGCGCAGACTAGAAGCAGCTAACCTGAGTGTAAAAACAACACGTTGCAGTCTTAAGGGGGATTATGAGCAAGACTGCCATACTGTCATGCATGGATTAAAAAAAAGAAAAAAAGAGTTTTACAGGTGTTGGTAGGTGGATTTTGTTACCCTTGGATGGAGCCAGGCTAGCTGTTTCCAGCTAAGCTAAGCTGTCTGTGGCTCCACAGGCCTACTGACTGTCCAGACACGAGAGTGGTATAAAGCTTTTCATCTCGCAAGGTTATTTCCTAAAATATCATGACAACAGATGACAATTAATCAAATTCAAACAATATCAGCAAGGCTTTCCAAACAAGGTCAAGAGATCAGGAGGGCACTTAAACGTATACGCAGACGCTCTGTAAGTCAGGCGAGCAAGGGGACTTCATGCTGACCCTTGGCTTTATCATCATGTGTGTAATGTGGAGGTTAGGGTTAGAGGTTAGCCCTGCGAAGGTCTTCACAAGTGTAATTATACAAAGGTTTTTTTCGTGTGTGTGGGTGTGTGTGTGTGTGTGTATATGTTTCTTTAGAGGGAGCAAAAGGATGGAGAGGTCACTTACTTGCCCTGCAGCTGCAGAGGAGATGTTTAAAGGCCAAGGATAGAGGACGGACCACTGTGGTTATTTTTAGGGGATCTACCAAGACCAAATTCACTGAGGGATTACACTATAACCTTATATCTAAACTACTTCCTCTCTCTTTCAATCCCATAGTCTCTCTCTCATTCCTTTCTTTTTCAAAATGTTACTCTTTCGCTCATCTTGCGCACTCTAATTTGTCTTTTATCATCTTTAACTGCACTTCAGTAAAAATTAAGCAGCTATTTTGACACTAATTTCATATAGAAAGAAATGCGTCAATATTTATCTCGAAGAAGTAAGAAAAAAACGCATTATTAGAATTGGAAAGCTCTGTCCCGGTGTGTGTATCTTTGGCAATAACACACGCGCGCACACACACTCCCTCCTGTCCCGGCTTTCGAGAATTCCAGGAGAATGTTGCTTACCATCAGCACTTTGCCTTGGCTGTCAGTCGTCTCCCTGCTCCCTCCGATGGCTCACACTCAAGTGGGAAATCGTGCCTCCGTGTGAGTGTGTGCGAGCGCATGTTGTGTGTGTGTGTGTGTGTGTGTGAGAGAGAGGGTGTGTATGTGCAGATGCACTTGACTGTTAGAATACGCATGTGCTTGTGCATGATCAGCTGAATAGCATGGCGTCGTTCTCCGTCTTTACCGTGGAACAATACTGGGTGTAGCGCCGAGAAAGAGCTCTCTCTGTCTGAAAATAAAAAGATCTTAGTTTTCATGGAATACCGGCGCTCAATTTTGCCCTTTTCCGCATGATAACTGACATAAGCTGACATCGGGGTCGGCCATGCAGTCAATTGTAGAGCTGTGGAAAGCCATTCTGGTCCACTCCAGCGGTTAAGCCCCTTTAAATCTCATCATCT
Source organism: Nibea albiflora (assembly GCA_014281875.1). Taxonomy (NCBI): domain Eukaryota; kingdom Metazoa; phylum Chordata; class Actinopteri; family Sciaenidae; genus Nibea; species Nibea albiflora. The sequence goes on along the minus strand of CM024804.1, from coordinate 19,068,755 downwards.
CCCTCATCAGCATCTGCAATGCATTTTCCTCCAAATGTCACATTATAATTTGTGAGAGTCCAAATCAGCCACACTTTTCTTTATAGGTGAGTGTGGGAATCAATGAATTGAGCTGCAGGAGAAAGTCAGCGCATGGGAGACAGACAGCAATAGAAGGGCAAAAGAGTGGCCGTGAACGTGCTTCCTCGGTGTCCATTAACTGCTCTAGCCTTCTCTGTGTCTCTTTCTTGTTTTATCCCTGTCCCCTGTCCCTATGTAGACATACGAACAGCAGGCAGTGTTCATCCTCTTGCCCTTTTCCTCATCCTCTAAAATGTATTTCTCTGAATTTTCGTCAATTTCGTCTATATTGCCTCTGGATGATTAGACCTCTAGTGCTGGAAATGTGACAAAACTCTATGAACCAGGGGGAATTATATCGGAATAAGTTGTCCTCCCCTAACAGGTGCAGAAAAAGACTGAGGGAGATGTCAATCAAGGTCAGTTTATAGCACTAACATAGTCCAGACGTCCAACATAACACACACAGTAGCTTCTAAAGTACTGAGATTAGACCAAATGTATTAAATTAACTAATTAGTTTGGAAATACCTACATCTGTTACATTGGCTATGTTCCAGTAGCACTATAATCTTCAAAAATTAACCTAATATACCACTTGATACCTTGAGATCTGAATATACGGTTGCTTGTAATACAAAAAGCCAGATTATACGGTGCCTGTACATTGGAGTGGTACTTGATTTAATTCAAAAGAACTCTGGTGCTATCGAGCAGTTAAAGTCATTTCTGGTTTGAATGTACTCACCTGAACCTTTTTCATTCCAAACAACTGCACTAAGAAGAGGTCTATTTTTCTATTTTTTCTCCCCAGTTTGTAAAGTCCAATAGACCTTTCAATATTTCTGATGGGCATAGTGAGTCGTCATAGCAGCAGATGCACGGGTTTAACAAGTAACCTTGACCTTCTGTTCCAGTTTTTCAGTAAGGCCAGCACTGATATTATCAGGGCCTGAAAAAAATGGAATACAGCCATCATTCATGATATTAGTTACACCTATGATTGACAAGTTAGTGAAGGGTCTTTTTTTTCTTTTCTTCTTGGAGTGTGGTTCTTGTCGAACTCCTACTGTTGGACGGGGTGTAGGCAGACGTGGTTCACATATGGAGTTACAAACACATAGAGTTGTCAGCCACTTCTTGAGCCTCACTGGAAGGTGTTGCATGAACAAAGGTTCACACTGCCCCCTCGACACATCCCACCCTTCTTCTGGCATAACCGCCTTAAACATTTGGAACGCACACTTATGCTGTGTTTTTTTTTTTTCCTCAAAGAATTGTTCCGGTATTTTTTTAAGTGCCGTTGTTCGAAGTACTTATTGTGTATTACCGACTGTAGACGGCGGTCAGCGCGCCATCAGTTTGGAGAGGAGACATCAGGTCATCAGAAAAAACCACATGAAGACTTACCTGAAAAAAATGCTATATTAATAATATTTTCACTGCTTTACCTTGTCAGCCAGGCATTTTCTTTTCTTTGTAGGAGGTCTCTATTTCTTCTAGTTCAACTGTGCCCATACTATATTACACTGCAGATCAGCTGTTTGGGGTCAGAATGTTGCAAGATCAGAGTGAAATCAAATTTCACCTTTCTAAAGTTTCAATGATGGCGAATGCTTGTTTTTTTTTGTTTTTTTTTGGAGGCCTGAATGCCTGGAACAGCTCCTGATAATTGAGCCTACAATATGTCTCTGTAGTGCTTCAGTGCACCCTTGGCATGAGTTAACTTTCAGGTAGTTTGTGCAGAATGCAGCTCATAATACGCCCATATACTGTGTGAATCATGTTCTGCCCCAAATATAGTAACGGAATCAGTGAAATGATAAATGTGGGTTTACTTCATATTAATATATCTTCGTAAACCTGAGACGTGTTTGCAGCTATAATTTCTCAAGTGATATACCGCGCTTCTTAAAGCCACTCCTCTCCGCTTTCCTCCATTTTCCCAAATTCTTCTCTCTTTAGTAGCCCGTCCACCTCCCTTGTGTCCTCTTTCATCCAGCTTTCAAATCATCCGTCTTCTTTTTTTTTTCACCAGTCCTCCTTCTCTCTCTCTCTCTCTCCCCTCCCTGTCCTCCGATTTCCTTCCTTCTCCCCCCTCGCCCAGGTTTGTCGTCTGCCACTGTGGCATGCTAACACTCTGACAATGCAGGCCGCTGAATAATTGATGTGTGGATGTGAAAGTTTGATGCCTGACTCGCGGGCAGATTGAACCTGCAGGCAGCATGCCTTTGCCCATCAGCCGACTCCCTGCTCTCTGCGCCACTCAACACTCCCTTTTACACACACACGCACACACACACACGTACACACATATACACACACACACACGCACACACACACACCTTAGCATACAGTTCACATATCTCCCAATGGACTACTCCACTTCTCTCAGACTCATTGTAAAACCTCTCAGATATTTGCTGCAAGATTCTGTAACTGTTACACACAGAAATTGACCTAGAATATGTTGTACTTTTACCAATACTTGGCCTATCACCTCGACGACGCTGATGGAATAAACAAATGCCATATTTTCTGGAAAAGGTAGAGCGCAAGTTGAAAACACCACCTCGGTGTTGACAGATGTAAAAAAAAAAAAAATCATGAAAAAATCATGAGTTAAGCAACAAGAAAACGTGTTTGAGCCGAATTACGGAAAAGTCCAAAAGTCACATGATGCTCACCGTTTGACCCTTATCGCACACATTGGACACACTGGAGCGGGACAAACAGAATCTCACAGCGTATAATATGAAGCATAAATAGCATGCAAATGCCAATAAGGAGTGCTGCATTGGATTCATGAGCCTTTTGTGTATCATTTCGCCTGACTTATCACCTGAAGAGCCAATCTTTCCTGTAATGGCTAACCAGGAAATGTCGCTTTTTTAATATTACCTTCATAAAACTAAGGCTGGCATGTAGAGGTCCGGATATCGTTATACCTCAACAATATGTTTCGCCTCGACAGCTACAACCACCCTAGAAGAAAATGTGCTAGCACCAAAGTAGAGAAGTCACTAAGTGCCATGTGACTTGGGGATTTCACTGTCAGTAGCAGTTTGAGTGAACTTACAGTAGACTTGACTCATATTTCCCAAGCGGTAGGATTTGCTGCATCCATAAATTAGTTAGAATCTAAATACTCGCTCTAAGTACTTACATAGAAACTGGTTTACAGTTTAATAGGCTCTCTTGCTGTTAGGATTTTTTCACAGCAAATTCTGAATTATATTATGAATTATCATTTCATCAACCAAACTTGGTTAACCTACGGTTACCAAGAAAGCCAATTTGAGAATGTCTTTAGCAATAACTGAGGACCGTTTTTCTCATTTCTTTCGGCATCATTCACATTCAGCGAAGATCAGAGATTAAATCACAGCTAAATTTAGGAACAAGCTGTTTTACACAACTTTGTAATCACTTTTTTAATGACAGCACTTTATTATATTTACACGAAGATGTTCACACCGTCATGTGTATCCTGGTGCTGTATACTAACTGCAAAGCATCTCAGTCCAAAATAACTGGATTTACAGTAAATGATGGCTCACACAAAGAAAAGCAGCATGTTAACATATTTGTGAAGCCGTTTTTCAAGTCACATTTCTTTTCTGTCCGCTCATTGATTAATCGACTACTTGTTCAAGATTTCAAGCCTCAAAAACAGGAAGAGTGCCTGACTTGTGCCTTTACCGGAGATCGTGAATAATCCCAGGGCCCCTGAACTACCCACTATGTTGAACAACAGGTAAGAAACTCAATGACGTTAACCACAACAGCAAGCTAGCAAATTTTAATTCCCAAAGCAAAATAGCAAACATAAGCTTACTGCAGCTTCAGAGTCATTACCATTTGACAAACAATCCAACACCGACTCCAGTAATGTGTTATTTAGTTATGTGTGTCAATACACATAACGATAAGTTTTTCCTCACTCGAACCGAGGGTCGAAGGACAGAGGGTGTCACTCCCTGTACAGACTGTAAAGCCCTCTGAGGCAAAATGTGTTTTGTGACTTTGGGCTATACAAATAAAATTTGATTTGATTTGATTTGATACAAAATGAAATACATGAATGAGCTCCACCTCAGACTGAGAGTGATATAACGTTAGATGTGTCTAAAATGTCATCTCATTTCTGCTTAAACCCTCAAGTTATCTCTGTGGTTTCCTACAACTGCTGCTAAATGCTAAGGCAGAAACATTTTACTAATCACGCCTTTAAGCATCAGAGTCACTGCTTACATGCCCAGATTTAAAATGCCTCGATTTGAGCATTTTTTTTCTCTTTAATCTACAAGGCCTCCTAAGTGTTTGCGCTCCTTTAAATATACTGTGGAAATTACTGTTTATAGCCGCAGGATTTGTGTCTCATATTTCTCCCTCAGGTCAGAATTGAAATGGGCCAGGAGTGCCTCCATGAACTCTGCCTCATCTTAATGGAACTCAAATGGCTTAAAGCAGCAGGAGTTTGGCATCCAGGTAAGATTAACCTGTTTATGAAGAATCTTATGGCAGACTCAACAAAGAGGTGTCCTTGCTCTGTTCAGATTTAACCAAGCTTGACTCATATGAACTTGTGTGTTTAATATCAGACTGAAGCACGTGCAAAAAAAAAATCTGCTTAAATATCACAAGCTAAGCGATATTTTTTGCATGAATATTGTTGAAAGTATTGCATGTAGAATAGACTTCAAAGTTTCTTTCAAAACACAATAAATATCTTGGAAAATAGTTGCTGAAAACATGCGATTTGAAGGATATATTTCTGAAATGTGGAGTTTGAGGTTTCAGTTTCACACCAGTTTTCAGTCCAGGATTTTGTGGGCGGTCCTAAAGGGTGGCTCGATGACATGCTGAGGCCTCCCTGAGCGTACCCTGCAGCCCTGGCAGAGAGGTAGGGATTGATTCATCTCTCTCAGGGTGTTTCAAAGTTAGACATGTGATTCTCTGAGCTCATCTGACACTTTGAGTCATTTCAAAATTGCGGTTGGACTGCTCCATCGAGTGAGCGTGGCTTCAACGCATTCAGCAGACACACCCCCCCACAGTCCTGCAGCTGAGAATACTGCTCATTTTAAACTTGTTAATCATTCAGATTTGGCTGGGTGGTCAATAACACTTTGTTCATTAGTCTGATAAACTCAGAGCACACACATTATTCTTACTTTACAGTGACTTTAAACAAATAATCAATTTATTAGTCAGTTGGCAATTATTTTGATGATGATGATGAGTAAGTTTTGCTTTTTTTGTCTTACATGGTAGTAAACTGCACATATTGTTATGTTATAGACCAAGTGATGAACTGAGTAATGAAGAAAATAATGCAATATAATAATAAGTTGACAATAAAAATAACCGTGAGTTGGAGCCCTAGTTTACAGTCAGTGTGTTTCGATGCAATGTGCTTTACCTGGTGGCATTCCTGCTTCTCCCTCTCTGGCTTCCTCTCCTTCTATCTACTGTATGTGAATGTGTCATCGAGGAGACGTTCGGGCCCTGCCTGCTGATTTATTCATGATATGACTTTTAATATCATTTACTGGGACATAGGAGTCTGCATCTCAAATAGGCCCGCAGGCACCTTTGTGTGCCCGCGTGTGTGTGTGTGTGTGTGTGTGTGTGTGTGACAGAGAAAGAAAGAAACAGAATGCACTTAAACACGCGCATGCGTGTGTTTGCCTACGGTACGCGTGCATTTCTGCATACGCTTTGGTGCGCGTATAAATTGGGCACGCGCACGTGCAATTGCATTTCTTTCTATTTCGTCAGGGATGAAATCGTGACAAATTGGGTTTGTGACAAAGTGTGTTTGGGCCAGTGAGGAGGTGGACTTCATGATGATTGCCTATAATAGGGTTGTGATTGAGTTATCGGACAACAGTAGGAAGCCATTGTGTAATGGGCAATAGCTAGCAATGGGGGCCGATACCAATCTGTTAAGCAGCATAGGGTGTGGAGAGGAATGTAGGAGGAGGTGTCTAGTTTCTGTGGTGGGTGACTGTGTTGTTAGCCAACATGCATGTGCGCTTTGTGTGTGTTTGCATTTGATTTATTGCTATGTATTTGTCGGCACACGTTTGACAGTCACAGTAGCAAAGCCAAGGACAGATGTAAACCAATGTAACCTGCAGCCAATGTAAATGTAGTTTTGCCGACTAAATGATGAAACCCGCTATCCATGTTTTATTCTTACTAGATGGCTATATATTCAATTTAACAACCGCAACGACACATTCCATATTTTCTTTTCTCAGTTAGCTCCATATGTGTGCAGCGCTTTTTTTTTTTTTTTTTGTCTAACCATACCTATTAGTGACTATAATTAAATGATGAGGAATAGGTGGGTGGATGGAACAGGAGGCAGACAGAGAAGGGGGTGGCTGGAAAGCGTGATTTAATTTGGTTATGATCTAATTTGCTTTGATTAAAAATGTATGCAAATCCCTCTTAGCATAAGGGATCAGTGAGGAGAGGCGACACCTCACTTGCTCTCTCTCTCTCTCTCTCTCTCCCTCTCCGTCTCACTCCCGCTGTCACCCCTCCCTCCTCCTCAGCCCTCCTCCTCCTCCCCCTGTCTGTGGCCACTAATGTGAGATGTGTGAATCGGAGGGTGCAGCGTGTACATGTGTGCGTGTGTTGTCGGAGGTGTGCTCTCTATTTTTTTTTTTTTTCTTCCTCTCGGCGAGATGAGCCCACTCGCATTGGGTGTTATTGCACCTCATATCTGTTGGCTGAGAGTCTGCTACAAGCTGGCTCCGGTTCTGGGGTGATTCTGCGAGAGCGTGTGGGGTTTTTTGTATGTGTGTTTGTTTGGCCTGACCCTGTCTGCCGGTGAGTCTTGTGTAGGAGTGACTTTGCCATGCCGCCCATGTCTCCCAGAGGTTGATACTCCCTACAGCCCAACACTGAAGGTCACACCGCTGAACACACTCTCCTCTTTTCAGCTTCCTTGACCATTCTTCATTCCTTGTTGATCTTTTCTTTCTTCCTGTCTATCGTTCTGCTCTTCTCTTTCGCACATGAACGCACGCAGCTTTGCCCTCTACCTCTGTCCAGTCTGTCCTCTGTGCTCCTGGCCACGGACAACCTTTAGCCTCAGAAACAAACCGTACATGCGCACCTCCACTCAGAATCTCTGTGTGCGCTCGTGATTCTGCTCTATTGTGTCTGAATAAGGAGCAGGCCATCTAGGTAACTGCATCTATTTGCATGGGGGCTCAGAGTATTCGTGTCACTCTCAATTTCTTCCCGTCTCTGCACCCTCTCTCAGCCTGTCACCACTGCCTCTCCAAGTTTACTGTAATGAACTCTGGTTTGCCTCTGTGCTCCCCTCTCTTCTCTCTCGCTCTCCTGACTTCAGCCAGCCAGGCGGTCGGCCAATCAGAGGTTTAATCAGACTCGCGGGCAGTCAACTTTACCTATCAGTCATCCAGCTTCAGTCAGCCAGTGAGTCAGTTAGGCTGACAGCTGTCATTGTCATGAGGACGGCAAGTTAGTTGGTCAGCATCACTAAGCTGGTGAATCAGCCAGATAGTCAGGGGCAAACTGTTGTTGAGTCAGTCACTGTTCGATTTAGACGTCACAACCAAGTAGACCGAGAGCCGATTGAGTCTTCAAGTTCATTTTAAACATGTTTATCTTTTACTATTGAAACTGGGGCATTGCAGCGGGGGGAAAGAATCCAGAAAATAACGTGATCTTTTGCAAGAGTAGGATATCATTTTATAATTCAAATAAAGGTTCCAATGCAGAGCTACAGCTTACCTGAAGTTCATCTGCGCTCCCTCTCCTCCAACTCTCTGCAGACTTTTACAATTTAGCAGTTTTCCTCCATTTTTTGCCTTTTGCTCAAAAATACCAGCATAAATTTTTTTTTTTTCTTTTCTATGCTTTTTTTTTGTAGATGTCTGTTTCTGGTTTGGTACGGGGGACACGTGAGAATTCATTCTCAGAGGATTTCTTCTGGGTTTGACTATCTATACAACTTTTCTTTTTTTTTTTAACTCTCATCATTTTTATTTGAAAGTTGACAGAGACAGACAGATAACATAAGAAAGGAGAGAGGGATATGACATGACATGCAGTTGGAATCGATGTAGGCACTCTTAAGCGCCTTAACCAGTGGGTAACCAGAGACTAGCTATTATGTGCAACCCTGGAGAATTGTTCAGAAAGAAAGTGAGGCAGATTTTTCCAATTTTTTTTACCCATTCCAACATTTTCTACCTGTGTGGACACGTTTTCACCGCCCAGGGCATATTTTGCATCCTTCCAATGACTTTGTATGCATTCGTCTCTCAAACAGTGTGTTCTATACGACCGTCAAGACCAAAAAATATGTTTCTATCGATGGAAACGCTAATGCGTGTGGTGTCTCATCTTTGTAAATTTCAATGATCTAAAAGTTTATTCCCAGGATAAACTAACACAGCTAATCAGCCAGTCAAGTCAGCCACTCTGAAACTCCGTAAATCAATCTGTTTACTGAGTCAGTTGGTCAGTCAGTCAGTAACTCAGCCAGTCGTCAAGTCAGTCAGTCAACTCAGTCAGTCAGGCTGTTTCTGCTCTCTTACATAAGCGGGGCGACAGATGCTGAATCATGAGCTGCCCGCTGGAATGCTCTCTCTACCCAGAGGGTGCCAGGAGGGAAGACACACACATGTACACACACAAACACACACACACACACACACACACACTCATGAACTCCCTCAAACGCACGCATGCACAAACTCGGCTTGCCGTATGCATTCATGCAAACATCAACAACATGCGTGCGCGGGCGCACACACACGCGCGCGTTGCATGTCATGCACTATTTCACATGAGACTCGCTCCTCATGATTGAACTCCAGAGGAGCGATCGTAGACGAGGGAAGAGGAGAGACACATGGGCGAGAGAGGTTGAGTGTGAGACTGAAAGAGAAGAGAGGAGAGAGAGAGAGAGAGAGAGAGAGAGAGAGAGAGAGAGAGAGAGAGAGAGAGAGGCTTCCAGATAGACTGACAGAGAGTTCAGAGAGAACGAGAGAAGAAAGGAGAGTGAGATCTTCCCTCAGCTGTCTATGAGGGTTTTTGATGTGGTTTAAAGGGTTTTTCATGTTATGCAACTTTGAAGGCGAAGCGTTTGATGTTTAGTTTGCTAGTTTGTTAGCTATTGGATTAATCTCCCTTCTATCTCTTCTTTCTCTGCAATTTATCTGATTAGTACTAGGGGCTTGCATCACCCTGTTCTTGCCTTTGTCTAGAGCGATACTCAGAAGGGTGTTTTTCAGCGTCTCTTCAGAAACTTGGCACCTATCATCTATTTATGGGAGAAGCAATTGAAACTGGAATAACGGTCCTATTTGCCTGCCTGTCTAGCCTTTCAAAAATACGACTGAAATGCTGATGGAACAATGACAACTATTTCTCCCCCCCACCCACCCCACCCTCGCATCTCCCCGTTTCTCTCACCACCTCTTCCAATCTTGCCTCTCCACGTCCCCTCAGCATGGGTGATTCATTTGTCTCCAACACAATATAGCACAACATGGGCTCCGCCGTCCATATTGCCACAATACTTATTTGTTGAACGCCGTGGATTTCATAAATGTATTTCCACACTCTCTCTCTCTCTCTCTCTCTCTCTCTCCCTTCCAGCCCTTTTCCTTCTCTGCCCTTCGTCTTCTCCCCTTCTTTCACTTGTTCCCTTTCCTCTCCAGCAGCAACATACACTTTCCCAGTTCCTCCCCCTCTCTCCTCCTCTCTCTTTTCCATCCCTCTCTCTTTCCCTCTCTCATCAGACGAATGTAAGAATAGAACAGGGGAAGCCCTCTCACCTCTCCCTGCACGCCGGCTAATTAGCATATTCATGAGAGGTTCCATAAATTATACATGAGATCCGGAGGGGAAACAGAGGCAGAAGAATGAGACGTGGACACACATTCTCTCTCTCTCTCTCTCTCTCTCTCTCTGTCTCTCTCTCACACACACACACGCACGTGCACACACTCCACATATACAGGTGCTCTCACATGCACCCAAATAAACACACACACGTAGACACATCCTCACTTTCTCCTCCTCTCGCACCCTCTCTCAATCACACAACGCAGACGGAGAGATACAGACAGGTAATTGGTGAGAGGGAATGTGTGGTACAGTACATTGGCGGTGTGCAGGGGGGGGGGGGGGGGGCATACACAATATTGAAAGAGAGAAGTAGAAGTCACTCACAGTCAAACAGGAAATGCGGTGCACACACACAGGCACAATGCTTAGGCTGGCTGTATTTTTCTCCACACTTGAATTTAAGAGGGTTTAGGCACTTTGAGACACTAAGTAAGGTTAATGCAGCTATGGGTTAATGGTAAAAGGAAACTGTGGAATCAAGAGTGTTAGATTAAGATAGATCTTGAGGTCAGAGGTTTCCATCATAATCAGTGCGAGGGAAAAATGAAAGGCAGGAAGGTCTCAGAGATTACGTCCAAAAATGTGACATCCATATTAGAGGAAAAATCACTCTTTGAATAACTTAAAAATAATTAAAACATCACAAGTCCAGCTTTCCTTTTGGTTCGAGCGAGAGCCTATAAGTTATGTACCATCCTTCAAACTATACCATATTTGTTTTAAAATCCAATTAATGTGTTTTTCTCTCTTGCATGATGGATATCCCAATTTGGAGCCAGACTCTGACTCAGCATGCTGACGGATGACTAGTCATCTTTAACCACATATATCAAATTTACATACAGTCCAAAATAAATGCAATAAGATGAAAGCTGACAGGGTGCTGGACCATCTCCAAGATTTGGATTTTTTTTTTTTTGGGGGGGGGATGGAAACAGAATTGGGACGCCTCCATGGCAGCACATACTGTATATTCCTGAATAAAGTTACTGTGTGGCGACATATTTCCAATATTTCACTACTGATTCACTTGTGGATCACCTTCTTTGTTTTTTTTCCTTTTAAGATAGGGAGAGCGAGCTGACACAAAGGTGGTGAGTGAGAGAAGGGTGGATGACATGTAGCAAAGGGCCACGGTTTAGAAATGACCCCAGGGTGCTACATGTGCTACATGATCTCTTCTGACCACCCTGGTGACTCACCTGGTAGAGCGGACTCCCCATCATCGTCACACACGATGGAGAAGAGCAGAAAATCCTGACTGAAGCGATCAATCGATTGTCAAAATAGTTTGGGGGCAACATGCTTCTGCTTACACGTGCAAGCAGCAGCACCGAGTTCCACGTATGATTAATTAAACCTAACAAGACACAAATGACATGTTTCAAAGCAGCAGATCTGATTAATAAACCACTTTAAACAATAAGACTTACTCTCTACAGCTCTCTCTTTCTCTCCCACACACAAACATACACACACACACACATATATATATATATATATATATATAGCATCAAGAAGATATACAGTATATACCAAGTATAAAATGGCAAGCAGCTCTTACGCAAATTACACGTAGCAGCTGTTAATTGCTTGCTATCTTCAATTAAAAGCCTTGGATTTGCATTGACACCTTTCTTCAATAAAAATGATTTAATGTATACTATTCCATATTTGAATTGTATATTTATCACCTAGTTTGCACTGACATGTGGAAGGTGCGTTGAATAACTTCTCGGTGATACCTGCACACTTCTATGACTCATAATTCCTTTTCACCTGCATTAAAAAAAAATGCTTTTATGGCTCGGGAACTGAGTAGATTTGATTAGAGCGAGATGTGCTGTTAGTAATTGTACAGTATACATCCATATGGCACTCTTAACTAGACTGCCAGGCATGAACGGATGGAAAAAAGTTGAGAAGTGCATATAGAGAAACATAAACACTCCTTATTTTAGATGGTTGATCCGACACATGACAGTATGTGAGTGTGCGATGTTACAGCTGAAAGGTTCCCCCCTCTGGCTTGCATAATGCTCTGTCGTCCTCATAGAAACCTTTGTTCTTGCCCACGGATAGGCAGCAGGGATTCTGCCATACATGCTTAAGTGCTTACGACAATTAGCTGATTCTGGGTGGTTTGGATGTAATTGAAACACAGGGGACCGAGAGCGATTGAGAGAGAGAGAGAGAGAGACGTGCCTCTCCATTGTCAATGGAATATTCATGAACGTGTTGCCACGACTTATCGTGTTCAATCAAGTTCTTCAGTGTTTGCCTGGGAGAATCTGCTTTCTTTCATCCATCAGTTACTTGATATCAAAACAGAGGCTGAGGATGAATCTCTTCGCATATGTAGTGAGTTTAAATGTGTTCCTGTGAATGTGAGGTTTAGCACGAATTCGCGGTGCACAAAATCCCCGCGAGGGTATTTGTCAATGTTTGTGTGTTTTGTCTGCAGGAGTGTGTGTTGCTCTGAGCACGTAAACTTCTCCATGGGCGTGCTCCTTTGTCACCCTTGTACAGTATATTACTGGAAAAGCCCTCTAGCGTTTCATACATTGTCCAGGCATAAATTAGGTTTTGACCTAGTCTACTTTCTATACTTTCCCAAATCTGCTGAAAATGCTGAACACTGTAAGTAAAAATAATATAAACCAACCAAAGGAAACTTATGGGTGGAAATATCCAGGAAATGAAATAAAGAGTTTAGTCCATTTGTTCCTGACGATTAGTCCACAGGTTGTCATCCATATCCCATTGGATGTTTTCTCTTCGCAATGCGAAGAGGGGAAAGAAACTCCTTGGATGGCATATACACCCTTGGCAGTCCTCTGCACCCATTGCCAGGCAACCAGCATTCATCGCCTCCAGGGGGGACATCTGATCATATGGCATCTGATCATATACCTTCCATCTCCAAGCAGAGAAGAATTCTTCAATTGGGTTTCAGAAAAGGAGAGTATGCGGGGAGGAATTGCATCATCATACAGGGCTGTGCTGCAAACCATTCTTTCACAAGGTGAGAGTGGTGGAAGGCAACATTGTCCCAAATGATGACATACAGAGTCATGCCAGACCTCGACAGCCCTGTCGCCGGGTGGAGCCGGTCTTTCATTCAGCGCATCAAGAAACGCGGTGCTCGAGGTGCGATGCATTGTATGGGTCGATGCTTGCTATGTGACAAAGGATACCGACGTTGGAGATGGCGGCACACACATGATGATGGCGATATTGGCACGTCTCTGGCAGGCTCATGCTGGAGTCTTGCCTCCTGGATCTTTGTACAGCTGTGTCATATTCTTTAAGGACTAGATCAATAGGAACAGTAGTAGTAGTTTATATTTCTAAATGCTGCTGCCACAAACATATCTTCAACGGCACTAAAGACCTATCCTCTGCCTCCAGTGTGCGGAGGTCTGTATGTAAAAATTCAACAATCTCACTCACCGATTCTCATCCTTAAAAGTCTGACAATAGACGCCACGGTGCTCCAAATGGACCCTTTGTCCGGCCTCTCTAAAGGACGAGCCGTGATTGATGACATGGTCAATAATTGACGCCCAAATTTCATTTGAAACTTGAGCTCTATTTTCTCCTCTTGCTGCAGCTCCTCCGTGTGTACGGGCCCCTCTGCCATGGCCTCTCTACTCTTTTTACATGCGTTTGGCCTCTATGATCCACGCTTGAAAAAGCAGTTAGTAACACAGTTAATCCAGTCTTTCTATGAGATATATGTTAAGAATGTGTGAAACCAATAAGAACGTGTTAACACGTTTGTAAGAAAAGAGTGTCTATAGCTATCAAGAAAAACTATAAACTGAGGAGTGCAACGAAGGTGCAAATTAAATTTAATCGTGTAAAGGAAAAGATTGAATTCCCACGCACCGATGACTCTGAGGCACAACTTTTCAGTCATGGACCTTTGTCAGGCATCGTATTCACAGTGTGAAGCAAAACTGAAGCGAAAAAGAGAGTCGACGAAACACTCGAGAAACTCAGCGCAGTAATTGATCCTTAATTTATCTTGAAATGACACAAAAATATACAGATGGGGGATAAATTAAAGGAAAAAACAACATAAATCATCTGAGTGAGGCGCTGAGGTGCCAGAACAGCGTCAATGGCATGGATTGCCTGGACTGCTGCTGCGGGAGCGAACACTGTTCTCCCAAAGAATATTCCATCATTTAGTGTTTCTGATGAAAATGGAGTGCTGTCTGACACATAGATAGTGTGACTGTAGAACATAATATACATCATTTCTATACTCAACAAACTATCCAGTGACCACTTGCGCCCGATAATGAGTGATTTGCATTTTGTTTCTTCAATTAATTGCTCAGATTTTTTCCCAATTTGTACATCACAATCATCACAACATTCTCCTCTTTTATGATATCCAGTAGGATCCTGAAAGCGTCTGGGAGTTTGATTGGTCGTCACAGCCTTTGGCTTTAGTATAAAGATGTGTTACTGTACATTATGAATTTTTTTTAACTGAAACGTGAAAAAGGTGCTTTGAAAGGTTTTTTTTCCTCATACACAAAATTGTCTTGCACACACCTCTGTACATGCTAATGTCATTTATTTGAATGATGCTAAATCTCAGACATCGATTAAAAAAACCTTTAGGACACTATCAGAAATGCAGTGTCTTGACATTCAAGAATGAGAACACAGAAATGAAAGAAATGCATTTCAACCCTGCTGCAAATACTCAATATGGACTCCAGTTGCGGTGTGAAATGATGATAACTTGCTAGTTAGTGAGCTGGAATTACTAATATTACCTTCTGTCTTGTCTTTTGATTATTTTTTTGGAGCGCATTTCCTTTGTACTCATGGGGCGCCATAGTTTTCACCCAAAAGCAGTTCTGCTCTTTTTCATGAATATGAATACCTAAATTCGAATGTGTGAACGTGTGTGCCTGCAAACGTGCGCACGTCCCTGCCCGCGTCTGTGTGTGTGTGTGCACGCGTGTGCGTGCATGTGCTCCTTTAGTGCGGGTGGCAGGAGCTAATATCAGATTACGGATGTAAATTGGCAGAGTGGCTCTCTCTCATTATCACTAATAAGACTATGGCCTCGCTCTCTGCGCCCTCTCTCTCTCTCTCTCTCTCTCTCACTCTGCGATCGGTTAGATGAGAGAGAGATGAGCTGATAGAGAAAGAGAGAGAGAGAGGGAGAGAGAAGGAGAGGGCTGCTGCAGCCTTGTTCCTGAAAGCAAATGATTTCAAAATGAGCCACATGTGCATGAGATGACACACACTGATACAACACACAACACAAATCTCACACAACCCACACTAACAGCAAACCAGGGCTCCAGACTAACTTTTTCCACAAAGAGCAGTGTTTCTAAAAATGTCACAGAAAGGCACGTAATGGTCCTAGTCTGAAGCTCCTGAATGACTCTCTATAGAAAACTGAAGCCTCTTTCTTTCTTTCAATTTTTTCCTTTTTTCGCTCTCTCTTCATCACACGTGTGTGCAACGTCTTACACTAATAAATGTAACATGTACACACCCACACACACTCACGGTTATTGTTTCTCCCTTTTGTCTTTGTTTCATACACAGTCGCGCATGTATGCACGCCGCCATTCTTCAATCATCAGCCCAAGGACACTAAATAAAGCGGAGATTTATTTAAAGTTACAGAGAGCTGCAGACGCGCAACGTGCAAACTAGCACTTGATTATTCACGTTAGGCTACTTACTGTAACAAAGTGCATAATGCAAGTAGCAAATCTCTTTATTATATGTGTGTTTTACTGAAGATGCGCATTAAGATTTACGACTCGCAAGCAATACTAATGGCACTGTGGAGCCACAATCAATCATGTCGCTGATTGGATATATGGAGCAGTTTAGAGATATCGCTGTAGGTTATTTGTATGTGCAATTTTGTTTCTGGACACATACGTGTTATTATCCGAGCACACGAGCTTTGACTGATGCCAAAACACGCGCAAATTTGTGTTTTTCTCATGATAACGCTGTTATAACTCAGACTTACAGCACCCGTAGCCCATAATGAATGCAATGCTGTATAATATTTTGCTCAACGTCACACTCTCTCTCTCTCCCCCTGTCTTTCCCTTTCGCTCTGTCTTCCTTGTCTCTCCATGGACCACATTCGTTCAGTAATTACATTTCAGCCATTATTCTCGGCTGACATTTCTGTACAGTTAATCATGCCCATTTTGCCATCACGCACAGGTCAAAATGTGTGTGAATGAGAAGAGGGTAAGTATGAGAGAGGGAGAGAGAGAGAGAGACACACACACACACAAAAGGATGAAATTACATGTGAATCATGTATGCCTGCCAGGATGTCTGCTGTGAGCACCCTCTTGACTCCTTGTGTGTGTGTGTGTGTGCATTAGCTGTGAATTTGCATGTATTATCATCTTGATTTATTATTTTTTTTAAAATGTATAATTAAACTGTACGTGTTACGAACGTGTGCACTGTACATGTGTTTGTTTATCATCCCGCACATTGTCGTGGCACAATATACGACCAGGGTAATGATGTGTAAAGTCATGATGTGCGGCCACCTCCTCCCACCAGGAGGGTCACAACCCTTGGCCTTGGATGCACCCTTGCATACGCTTGTGTTTATGCATGCGTGTGTGTGTGTGTGTGTGTGTTTCAAGCCAATCTGGCTGGCGTCTGCTCACTCTTCTATCCACTGCAGGCCGTCTGCTGTCTTTTATTTCTGCTTTTAATGACCTATAAAGGGACTGTTACTTTTTAAATAAACCATAAAGCAAGGGTCATAAAAGGGGAGTGCAATGCTGGGCACAGGCCAAGCTGTGAGAGAAGTGTGTGTGTGTGTCGGTGTGTGTGTGTGTCTCAGTGTGTATATATGCTTGGGTGTGTGCATGCGCATGAGCGTGTGTGTTTGCATATGTTAACAATGTGCCACAGTACACCAACAAAACCTGCAGCCAAGAAGATATCGTAGACCAAGAAAGCTCTGTAGCTCTGGATCAACGGCGTGTCAAATGCAAGTCTGTAAAATGATAAACCTACATAAGTGGTGACCTTGCTTCACATCGAGATGAGTGGGTGGGTGAGGAGCAGGTCCAAGGCTAGAGCGTTCTTTTTTTTTTTTTTTTTCCAAGCCACTGTCTTGGAGCTGCTGTAGTGGGTGTAGAAAGAAGCAAGCCTGGGGCGGCTTCAGTAGCGCTTCATACAGTGAATAAAACCCCTTTACAGCAACTTGTATCATGGAGGACTCTTTTATATTCCCACGACCGACAGAGGAAGCTTATGAAAGTGCTTAGAGATGCTGAGAAGTGGTTGAGGCAGGTTCAACCAAGCACTACTGACAGTAATATATGGGTCTTAATAGGTGCATGCTGGTGATATCTGCAGGAGGTGTAATTTCAGTAATGCTTGTGACAGAAAAAAAAAAGTTTAGGAAACAGTAAAGCGCCTGTCTTAGAAGAAAGGTCTTTGCGCGATGCATATTTACGTCTTAGTTAGAGGAATGTGTGGGTGCAAGTCATCGCTCCCTGTCTCTCTCCTCTACCCCCTCCTTATACGCCGCGATTCTAAAGCCAAACATAAAAAAGGGGGGAAAAAAAATAATTGCCCGTTTTAGCAGAGTGTAACGTCGAAAATGTGTGTCGCTCATGCAGAGCTTCAAACGGGCTCGGCGAGGAACAGAGAGCAAATCTTAGCACGCCGCGTTTAGGACATCAAACGGGCCGCAATCAACTGCTTCGCACAGAGGAGGGTGGGGGGGTTGCAGGAAGGGTTCGGAGGTGGCGGCGGCTGTGGGGGGGGGCTCATTTCCTTTGACGTTCATGCACTTCTTCTTCTCCCATAAGAAGAAGAAGTTTAGCTACTTGAAGCATCTATCGAGAGAAAGAGAGAGGCGCTGAATGCGAGACAAGGCATTCGGTGGCAGAGACATGGATGTTGGAGCACAAGATGCAAAAGGTTATGGAGAGGGTTACGCTGACAGGTTACACACAAGGATGGATGGTGGAAGGTGTGCACACTAAAATATTTCCCTGAGATGTCATCATCTGTTTGTGGTCTTTTCATAATTAGGAGACTTAGGTCTTATTTTTCCATGCGACTGACAAAATAGACTAATCAAGCTGCTGGTGGAAAAATGAACCGTGTTAGTTCAGGATAGATGAAGGACTGGCTCGAAAAATACGCGTTTAGCACACTGTCTTTGCACGTCTTTAACAAAGAAAGATGTGGTTGAATAATTTAGTCAATGAAGGGGGTGGTCACAACTTCCCTGAACCAAAGGCGTCATCCTCACATTGCTTGTTTTGTACAACCAACAATTCAGGGCAGAGGGAACTGTTTTTCAATGCTAAAAAAAAGAAAGAAAAGGAAAGCGACAAATCCTCACATTTCAGACCCAGTGAGCATTTGGCATATTTAGCTACGCTAGCGGCGTGCCTACAGGGATGACAATATTGGTCTGTCAGTCAGTCTATCCACTATTTTGGTCCAGACAGAAATATCTCAACAGCCATTGGATGGATAATCGCCCATGTATTCTACTGCCTTTGGTGATCTCTTGACTTTTCGTCCAATGCTCGGACGTAAAATATCTTAAATGGACTGGCACAAGACTTGTTACAGACATTCATGGTAAAAAAAAACAAAACAAAGATGGTATACATGGTAATCATTCATCAGCATGTTAGCGTGCCGATGTTACTGTTTGGTCTCAGTCTTGTTGATTAATATTTTGCCCTCTACCCTGTAAAATGTCGCAAAATTGTGAAGAAATGTTCGAGAACTCAAGGTGGCATCCTCAAATTCTTTTTGCCTGACTCACAACCCCAAAAAAAGATAATTGCAAAGATCAATATTCAATTTAGAAAAGTAGAAACCAAAGAGGAAATCTTCACATTTAAAACACTAAATATTGCCTTTTTTCACTCACTCAATTATCAAATCAATTAATCGCTTCAGCCTACGTACACCTAGTTTGTCATAGTCTGTGTCATCAGAGACACTTAGTACACCCGTGTTGTGACAAGTGACAAATTTGTACTTTAGCAGGATGCATTGACATTGTTTGACATTGACATTTTAAAAGTCCATTTTCATCAACACTTGTCACAATGTGAAGGAAATGTTTCTACATTTGTCTTACGCACGTCCTCGGAACACACATTTAGCGCGGGGCTCGTGAGGAATGTTAACGTTGCGAAGAATATTTACAGAAACTGGCAGAACGGATGTTTTTCCCCTCATTGTGACAAATATCCGCTGACAAAAAAAAATAAAAATAACCAAATATATTCAAAATGTCAAGGTATGTCTTTAATTCCCTTTGAAATGTACCTTTTTCAAATAATACAAATTTGCCCTTTTATGGGCACTGCCACAGTGACAAGCTATTTGCTGCAAGCTGTTCTCTAAAATGCAGACAAAACATACTGGCAGAAACCTCTCCTCTGGATGCTTACTTCAGTGTAACAGTCTTTCATTTCATAAACCTGCCGCAGATTGACAGGCTGACAAGCTGCAATAAAGTGTTCTTTGATCCTTCCTGCTCTCAGAGCTGCACTCCACTCATTCTAGTCTTCAACTTAACTTGTAACTTTTACATTACAAAGATCCTCGCCTCCAATCACCTCCTCAAACATGTCATCTGTACGCACTGTATTTCTCCTCTCCTTGCCTCACCTCGCCTTTCTTCCTTCTGCCAAGTCGCTTTGTGCCTCCCTTTCGTAATGTTAATTCACCTGTGATCTTTCACTGCTCTCCCCCCTCTCCCTCCGCTCTGTCTTTCTCTCTTTTCCCCCCGTCTTTTCTCGCATCTCTCTTGCACTTCTTTTGTCCTTGATTACCTAGTAGTGAGCTCCTGGCTGTGTCTCCCTGCCACTGGGTAATGGACTATTTGCATGCAAATGGCAGTGCCTGGAAAGATTAGACAGGGTGGAGTGGATGGTGGAGGAAGCAAGAGAGGAGGAGGAGGAGAATGAGGAAGGCGAGGAGACAGACTTTATTGAAGGAGGGAAAAGAGGTGGAAAAGAAGCTCCAAACTAGATGAAAGGCAGGGATGAGTGCGTTCTGCTTTTTATCGTTTTTGCCTGTCTGGAGGTCTAGATGATTGTCTTCGTTAAGATGCTATTATTGACAGTTACTTCTACGCGTGTGCGTGCATGTGCCTTTCGCTGCTTGTGTATGTAAGCCAGTGCGCGCGCGCTCGAAGACTGAAGAGAGAAAAAAGTTTGAACGTCTGTGGCTCAGTATTTGCATGTTTATGTGCGCCTAACTAGCTTAGCTCCGAACTTGTGGAAGATAGGGCACTGCGGCATCTCTATTTCTGAAAAATTAAAGCTGGAGACCAAAGGTTTTTTGTCTGGAGAGAGAAGCCCGGGCCTCGTTGCCTTCCCCCCCCCCCCACCACCACCACCACCCCCCGCCTCCCCCCACCTCCTCCTCCGTCTCCTCCAAATAAATAAGAATTTTTGATTACAGTAATCAGGGCCATTAATAATGCAGACGCTGTGATGATGCAGAGGAGATGAAAGATGGCTCTTCTCAACCTTTCTGTGTTAGGAGCGAGGGGAGATAGCTGCTAGCTAGCCACACACACACACACACACACACACAAATTTTGCACATACACATGCAAGCACTCACCCACAAGTATTTTCAGCATCAGTGGAGACTTGAGACACAAAAAACCTAAAGTTTTAGGGCTATATTCAATGGATAATATATATATATATATATATGTATATATACTTTTACTGCTCAGAACAGGGGTTAGATTTAGGCCATTTAGTGAACTGTTGATAGACGTTATGGATGTAAGACTCTGCAGTAAGTAGCTCTTTATTTTTTATGTTATTTCACAGAGCGGATTGGTGATAGGAGAGTTGTGAATTGGATTTGTAGCATCTGATTGTTCTCTTTAGCACTTTTTGAATGCTCCCTCTCGCACCTACCTCCCTCTCTCTCTCTCCCTCTCTCTCTCTCTCTCACACACACACACACACACACACACACAAAATCCAAACATATTACATACCTCACCTTCCTCACTCTCTCTCTGCCACACACACACTCCTCACACCGTGTATACTGCTCCTTCCCTGAGGGTGAGTTGGCAGCGGGCCAGCAGAGGGGAGAGAATGCATAAAGAGCTATTGTGGCTGTTGTCGTTAATCAGGCCCGTATGCTTTCTGACAGCAGCGTGCGAGGAAAGAAGACTGTCTCTCCTATAGCCTCTCCATACACTCGCTCTTCTCCATTAGCTTACACCAGCCAGACAGACAGTCTCCAGTTACAAAATGCTAAAGCGTAATGGCACACAATATCGAAAGAGAAAAGGAGGCAGAGGGAGGGCGAGACGTGGGAGAGAGTTGTGTAGCACCAGGGTGGCATAAACTGGACGCCCCGCAGCCCCACCAGCGTTCAGAAACTCACGTCGGAGCCAAGCTGTGGGTGAGTGAGAGGTGATAAATGAGGGGTTAAAGAAGTGTGTGCGACTGACTCTGCCTTTGCGCGTGTCCACGCGTTGGCTGCTGAAGCATCTTTTTCTTATCCCCGAGCATGCACTTCTGCTGGGCACATGGACATATGTACATCTGGAAACATGCACAGCCAAGCATATGTGCTTATATGTGTGTGTGTGTGTGTTCATCACAGATCCACAGAGACCATGTCAAAGACTGTGTCTCCTACAGGTGTAAGCCCCGAACATCTGGTTGGCACATTTCAAACGCTCGGAAAGGCATGAGGGGTGGGGCAAAGCCACAGTGGAGGGCTGTACCACAGTCATTAAACAGCGGAGAGCTAGGGGGTTGGGACCAGGACTGCACCACTCCAGCATACACCTGCTCCTCGCACGTCTGTCTACCCACAAACCAGTATTCTTCCACTATGTTCATGTTCATGCAGCGCAATGACCACCCATCGAAAAAAAACGACAACAAGGCTAAAAAAGCAGACATCTGGAGCCAATCTAGCCCGCAACGGTTCATCGCCAGTGAGAGGGGAATACCAGTTTACACATTTAGCATTGCATTGTTGTAAATCATTTGCATGGCGACGACCAATCGCCGATTATGAAACAAGCTGTGATGTTGCATCAGCGCCGATCCATCAGAAGGAAGTGATTTGACTAAATAACTTCACCCCCCCTCCTTCCCAAAAAAAAGAGAAAGTGGAGTCCCTCAGTACATTTTTCATTCACCTGACTTGAACTGACTGTCCTCACAAAACACACCTCACTAAAAACACATGGTGTCTTTTATATGCCTGGCCTGGCAACACTTTGAGAATCTGTTATCTGGAACCTTCAAACGCACAGTATGGAATGTTTGCTGCCACGGGGTCACTCGCATCAAAAAGATGCAGGCCGATGACGTCGGGAATTAGCGTGGGATCACAGAAGCTTTCATGACCGTTGCTATGACTGTTGTATGACTATAACCATTCTGACGGGCCTCAGGCAGAGATTATTCATGGATGAGGTAAAGTTTTAGCAACCATAGAGACATTCGGGGTCAATATATATATTATATAGGTCAAGCTGTTTAATTCATCAGTGTGTATCCTGGTGATGCAATCGCTGATTGCCACCGCCTTGCCTCACCCTCTCCTTCCTAGCGTGAAGGACAAACTACAGCTGTTGATCCAAATGCATAAAAAATGCAAAAGGCCCGTCTGAAGCTAAATGCCTGTTCTGGGCTACTGTGGAACCGTGGTAGTTTAACATGGACCTGTAGATGTAGATGTAAAAGCTCATTCTGTGTTCACAGAAACACAGATTCTTATTTTCATTATACACTAATGAAAACATAGTTCTGCATATTATGTTAATTTCTGCCATAGTCTGTAAATAGAGCCTCTTACATCTTACGCACAGGGAATTATATCTTTAGAGGTGTTTACATGGCCCTTCAGACATGCTGTTTGGACTGCCTGAGAACAGGAATAAGACTTTTTTTTCCGAGCATCGGATAATGGCTTCTTTCATGCCAAATTTTTGTGACTTTCCAAAAAAGAAAAAAAAATTTGACAGCCAGCCCCGCTTCCTAGAAGGATTGGCCAGGTGTGGGAAGGTGTGAAAATCGGCAGAGCACCAATCTTATTCACTGTGCTGGCAACGAGATAGGTGTTGCACTTCCTTAAAAATGAGAAGGGGAGTGATTGAAACTCGAAGAAGTCGAGTTGCGAGCAGCAGCCACGACAAACAATTCCGTCACCTTCGTTACATTAAGCTCCTGTATTTGGTTTAAAACATAGCAGGAGATGGCGCTACCTGTTTGTTGCCTTGTAAATGTAAATTCGATTTCCTGCAGTCTGTGTTTTGATCTCACGTTGTGATGACTACTTCACTTCTAGACTTCTATAAAACTATTAAGAATAACTTTCCTGTTTGATGTTCAGGTGATAGGAGGATGTGAAAAAAAAGATGCTCTGTGGTGGCTGTTAATGCCAGATGGCCATATAAATTTAGAATAACATTTTAATATATATGTAAGCCTGGGGTAACTTGGCATTTGAGTGGTTACAGCACATGCCACTTAACTGCATAATATCCTCTCTTCCTATTTCCTGTCCGCCTTCTTCACTGTCCCCGTCCAGTAAAGGCGAAAATGCTCAAAAAGAAAAATGGAATGACGTAAGCCTAAGGCGTTTACAGTATGTTGATGGTGATGTAACTAATGCATTACATTATGCGGAGGCCAGTAGTTAGCTATAGACGACGCTTGACCTCTGTTGAATCCCAGTTACATCATCTCCAGTACGACGTTGCACTGTACACATGCACAGTGCGGTGTTTACACATGGATAATGGAGGCACAGTGCCGGATTTAACATTCACACTATGGGCACTTACATGTCAGCACACATCAGCCGGAGTCAAGTGCGCTCATGGTGTACGTGATTCGCATGGCCGAGTTGAGAATTAGGCTCTGAGGGAAGAATCTCAGTGGGGTCCGCAGCGTCGGTCATGTCAGCTTCAAACGACTCTTGGTGAGTCAGGTTGAGGGGGTGATGCATGAACGGACTCTCAATGCTCCTTCCGTTTGGATCTCGAGCCCACGCGGGTTTTTAACTCAACCTGCCTGGATTTGGCTCATAGTTGCTTCAGTTATGATTCAGACTGATTCAGACTGGACGTCCACTCAGTTTACCATCTGTTTTCATCTGACGGAGAGTCACTTTATCTGACAGCGGAGTCTCTCCACCACGACTCAGCATGAATGTGCCGGTCCAATCTACTTCAGTCACAGCCTGCGAGTCGTGTTGCATGTCATCTGATGCCTGCTGTGCCTGCAGATGCCAGGGCGGCTACCTCTGTTGTAGGATAGGGCACAGGTCACCACCCCTCTGCCTCTATCCGTCTCTCTTCCCTTCTTTTTTCTCCTTTTCCCTCTCCTTCAATCTCTCTATCTCCCTCTCACCTGCCTCCCCCCTCCCCTCTTCCCCCTCCCTCTCCATCTCGCCCTCCTCTTTTTCACTCCTCTGCACTGACACGTTAGTCGAATCTGCCCATTATGTGCTTCGTTGGCCATGCATTGCTTTTTATATCTGGCATAAAGCAGTCAATGACACTGAAAGGAGAGAGAGAGAAAGAGAGAGAAAAAAGGGCCAGATACAGAAAAGGAGTCTTGTGGTTTCGATGCCCTCGACTGTGAGCATCTAAGAGTAGGCATCAGTCATCAGTGTCACTGTTTGTTTTTCAGGATGCTTCTTCGTCATTGGTGTATACAGGGTAAGACAGACGGCTTGTTACAATAATTATACACTCTGCAGTACGGCCTATCATTTGGCACAAAAGACAGGAGCATGTGTCTCAACAAGAGCAGGCCAGGACTGTTTCACATAGAAAATTGTTGGGGCAAATGATATTTGTAATAATACTCAGGCTATATACATAAATATATGCTGACCATATGCGGCATTTACATATTTGATTTTTTTTAGTGGTGGTGGTCCTTTAAAATGTCAGATATCAGTACCTTTATGACACTTGTGTTTCAATACAAACTAAATGTTCCTTTTTTCTTTTATTTTCTAAAGTCTTGCAACATTTTGGTTGCAACATTGAAAAACATTTTTTTTAATGAACAAGACAAGCCAAAGTTCTCAAATTTTTCGTCTCGACACAGGCATCTGCAGGAGAACTCCACATAAACAAAATGTTCATATTCAAATCAGGATCTATCTTATCAAAGAATAAGTAAACAGCATTATGAATCTGACCAGGTGGCTCGATGCTATGACACATTTTTGTCAGCACCAAAAAAAAAAAAACAACAACAACAAAAAAAAAAAAAGTCTCATTAGGTTTGAATACTCTATTTTAATGCCAAGCAGTCTGACGGCATGGCTTCTAAATTTTGTTCCGGGAAGCCAGTGGCCGAACTGCTGGGGGCATAAAAGCAATTCTGGATCCTGCACAGTGTTGCAACTTTTTGAAATATAGGGCTTTGGCCGTGGCTATAGTTGCCTGTGATGGGAGTGAGCTGTGAAGACTATAATCAGTGTCAGCTCACACAGCCAGACCTGACACCGCACACTGTGAGACGCAATATCTTTCCCTCTCGCACACACACACACACACACACTCACACACATGCATGCACATCATGCGCACACACTCTCTTTCTCAATCTGTCTCTCTTTTTTCCTGTCTCTCCATCTCACACCCACACTTTCTCTCCCTATTCCTCTCCCTCTCACACACACAAACACACAGATGGATGCTGGGTGCCATTACAGTGAGTGACCAAGCACACAGGCATCAGGAAAGAGAGAGAGAGAGAGAGAGAGAGAGAGAGTGGTGGTGGTAGGGGGGACTGGACAAAGAGATTGTCACTCCACATTCACTCTGTTGAGTGTGTATTGCTCTCACCAACACGAGGATGGCAGGACTTGTGTCTATCTATATGACAGTAGATGTGATTCCCAGTGAAGTGTGTGTGTGTGTGTGCATGTGTGTGTCTGAGTGTGTGTGTACTTATGTGCATTCCTTGCCTTTTATCTGGGTATAGCCTCAGAGCAATTCACAGCCTGTCACTCACTCTCTAGGACTGGCAGGAAGAGTGAGAGGGAGAGGAGGATGGGGTGCAGGGAGAAAGAGAGAGAGAGAAGGAGAGCAGCGGGAGAAAGAGGAGAGATTAACAACAATTGGGAGATGGAGAAGGACAGAGAGGGCTGAGAAGGGTTACCGGAGAAGGAAAGGGGGAGATGGGAGCACGGAGCGGTAGAGGCTGTTTGCTCCCTTGGGTGCATGGGTTAGGGCAGCCCGCGGGCGCAGTTGGCATGCAGCTGGGCACGCTGTCGCTCAATCCCTACGGCACCCTGTGTGCTCGCGCTGCCTTCCCTCAGAGAGCAGAGGTCGGAGGGAAAAAAGAGTGTATGTATGTGTGTGTGTGTGTGTGTGTGTGTGTGTGTGTGGCTGCTGCCTCATCAAAAATGCCAACACTGCTACACCATAGCCCATATCTGTTTATGGGCTCATTGCTCAGTCCTGTTGTTGCTCAGGGGGACCATTTGCAGTCACACTTGCATAATGATAATAATAGGGTGACTTGGAGTGGTTGTGAGTGTGCGAGTGTGCTTGTGCGTGTGTCGAGACGTACGTGTTTATGCGCTCCTTCCATTTCCTTCCTTGATTTATCTGTCCAGCCTCGTCTTCTCAATTCTCCTCACCCGCTCTCGTACCTCCATCAACCCCTCCTCATCTCTCCTCCCCCGCCCTGTTCCTGCCCCATCCTGCCACCATCGACCACGCACCCACACACATGCCCTGGCATGACCCTGTGGGCAAACCACAAACTGCCGGGGCACAGCCCACTTTAACCATACGCTGGACGAAAGGTGATGATTGCATCACACGCATCGTCGGTCTTCTTGCTCCTCCACCGAAACCAACACCCCACCAACCCATCATTAGTTCACATGCCACATTGGGTGCGCTCATTTTTCTTCCTCCCCTTTTCTAATTTTACAGGGCTGGGATCATTTTACACCCAGTGTGATTTTTTTTTTTTCTCTTTCTTTTTTTTCTGTAACCGCAGGGTGGTTTGGCCCTGCAAAGCATTCTACAGAGAGGAGAGAGGAGAGAGAAAAACAGCAACACAGCGAGCGAGAGGGCCCTGCTCGTGTAGTCCAGCTTATACACACGGCGTCTTCCTGCGTTCTGTGGAAGAAAAGTAATAAGAAGTTGATTAATACATGAAATGAAACAAGAAAATAAAACAAAATACGATGAAAAAGTATAGAGAGAAAACTAAATAAAATGAAAAGTATTTTACAGATTTTCTCAGAGTCTAGGGGACCAACTCCGAGACACCTTTTTATGTTTGTGTACAGTAAACTGGTGAGTTCAGTTTATCTTATTTCAACTGCTGTCAAAGAAACTGGGTATGTGCAACTTTCAAGCATCTTGTTGACATATTCATTACTCATGTTTGAAGTAATATTTTTATAATACATACACTCGAAATGAAACATGTTACCAGACCTGCTTGTTCATTTTCATCAAAGTTTAATGTTTTAATATTTTTTCCACTTTCGGCAAGTGCTCCTTTTTTTTCCACACAAATACCAGAACTGAGTTACTCATCAGTTGGCATGAGTGCCTTTAGTGAAATAGGAAAAAGTTTTAATTCGCAAACAATCTCTAAAATGCTTGCAATCCGCACACCGAACACCGGCAAGGTAAAAAATCCTCCTGTACAATGCTGTACAGGTGTCGTTTATGCTGGCAAGGACTAGA
Organism: Nibea albiflora; assembly: GCA_014281875.1. Lineage (NCBI taxonomy): Eukaryota > Metazoa > Chordata > Actinopteri > Sciaenidae > Nibea > Nibea albiflora. Next base: position 19,041,040 of record CM024804.1, on the reverse strand, counting down.
GTCCTCTCCCAGGAAGCCCTACTCAGACTCAAGGCTGTGTGTCCGAATAACTGACAGCATAACAAACAGCAGTGATCATCCTGCTCATTCAAAAAAAAAAAAAGAATCATACTCTCGAATAGAAGAAGGACAGAATTTTACGGAGAAAATGTTGTGTTTTTAAATCACGTTACGTGGTGCCCGTATCGTTGGAGCATCTGTGCCCACATGTGTCTGAAAAGCCCGAATAATATGTGTGTCTGCCATGCCACATTCCTGCCATCTGACTAACCGCATTCCTGCCATAGCCTGGCAATGAAAAGCCTTTACCTCCAGATCCCCACCACATAACCTAGCCCAGCAGTGAACTAAGAGCGCAGAAAGCCCATTAAAATGGGAAGTGTATGCCAGCTTCTTAATCGAAACACATGTAAGCCATTAAGAGTACACTTTGAATTCTTTTCTGTGAGCTAAAAGGGGAAACAAGACACAGAGGGAGAGAGAGGGAGAGACAGACGTTAACTCAGACAGAAAATTTGGGATTCTCATCTTACTTATACGACTTCAAAGTCAGCAACAGAAGGAAAGAAGCGCAGATAATAGTAAAAGAGAGACATAGACAAAAAAAACGCAAGGAAAGTAAAGAGGAACAGGGTGCTGCTTTCATTAGTAGGGCCAGATGATAGCAGTGTATGGGGTGTTTAAGTATCTTCAAAAAACCCCCCTTCAACATCTTTCAGATGGTTTGGCCGGGGGTTCTTTGAATTGGGTCCCTATGGCGACAGCCCGGCTGGCGGCCAGAGCAACCCTCTTTCCTGATGCTGTTTGGAAGTGGCAGGGATCACAGAAGGCCACTTCTGAGCAGAGACTCTCTATGAGGACTCTCTGTCTGTCTGACCGTCTGTCTCTCAGTTATCACAGGAAACATTGGCAGTCTCTTCTTGGATTTTTGGGACATTTGACAAAGTATATTTATTATCAGGCAATTATATTTGAGAATCAATCATAAGGGTGCACTGTGTCAATGCCCTCTTCCACGATTTGTAATTCTTAATTTAACCTCCACTGTCTGGGTCTGGCGGTTGTTACATAAGTGAACGCAGCGTCACACGTGCATGCATATACGTACACGCACACCCACCTACACACTGACACATACACACGGTGCCCATTCATACACCCCCCCTCTCCCAGTCTCTCTCTTTAGGCACTCATTCACAGCATCTTTGTACACATTTAACAGTCACATAGTGCTGGTGGGAAGCACCATCATTTTAGGTTTTATTATTTAGGTGCATATTGTGCTAATATTCTGTAGGTTTGACCTAAAATATATAGATTTTCTAAACCTCTTTTCATGCAAAAGATAAAGATTTAGTGTCTTTTACTATGCCGCCGGGGTTGGAAAGCATTTAAAATAGCACGCACTAAAAAACACCGGGTTAAAACTTGACGCAGTGTGACGCAGTGGCATGTTTTGAAGCAGAGTTTGTGTTATTTTTTTCCATTATTGTGGGGTTACTGCAAAACAAGCCTTAGGTTTAGTTGGTTTTCTACCCCTTGGTACTGGGTAAAGTTAACCAACTATTGTGTTGGTGCTATATTTACACCACGATGGGCCATTTTTAACCCAGGAACTCCAACAAGATGATAAAATAAACTCAAATGAAAGCATTTACAAATAAATGAACTGATATCACAGAGATATTACAGTTTCTAAAATGTTGTCCAATTAAGATTCAATACATTTTTTCAATAGAGTAAATACATTCTCATAAAATCTATAAAAATATTGATAACTGTGATAATTATGTGATCCAATACTGTACAGTGCATATCATTCATTGTAGGATCTCCTCCAGATTAATCCTATGATCTCCTCATCAATTAGTTAGTAGATGCAGGCCTAAACGAGCTACACTCAGTATTTTGTGTATATTTTTCTAAATAAAGACTTTTTTTCTTCCATCTCTGTTATAACATACTGCAGGAACCTCTGCGTCGCATCCTATTTCTATAAAGATGTCCCAGATTTCTAACAAAAAGACTATGAACCTGCTCGTACACTGTGTTCAGTGTCCTCCAGAAAAGTCCTGGGCAGAGGAAGGTTCAGCACCGACAGCTGCATGGGACACATACTACTGATATGGAGTCTCGCTCACACACACACAAACACAAACACAAACTTTTTATGGCCTATTTCTGAAGTTTTCTTCATCCTTTATGTTTTGTGTTTTTTTTTCTTCTTCTTCAGTTGTCCCTCTGTTTTTTTTTCTTCCTTTTGTTGTTTTGATGTCACTGATGTTTTTTTTTTTTTTATATTCCTTTTCTCTCTCCTCCTTATTGTCAAATCCCTCATGCGCTCTCTTTGAACGCGTGGACGCACATTCACAAGCACACATCACAACACGCTCATAGATATCCTCCTCTCTCCCTCTGGCTCTTTCTTTTCTCCCCTAACCTTTCCTCCATCGGTTCACATCTTTTCCCTTTCCTCACTTCTCCTCCTGCCTTCCTATCTCCTCCCGTGCTTGTCTTTGATCCGATCGGCCCTCGCAGGTCTGCTGTGGGCTTATTGACCAGGGTGGCGGCGCAGGAATTCCCATTCAGCCTTGCCGTCGGTGCGTGGACATCGTGGCCTCAGTCACACGGACAATAAAGGCCTCACTGTCTTGCTCTGCAGGCTGTGACCTCCTTACACATCCATGAAAGGGAAAAATGAGTTCAAGGTCTTTCCTGCTGGTGAGATGGTGAAACGCTTGTATCTGCGTGTCAGTATGAATGTTTATGTGTGAATATATACCGTGTACAGTGTAACATTTTCTTTTAAATGCATGTACGTGTGCGTATGTGTATGTCTATTTAAGCTTTGAACTGTATTTTGACAGTGTGTTTGCAGCTTTGGCAACCCATGTTGGATATTTGTAGGCAAAACGCAGCTCATGATGTACGTAAAATTGCACTGCTGATTCTCATTTGAAATAAACATGCTTGGCTCTCAGCGATTCCTTCTGAAGTTCAGCCACGAAAGGCTGGAACATGCTTCTCTGGGCTGCACATAAGGGAACGTTCACAAGTAGCGCGCGCAGGTTCGGCTGCTTTATTCATGCTTCACCATCGGTGGCTCATTCGTGAGCTTCTCGACCACTAGCTGACGCACACTCATGTATGAATCACGCGTGAATTAAGCCAAGTGGCCTTATGACCTTACACTTCTCACTGTTGCTCGGCTGATGTCTTTACAACATGTCAGCAGGGGTCGCTGCTGCAGCTCCGTCCGCGACCTCCTTCGACACTTCAAAAGAAGAACAAAGAATTTTCTTCCAAAACTGACTATAAATTGTAAATTCCTTGACATAAAGGAGTCTTTTCCCTCCTGTGATCTGTTGCTAGCCAATCTGGTCCCACACTGGCATAAAGCGGCTTGTTTTTTTGGAGCCGAAGTTAAATTCATTGACGGTTAAAGGCTCTGACTTGCGGCTTGTGGTGTGATGTGGTCAGGCGGGTCAGGTGGACAGTCGGGATAATAAGCAGATGAACAGACAGAAAGAGGTGGGAAATGAGACAAAAGCGGGAGCAGATGTTAACTGCCCGGTGACATAGCAGTATGGTAATTGTACAGTGACTGGATTCCTCTGGAGCAAGCAAGTCTATATGTGCACGCATACGTCCGTGTTTTTACAGTCTTCGTATGCGTGTAAGGGTGTGCGTGCGTGCATGTGTGTACATTGCAGCCACAGGCAGACACATGGGAGCCTGAGGAGCGGTGAATATTACAGAGGAGTGGACCACAGAGGGACCAGGCCCATAGCCAACAGACAGGCCCCACTCATAAATCCTCTCCACACTGACGCCTTTCCCCTCTGTCTCTCTGTCAGTCTGTCTTTTCTCCACTTCTTTCACTGTCTCTGTTTTGTCTCCCTCACACATTTTGTCTTTCTCTCGCTAGCTTTTCACTTGTGAAATCAATAACTATGAGTCTGTCTTACGAACAATTTGCAGCCCCCTGGGTCTACGAGCATGAGTTCTGTAGGCTTATGGAGATAATTGGAGGTTGGGGGACAAATAAGCCCTAGTCAGCGTGGTGGCATCTCACTTGTAAACCCGCACAATAACTCTGCGGTGTGTGTAAAAGATTTTACTATTTGACCACTTTGCATTTTGTTGACGAAATTTGCGCACGTGCTGGAGATCCTGAAAAACCTGCTACTTGTTCAAATGGTCTTTTTGAATGCCGCTGAGACATCAGTTTGTTTTTAGCCATTTCCAAAGCTGAATGTCTTAAACAGTTTCAATTTCATTCATTTAAATTCTGCCCAGTTTAAAGACGAACATGGACTTGAACCAAATTACTAAACCCCACCATGCAGTCAGTGTGCTGTGTTGTGTATGCGCTGCTTTGGTACTTGCGTAAAACTTCAGCTGAACATGCTTTTGCTCCGTTGAATCTTCTCTGCCTGACACAACACACTTCTTGGCCTCTTGGCCACAAAGAAGAATGTTTTACTTACAGAAGATGTTTGAGCATAATCATATGCTGTTAAATTAAGGCTGAAAAGTAGTGAGTTACCACGCAGCACTTTTCACGTTTGTCCTTTGGACGTGCGTCAAAAATCTTTTCATTTTATTTCTCTTATAAACGTCAAATGTCACAACCAATTTCAGACCTATATTTTTTAACTGTAGATGGTTACCTCCGCCTGTCAGAGGTGTCACTTGTTGGCCGTGATTAACTCACATTGAGGCGTTCACTGATAAACGAATTGCATTCAGTTAAACTACGCCAATGCAGTAAGGTCAGCGTCACTAAAGGCACACACACACAAAAAAAGCCCCACATAAAAGAGCCAGTGGATTAGTCTATAGGTGTACCCACTCAATCCTGTGGATAAAGGTAGTACACATACTATATGTATGTGTTTATCCAGCTCCCTGCCACTGCTGCAGAGGTTAAAGGCAAGGTCAGTCTATCTGAGTCTGGCTGACCTTGCAGTCTGACACAAACCCAGAAACTTTGGACACCTCTGCGAAGGGAGAATGTGGGAGGCCAGTAAGGGTCAGCTTTTGCTCAAAACAGTACGACGTTGTACGACGTGCTGTTTGACCATGACTGAAGAGAAAGTCTTTCTCCTCGTTTCGGAGAGCCACACTGGAAGGCGCGGCGAGAGGACGAACGTCATATCATTTTCAATACGGGGACAAAGGCGCACATTTTCATGAGGTCCCTCCTCGAAGAAACGGAAAGTGACAAAAAATTTGTTTTGCTCAGACTGTGGCTCCTCTCTCACCCCCACACAGCTGACCAATCATGGTGCGAAGTGGGTGTGAACGTGGAATTGTCAGAATGATATTGTCGGTGCTGTGAGGTGGAACTGTGAAAGAGAGGAAAGGTCACAGATGTTTTTTCTTTCTCTTTCTTGTTTTAGGCTTTTTCCAAAAACAAGACAACCGATATCATGCACATAACTGTGCGCGCTGTTATCTGCTCACATTCTTCTCCTGGAAGTCGGTCGCTTCCTTCCCAATGACATCAAGCAGCTTGTGAATGATGGGCAACTAGGATTTTTCAGGGACCAATGAGTAGTCTGTCAGGTCTCTCAAGTCAAGTCACAGCAAGAATTTATGACTTTATACTTGCCTAACCTGACACAGCGATCATCAGACAAAAACACTGCATAGTCTGGGTTTCCAGAGCTATTTGACCATCTTACAAACAGCTCTGGTGGAGTTTACTTGCAGCTTTAAGATGCCACAGACTGAGTAAAGTAGAACAGCCTTCTAAACAAACTGTATAACAACTCAAAGTTAGGGCATCCCAGACTTTGTGCCGTGGCATATATCCCATATTTCTAGTTAGCACGAAGAGCCACGAGCACTGAACACAAAGAAAAGCTCCACAGTTTATTGACAACTGGTCTGCTTAATTGCAGGAATGATATTTGAGAGGTGCTGCGCACAGCCCCACAGCGGTGCTACTTAAACATAGATGGCCTGCCCATCTGTCCACCTTGACTTCCTCCCTTTTCTTCCCCCCAGCTGAGTTGTCATAGACGCGGAGATCTTTTCAGCGAGCGAAATGTGTTGTGAGTGGCAGAAATGAGATTGATTTTAATCAGAGAGCCTGTAATTACATTGCCGCTGTTGTTGTCACTGATGCTGACAACAGCCAGCCCTCCTGTCTGCCTGTCCTTCAGTATGACTATATCTCTTTGTCTCCCTGCCCAAAGCCCGTCTCTCTGTCAGTCTGTCTGTGTCTGCCTCTCTGCGTTCCTCTCTGGGAACCAGCTACCTGCCTTCCTGCCCGCCTGGCTATAAGTCTGACTGCTTCCTGCCTTAAATCATGTTCTTTTTGTCTGTGTTTCTTTCAATGGCCATGTAATAAGCAGTGTAATTACTTGTTTCGTTGCATGACACACACGCAGGAATGTTTTTGCCAGAAGGGACAAAAGCAGCATGGCAGCCTTGGAATGGCAGCTCAAAACACACGACCTTGACGCAATTCACAACCTTCTGCTAAAGTTTGTTTGTTGTGCTTCCTGTCTGACTTGTCTGTGTTTTTGTCCCTGCTTGTGTGCTTATGAATGTACTATCCGTTGTAATGAGTGACCTTGTGCATCATAAGACTTTTTCCTTTTACAACACCTGCCTCTGAATCTGCCTTCTGGGCCTAAGCACAGCCCATTCACGTAACACTAAATCAAACCAACCAAATTGACTCATTCTCATTCAGCTAAGAGGGTGCTCATTTACACTACGTGAACCTGTAGTTTGGTTTTTATACAGCGTAAATTTCATTGTTTGTTTGTTTGTAAATGGGCAAACCCGATCGCACCCAAAACAAGACGTTGACAGAAGACGATGCACGGTAGGATGTATTTTTCTGTTGATTTATTCATGAAAAACTCGGCATTTTGAGATTTCCAAATCAGAATTATACACAGTTGCTTGTCAGCGAAGCGATGACAAAACACACAAGGCTCATGAAACAGACCAAATGATTTTTAAAAAAGTAATTATTTATTTATGAATAAATAAAAACAGCACAAAAGTTTAAGTAAGTGTTTACATGCACAGAAGAGCATGCCGTGCCTGATACTGTAAAATCTGGATCACGTAACTGTTGTGTGAGGTAGTCACAGCTGACCAATCAGAGCTCCCGCTGCCACTTATGGAGGCCCAAAATGTTCAAATGACCAAATGTAGCAATAAATAACTAATCATATGAAGACATACATACAAAATATGCAATTTAATGTGCAACGCAACTATATAAAAAAAAGCTAAATCACATAACACAAGAGAGTTCAAACAATTTTTTGGACTTTTTATGATCAAATTCTTTTCTCTGTATTCATTCATATGACTATTTGTTTTATATTTGTTGTTGTTATATTGTACTTATTTATAGAATAAACTTCATGTCCGCATACTGTGCGCGGTGGACAGAGCTTACATATCTGAAAGTGTTTATGAACAAGATGAATTGATGACAGGCAGACACATGAGAAGACGACAAAGAAAAAATTCAAATCTTTTGGCTAATAAATTTTGCAATTCCGAAGTAAATTTTTAATTCACCATTTGAAGGCAGAATTTGAAAATTGAATAATTAATTGGCAAATGTAATGATTTCCTTACTTTGAGTTTTTCTTATGCATAAATCAAATGCAAATTTAATTAAGTGGTTCATAATTGCTTTTCTAAATGTATTAATTGAGTATAATTAAACAATTAAAGTATGTAATTATTCTGGTGGCACACTCCAGACTCCATACGCTGCACCACTTCAAATATTTTCTTTTCTTTTTTTTATATTTAAAATTGTGGTGAATGTATGTAGAGGTGATTCTTTCCCTAAAATAAACGCTTAAGCTGCTCGTGTACTCTGGCTTTAGTAATTACAGTGCGGGGGATGCATTGATTTTGTGTCACTAACGATGTCAGTAAGGTGCAAAACTTTGAATTGAACGCAATCTTCTAAAATTAGAGCTGCAGGTCTCCATTGTGTTTGGGCCAAAAGGTCCCGTGGCTTTCTTGTTCGGGAGCCAGTGCGTCCGTCTGCCTGTTGGTCCACTTTCATGTTTGACATGGCAGGGTGCAGCGTGGTGAACTCTGCTGCCTGGTGGTGCAGAGGACTTGTGACACTGCTTATCCCCCACACAGTGAGATGCCAACGCCGCTAGCAAGACAGAATGGCATAGGTCAACTCCTCTCTTCTCCCTCCATCGCCCTCAGTGCCAGCGGTCGGAGCTGGCGTTCAATTAAATGACTGTGATTCCGTCATAAACAAGGTCAATGAGACTGAAATCAGAGAGTTAGAGAGCGTCGGTGCAGGAGTTTGAACCAAAGAGAGGACAAGCTGAGAGATGTAGCTGCGGAAGAAGCGAGATAGTGGATGGGTGAGTCAGGGCGGAGGGAGGGAGTAACTGGGGGGAAAAAAGAGAAAGAAGGGAAAAGAGAGGGAGATTTGAGAGACAGAAGGAAAAGGCAGTATTAATATTCACAGACTCCCAGCGCTTCCTAAATATTTTATTACTTCCAGCTGTTTGATGTTAAGGAGACTCACCAGAGAGCCCCCCACTCTCTCTCTCACACACACAAAAACACACTAATAAAAATGGATCCATGCACACACCATCACAAAGCCACGTTCGCAAACCCACATGCAAGTAAATACCAACACACACGCATGCAAACAGAAACTTGCAACCACAAACTCGCACTCACATGGACGGCGTGCACGGAAACTTGATCACACAGAAACACACACACACACACATATTGGCAAACGCACATGTGCGCAGCAGGAAACACGCAATAAAAACATGCATGTTTACAGCCACAAACTGGCACACACCAAACCGCATTCAGCATGGATACATACCCATAACACGCAAAAAAGTAAAGATGCATTTGGAAAAACTCACACACATGTGCACACAAATGTCCGTACATCGATCATAATCTGTCTTTCAGGAGTTCTGTCACGTTTATTCATTCATTTGTTGGCTTATTTATTCATTTGTGAATTCATTATTCGTTGGACTGACTCTCTTTTTATTTGCGAGCATGGTTCCGAGGGGAGAGCGGGAGAACATTCATCTTCTGATGAGAGCAGTCATTAATTCAGAACAGGCCCGTCCCTCGCTCTCTCCCTCTGTCAGAGTGTCTCTTTCTCTCTGTCCATCAGACGGGTTCTGTCGCTCTCTGTCTCTGCCCATCAGCCCGACTTTCTGCCGCTGTCTGTCCCCTCCGTGTCTGTCTCTCCTTCTCCTTCTGTGTTTTCCAGTCTCAGTCTTTCTCTCTCTTCTCTCTCTCTCTCTCTGACTATGTCCGTAGCGAGTGGATGAATTATGAAAATGCTGTTTGTGTCTGAAAATGATGTGCCAACTCCGAATCCATGCAAGAGTTTTTCGAGTTTCAAAAAGATCTCCATTCACACTAGAGCAGAAAAAAACTGTTGGAAAATGGCAAAAGTCTGTGTTCTTCACATTTTTCTGTCACAACTTTGCATAACAACCAACATCTAGGACAGACACAGCGTAGTTACTTTGATTAAACCTCTGTTCTGTCTCTCTTCTGCACTCTGTCATGAGCTATATGACGTTTTAATGCATCCAAACTCAGATCATTCAGACGAATGAACAAACGTACTACAGCGATATTATTGCATAGTTGTCTTCTTATCTTAAATGACGCACTGAAATCCAGCCAGGCCTAGAACATTGTTCTTTAAAAGCTCAGATCTTTCCATCGACACTAAAATGTGAAGCCAGATTTCTTTTCTTTTTTTTTTAGATTTACCCGCTCTGGGTCTGCAAAATATCAGCTTGTCTGGACTCTGGACAGAGTGCAAAAATGGCAAAGTTTACAGATTCAGCCAGCATACGGATCATTCAAAGTGAACACTGTGTTAATCATCCAGAGCCAGTTTGAATGATAAATCTATGACTTTTAAAACATATCAGATGGCCTGCACAGCCGACTGCACAGCAGTTCAGAATACTACATTATGTGGATTTTATGACTCTGGAAAGTTATCACAGAGACTACCATTTTATCCTTTCGCTCACGTTACAAAGTAATCTATCAGGAATGTGCACTTGAATATACAATTATGGTCCAAAGTATAAGTAGACTTAGTAAGAGACGTGCATATCGTGGCAGTGCTGGTATTATTTCTGCAGCTGATTTTGGGCTGATCTGAAAAACAAGCTAACGGGTCAAAAATACAACTCAGCTAGAATTTAGTTGTTGCCCTTTAGTCCTTTTCACTCGTTCAGACGCTTCCTGTAGCCATCAGTACATTTTTGGCCGAATCCTAGTTGGATCTTTGACCACCCTACTTGGCAGAATTGGTAGAGCTCAATCAGATTAGTTAGTTTTCCTGCTTTGGCTCGTCTTCTCAGAGCAGTCCACATATTTTTTAATGGGGTTGAGGTCAGGACTTTGGGAAGGCCATTCCAAGAGCTTATAATAGCAGGAAGGATTTTATGACTCTGGACAGTCATCACAGAGACGATCCTGTTATCCTTCGTTTGGAAGACGGCGAGGTCAACAGTAGAAATGTGGCGTTCATGTCGTAAAGTAATCCACCAAGGATGCGCGCTTGCATGCGCGGATATTGATCACATTTGCATTGTGTTGCATGGCAAACATCAAGCAACTTTTTTGACGGAAAAACGTCTTCTTTTTCAAATTTCATCAGTGCCACAGCCGTGCCAACCTCGCTAGTCTCACTGCGACGCCTCAAGAGGGTGCTGCGCTGGTTTGAACGCAGCTCTCTGACTTGTATCCCCCTCTTATTCTTCCCCCCTCTATCTCTCCTCCCCTGATCCGTCTACCCCCTGCGTTCCCAAGCCTGTTAATCAGCAGATTGTTAATGAAGGCCCGAGTTCAAAGACACACACAGAGCGAGAGAGAGGGGGGGGGGGAGAGGAGGCACAGAGCGGTAAGATAGGGAGGAGTTTTGGACCAACTGTCTGTTTGTCAAAACATGTCCACTCGTCTGTCTCTTCGCCTGTCTTCTCCTCTGATCTCGAGTCCCTCAATGAGCTCCCCGCAAGGACCACAACACAGCGTTTGCTCTTTGGGTTTCCCTTTCATGTTCCATTAAATGTGAGTGAGCAGGAGACAGAGAGACAGCCAGAGAGTGTGAGAGAGAGATTAATTACATGTTTCAATAATGGAGATTAATTAGTATTATTTAAACACTGACAGTATCAACTAGACGTCAAACATTTTGTGAGGCGCACGCCTAGAGTTTTCACTTTAATGGCTAAATTCATGTCTCTCCGTGGCAGCCTAAAAGTCATCTCTTCACATCTTTTCCCTCCTTCTACTGCTCCTTCAATACTGTACATCAACTCCGCTGGCATCTGAAATTGTTGTTTTCGTGCATATCATTTCATGTTTATTCCTACCTATATTAAGCTTCGGCAGCTTGAAATAGTCCTTCCTGACATTTATCTTCCGCTGCTTTTCTAGTACATAGACAAACCACAGCTTTTATGAGAGAGAGAGAAAAAAAAATATCACAAAGTGGAAATGGTCAAGTTAAAAGCACTAACGACTCCAACCCTTTCCCCTCCCCTCAGTTCTCCTGGAGGATGCTGACACAAAAGTGAAAATACGGGACGAGGAAAATCAAATGCAGCGGCGGTGAAGATGTCACACAGCCCCTAAGGAAAGAAAACAAAAAAAAAACGCCAGTGCTCTCTAGCCTTGGCCCCAATTTGAGAGGGTGACAGGAAACAGCGAGGGGAGAGGGAAAGAAGGCAGAGAGTTACTGTAGAGAGGAGAGCGTGAGTTTTCAAACCACATCGCGACACCACAGGCCGACTTCACCCATTTTAACAGCACCATATTTCCCCAAAATGTATCAGACGTAGCACGTGATAGCCAAATGGCGGCGAAATCTCTGACCAGTTTCTCTCTTGAGGTAAGTGCCGTCTGCTGGAATCATTTGCAAGGGAGTGACGAGGAGATCCGTTCAAATAACTGTAATAACTAAAAATAACTAACATGCTGGCACATGTGCAAACACATTTATCTACAGTAAAGTGGGCAGTGTTTCAGGTTTCAGGATGAATCTGAGGGGCTTGAAAGATTAACTGGCCAGGAAGGAAGAAAAAATATATATATTTCCGGTACATGAAATCACAGACATTTTTAGACTTGGATCTTTGTTCTTGTGAAATAACATGTCGAATTAGAAAACTAGTCAACTAAAGCTATCCGAGAAGCCAAAATCAATCTTCAGTCTTTGCTGTGGGCTCGCAGAGCGACGTGAGATCATTTAAAGGGTCACAAAAGTCAGGAAGGTTAGGAACTACAACTCTGAGAACATGAAGCACCCACGCGGTCAAGATGGCCTATTGTTTTTGTTTTTTAGTGATATTTTTGCAGGTTGGACATGCCGCTGGAAACGATGTGATCAGGACATCCCTGCTTCTGGCTGTTCAGTCAGAAATGGCACCACTTCATAAAGAAGGACTGGCTTCGGGAGCCTGGAGGTTCTGCCTGGTGGTCACGAGCAATAATACAATTTCCTTGCTTTTAACTGATAGAAATGAATAGCAGAAAGCATGGATCACAGACATACACATTGTTTACTACAATGTTTCATGTCTTGGAAGTATTCATTGACATGTTTTGAACATTTTTGCTCATGGTAGATTATGTGTTTTCCTCTGCAACAGCATCGGATTTACACCCTAACGTTTGGGATCTGTCTCGAGGTGTTGTAGGTCGAGCAGCTTCAACGCTGGAGAGCAGCATGAAGTTACACTCACCATCTATGCGCGGATACGCTGGGTTGGTGTGAGAGTCTGAGATACTGAAGTAACAAGATCTCTGGTTGAACTCTCACAAGACGAGAGATGAGGGAAGTGAAGAAAAACCAAACAGCGGGCTTCCGCCTCATACTCTGCTCTACGGGGTGCATTTGTGTGCGTGCCTGCGTGCGTGCGTGTACGCTCGCGCGTGTGGTGTGTGTGTGTGTGTGTGGATGTTGTGGGTGTTTGTGTATTCTTTCTCCAGCAGGACCCCCAGATCAAAACCGCAACCCACTCTCCCTCCCCATGCCTCTCTCTCTTTCTCCATCTCTCCACCCCCTCTCTCATTAAAAACTGCAGGCCCTGGCTTCTAATTAAATCCCACTTGAAAAGTCTTAAAGTCAGCCTCAGATTGATTCAATTTGCATTTCTGAACAGAGAACATTGCCTAAAAGGATTAATAAATTGGACGAAAAAATGCCTTCTTTCTGCGCCACGCCGTCAGAGCTTGTAAGACAACATCCAAAGAGAAATATCCCCCCTCAACAAACGTCTATCCAACATATGCTCTTGCTCTCTCTCTTGCACGTCCCTCCCAGGATGCCAGCAGAGATGGGAAGTGTGTATCAGGACTCTCTGTGTGTGTGTGTGTGTGGTGTGTGCATGCAAGTCCTCGTCTATGGAACAAGCGCAGAGTCCTCTGAGGCACAGTCGGGAAGGAACACACACATTCTGACTCTAACTGTGTGTACATGTGCATGCGAGTGTGTGTGTGTGTGTCTATTTATGCCTGCGTGCGTGCGTGTGTATGTGTGTGTGTCTGGATATTTGTGTATGTGTGAGAGGGGCGACTTTGTTGGAGCGTGCCAGAGTGCTGAAAGTGACAAGAAGGCACAGTGGGAAAAGATCCTTGCTGTACTGTCAGTATGTGCAAAAACAGACCACGGCGGTGGAGCCATGCCATTGGCTAGTGGACACCTACAGCAACATGTTTGGAAATCCAAAAACACATTGCCAGCTAAGAGAGCCAGATTCAATTAGTGTGATAAAATGAAAAGAGCAAGTAAGACATTTCAAACAGACCAAAATCTGAAGCCGCTGCCAAAAGAAAAGAGCAAACACTAATGTGAGAGTTTACATTTGCATTGACACAATAGGTCTGTCCTCTAAATAGTACATTTACATCTTTAAAAAAATATATATTTGTAGTGTATGTAGGTGTGGAAACCAACAAGATAAGAGGAAATTACCTCTAAAATTTCCTCTGATGACAGCTATCAAAAAGGCATTTGCATCTGCAAATCAAACGGTGCGGTCTCTTTGAATGATTCGCGTTTCCTTTGAGTGTGTGGAATCAGCTGTTTTTCAGTCATTTTCGGTCTTTCAGCCCCTCAAAATATTATGAAAAATGAGACCCGGCTTATCTTTCTCATCATGTCTGTTATACCTTTATCAAAAGCTCGTGTTTGTGGTGACAGTCAAAGACTTGTATATGTCCTCAGATTTCTCGTATAAGTGCCGTTCTTTATGCTCATGGTGATTTTCCCCCCATCAGTGAAGCTCATTTTGGGCAAAGATTTAATTGAATTATTGCATTCCCAATGACTTTCGCTCACTTCTCGCGTGAGTTTTGAGTCGAGTCTTTCATGAAAACATGTTTTTTGTTTTGTGTGCACAATTTCCGCGAGAAAGTGTGATTTGTACTAGAGCGGACTGTTGGACGGGACACATTGTGTCAGTGTTGTTATTTGCCTGTCAAACTAGCTTGTATAATGGCTGATGGACTTTCATAGACTGCTGGTAGCTCAGTGGTTGAAGCCTTATTAATAAAAAAAAGAAAAGAAAAGAAAGAAAGAAACTAGAGCCACATGGAGACCCTGACAAACAGACAGGCATACAGTAGATTGTAGGCATGGCTTCGCTGCACGACACTTGGTTTGCCTGTAATTACAGTGACTCAAGCAGAAAAACTAGAATGTGATTAGTCCTCCGGCACATCTGAAACAGAACTGTGCGAAAAGGGAACAAAACCAAAGAATTTTACATCATAAAGGGGGAAAAAAATAAATCCGTAATCATCATTAGAATAAAAGTTTGAGAGTTTCGAGAGAATAGTGAGTGACAAAAATGATAGTGTTGCTGTGCTGTGTGCTCAGAGGGAAGCACAAAATCCATGATCAAATGAATGTGGGGAGAGGAGAGTGGCTGAATGATCTGGCTCTGCTTTTTTTTTATTAAACAACACTGACCCCTAGTGAAATTAGTTAGCATCATCCAGAGAGTGATTTGCATAATGCTTGTGTGCATGCGAGTGTGAATACACTGAGGACTATGAAGCTTTGTGCAATATTTCTGTGCGAATGTGTTTCTGTAGGTGGATGTGTGTGTATTTGGGTTTTTTTTCATGTGTGTGTGTGTGTGGGCACGTGTGTGTTCATGTATGGACCCTGTGCATGTGCTTTCACTCGTCCACATATGTACAATCATAACACATTAGATTTAAGTACAGAGTCTGTGTACAGTGCACAAGGTGTGTGTGTGTGTGTCTATGTGTGTTCTAATAATGGTGCCTGGTGGACTGGGGCTTCCTTTGATGCGATGAAGGCCGACAGGCGTGAAACAGGTCCAATCAGGCGCGTGGGCGCTGCCAATTAACCCTTTTCACCGTGTGAAACCAAACATAATTGCCTGGGGTGCAGGGGGCCACTGGGCCATGGCCTGCCCAGCGTAGGCTGAAATGGGCATTAGCAGTGCTGCCAGGTGACCATTACACACAATTGAACTGCCGGGTGTTTCTCCAAATCACATAGTTAGAGTTGCTACCCAGACATAATTGGCATGGCATTACCAAATGGCCTCCATTTCTAATTTTCACACCTACACAATTTATCTAGAATATCTTTAGAGATATTGCTCTGTGCCAGGTTTATTACACTAGTGCAGACATACTGTATTTCAGCGATGTTTTGCACAGATTTCCCTCTGGGAGTGTGGATTACATTATGTTTGAAATACTACATTTCTCTATCTGTAGTACATTTTGACATTGCCATAATTCTGTTCAGATTTGATGATAATTATAATGTGAACAAATACTGGTTAATA
Source organism: Nibea albiflora (assembly GCA_014281875.1). Lineage (NCBI taxonomy): Eukaryota > Metazoa > Chordata > Actinopteri > Sciaenidae > Nibea > Nibea albiflora. The sequence goes on along the minus strand of CM024804.1, from coordinate 19,025,180 downwards.
AGTTAAGCTTTGTGAGCACTGATAATCAAATTTTATTCATGTTATGCTCAAGGCAAATAGCCCACATTTTAAAGTAGAGCACAGTTGAAATGAAAGTAGAGCAGTGCTCTCTTTGACAGTAACGCTGCAATAACATTTACTAAAATGTAATTATTGTTTGTCTTCTTTGTATATTCTTAAATTAATGACCGTGGTTAGAAACTGCATGAAATAAAATGATTTTGTATTGATCAGTCTTAATTAAACATAATAATTGAAAAAGACAAGCGTTCTTAAGAGCGATTCAACAGTCTGAGCAGTACATGTTTGACTTCTGGAAATGATCTGTTGGAGTACATATGTAATATAACATGGATACATAAAGATACAGAATAACGTTGGATGTTCATATAACGTGTATGTCTAAATACAATTGATTAAATTCATGTTCAAAATACTGACTGGAATGGAATAATTTGACTTCCATAAATTTTACCTGAATTTCTGTCCCAATTTCAGGTCCCCATAACTCATCATTACAATCCACTGACACAATTCTGATATAAATTAGCTTCATCAAGCAAGTGGGAGTATCGAAGGATTTATGTCTCTGGTAACTCTCATTGTATTTAGACACACAGACAAAAATAAATGTGCAGACACACACACACACAAACCTTAACAATGATAACAACACATAACTACTGTATATACAGACAAGCATGCATATACTCTTTATATAAACAACAAATATTAAATGACTATATGAATGTCATAAATCTCTCACTGTAAATCGTACATACAGGGTTGAAATAGTGAGAAATGCTGTAATAAATGTATCACTATCAAAACTGGCATTAGCTTATTGCAAATATGTTCATATCTGTGTATGTGCCAGATTAGTAACAAGAAACTGCAGGCCAATTATATATACCCAGTATATTGGCAACTCACTCTATATGCATTATAAATACGGCAACCTACATATAAAGGAATACGTATATGGTGTTACATGCTTGCACTGCACTGTACATTAGACTTTACATTAACAAAGTGACTCCACTATTGACTGTCTTTGATTTATACAGTAAAAATTCAAGTAAAAATAAAATGAGGTTAAAAATACAATATGAGCATACAGCTGTAATATGTAAGAACGTCATTACAAACAATACCACTCAGAGAATACTAAGTAAATATTATTTCAGCTGAGAGGTCAGAGGTCCTCGCTCACACAGGATGGCTCAGAGTCTGTTATAGCATTTGTGCCTTCAAGTTTCAGGTTTATTCGTCATATGCAAGTTAACACAGGGTGAACAATGCAATGCAAAAAATATATACACATATTCTATACACTGTACACGTGGCAAGGTTGTGACAACTATATTCAAGTATTGAGAAGTATTACTGTATAAATGGACACCAACATACTACATAAATAAGATTACACATTTTTATAATACTGATAGTAAGCGTAAAGTGACAGGTAAAGGATATTGCACAGTGGTTGACTGCATTTTCGCAGACAGGGCAAAGTGACAGGTGCTCGAAAAAAGTATTGCACAGTGTGGTTCAGTAGCAGCAGTCATGGCTGACATGTTTTTGCAGATGTGTGAGATTATGCATTCAAAAGTCTGATGGCTTGGTAGTAAAAACTGCTGCATATACCACCACAATTAGTGTGTTTACTACAGGCGCCTTCAATGTTTTTCAGCACAAGGACTCCTTGGACGACAGACAAACAGAACAGAGACCCCCACATGTAGTTCATTTTTTAAAATGTGTCACATTTTAAGCCTGGCCTATAATAACTTTCATATTTACTTTATTCACCGTTTATCTCACCTTATTAACCTATATATAAACTTGGTTATTTATTTTGTATATAGTTTTTGTCTAAAGTATCTTATTATTGCATATTAATGCTTGCAGTTTACTCCATATAATTTGTGTTATATATTTTTTTTAATTCTCACTAATTATTTTTGCAAAAATTGTCAATTATTATGACAAAAATTGGCAGACCCCTACAGTCCCTCTGTGGACCCCTGCATTAGTATGTAAGTACAGTAGATACTTGCATGCAGTGTAAAAGTTAATATATAAAGCATAATTGGGCTATCCTAGGGTTAAACTGGAACTAAATAAATCTATTTTTTTTTATACATGTCATATTGTTTTGCCCTCTCTTACTTGTAATGTCGCCTTCTGGCCACTAGCTGTCGCCGTTTCGCCCCGTCTCCATCCTCCAGCTTGCCCGTTTGTCTGACTGACTGCCCAACAAGAAATGTTGGCAAACACCCCCCTCCTCATCGTGTAGAAAAAAATGGCGGACAAGCGCTAAATCCACATCAGAAACATACACACACGTTACAAAGCAAGGTAAACACCCTCGGACAAACCGAGCAACGTCTCCTTCTGGGCTCGGCTTCACCGCTGAGCCCGTATTACCACCGGCTAACCTCAGCGTGTGCTGCTATACTCCCGTTATGCTAATGCTAATATTTATAATCAGGTCAACGAGCTAGCGAGCCACTTTAGCATGCTAACCTAGCATCCTGGGCAGTGGGCATGTCTCCGTGTGTGTAGCCGTGCGTAGCATAGCATGCTGGGATGGTGGTGGCCGCACTGGCTGCATGCTGCGAGTTTTTTCTTTCTGTTCAGTGTTGTATATTTATATTTGAACGATTTCAACCTCAGGGGTTGCCGCCAACGTCCCGAAAAAAAACACAATTAGCGATGCTGTCACGTAAATGAGCATCTAGCGCGCATGCAAATATAGCAGCCGGGGAGGGGAGAGCGTTGCCCCCCCCCCCCTCCTCCATGTGTCGGCTTTGTGTTTTGAATGAAGCTCGACAGCGTGAGACGCGAGATTTGGGCTACAAATGGGGGGAAAACAGCGTCCCATGTAGATGTCAGACGAGTGGTCTTAGCTTAGACGTTGAGTTGGGGGGCTGCTTTTTTTTTAGGAAGTCTCCGGGTTAGCAACAGGAGGAGAAGGGGGGGTACCTGCGGAGCTCTGATAACGCCAGTCCTGCTGTCACTTTTCCCCCAGACGGAAAAACAAGGAGCGGGCCGCTTTAATTTGGACGCCATCCCCCTTTGGCGGAGGAAAAAGGCGCACTTCTATTGAAAAGGAAATCATCCCGGAGAGGAGAGACGCTGCTAAACGGTTATGAAGTTTTAAGGTAGGTGTGTGTTCATGTGAACAGCTTGAACCTCTGACATTTAGCTCTTTTTTTAAAAACTGTGATTATAACTGCTTTCACGGTAAGCAAGCAAGCCCGGCTCGTTTTTCCTGACACATTCAAATGTTTGGCAGATGTGTAACTTCACTTTGGGTGCCAGGATTAACCATGTATGTTACCGCTCGCGTGTTTCACAGAGATTTTTCATATTCATGAGCTGAGTCTAAGCTTCATTTTGCATTATTTGGGCTCACATTACCTCTGTGGACAGGAGAAACAGCCGCTTAAAGCACTTGTAATATCACTTTGACCTGTTGACCTGTTGTGTTGTGTCTGGATGGTAGTGCTGGTTTTGGGTTACAAACATGTGGCTCCTCTCGAAACCTTTTGTCTACTGAACTTGTAAACATTAACTCTTTTTCTTTGCATAAATTACAGTTGTTTTAATCTAAAGGCAAGGTTTTATTTGCTCCGGAGGCGATCACTTGGCAGTGTTTAACTGTGTGGAATGGGAACAATAACAATTAAAGTTAAGTGACACTGACAGTATTTTAAGAGAGGTGATTCTGGAAGTTATAGTCGTCGCTCCCTCTCTTTTTATTAATCACCGTCTGCATATGCAGTCAGCACGGCGATATAGTTGATCTTTTAACGTGTGAAAAAGACACTTAAAACCACATGTAGCACATTGTTGGCGTGATGTGGGTCTCTTTTGTGGGACCGGTTGCCTCCCATGTCGACCCCCTGCCTTGGAGGCCGGCGAGCTACAAAGATAACAAGGTCAGCTCTCTGGTTTCTGTCTTTGAGACGCCGCGCCGTTTACATGTGGCACATGTGCAAGAGTTTTTACTGCTGCGATCAGTTAATTGAGTTAATAAAAACTCTTACACTCTTAATTACCCCGCTATTAACCCCCTTTTTTGGGGGGGGGGGGGACTTGTGGACACGAACACGCTCAGGTATGCTGCGTCTCCAGTGGCTATAGAGTCTATAGGAAGTTCATGTACACTGTACATTAAGTCAGAGAGGCTCATAAATCAATGTAATCAATAAAGGGACCCCAAATCTCAGATATGGAGTACCGTAAAACCGTACAACTGAGCCGCTGATCAAAACAAGGAGGAGATTTAGACTCCTGCTCACTCAAATAACCCATTTAGATGTAACCATACAAAACAGCGAAGCCTGCTGAGTCTCTTGTGGCAGTTTGAGCGAGATTTCAGAATCCAGAACGGCAAGGCCCTTAACCACGCTGTCCGACAGCATCAGTTGTGTTATTTTTCAGCTCGTTCCGGCTTTGTTTAAAAGATATGACGCTCTTATTCCGCTGAGTGGAAGATTCACGCCTGTGTTTTTATTTTACTCCATCAAATGGGAATATTCGAGATGTCTTTGTGCATCGTTTTACCCACATCTCACCAGAATTCAGCCAGACATATTAACGCATCTTTCTTAAGTTAAATAAGGAGGGTTCGGCTGCACAGCATGGACTTGTAATGCCCGGTGTACTAGTGAGTTTAAATGTACTGACTGAAGTTGTATTAGGGCCGTCCTATTGCATGAAACGCCAACATTTTACATCTCTACAGAGATGTGACATGTCCGCTGTCTTTGAACTGTTTTGATCGTGACTGCAATTCAAAATAATGTAATAAATTGTCACAGCAACAGCAGACAACAGTCCACAAGTTCTTATTTCACACGACTGTAACAAAACTACATGCTTTTTATTATTCTCGTTTTCAGAGTGCGACTGTTGTGTTGTGAGCTTGGTCAGTATTGCTGGAGCATGAGGAAACCTGTGCCACAGAAAGGTAAGAGATTATTTTGCCGCTCTCCGTACGACAGCAGTATTTTTTTTCCAAATATTTCAAACAAAAAAGTATTCATCCTAGCTTGCAGGCAAAGCTGGAATTCTGGCATATTTTAGTTTGAGTCATTCCAACCAATCCCTTTGTTTGTTTCTGTGTAGTCAGATTCATATATTATCTTGTAATAGGCCTGTAATTTCTTTTTGGAGCAGGTATTGCAAAGCACTGACTGATATGAAAATAACCCACAGTTGAGAGCTTATTCTGTATTTCTTGGCTCTTCTAGCTATAGAGTGGAAAGATGCCAGAAGGATCAAGCATGCCCGGAGTGGACGGCCCTCCCGGGTGCCCTCACAGTACCAAGGTAAATAACCCACAGCAGCCGGTGATATATGAAGTAAGTTCTGGGCAATTGCAACAGGAAACAGTGCCCGAGGATTTGCCTCAACATTGTTTCATTAATCATCAAGACACAAATGTTGGTAATTAATTTTTTAGCCTTGTGTCTTTTTGTTGCTTCATGTCAGAGGCCCACAAAACATTGCATTGCAAACATGAATTCATCCATGACTGGAATAACCTATTTTCTTATTCTGCTACAGGACATTTCAGTTGGGAGAAATACCTGAAAGAGACGGGTGCCATCGCGGCACCCTCGTCTTGCTTCAGACAGGTGAGCAAGATTGATAGTTGGTTAATTATATTCCATTCCTTTTAACTCTTCCTCCACGTGCGGCTGTTAGGCTGCCACTCTCCCAGGCTAACGCCTGTCTGCTTGTCTGCCGTCGCCATCCAGAGCCTCACGCCTCCACTTAACGAGTTCAAGGCCGGGATGAAGCTGGAGGCTCAGGACCCGCGAAACACCACGTCCACGTGCATCGCCACAGTGGTGGGCCTGACAGGCTCGCGGCTGCGGCTGCGCTTGGATGGGTCCGACAACAAGAACGACTTCTGGCGCCTGGTGGACTCGTCAGAGATCCAACCGATCGGCAACTGCGAGAAGAACGGGGGCATGCTCCAGCCGCCACTCGGTACGGACACAAAAGACATGACGGCATCTCCTATTTTACATGTCTTCTACTGATATCTTTTCTTCTTTTCATCTTTTGTGTCCTATTTTTAAATTTTGGCCACTAGGTGTCAGTGACTGACAGCACTGAACGTCAATGTCTCATGTTCATGTTAATAAGCCCGAGCCTCCAGCTTAGAGAACCTCCAAGAGAAGACATTTCTGTATTGAAAACCCAGAGGAAAAGACAGAAAAGCACTGCTTACTGAGACTGTTGCCACAAAGTGTTTGACATTTAGACCGCTGGTCGGACAAGACACGACATCTAAAGACGTCATGATGATTGTCATATCTTTACGTCACATCTTGTTTTGTCCCACCAACGGTCTAAATGTCAAATATATTCAATTCATAGTAACATAACTCCAAGAAAAGCTGATAGCTTAATTATCAAAATAGTTGCAGGTCAGTTTTTCATTTGACTCACAAATCATAGCAGATCCGGTAGTTTCTCCATGATGTGTGTACATCAGTGTCACTCTGAGCCAAAGCTAGCGTAGTTCTAAAAGCAGTTGTCGTCTTCTTCAGGTTTCCGTCTCAACGCATCCTCCTGGCCCATGTTCCTTCTGAAAACACTAAATGGAGCTGAGATGGCACCGTCTCGCATCTTTCACAAGGTACCTGTACAGGCTCACAGCTCACTCTGAAAAGTAGTTAGTGAAAAAAAAAAAATCACAGCAAATATTGACCAGTAACTGGTTGATTTTACTGCACTTCCTTGTTACAAATCAGTGCACATATACTAACACTTGCCAAACCTGACCCTCCTTTTTTTCCCCTCCATGTTTCCCAGCAGGAGCCTCCTGCACCGGAGCAGAACTCCTTCCAGGTGGGCATGAAGCTGGAGGCGGTGGACCGTAAAAATCCCCACTTCATCTGCCCAGCAACAGTGGGTGCCCTGCGCGGCGTGGAGGTGCTGGTCACCTTCGATGGCTGGCGGGGGGCCTTTGACTACTACTGCCGCTATGACTCGCGTGACATCTTCCCCGTCGGCTGGTGCACCCTCACAGGAGACAACCTTCAGCCGCCTGGCACCAAAGGTCAGGACCTTAACAGTAGGCTGACGGTTTCATGAAAAAGGCTGTCACATGTTTGTCATTTCATTAGTGTGTGCTCATTGTCTGTTCATCCACATTACAAAAAATCGTTCTGACATTCTGACATTCACACCCATGAGGAAGGATTAGGGTTTGAACTATTTTCAGACGTTACTCAATGACTTCTAGGTGTTTAAATCACAAGTTTCATTATGATATGATATTAAATCGATACGATATTTGCTGATATTAAAGTCTGACACAATAATTTCTCAGTTTAACTCACGGACCTGCGATCAAACTAAAATATGATTTGACAATTTTAATGCTGAACTCTTCCAGACATTTAAATGATTTCATCAACACTCTCTCACGTCTTTGCAAATGAAATATGAAATGGCAGATGTGACACCTCTGGTCAAAACTGGTAAGCAGGCAACATCTGTTAACGCTAGCACAAAGGGCCAATGCTGTGTTTTTGTTTTTGGTATCCAGCCCGATCCATCGCGTTTCCTCAATCTTATCTTGTAATAACATGATTTGGATAGAACATATACTTTGTCTCCCCTCTGAAATCCAAAATATTTTCAAACTGCTGATTTATTCCTTCGAGGGGAGTAAACATCCTGATCGTCTTTTCCTTGGCTGCCTGCCATTATCTGTCTGCCGTTAGCACTATTTGGATGTTTGGGAAGGAAGTGCTTTCGGACTGAAATGGAGACACAGACATGCGGAATGGGGATTTCAAAATAAAGGCGCATCTTAAAGATGATGATGCGGATCGATGCGTCATCGCTTTGCATCGATTATTGTATCATTGTATAGTATCATTGATGAGCGAATCAATGCACCGATCCAGACTGATAATACACCCCTAATGTCTGCGTAATCTTTGTCACATACAAAGAATTTGCTGTGGTGTTTTGGTGCAGAACAAACATAAACATAAAAAGTAGAAAATATAAATAAAACACAAGTATTAAAACATCAGGAAGCATTGGGAAATAAAATATGAACATGTGCAAGCTAGTTATGAAAGGGTAGTAATCCAAAGAAGATGAATGTTGGTGTAACACACTGAGTCACATGGTGTGAGCAACAGAGTGCAACACAATCAATGCCTTCCTGCAGAGGCTGCCCGAAAATGCTCGCCATTATCCCATTATCGTGTCTCCACCCTCTGTACGATGGCCAGCTCTTCACTCCACCTTCGATTGTGCTTCTCTTGATTTACAGCATGGTTAACATGTTGTACAGACTAGTTCTGTGTGGGCATAACTCGACCTTAGGTGGAGTTTAAGTTTTATCATGTACAGTATGTCCTCCGCTGCTGTAATTTTTGTTTGTGGTGTTGACAGCCTTTAAAAACTGACCCTGTTCCTCCGGATGGTGACAGTGTGCTCTGTAGATTCACACTGTCAACAGTTTTGTATTTCATTTCCTCGGTAGAAAGTGGTGCCCATGAATTGTCCTTGTTTCTGGAACACCAGTGATAGATATTTCAATACCTCAACATGTAAAAAAAAAAAAAAGGAAATTGAATTTTTGTTTCACTTTAGCACTTGTGGCCCTCACACTGTATTTTCACTTATTCCCATGATTGGATGGACAGTGGAAAAGTCTGTACAAAGTGTGCTTGTTTGACATGTTTCTCTTTTTAACTTAGATGTAGAGATCAGTCACAAAAATCCCACCGTAGCTCCGGCCCAACCCGAGCAGAGGCTTAATCAGTGTGGTCAACTGAAAACTTTAAGATCTTTTAAAATGAGGTTTATTACTATACAGGGCTGTTTACATACATTACATAATGTTACTGTGTAAGACATATTTGTACGCCAGGAATTGAATGAGCACATCCATGACTGCCAGCAAAAGCAAAACAAGGTTTTTTTGTCGTGAGATTGCATCACGCTGAATGATGGCCGCTTTTATTTTGTCTACTTACTGTATTTTCACGTCCATGCTGATACAATCTGAGAAGCATTTGTACAGCAAAACAAGCCCTTTTGTGGTAAGAGTACACATTTTACACATCTAGTGGTATCTTTTTTTTCCTTTTAAATCTGAGAACTGAGGGGAAAATGTTCCGCAATAATGAGTAGACTTCATGTTCTGCTGGAGTTTACTGTTACTTTCATGTTGTTTGTGGGTTTGTTTGGCCAATCACTCTTTGCAGTGTTGTGGAATTACATCATACGCCCGAAGGCAACAGTTGAAAACATGGTCGTAAATGTGTTATTTCAAATTCCTGATGGTGTCGAATCCCTCTCCACGTAACCTGTTCTTTCGACCTGCTTGTAAAATGATAAAGTAAGACACGCCTGACACAGTCTGATGATGAGCAGTCCAGGAGTTGTAACTCTGTTAACTTCCTCAGCCAGAGCCAGAGCTGGGAACCAGAGTAAGCAATTTGTTATCCAGAAAAACCTAAAAGGAAGAAGGGTTATCAGCGACGGGGTCAACTGTACTCATCTGGTAAAATCCACAGCATGTGAAGGAGTGGAAAAGGAAGGAGGGAAGTGGGGGAGGCAGGACATGTCTTTGTAGCCCGCTAGTGTTTTATGAAGGCCTGGCTCCCGACCAGTTGGCAGAGTGAGGGCCATGACGTGGTTGAAGCAAGCCTGGAGTGCCCCTCCACGGGCCTCTCGCTGGCACCGCGGCTAACGGTCCGATCAGATACCTCGTAGAGAATCGGGCTAAGAGAGGGGATAGACACAAAGAGAAAAGACAGACGTGCTGTGAAAGGTGGACTGTTTACATTCTCGGCAGATGGTGGGAGGAGAGAAGAGGAGAAGGGAGGAAAAAAGAGAGAAAAGGGAGGAGCAACGCTGAGGAAGAGTGGTAGAGGAGGACAGGGCAGGAGGAGAGGGTGAACCTGAGGACAGCTGTGCAGACAGCCACACACTTTTGACTTTTTGTTTGGGCGAGAGAGAGGTGAGTAAAGTTGAATGAAGTTAGCGAAACGCGGCCGGAGCGAAGCACTTGAGCAGTTATGTTCCCGTAATATGAATCTGGCAGCGGTGGCTTTGTGAACTCGGTGAACTCAGTGCACCCGGCAGAGAGAGAGAGGGAGAGGGAGAAAAGAGAGTTTGCTTGTTATGCGTTTGTTTGGCTGCACAAGGACTGTCATTGATCAATGAGCATGTAACCTCGAGCTCTTTAAACCTTTTAAACATATTATGAGGGATTCGTCCAATCTGTGGTGGATCAATCAGGCTTTTCTTTTTTGTTTGGTTTGGTTTTCTTAGCCTCACGGTGGCTCCCCTATGAAAAGTAGCAGTCGCATTGATCAATGTGCTGGTGTGAAAGTGTGTTTAATAAATACAGCCCCATGAGCCAAGACCTGTGTTAATGAATGTGGCTGCTCCTCTTGTAAATCTGTCTGTGCTGATCCAGGATGAATACCAGTGCATTTAAGCTTATGTGTGTGTGTGTGTGTGTGTGTGTGTGTATAGACTTGCAGGTGCATGTGAAGCCAGTTATCCGGGCTATACTGTGGTTCTTTCTTCTGTGTTTTTTTCATGCACACATTCTTGCTGCTTTGCCAGCTGTGCTGGCTTATATAAAGTTACACCGGTTACTCGGTTGTTTTTATTTATTTAATATACAGTGGGCCCTCACTCTAGATGATTTAATCGCGTGCATGTTCCCACAGTAGTTCATGTGATTTCTGCAACGCTCCCTATCATGAAAGGAAACGGTGTGCGTGTGTGTGTTCAAGGGCGGGAGTGTGAGGGATACATTTTAAGACCGTCTCGCAGCTGACAGCAGCTTGCTCCTTTATTAAGGTGTTCACACGTTTCTTTTTCCTTTTTTTTAATTCTAACCAGCAGGGACTTGAATGTGGACCCAGAGAAAATGATCTTTAATTGCCTGTGTGCTTCCTTTCTTGCTTCACCTTTTGCCTCCTATCTGTGAGTCCTTGTTTTTCCTCTGCTTCATCTTTATCTTTTGTCAGAGTCAGGGATCGTGGTTTATGCAGGTAACGCCTGCTTGTCTGATTTATTTAAAAAAATATATTTTCTTGCTTACTTTTAGCACTATCTGGCCTTGCAGATGGTTTTTGCTATATGGCTTCGAGATATCAGTCTGGGAGTGCCAGAAAATTGAAACGGCGTATTTATTTTTCCTAAAATATAAACTAAATTCCATTCTTCTCATTTGTATTAACAAGTTTCGATACTTAGACAAAGAAAACCCAAAGTTCATGCATGAGGAGACACTATTGTGGATGAACCGGCCCTTTCATACTACAAGAGTAAGTACTCTGATTACCACAGGGTTGTCTTACTGTCATGATGAAATTAATTCAATTTAATTGTCACGTCTAATCACCCAGGCGTGCCTCTACCTCTAATCTGACTCCCACACGGAGAAATCATTTTGCAGTGAGTGCATCAGTTCTGCGACTTTATTTATATGCAGGAAACCACTAAAGCCTTTGAGTCTGCTGAATGAGCGTTCCTCTGACTCTAAAGCACACTACAGTCCGCGAGATGCAGAGCGCTGTCCTCGGGCTCACAACTGAGGAAAGGAAGTTCAAGTGAGGAGAAATGCTTTCGCTGCCGAGAATGTTTGACCTTCTCTGCTGCTGTGCAGCTGCGAGGAGCTCGAGCTCAGGTGCGAGGAACAGTCTAGATTTTGTTTGCGCGTCGAATAAACCGAAGGATTTTTATTTTCCCAAGGTTTGACACAACATGTTGTGAAATTGAAATGCTGTTCATCATCTGTGAACGGTATTTAGAGCACAGGTGAATGAGGGCGATGCTCGATGGGCCCGTCTTCTAAAGGCTCGTTGGATGCGTGCACAGTACATGATTCATTGCGCTGTGCGTTGGTGCTATGATGTCAGCGTTATTGAATACTCACATTGATGAGGAAGTATTTTTCTAAACTCACAAATGCAATTAATGAGAAAATAACTGCTCTGGCTGTGCAAACATTATTACTCTTCTCTGTACACCCTGTGATCCAACGTGGAGCCTGGAGCTATAATCCTTAATTAGTTCTTTCTGACCGTTGTGCCTCAGCTTTTTTTATTCACCTCCTATTTTCTTGTGTGTGTGTGCGTGCACCCATATCTTCTCTTGCAGTAGTTTTGCCTAAGAGCCTTGGGGCACTGACAGACGGGAGTGTGGAGAGCCCAGCCATGCACCCCACCCCCACGGTGGGCAGACCTCCAGGTCAACGAGGACGCAAGCCAGGCCGCAGGAAAACCAAGGTGACGGGGCCCTGGAGTCAGAAGGGTTCAGCGCTGGGACCACAGAGCATCCAGCCAGGCAAAGGCCTGGAGCCCATCAAGGTCCCCAAGAAACGAGGCCCCAAGCCTGGCAGTAAGGTCAGTACGGTTAGGTCGGTCAGAGACAGATGCGTGCCTTTTTAATTGCAGGATCAGTTCACCCACATTACAGAAAAACAACAACGTATTTTCGGGAGGCACGGCGCTGCAGTGGTTAGCGCTGTCGCCTCACAGTTTCCCGGTTTGAACCCTCGGCCAGCTGGGGCCTTTCTGTGCGGAGTCTACATGGATCCTGTCCAGCTTCCTCCCGCAGTCCAAAAAACATGCAGGTTAATAAGGGTGGATATGAGCCTGAATGGTTCTTTCTCACGTGTCAGCCTTGTGATGATCTGACATCCCCTGCCTCGCCCATCGTAAGCTGGGATCGGCTCCAGCCCCTCGTGACCCTGATGAAGATAAGCAGTTTTGGAAAATGGATGGAAGCACCAGTGTCCAACCGCGTAGATAGCTGTTTTATTTTTCCAGGTGTTGCGATAAAAGACAGGATTCTTTCCAGCCCCATCACGTGACGGTGGCAGATAAATGTCAAAAAACTACTGCACATACACGGCTAAAGATTATTAGAGGTAAAAATAAAACGAGCTGAGGTGTGGGCTGATTTCTGACACAGCGCCTTTTGCTCACCTCTCATCAGCCACAGTGTTCACGTTGTTTCACAGGCCTTGAATGCATAGTAAAACATCACAACATGTCGGGTTTGAGCCCACTTGATGACTCCTGTGTCCTCTTCTCTCCTCTGCTCTTTGTTTACAGCTGGGCTGGGCAAAGAGAGCCTGGCTGGCTGGAAGATGCTATGGCTGGCCCGGGACGGCCAGTGACGGACCAGGCCGAACCAGAGGCAGACTGCCTGCCAACTGGGCACAGAGGATAGCTCTGCAGCAAGCCCAGACTCAGGCAGAACCTATCAAGATCCCAAAGAAACGAGGGCCCAAGCCTGGCAGCAAGGTAGCCGTCCAGTGCACTACACATCAACACGAGTCACTGAAGCACAGAATGCCAAATTTCAGCATCTGCCTGCATGATGAGGTTATCTAATGTGTGTCATTTTTGGACCACATAATACATCATCTGTTAACATTTCTGTTTGTCAGCTGCGTCACATGGACGAGTTGTTTAGTATGAAACTGGCTGAAAATCAAAGGAAAGATGTGTTAGTGAGGCAGAGCGAGCTGGTTTAGATTTCAAAGGCACCTACAGTTCCAAAAGCACAGCGGTTGTCCACAACAAATGTTGATCAGCATCCAGTTTGTATGCTGGCAGAGCAGGTAGCTGCACTCATCGGGTCCCAATAATGTGCTGAGGAGAGATTTATGAAACAGCTTGGCTGATATATGAATCGCCCTTTTGATCTTTATTTTGTTTTCTAATGTTGCAGCATGTTACATTTACAGGAAGGCACTTTGCTTTGTGATTACACATACGAGAATAACAGCTAGGCACATCACAAGAGTCACATCAGGTGCTGCATTATGAACTGGCGATGAACACACACACGGTGATGAACCAGATGACGAATGCTGTAAAATGTCTGAATGTGTGTTTTTGTGTGCAGAGAAAACCGCGCGTGGTACCTAATCCAGTCCCCACGTCTCCCACCAGCAGCACCCCGGAGCCCGACACCAGCACTGTGCCTCTGGACAATGCTACCATCCCCAACTCTGCACTACAGGCTCCCACAGGTACACCGCATCCACAGACCTGGACGTACCGCACATCATTATTATTATTAATATATATGTAAGACTCTCTGTCACACAATCTAACTTCAAGTTCATTCAACCTTCAACCTCGACTCCTCTTCTTGTTGTTTTACCCCTAGTTTGTGTTTACCTAAACAAATACGGCAAGGTGGGACCCCATTTGGACCAACGGCGTATCCAGCAGCTCCCGGACCACTTTGGGCCAGGCCGGGCCTCTTCGGTACTTCAGCAGTGTGTTCAGGCTTGTGTGGACTCGGCACACAACCAGGGCACGGTCTTCTCCTGCCTCAAGTCTGGACAAGGAGGCGAAGTCATTTCAGGTGGCAGTTTTCTCTCTCTCACCCCCGCTGTACTGTTGATAGGACATGCCGCTTGTCCTCATTTTTGCGCGTCAAATCACTGTACACGTCATTGATCCCCTCCTCTGTGCTCCTGTTTGTCCCGTCTAGCCTTCTTCGACCAGCAGCAGCGCACCCTGACCCTGCCCACAGTCAGCAGTGTCACCTACGTCCTCCGCTTCCTGGAAAAACTCTGCCACAACCTTCACTGCGATCCTTTGTTTGGCAGCCAGCCTGTAGCCAGAGGAGGTCTGCACTACGACAGTCACAGCGTACACTACAGGTCAGTACTGCGTGACACATTTTATGCAGATTCTACTCGTACTGCCTTAATGAACCAACCTTTAGGACACAAGTATTGGACCTTTGCTTTTCTCATGGGGACACGAGTAAGCTAAATACTGGGTGGTGCATCACATGCCTTCCCGGGGTGTCTGTCCAGTATGTTTTACGCTGCTGTACGAAATAGCATGTTGAAATATGGGAAACTTCAACTTTTCTAATTTGATGTCTAGAGTTTATATTTTTGTGAGCAAGATAAATCAGACATTCGACATTTTGTTGGCTACCAGCGGTTATTATTTAATAGTGTACTGAAAACAGTGTTATTTATTGGAGTGAAGGAACAGTTCGTCATCGCTACGTTGATTATTGTGTCCATCGTTCATCCTACAAATCAAAACCCTGACCGCGAAGGGGGGTTAACGAGAGTGCAATCAAGTGATATACAGTCTGGTCCACTTATCACATCTCTATCTCCTCTGCCTGTATCAACCGTTCCGTCCATCTGTGTTGATGTTAGAGAGGAGAGGCTTTGGAGACAGCTTGACGACAGGCCCAGGTCGAGGCACAAAGCGGTTCCTCCAGGACTTCAACAGTCCCTTACCTCAGAAACTGGCCAAAATCTCCCGGCACTCCACTGACGGTATGCTGCTTTTTAAAATCTGCCCTGTGCCTCATTATGATGTCCTGCTTGTTTATAATAGAACAGTTAGTTAAATTTATTCTTTAAATATGGATGTTTGTATTATTAGTAGTTCGACAGCCCTGCTTCAAAAAAGGTTGGCACACTCTGAAATGTAAATAGAAACCAAATGTGATGATGTGCAAACATTGAAACCCAAGACAATTCATCAAACACTGAAACTGAGAGGTTTTTATTTTTGGAAAATCATGCCCATCTTGAATTTACTGCCAGCAACATGTTTAGAAAAAAGTTGGGACAGTGGCACCAAAGATGGAAAAAGCTGTCAAATGCTAAAAGGAAAACACCTTGTGGAATGTCTCTCAGTTAATGAGGTTAATAAAAAGATCATAAGAGAGAGGCCGAGGCTTTCTGAAGTAAAGACAGGGAGAATGACTGCGCTGGCAAATAGTTAGTCAACATTTATGAATATTGCTTTTCACTGTCTACATTACATAATATCATTAAAAGAGAAATCTGCACACCCTCAGATGGCACCACATCAACAGTAGACAGGATTCTGTTGTGGACGATCATCATCTGCATGGGACAGTTTGTCACTGTATCCACAAACTGGAGCTCTTACCATGCAGAGAGGAAACTGTATAGAAACCTGATCCAGAAACGCAGCTGCCCTCTGCGGGCCAGAGCTCATTTAAAATGTTCTGAGGCAGTGGAAAACTTGAAATGTATTGCATCCTCTGTGGTAAAGAGGAGAGTCATCTGTCTTTCTATCAGCAGACCGTTCAAAAGACATAAACTGTGATGGTACGGGGTTCCATTCGTGCAGGTTTGGGAGCAACATATACATACGGACGTCAGAGGAAGCCCTGCTCATTTAAGCAAGACAACCCCAAAGCACATTCTGCACGTATTTCGGGTCCGGGTGCTAAAAACGTTTAGCACGTGACGAAACATAAAATACGACCCCCGAACTGTTGAGCAGCTGAAATCCTACATCAAGTAAGAACGGGAAACATTCCACTTCCAAGATTACAGCATTTGGTCTCCTCAGTTTCCAGACGCTTGCAGAGTGTTGTTAGAGGAAGAGGTGATGCAACACCGTGGTAAACATGACCCCTGTGCCAACATTTTTTTTTTTAAATGTGTTTCTGGCATCATATTCAAAGTGGCCATATTATATTCCAGAAACAATAAAATATCAGTTTCAGCATTTGATAAGTTGCCATTTTCAATCAAATATGTGGTTTCAGTCTTTTGCACGGGGGGGCGGTTGGATAAGCAGCGGCTCTCAACTCTGATTCTGCACCACGTTTTATGAGACATTTCTAATAATCACCTCCTCCGAGTTGTCCACTAAATCCTTATAGAAGCTTATAAAAGGAGGTAGTAAAACAGAAGAAGCTCTTGGCTCAGGAGTGAGTGGCATTAAGTTCCGGGGGTAGGAGGTTAATCATTTAATCATCTTTCAATTTCCTTTAGATTTTAATTAAATTAATGGAATATTTGAAGAGATTTATGTAAAGGGGTAATATCCCCTTTTTAAAAGGCCCTTTCACTTGTACAGGCCAGAACACACAGTCAAATGATTGTCATGCTTTCTGAGGGTTAGAGGCAATATCACTGTGAAGTGTATCCTGAGAAGATGTCAGCCAGTTGAATTCCTTTTGTGGAGCATTTTAGCCGCTGTATATTTATGTCTATATTTGATGTATCTTATTTGTTATCTTAAAGCATCCCTGTCTTTACTCTGTCTCCTGGTGCGTCTTCTGTGTTTCAGGTGAGTCTTTTGAGAACAGTGTTACCGTGTCAGAGCACTTAAAGAAGAGCCCTCTCTCTCCAAACTCTACAGTACAAGCTACCAGCCAGAGGTCTTCCTCCAAGCTGCTGCATCACAACAACTCTACAGGTAAGACGCCGGTACATGATTGTTTCACTGTAGCGTTTTTTTTTTAATGCTACAAAGTAGGCCGTTCAGACTAAAACCCGCCCTGTACACACGCGATGCTGCAGGTGTTTGTTGCTTCGAGTAACAGTGAGACAAGTGAATTTCACTAACATCTAGTTTGTGTAACAAATCCACGAGGCTTACGAGGTGAACTGTAGCAACACAATGGTCACATTATAAAGTAATCTAGCAGGAATGTCCCCTTGCACACATGCTGGAGCCCTCTGCTGTGGTACCCCTGCTGCGTCACTGGAAAGACCCCATTCAAACGGTGCAGGAGTTATATTACAAGATGAATAGTATCAAAAGATTTCAAGCTTTTGAACCTACGCCTCTTCAAATGACATCAAGGGATATGAAGGCAGATATCAGTCGACTGTTCTGTGTGTGATCATTCAGATACAAAAAACATTTAAGCTTCAGCTGTGCAGGCTTCAGTTGAGCTAGGGTCGCTTCAACCACTGTAAATATATCCTGAACGGTACTGTGATATGGCACGCTAAAGTGTGTTACGATGCT
The DNA here is from genome assembly GCA_014281875.1 of Nibea albiflora. Classification (NCBI taxonomy): domain Eukaryota; kingdom Metazoa; phylum Chordata; class Actinopteri; family Sciaenidae; genus Nibea; species Nibea albiflora. Next base: position 19,007,367 of record CM024804.1, on the reverse strand, counting down.
CGGACAGTAGCTGGATCACGGCAAAGATTTTGATGTAACATACAGTACAGGCAGGTGAAATACCGGATGAATGCCTGTTTCATTTGACTTTGCGCTTTTGCTCTTCCAGGCTCGGCCAGTTTCCGTGACAGCCCGAGACCCAGCGGCCAGGACCCCAACCTGTGGACAGTGGAGGACGTCATGCAGTATATCAGACATATCGACCCAGTGTTGGCCCCACATGCTGACCTTTTCAGAAAACATGTATGTATTCTCTCATAATGGGGAAAAAAACATTTATATATATTTGTGTTAACTCGGTGGACAGCTCTGTAAAGCAAACCGTTCTTTAAGTATTCCCTTCCTCCCCTCTTGCTGCAGGAAATTGACGGCAAAGCACTCCTGTTGCTGCGTAGCGACATGATGATGAAATACATGGGCTTGAAGCTCGGCCCCGCCCTCAAGCTCACCTTCCACATCGACAAGCTCAAACGGGCTTGAGGGGGGTCAGCCGACCAGCCGTAGCCTTCCAAAGGACTAAGCTCCAAACCATCCATCCTCCCTGTTCTAGGATCAGTATACAATGCACTGCATACTGGACATGTTCTGACCATTTACCTGTAGCAGCTTCCATCAGACCATATCTGGTATTATATACCCCTGTCCTGACCTCATCCAATGAGGAATGTTTATTTTGTGTAGCACAATCCAGCCCTAAGGCAGCATGGGATATGTAGGATTACCCACTTGTCCGTCATCTGTTTTGCATTTCAGCATAACTTGAAGAGTCATATGTGGCCATTTTAACTGTAAAAGGCTTTTTTGGCCAACTTTTATTATGTTACATTTATTCTGTACATTTCATATTTTGTACTTCATGGATATATGGACTTGTATTTTTGCCTTTTTCAATGCTTTGTGTGGGATATGGTAAAAGAAAGAAAACCCTAAAGGAAGAAAAGAAAACACTACATTCATCCCAACAGCCGGGGATGCTTCTGATTAACGTCTCTGTTTGAGGCACAATTTTGCAACTGCAACAGTATGATTTATGGGGGGGGGGATAAAAAACATGTTTTATGAAAGGAAAAAAAACTTTATTCTGAAAATACTGCCATGAGAAAATCTGTTTCTTTTCTCTTATTCTGGATGTTGTTTACAATGCCTCGTCTTGTCTTTGTTATTTGTACTTTTTTAATTTTTTATACTATATTATTAGAGTTCCTACATGGAGAGCCCTATCATACTTAACATTGTTCAATAAATATATAATAATAAACTGTTGTTTTATTCATTCTGTGCTTTTTGTTCATTGGCGTCGACGTTTTAAATAATTTGTGATTACACTCCACTACATAAAATGTTTTGTTCGGTAATGATTTAAATTGCCTGACCTTTTCATAAAGACTCATGTGAAGGGTAGGTTTGACGCGTCTGACATTTTGAGGCTTTAGTTTTTATTTAACTTAACTGACTCAAAGTTTGCCAAGCAGTTTTCGATTAATTAAATTCATAATATTGTGTTGAAGGTTACATTTAGAGCCAATTACTGTGTTATTATTTCATTTTCAGCCGTTTACCAACAGAGGGCAGCACAGCCCTGCGCACCTTTTTGCGGTCATGTCTCCTTGCCGTTTCTCCTTGGGACTCACTGACATGCACTGCCATGGGTGGCCATATCTCCATCTGGTAGACTCAGCATGATAATCTCACTGATATTTTTAAACCATGTTAAGATGACTTATGGTTATCAGCATTTTGTTGCCCTATTGTTAGTGTCTCCTGTGTTGCCGTGTGGCTATTTTCACTTATTTTTCCTTATTTAAAGACCCTCTTCTTTTATTTATTTATATATATATATCTCTATATAATTATGCGAACCTATTGTTCATGCTGTTTCTGGTAAATATTGCTGCCATTGTTTCTCTCAGTACGTGAGTGGGCTATTAGGCTTGTGGGCACAGAGTTACTTGTGTCTACTGAAGCAGCTCGACACAAAACAGAAAAACCTAACCACATCCTCTTAGTGAAAACAGGAAAACATATCACGCAGGGTTGAAAAACAGTGACCAAACCCACTGGTTCTAACTGAAATGGATGAGTATGAATGCATGTCTGTGTGCGAGAGCATATGACACATGCACACAATCTGTGCTGTGTTTGTGTGTTATGCTCAGGCACATGTGACAAGCTCAGAGCTCGTGGCTGATGCCTGTGCTTGTTGATGTGTAATAGTAGCCAAAGTGTTGTGCATGAAGCCAGTGCTATTTATAGCAATAACAGCTCCTTGTGCTGCATATTGTGTTAGTGAAGGTTGTGAAGTGAGTTTTTACTTCGGCTCTTAACACCACAGTGGGATTTTTTATTATCAGGTGGCGTTCTTGTTTTCGCTGATTGAGCAGTGTGTTCTGGCCTTTAAGTATAAAGGTGAATATTCGGTATTACTGGCTGGGTTCTCCGTAAACAGACAAGCGAGATATCTTATCTTTACTGTTATGACATACAGTGGAATTGGGTATGTCTGGGAAATTCTCTCCCTGATATTTACCAACAATGCTGTGCAATGCTCCTGAGTCACCCACTGTCTTCCCCCCCCAAACAGTCAAACACCATATAAAGCAGCGAGACAGTTTCAGTGTGTATGAAAGGAAGCATTGCGGGCTTGCAGATCAGTCATAACTGTGAGAAAAAAACAAAACAAAAAAAAAACGACTTTCTCAGGTGGTTTTTTTTTTGCTTCAGGTGTCGTGTTATGGCGCTGACATTATTCTCTGCAGAAGCAGCCTGGCATGTAGCACTCTGCAGAAAAGTGTGGGCACGGTTAGAGAGAAACAATAGAGAGAGAATAAGGTGGTTAGTCCACCAACTTTTCTCCAGCTGATACTAGAATTCCCATCATGCCTTTGAGCTGTCAATTGAGGTGCTCTCTGTGGGGGTGAGAGTCCTGCTGGCCCTTGGATCCTGTTGTGCCTATGAAAGGCCCGAGGCTTTGGTTATAAAAGAATGGACTTGAATTTGTTCTGTCAGGTTGATCTTTGGCGGATGCTTCCAGATTGTACATCGTGTCCTGGTTTGTAATGCATTATGTGCGTAAACCAGATCAGGGGCTTTCGAAGTCAGTGGCAAAGCTTAGAAAAAGCCCTCTCCCCCTTAGTTCACTTGAATTCTTGGATGCCTATGGGATCATTTGATCCTGCAGACTCTCAATAATCAAGCCCAAATAGCCGAATATTGCTGCTGGACATAATATCAGACAACAAATACATAAGGTCTGTCCGAAGACATAATAATCTCTGAGCTATCTTTAACAAAGTTCATATTTAGGTTATTCAACATAATCCCCTTTTGATAACTAAAGTAATACTTTTCACTTCCATCCACTGAGCCTCCCCTGAAACTGTTTGGGACCCCCCTGGAGAGGCCCGCCTCCTACTTTAAAAACCTCTGATCTAAAAGCTTCCAAGAATTTGCGAGTACACAGTATTTTTATTTTTGCAATGCAGCAACTTCCACGCAAACATTCTGCAGTATAGGACACTTTTGTCTGTTACCGGTCAATCGTAGGACAAAAACCTCTGAGGGTTTATATAACCATATAATGAGGGGTGGAAGAGAAAATGTGATCACAGCTCAGACATGCGAAGGAAGAAGAGCCGAAGATCTGCTCCGCTCGCTCGTCTCCGGCGACTTCTGATCGAGAGATAATATCTGCGAAGATCTCTGTCTCGACAGCCCTTACCCCCCAACACACTCGCTCTGTCAGTCCCATGCCTACAGATGGTGTGGGCCGGGCTAATGTCAGGATTTTCCTGCAAGGAAAATGTTGGTCACATGGCAGCGTGGGTATTATCTATCCAGAAGTGAAAAGAAAGTCACATATAAACACACAAAAAAACCACAAACAAAGGAAAGAAAGGCGTAGGTATAACAAATGACGTGCACATGATTTCCCTTGGCATTAACACGCTGATGTAACAGAATATGGAGCTTTCACCAGCAGGATAATACTTATAAAGCCTGACAAGAAGTGCTCTCTTGTATTAATTCCACCCCCAGCCTATAGCCTGTTACTCTGTCTTTGGTAGCATGTGCATGCCACTGTCACCAGATTAGCACGCAGGCTTAAAACCCTGCACCCAAAGACACTGTGTACAGAACGCAGCTCGTGCTAATGCTGTGTTTCTCTCTCTGCTCTAACCTCCGAACCAGCCAGGCCAAATCATTTCCCTGCTCACGTTAAACAGGCCACAGTCGAATAGAAGTGAGCACAACAATATGGCATTCTGAAATAGCCTCGCAACAAACCGTTGCCTTTGTAAAGCTTGTAATGTTCAATCTTTGTCCAGGCCTGCCAGAGTCACCTCTACATTATATTGTACAGAGAGTAACAACACAAACAGCATGATTGATTTAACACACGGGGGGGGGGGGGGGGTTGTTTTTGGATTGTATTACATTGCACGAGTGTCAGATGGTAGCGTGTCCTTGGAATCTGCAAAATAATAAAAGTTGTTTGTGTTTCTATGGCTGAATGTGTTTGAATTACACCATGAAAACCCCTTTCCATCTGTTAATTCATTCAAATAAAACACACACACACACGCTAAACATTTTAACCAGGGTTGTTACCGCTTCAGCTCTACAGTAGATGTGCTGACACCGGGGTTAACTTTCTGCCACTCTTGTGAAACCGCACTTCTGCTCAGTTTGGCTCCACTGTCTAAATCACACAACCCTTAAATATTTACCACCTTTCGACATTGTTGGGACACATCGGTGTGTTTGAGCCGGCTCGACGGAGAAGTGTCAGCTGTGTGCAGGAAAATAAATTATTTACACCACCAGCACCACCCCACCCCACCCCCTTCTACTTCAAAGAGCCTGGCAGACCATTCAACCCCAGATTTGGGGAGGGGGGGGTGGGGTTGGAGGGGGCGTCGGAGGAGGAGGAGGAGTTGCCAGTCACTAGGCAACCTCTGTGTCACCTGCCCCGACATGCCAAAATCAGCCACTTACCTCTGGATGTCTGCATTCACAAGGTACACGGCTGCATTTAAAAGCCTCCTCAGCTGGATTCATATGGAAAACAAAACAAGCACTGGGGCACAGTTTAAACTATGTGGCTCCAGGAAAGAAAGTGTGATGTGATTATGCTGCTTTTTCCTCCCCTCGTGTGGGATAGAGGAAGAGTTTTGTTGCTTAGAAGACGCTGAGCTTTACTAGAAAAAAAAGGAAAAGGCCGGGAGCTGAATGCAACAGTGCAACAAATGATGTTTTCCAAAGAAAGCCTTTGCATTGGAACATCTACGACGTGTTGTTTTTATGATGGACTGCCGATCGAGTGAAGAGGGAAGACGACTGAAGTTCTGCTCGAGCGACATGTCCACTGAATGAACTCTGCCCCTGTGGGATCTGCTGTTTATTTACCCTCCTGCCAGCACACACACACACACACACACACACACACATACAAATGCACGCACAAGTTTAACACAAAACATGCATTTAAAAAAAAAAAAAACCCTTCAGACTCTCTTGTTAAAGCGGGACAAGTTCAAACATGTGTCCTCTTCACATAATATTCATAAACACTGAGATGGAAACATGCCCCACATGTTGTCAATAAATAACTCATCCGCTCATCTGGGAAACTTCAGTTTCTCTCTCTGTCTTTCTCACTTTCACTTCATATACATGTCACTTTGCTTTAGTTATGCACAGCGGGGGATTCTTGGTTTATTTTTTAAATCTTAGAATTAGCACAAGCTAACGCTCGGTTTAGTCACACCGTTTCCACATTACAGATCGCCAGTACCTTGTTTCGTAACTAACATCTTCTGCATGATCTCTGAGTGACGGGATTTTCTCGTTTATTTGGATCCGGCCGTAATCTACCAACACACTGTAGGCGTAAGGATCACAATGACCATAGATGTGACATAAATCCTCTATCTTCCCCCGGGCTCCACACTGATACTGAGGTATCCCCGTTAGCCTGTTTGATCAGGTTGTGTGCTGATGGTGTGAGTGTGTGCATGTGAAGACCTGGCCATGCGTGACAACAGCAAATGACCACCTATCCATCATTGGCACTAGCGCCTGAGATTACTACAAGCTCAGGCTTGGCACCAGCTGGACCGAAGCCTTCAGAGAGAAAACTAGACATAATATACAGATATATAGCACAGGAGAGAGGAATGTAATCTGGATTTGCATTCAGCATGTCCCGTGTGATGTTTATTGAAGGATTTTCCAGGGAATCATAAAAGTGTTGTGGGAAAACCCAGCTAAGAAATCCCCGAAAAACTAGAACACCAGAACCAAAAAATACCTCCACCTCATTTCTAATTGTAAGCTGGAGAGATCCTTCAGTCTGGTCTCACCTCGCGTCTCGTCTCTTTCACTTTGCTTCTCTGCATCACTATCAGAATGTGGCTTCTCATCTCTGACTTATATTGAGAGAACAAGCAAGCCGCCACAGGAAGACACTGTTGTGCCGAGCAGTTGCTGTGGGTGGGCTGAAAAAAACGAGAGAGTAAGAAAAACAGAAGTAACTGTAAACGTCTCCTAGTGTCCCACCCTGCTTAGCCTGCGTCTAGACTGGCCTCTGTGAGGCGGGCGGCAGTCATAACAAGGGATTGGGAGAGCAAACAGGGCTGTTTAGCGTCGTTAGCCATTCGTCTATGGAGTCACAATCAAGGAACAAAACCTCTGCGTTTCATTGGGGCTAAACAAGGAGCTCGCAGTGCAGTGTACAATTATGAGATATAGGAGGAGACAGAGTTCTGACAATGTGCCAACACGCCCCATGTGCCACACACCAGAAGACCATCTCACCAGATTGGCACTGAGCAAGGGACCTGCAACCGTTACTAAGCATCGTGCCAAGGCTGTTGGCCTACTTATGGGCCATTCTCTTGACAGTGTCAAGCCAAGAAAATACACACACACACGCACACACACCATCGAGCGAGTCTTTGTTGCTTGAAACGAGCGTGCATTTAGGCCAAGATATTTCAGTCTAGATCATCTGTGATAACAGGTTTCAAATTGAACATCAGTCTTTAACACAATTGGACTAATGAGAATAGATAAGGCTGCAGGAGCAGAGTTGACTCGAATATTGAGCAATCAGCAAACACTATTCCTGGTTTGTGAGCGACCGCGGCGCTCTCGTTTTCCCCTCGTTACTCGCGACGCCGCTAAAGATGCCTTTGTTGACAGTGATGAAAATCTAAATGTGGTGATGCCATTCCCAACATGACCTCAATCAAGCATTTTTGTAGCCCGGAGGCACAAAACAATCCCAAAAAAAAAAACTCTCAGCCACCGCAGAGAATCTCTTTACCCTCATTTCATAATGAATGCAATTATATGAGGAAAATTGTATTACTCCTCCAACTTGGCTGTGGCTCAGGCTGGAGTGGGGTTGTTTTGAATTTGTATGTCATTTGTTCAAAGTTGTTGTTTGGAGTAAATAGTGGGTTTCTCTCACCATCCACTGGGAGAGCTGGGAAAAAAAAAAAAGGCAGCAATGTCTTTGAGTCGGGGCTTACAAGCTTTAAGTCAGTTAAACCCCCATCAAGGTAAGCATTCTTTGGTCATTCTCACCTCCCCCAACCACACACACACACACACACACACACTGCTCTTTACACACAGCAAGGTAACAAATGTCTGAGGTGCTGCAGAGAAACCAGATATTTAAAATGCCTGATTTTGTAAAGGTGCCAGCCTTTGGGTAAATATTTTGCCGTTGCCGTAAACATTTTCACAACCTACATTGTCAGTGCGTGGCATTTGCTTGGATAAATAACAAGAAAAGAAATGTTGAATAGTAAATATCATTTAGATATCACTACCTGGAGATGTCACATCAGATGCGCACCTCTACAACAGCTCGTCTTTTGCAAACCAGCAGAGAAATGTTCACCGCGTCAATCATGCCCCTATCAGTGACACCGTGCCTTTTTAAAGAGATGAAAATGGCAAATTGAAGAAAAGATAGGATAGTGAAAACCCAGGAGATCCCAAGCGGAGAATACATCCTTCTCAAAAAGCATAAATATTGTATCTATTCAAACATCTCCATCCCAGACTTAAGAGAAACTGAGGTTTCCCTTCAACCACAGGTTAACTAAAGTACTTAGCTCTCAGATGCCTGGGGGGGAAGAGAACTGTGCAATGAATGGAAAAGCAGGCCACATTTCTATCCAGGCCATCTTTATTGATCCTCAAAACCCCCTTTTCACAAAGACCATCCCCCCGTCTTGACCACAAAAAAGAGGGACAATATAAACAACCAATAAATAAGAATCTGCGCGATTAAGGCGGTTCTACATCTCCAATAGAACACAACAGTGTGGACATGTTGGAGTTATACAGCTTCATACAGTACAAGCAGTTAAGTTCTTTTGAAAACATCACGTCTGAAAAAAAAGGCAGCACTTTGCCAAAAGTGAACCGTTTTTTAAAGATCTGGATGAGAACCTCATTCAAATGAGACAACGTTGTACTTTGATTTTTGGGATAGAAAACTCGACTCGTTTTGGGTGACCTTGTCATCAGAGCTTATTTTTTTAACACTAGGCCAAATAGAATGGAGGAAAAAAAAATCATGAACAGAGAACTTGAATTTCATTTTCTTCCCCATCCTACTCTCAGGAAAAAAAAAATAAAAATCATTAAAACCACTTGGTTCCCAAAAAAAAAATGGAGATGGTGGTTGTTCTTTATAATCAGTTTTCTCAGATAGGGATAAATAAATACACCTTTTTACTGGTAAACTGTCATAGAGTCCAGGCTTAGAGGCTACACAGTGTCATAGCATTGTTCAGAGTGGCTTTTGAGAATTTCAGCATTACATTCATGTCCAGGAAATGGGAGAGGTGGAACCAGGCCTTAAAGCCAGCCACCCCTCTGGCCACTAGCACATGTGAGACTCGAGCACTGCGTGTTCCCTGTGGATATCCAGAGTTCTCTTCTGTGCACCCTGCGCCGCAACTTGGCTTAGTTGTACAGGGAGGTGCCCGCAAAATAAAAAGTGAAGAGATGAGCACCCTTCATCCATCCTGGACAATCCTCACTCTTCTGTCTCCATTTGTGCCCCTTTTGCAAATCAGGTCCTCTCAGCAGCTAACAGTGCTGGGCTGCTGTTTGCTGACAAAGTCTGAGATGAAGTCAAACTCATTCTGGCCCAGGAAGAGTTCTGGCAGCTCCTGGACCCGATCCAACCCGAGCTCCATGACCAACGAGGTCAGGACCTCCTCGTCAATCATATCAGCGTCCATGCCGTTCAGGGCCAGGGCCGGCCCGGCCATGTGCTGCATGTTGGCCAGCTGGGCCGGGTTCATGCGGTACTGGGTTGTGGGCCCCATGTGGTTCCCACCCATAGGCCCAAGTGGGTGTCCGTGGTACTGGGTGTTGAGTTTCTGCAGCTGCATGCTGGCCATGAGCTGCTGGGACGTTAACCCTCCATTCATGAACTGTTGTTGTTGTTGTTGCTGCTGCTGCTGCTGCTGCTGCTGTGGGTGCTGGGCTTGTTGCTGGTGCTGCTGTGGGTGCATGTGATGCTGCTGCTGCTGGGGGTGATGCTGTTGCTGCTGTGGCTGACCATTATACATCATGTTACCAGAGGTCATCTGATGGTGACCCATCTGGGCCCCATTCAGCTGTCCATTCATGGGTCCGCCCACCATGCCCTGCCGCTGCCTCATTGCCGTCTCCATGTTGGCCTGGGCGCCACCATAGTGCATCATCTGGCCATTGGGCAGCGCCCTCATGCCCTGCTGGTTGGTATGCTGCTGGTGACCTGCCTGCAGGCCGCCATTCATGCCCATCCTGTAACCGTGGAGACTGGCGCCCGCTGAGCTGTGATTCATGGGCATCATCAGATGGTCTGCCATGCCTCCTGTCTACGAGCAGAGAGAAGACACTGTCAGGACAATGCAGGGAGCAGACAAGATGTTTGGAAGCATTAAAAAAAAATGGCAGGGCAGGATGAAGGCTGACATTGCATGAACACATTCAGCTGAACCAACACCAAACTAGTTAGGATGCACAACAATTGTGTTTCCCATGTGATGAGATGTGCAGTGTGCATTTCACGTCGCTGTGGTCCAAACCGATTTCATACTCATGACCACACGCTTCACCTTGATTGGGAAGAAACAAAGATACAATTCCCTTCCTGATGTCACAATCCCACCTCAAGTTAAACCACCGAGAAAAACGCTTCCGGAGGAGGAAGAAACATCTGCAAGGTTGTTTTGCCTATTGGCGAAACACTGAAAACCTTGCTCGTTGTGTTTAGTCTTCCTCAAACCTCCCCTCTTTGTGCCAGTGAATGAACGCCCAGGTTGAAATTACAGGTTAACATACATTGTTTGGGTACATTTTTTTCCCTTCTCCCCCAAGCCAGATAATTCATGCACGACGGGAATCGACAAAATAAAAGAGGAAATTAAAAAAAAAAACGCGTGCATGGCGTAATGCATTGCTTAAATATCTCTCTGTGTTGCATGCCAGCTGAGGCAGGAGAAATCTGTTACATTTTACGCACGTAAGGTTGCAACAAAGAACACTGACATCATGCAACATCTCCCCAACAGCTGAATCACCACATTTTCTTAACAAGGCAGGAGGAAAAAAAAATCCCAACAAAGGCTTCTTCGCTTCTGTCCCGATGACTTCACTCCGATGTGTTTAAACGTTTGGATTTAGAAATCTTGCACACGGTAGTCAAATATCGGGTTTTATTTTTTTGTTGTTGTTCATCTCGACTTTGAAACAAGGGGAATGCAAACAATGGAGCAAGGGACAGCAGACCAACACACACGTACGTACACACACACACACGCACGCACGCACACACACACAAAAATCTCAATTTCTCCAACAAATATATCCGATAAAAATCACATACCCGTATCCGCTACGTTTTCACAAAGTTGCGCGACTTTGCCTCGGTCCCGTCTTTTAAAAACAGTTTTCCTCTGCAGGGTAAAAAAAAAAAAAAGAGAGAAGAAGAAGAGAGAGACAGAGAGAGAGAAGTCCTCTGAATTACAGTATGTATTCCACAGGGTTACGCTTCATGCTCAAGCGGGGACGGTGTGCACAAAGACTGCCGCATCAGATCTTGAAACGACTGCCTATTTTCTGGGTCAACTCAGGGATTATGTACATCTAAAAAGCTCAGAGGAAGGCAGTCGGGGAGAGGTGGAGCCTCGGTCCTGCCTCTTCTTTGTTCCTATTGGCCCTACTTAATATACTTGTGCATGGGCGTAGAAGAAAAAAAAAAGGTCTGTTGGAGAGCTGTGACACAGTAGCCAATTTAAATACCCTCCTCCCTCCCCACTGTTTCTTTTTGAAAGAATACTTGGACATCTTGTTTGTCTTTAAATATTGGCATTAAGTTGTGTTCATTTCCTATATAGATAGATAGATAGATAGATAGATAGATAGATAGATAGATAGATAGATAGATAGATAGATAGATGCTTTACATGCATTTGCATTGGTGAAATCCCAACTTGTCTGCACCTACTCATCTATTTGGCCTCTGTGCGTGTGAAGCAGGAGTGTTACCCTGGTATGTGCATGTACACTTCATCTCCAAGATCACTGAGATCGCTCTCTAGTCCATGTGACCCACCAGTCTGCTGTGCGTTCGCCTCTGCTAGGCAGTGGAGGGAGGGCAGAGGAATGTAGCTTGTGTGCTATTCTAGGCCACACTGGCTGCAGCAGCAGCAGCAGTGTAACTACTGCTGTGCATGGATGTGTGTTTGCCTCGTTTTACGTGTATGGACTGTGGATGCAGGCATGTGTGTATTTTCCTGTGTGTGTGTGTGTGCATGTAGCTCCACTCTGCAGATGCACACCTCTCTCGATTGCCCACTTCAGGACAACGACCTCTTGCCTGCAATTGCAAATGAATGGGAGCACTTTGAGAGAGCGAGCCAATCTATTGTCCAGGGAATTTGTCTATAAATGGGCAACCCCTGGCAGGCGTTTGTCATTGTTTGACATTGTCCTGCCACTTTAAGCTAGTGTTAATAAGCCACTCCCAGGTGTAGGTACTATCTGAGAAACTCACCCAGCCAGTCAGTCCAAACAAAGCACACAATCAACATAAGTTTCTGCTGTCAGGAGCTCTTTTAGTCAACCATGTGCAATGGGACTGCAGTCTGTGACAATATGACAAACAAGCATTTTAAAATGCATCAAAACAGTCTGTATTTTTATCCCAAGGCCAAAAGCTCCTAATGGTGTCATTTGCATTAGGGAGCGCCTGCAATGTGTCCAAACCTTCTGGAGCTCACCAATCACATCACTGTCTGTTTAAAACCCAGGGTATTTGCATGAAATCGCAATCAGCCATGATTGTGGCGGAAGATATGCATTTCGTAATTATATATCTATTGGATGAGATGGCATTGTTGTAATTAGAGGAAGGCCACACTGCAGTCTTTTCTTTTTAAATGCTGCTTTTCTGTATGTTGTGCATGTGCTATATACTCTGGTTTAAAGGAGGAGCTTCCACACATCTCGCCTTAAGCCATTTATTGATTTCTCTGCTTATGCGTGAGTGTGCATGTGTGTTTTTATTTCAGGGTTAAAGAGCAAGAGAGAGAGACAGAGAGAGAGAGAGAGAGAAAGTCCATGTGACTGTGTTTATAGGAGCAATAGGCTGGAAGTGTTGCTTCCATTCCCAGCTTTGGACACACCCCTGTGCTACACTGTAAAACATGCAATAAAAATGCTGCTGTTGCAGGATGTGTTGGTTTCACACAGGTTTCCCCCCTCTAACAGGATCTGAGGAATTAGTGGTTTAAGCCATTAAACATATAGTACGTGTCCTCAGCACATCAGTATTAGCCTTTTCAACCTCTCATGAGCTCCCCCTAAACAAGGCCTCAACATTCCTCGCTGACTCTTCTTTATGACAGCATGTAGCCACTAACTGCTTTGTCAGAGGAGTGTACAAACTCTGCCCTTGCATGCATCATCTGGTCAGGCAGTCTACGTGTAATTCTAGGCATCTGCACTACTTCTAGCAACCTTACAACTTCCTTGCTGTTATGAAGTTGGCCACGCAGACCACAAAACATCTAGCTACCGCTTCCAGGCCCTCTATGTCAGACTTCAAGGGAGCTGGCAGATGGTCTATAGAGATGTAGAGGCCAATGTTTATTGCTTTTCAACGCAGTCTGGGAGTATGTTGAGAGCCCCCTTGGAGCTAAGGCATCCACTGGAGTGGAGTGGCGTGGAAGACCGATGTTCTCTACAGAGGAATTGCCTGCTGGTTGATGCATTTACTACCAACTTCTGCAAGTTGGTCGGGGAGAAGCTGATAGAAACGCAACACCCAAAACTGGAGAGCAAGATATTCCATCTGGCAGCCAGTCAACATACCACTGCTGATTGGTGCGTCTCAGTTGGACATACCCTTCTAACAGTAACTCAGTACTTGAAACCTATTTGAAGTAGTACTAATGCTAATATATTTCAAATTTAATCACAACATTAGTACTCCTTGTAATGCTTTATACTAAATCCTGCATGCTTATTATAGTATTGCTAAAGTTGAACCCCTGTGGCACAATAGCTGTGCGGTAATTCCACTTTCTAAGTCCTGCAGGCTGATAAATTACTTTTTTTTTTTTTTACAAAACTAGGCGAGTAGATCGACAAACTAATGGACAATAACTACACTTGACACTTGGAGCTAGAGTATTATCCACCACTGAACTGACTGCCAAAGTCATCTTTAATCTCTGTCACCATCAACTAATAGCCACTGATCTAAGTCCAGCTGACTCAATCCTACCTACCTGACTAATCCTCCCAACCCAGCCTCTGCCAGTAATGATGGGCGATGTTAGTAAGAGCCTTGTGGCTGGTAAACATATATGTGTGGGGATGCAGAAGTGATGCAGGTGAATGTTTTCACCTGATCGGAAATGAACCAATAAGGTGTTTAAGGACTATGTACATATAAGTTCCAGTTGGCGAACTATTTATTTCGGGTGCTTCTAATTGTAGTGATCCATGACCTTAAACCTTTTAACTTCTGGCACTCCCAAGACTCAACAAGACTAACATAGTCAACTAATCACTTGAAACATAAAATGTAAATGGATATTCATTTTAATACCTGCCCAAAGTTTGCTGTCTTCAGACATGAGTGAACTCTGAACTGTATAAATTGTATTTTACAATAGCTGCACGTCATCAACATTGATGAAATATCGCCTTAGTCATCAGAGCAAAGTGTGTGATAAAATGCGCATTTCCCCTGAGATGTGAAACCAAAAGTCAGTTTGCCTCTCTGTCTCTCTCCTTCTCTCACTTTGGGGGAGGGTTGTTATTGTTCTGGTAAATGAGAGAGTCTCTATAAATACTCCCAAGGCTTCCTTCTCAGTCTAAACCACCAATCAACAGTCACTGTTCAGGCCGAGCAGCTGAGAGAGAGAGCAATAAGCCTGAGTCAAGGCTAACGTGGGAGGGGAGTGGGGGGAGGGTCTGAGTCAAACAGACTGTGGTGGAGAAACGGGTGAGGGACTTTGGAGGGGGATAAACCTGGTAACTGCCACTCACAGACCCGAGGCCACAAGTGGGGGTGAGGCTTGAGTGAAAGTAGTGATTTGTTGGGTGGGGGGTGGTCAGAACGTACAACATGAAAGCAGCTTTCCAACAACTTCTGTGATTGTTCCACGCAAAGCTAAAAGAACACCTTCAAAACAGCTCAAGTGACACACTCTATTAAGAACAGGCTTATAGTTTGTCTCTATGAGGAAAATTAGGTCAGACTTGTTGGGCTGGGCAATATAATTGAAATCAAGTGATACACTTGATTGGCCTTTTTTTAGATACTTATTTCATGCCACTTGAAAAGCCCTAGGCTTGATCTGACTAAAACTACAAACTACCAACGAGAAGGACAATCAAGGCCAAGGCCAATAGTCCAGTCTTATATAATATGCAAATCTGCAAGTGCAACAACATGCCTGTATTGAAATTACACTTGTAGTGCTAACAAATGTTTAAAAAATAGATATATATCTATATATATGTGGCTATATCAATGCACTCTGCAGGTTTCTGTCTTGTTCTATGCTACATCCTTTTAAGGAAGTTTCGTGAAAGTCAGGCCAGTAGTTTTTGCATGATCTTGCTGCCCGACAAACAAAGGGCACAGAAACCATACAACAACAAAGAAGATCCAAGAATAGATTCGATAAGAATAGGCTAATAGTTTGTCTGTGCGCAGAAAATTAGGTCAGTCTTGTTGGCCAGTCCCGGAGTCATGCAACACTGTTAGAAGTGAAAGCTGTGAGCTCTCAATGAACTATTTATCCTACCACGGCCGAAGATACAAGAGTTCACAACAGAGCCGAACAGCCTGACTAAGTGATGGCAACGTAATCCCGCTGTCATAGAGCGAAGTGAGACGTGATAATCACTTCGAGTACAAGTTAATGCGGCACACTTTGGAACAGTCTCTTCTCGGTAGACGTGCACTCTCTAAACAGACGATCATGCCAGTTTTTACTCAGTGACTGTCTAGGTGCGAGGGGGTTTCAATGTAACATGGTGTTTGAGCTTCTTTCTCAAGGTCTGTTTTGTTATTCCTCACGCAAGTACTTCAGTACAACACCATGATTGCCTCACAGGCGATACTGTCCAGATATGTGTGCCATTATCCCAAGGTATCTCATTTATGCTCCATTCTCTAAACCAACTGCTCGGCCCATTGTTATGAAAACACACAATGCTATAAAGTCTTAAAGAATGCAAAGTTCCTGTTAGCCTAGAAAGTTGAGACCGTGAAGGGATGTCTCAGGCACTGAAACAACTTCCCCACCACAGCTGAAAATTCCTACTTATCATGATAAGAAATACATGATAAGTAGTGTTAGTGCCTGCAGGTGTTCACACACTCCAACGCTGACTTAAACGCAAGCTACACAAACACAACCGGAGCTCTCCCTGGTTTCATGTATCCATTCTTGGCTCATTACCAAGCAATGTCACTCATTTACAGTCAGCACCACAAGCCCACTGCCTGCACTTCCAAGCAACACAATTCCTCAGCATTTACTAGCCTGAGGGATCATTGTCGACACAAACACTAATCATGTCCCCTCCGCTGCGCTTCCTGCCTCGCAGCCACTGATGACGTTTCTAGTTACCTCCAGGAACATGCAACATACAGAACAGGAGTGAGGGGCACACACACACACACACAGACCGGATGGACAACAAGAGCCAGCGCAACCTGTCAAACAAGTAGCTACTATTGAAGAAGGGAGTGGGAGAGAGTGGGAGAGCGCAGTGACGATGTGAAGAATGACCTATTAATCATTCATTATCTCCCAGCACTGTTAATGAGGTGACGACTCTTAAATAATTAGCAATGTGACTGAAGCATATTTCCATAGCAGTAGCCCGAGGACGTGGAGGGCATTGGGGACGAGTGGGGAAGGGAATATGGGATACACCAGCCGCAAAAAGAACAGCCCCCACACCAGCTTAGCAAACAATAACTATCCTGATAGGGGGCTCTGGGAGGCATGGACAGAGAGATAGAGATAGACAGAAGAGGAGAGAGATAATGAAGCTGTATGCAATATTGAAACAAGAATGAGCCATGGAGGAAATCACACTTTGAAATAGTTATGTCTATATGTAGTGGGCGTTTAAGTTGTTCACCCAGCAGCCTTCATTATCCGTCTGTCTCGTTTCAAGAGGGGCAGGCCAAGGCCTTCAGGCTTTTCTAACACACAAGTCAACGGGGAACTGCAGCCGGCTAGCACCCCAGCCTGCCATGGGCCTATTCATCTTCTACAAAACACACAAAAGAGCAGACCATGAGCCACATTCTTGACATCCAACCTCATCACCCCCACTACCCTCCCACCCCCCGGCCCTGACTCGCGCCCCTCCCCCAGTCCCTCACACCAGTCAGGGCAGACAGGAGCTGCTATGCTACACTACCTAACTGGCTGGCTGGTTGGAGCTGTTTGGTGGAGGAAGGGATGCATGGAGGGGAAGGGAGGGTACAGGGAGAGGGGGGCAGGGATGTTTTCTCTTCAGTCAGCTAATTGACTCACAGATGTCAGGAGGAGTCGGGTTTGTGGCGGGGCTAAAGCACCCGGGGACACTTTTCCCCTCAACAAACAAACATAACACCTATGCAGACACACGGCTGGCGAAGATTGTGCACGCACCCGCGCACATGCATGTACCTGTGGCCTTCTCGCCTGTTTCTCTCTCTCTCACACACACCTCTTCAGTAAACAGATATGTCTCCAGGTTGGGCAGGGAGGATTGAGGGTGAGCTTTCTTTTTTTTTCACTTATCTAAAATAAATCTCCAGGTCTAAATATGACAGTGAGCCGTACGCTAGCTCTGACTCAAGCTCAGCTGTACAAAAACACCAAGAACTAACAGCCTTTTGTGGACAGTAAGAATCTGGATTGTTCTGGGCATAATTTCATTTTTCTGTTTACCATCTGGGGAGCCTCTGTGGCTGTCAAGCTAAGGCAGGTCTCATCTGCTGATACATTGGTTCAATAACAGTCGAGGCAGTTCAAAAGCCGGACAGTCTATGATATGACCTATTCTCAAGCCAGGATTTCATGTCATACCATGTTTGCACACCGCACCTACATGTATGCACTGCAGAATTTAAATGGATTCTCTGAACACCCAAACCACTGACAGCTGTGTGTGTGTGTGTGTGTGTGTGCGCATCTGTCATCGTGTTCACGTGTTTGTGTGTTCCAACTAGACTGCTAAACAGCTGAGCCCAAATTGAAAGTCAGTGCTGTCATTCCCTATATTTACCAAATGACTCACTCGCAGCAGAAATCTGTTTGGACACACAGTTAGTATTCAAGCAGTTGGTTACAACATCTTTGACAGCAGCAAAATAATTAGGAGAGAAAGCGTGGGTCAATAAGGAAAATACTGCAGAATTACAGTCGTCACTCGAATAAGCTTTGGTCTCTGGGGTGTTGATGAAGACACAGGAAGGGGTAAAAGGCAAAGTGTTGCATCTTTCGAGTTTAACAGTTGACAGATCTTTACATTTTCAGATATCCATTCTCCGGAGGGACATTCAAGAGAAATGTTGTACTATCAAGAAAACAAAAATCATGCATTATTGAGTTGTACCAAAAGCTCTGCGCCTGCATGACGTTTCCCCTGTGGCCTCCGCTGGTCTTCCCATCATGAGGTCTGTTAATAGTGGAGCCATATCCCGCTCCTACGCCGGCGCTGACAGCCAGACGTCCCCAACAGGAAACAGCTAGTTCTCCTTCCTGACCGGGGCACCTCTTCTGTGTTACACCGCCATCACGCCTAAATGTTGAGCAATGTCCTGCTGAGCACTTGTCTCGGCGGGTTAACACATATGCTATATATGCACAGGCACAGGCTTCAACACACACACACAAACATCAACACACACACCATACACAGGCCATTCCACTGCCCACTAGTGCTCCTATAGTCCGCCTGTCCTCTTCCTGTTTTTCCACTCACCCACACTGTTGTCACTCTGGCCAGGAAGCTGTGGGAGAGATACGCATGACAAAGTCTCTCTTTATTAAATTGGCAAGAGTGTCTGTAGTGCTTTTGGAGTCTCCGCTTGTGTGTGTGTGTGTGTGTGTCTGTCTGTCTGTTTGAGAGAGAGACAGAGAGAGAGAGAGAGAGAGAGAGAGAGAGAGAGAGAAGAGAAGAAGAGAGCAAGCACTAAAGAGATGGGGGTGGGGACCTAAGCCAAGGGCTAGAGGCTTATCCAAGATCCACTCTAGGCTCATCCTTGGATATTGCTGTTTGAAACCATGAATCAAGAACAGAGGATAAAACAGAATAAAAACCAAAAGGCCACTGTCATGTTTCCATAACAATATCCATCCACCGCAAGAAACTGTCAAAGAACATTTTTAGATACTGATTTAATAAATACCTGAACCTCGTGTTCAAGCACCACTATCCAGTATTCACTGGATAATAGACACTATTATCCACCACGTTCTGGAAATACAAATTCTGGTATCAAACTTATGTAACAAACTTAACTGACGTAGCTGCTTGTATTAACTCAAACCATGATCTTATCCCGAAGCTCATCACGTACTTTTGATCGCTGATTGTTTCTCAAAACGCTGACCTTGCCGAAGGTCATCTGACTGTTGTTACCATGGCAACAGAAGTCAGCTTCCTTGCATGTCGAAATACACGAAGATATTAGGGGAGAAAAAAAGCTCCAGGTAGAGTGTGTATATTTGGAATTTTTAGAACAGCAGTTCTCACCTTGGCAAAGCCAAAAAAACAAGAGCGAAAGCTGCGAATGTGAGCATACCTGGCTGCGTACCCTAATACCTAATAACATAGCATTATTTCCAAGGACACAAGTAGCCCATCATTAGCTAATGCTATGTGTGGTTACAAGTTACGCAGGGCATAGCGACCAGTCACTTTGACTAAGTGTGTTTAATCATTGCCCAGTTAGCGACTGAGAGCACATCTTGCCACTACGTCACCCAAGCTACCAGCACCACTTATTTCGAGTGGACGTGTGAAGGATTTTCCATGTGCCACTTTCTGGGCAGTAAAGCTACAAGTGCTTCTCTTAAAACTCTGTATTTTAATGCGTATTTTTAAATATTTGTTGTCACTATGTAGTTTCATGTGAGTTATTTTCTAAACAGACCCCGACTGATGCAACACGTTCATTTGTATAAAACATTGCACATTTCTGCAGGCGGCATAGCTGCACACAGTCTCCACGTCCATGTGCAGGAGATAACGACTGGGAGGACAGAGGACAAGATAAGACACTCTGCTCTGCGGTCAGGGAGTACGCCCTCCTCTCCCTCCTCCATTCTCCCTCCTCTCCTGTGTCCCTCTTATCTGCTGCCTCTGTCTTGACCTCCACCCTGCTGCATGGTGTTTAGTCAGGGGATAAAACAGCATGGGACTGGTCAAGTCAACACTCTTGAAACACTCAACAGAGCACTCTTCTCATTCTCGTAAAATATCATGCTTTCATTTTGTATTTGTCAAAACTCAATAATTGCACAAGATTTTTTGCTTTGGAGAGCAAAGGCTGCACGCTGAGGATGTTCTATTTAAGATGTTCACCGGAAACATATGGACAGACATTTCTCAGACACATTAGATGAAAAAAAACTCAAAGTATGACGCACGTTGTTAGCAATCTCTGATTCTGGCAGTTTTTATGTTTATACAGGAAACATGGTTTAAGACCAAAATAATATTTCACTGCACTTTAAATTGGGAATGAATGTATCAGTGCATTGACGAATGCTGAGTGACTGATGTTGCAAACGGAGATATTACGACAGGCTGTGTCAACAGAGTCAAGTTTAGTGTTTCTGATGTTGAAATGCAACCTGACTGGTAATGAATTGTCTAATCCTGTAGTTGTGAAAGAAACTGACGTTGTTTTCACATGGAAATATATATATTGTTGGTATTAATATGCGGGGGACGAGGCTAGTCACGTCCAGCACGGAGCACAGTCTGGGGCGGAGGTGCACTGCTGGCGTGTGCTTGAGCAAGGCACCGAACCCCTAACTACTCCCTCGACACTGCTGAGTCGCTGCCCACCACAATCTCCAGAATTTCCCCATTGTTAAGTTAATCTCCTTCTTCTTCATGGCTATAGATAATAGACCATTCAAACTACTGCCACATGTATAATCCTGTGTTTTAAATCATAATAGTTAAATGGTGCACTTTTCCATCCTTATCATTCAGAAGACCCACTTGGCTTAACGGAGGAACAAAAATTGTCGCTGTAGTTTGATCACGTCCTCCACGTTAGCTCTGGGTGACGAATGAAAACACTTTCGCATTTAAGTGACTCCTAGTTGGTCAGACGAGAGTGCTACATCACTCTCGTTAAATACGGAGTTGTACACTAGTGGGTCGACGGCTTGTCTTGCACAAATTGCAACACAACACATAGCCAGGTAATACTTATGTCCGAGTCCAACAGCAAGAAGCCCAGCTCAGCGTCCGTCATTCATTTAACAAAGCTCTCACCAACGATTAAAAGTCAGTCCCAGATTTACTCTTGCGTGCTCACCCTCCTTTTCTCTTCTATCACCCTGTTCAGTCTCTTCACATCGGGTCCTGTTCTGGTGGTCATTATGACATTGCTCCCAGTCTACCCATCCCCCCCGTCACGGGATATCATACCTGGAGCCTGAAGTTACACTTGAGTAACAGTATGCTGGAAACAACCTATTTTGTACGTGTTGTTCAACCACTACTGAGGGCAGAAGTGTTTTGTGTGTACATATGTTTGTGTACATGTGTTGCTTTTTTATATCTGGTCTGAACGACCAAGACGATTGGGCAAAAAGCCTGCCATCATACAGCCTTCTCCTGTGTCCTACTGCCTCTGATCTATCACCTTTTGCATGTCCTAGTCACTACGCGCTGAACCATACAAAACAGAAATGAGGGTAGACACTTTCAGTCATTTTCTCCTTAAGGGCATTCACTGTATAGTGTTGCAGAAATGACACATGATAGGGGGGAAAGTAGTTTTGGAAAGAATGAATAAAGAGACCTTGAGTTTTACACCTCTGTGCTGCTGACTAATCCAACAAGTCCTCCAAACTGACAACAAAATAGGAAATGTATCTATGCTCCTCAGAAAGACACATGAAAGTATGATTTCACAACCCTTATGAGACCTTTGCTTGTGCATTTGAAAAGTTTCGTTGGGTTCAGGCACAAACACAGCTTGGTTGGGTTTGGGGAAATAATGGATTGGGTTAAAATAAATACGCTGTTAAGGTTAGTGGACTCTTGTCCTCATGGTTACAATAATAAACATGGTTTATGTTAGGGAGCAACCATGGTCATGCTTTAAAAACAACGTTTACTGTCAGCTGAAAACAGGAAGCAGCAGTATTGCGTGTTAAAGTCCGATGTTTTGTTGACCCATCCAGCCTCCTCCCTGCGCAGACTTTGACACTCATGACAACATCCTTTGCTTTTGTCATAATTAGTACGTCTGTTAGAGGACTTTGTCACTTTTAAGTGTGAATAATTGTTGTTTTGGGGAACTTACTAAGACGGCTGATGCCGTAATTCATCTTGGGAGGACAGTCTTGGCTAATTGTAGCGTGACTTGGGTGTGAATGTCAGATTCCGGGTTTGAGAAAGTTACAGAAAACCTCAACTACCCACAATAAAGCAAAGAAAACTAAAACTGTTATTAACTGCTGTTCAAAACTCTCAGCTCAACAATATCTGCAAAGGTTTGGCCAAAAAAAAAATACAATGACTTAATTGGACTTCTTTATCCTAAATCTCACACTTAGAGAAGGTAAAAAAAAAAAAATCTCTCACTACTAGTTAGGGAGGCATAACTGGAAGCAAATGTTTGCTAAATCAAAATGGGCAGCAATCAGTCACTGGCTAGCAAAGGCTATTCATCCATTTAATAATTTCCCGGTTTTATTTTTCGTTCCAGCTGGCTGCAGCGACAACTTTGAGCAGAAGATGCAATTACTTCACACCTCCAGTTGCATTTTGGGAGGTGTGAAGCTTATTCAAAAATGGTGACACAAGGTCAGTTTGCCATTTCTGCCAGGGGGAAGAATACAAGTAGAGAAGCCATTCCCAAGTCAGCTTTTGTAACTCCACTTCCTTGTGAAAAAACTGTGATTACCCTGTTGTGATGTGCCATTTTGCCACGAGGAACTGAAACACCTACACAAACCAAACAACACCGGTGATGTGTTAGAACAATTTCAAAAAAACACGTTGGAAATGTTTTGCAGTTTAGAGCTGTGAAAGAAACCACTGCCACAATGCTGCTGTTCTCTTTTAATGTTTCATAAACAGGTTGCCGTGCTAAAATCTTAACACATACATGACAGGGAGAGAGGGAAAGCAACAATAGATTTGGTGATCCAAGGTGGACAAAGACGTCCTTATTTGACTATGGCAGCAATTCAGTCATAACAGCATAGCTCATTTCCATCCCTTACCAAAAGGACAATGATGGCATTATCACTGAAATGGGATGAGCTGCCACAAGCTACCTCCTGTGGGGAATTCCTGGCAATCAGGACACACACTTCCTCACACAGACATATAAGTACCGCTGCCTATTTGATACACTTTGATGGATATTCTGCTACAGCCAGACAGACAAACTCATCTGCCACCAGTTATCGAGGCGTTAGCACATGACTGTTTGACTTGTGATATGAATCATGAACAAATTCATAGGATGGAAAAGGGAACTCAGAATCAGTCATAGTTGTCCAGAAGTACAAGCAATCTGTAAGTCATTCTCTTGTTCTCATATCAAGATTTATGTGACTGATAAAGCAACAGTTTCTATTCTTGATTGAGGACGGCAGCATTTGACACAACACTTGCACCTTTATTTAGTCAGGACAACTCTACTATGACAAACGGGGGGGTGTCGCCAACATTGAGCTATTTCACTGTCGGGCAATTTCATCTCCAGAACAGGAATATGATTCAGAGAGATTTTATAGCAACGAGGCAGCAGAAGAGTTAGTGTTTGGAGCAGCTTCCTTGGTTCAACTTTGAGTACAGGAGGAAGAAAATCTTCCCAGCATAGCATAGAAGTCTTTGTCTCCTCTGACTTCTTTGTTCCCTGTCACAATATAGCCATACCTAGGGCCATCAAGGCTTTTCAAAGTCCCTACAGCATGTATGGGAAGCTGTGTAAATCAATAACTTTCAAGTGCTAAATTGTTTGCTCGCCATTGATCGAGACGAATCTACATTCTCTGAGATTCAATCCGCCTAATAACAACCATTTATTGTTTCCCCTGCTTCAAATCCCAGAGTCGGGGTTTGATTTGAGACAAATCTATATATTGACGCCTCGCTTGTTTTTCTTTGCTGACTCTTCACAGGTGTGAGGCTGAATTCACCTCCACGTGAACCACCGTTCTGGCTGTTGACAGTGTCCACAGACTTATAACAGTCAAGTCGAATCAGTGTGCCGGTCCACTGAATACATTTCATTCTGCCTGGCATGACATGACCTTTAGATACTGTTAATGTATTTATACATGATAAAACCACTAGTCCGTGACGGCTAAAATGTAGCTGGTCATTGAGCACAGATTTGAGAGCTGTTCAGTTCATCTAGGAGAGACTAATTGAAAGAAAGGTTTAGGCGGTTATTAATTAAATTTATGTGTTATTCACAACACGGTATAGTAAAAGCGGGGAGGAAATACGAGTCCTTAGCAATAAGGCTGGGATGATGTGTCACCATGGGAATAAATAAGAATATCCCAGATGGAGTATAGACATTGTTGTTGTTGCTTATTTGCTTTTCTTGCCGAGAGTTACATGAGAAAATCAATGCCACTCTAACGTCTGTATGCTACAGCCAGGAGACAATTAGCCTAGCCTGGACTGGAAACAACTAGCCAGCCTCTGTCCAAAGTCTGTTAGTGACATCCCGGGGTCACTGTAATGACAAGCGCCCAGAAGGGAGAATTCTTCCAACAAGAAACTGAATCATAAGATCAGGCAAGCAAGATTTATAGCATGTTAAATGGTGAGTTGTTTGCCCTTCTCCTGTGCTTTATGCTAAGCTAAATTAACTGTCTGCTGGCTTTAGCCTCATATCTATTGCACAGACAGGAGAGTGTTAATGAATACTCTTTATTCTGCATGGCATGATATGACCCTTAACAGTTTGCTTAAAGATTAATAAAATAAAGATTTGAAGTTCATCTTGGGAACAGCACTTGACAAAAACCAACCTCATCTTTCAGTCTTGATTTTTTTTTAGACCACACGATCGAGGAGAAAAAAAAATGGAAGTTTGAACGTCAATATTTCCATCACAACCGGGCACCGTCATCCGCATCACGTGACGCGATCAAAAGCACTTTGTGGCGAGTGCATTCGAGTCAATATGAAAAGCTGTCTTCCTGATTGAACTTTGACCCAGACTCTATTTATCGCAGCCTCTCTTGTCGAATTTCCGGCTTATGCTTATGATAGCGAAGAGTTTATCCACTCTGTAATTTAGATAACAGCAACCCCCTTAACCACACATCTTCAACAGTGTGATGCAACTGCTTAACATGGGAGGAAACAAGCAAAGCCAAATGAGTAATCTGGGGGTATGTTTGCAAGTGTTACAGAAAAAGGTGCAATCTTCTGTGGAACTGCGTCTGGAGCTCAAACAAACAGCGAAGAAAACGTGTCCCCTCTGTTTTGGTGAGATGCTGATTGCCTTATCAATATTTGAGGGGCGAGCTGAGTAATTTATGGGACCGCTGACACAATGACTATGTAGCTGAGTGGGGCCTTGCCATAGTCTCTCCAGACTTCAGGGGCTTCAAGTGGGAAAGCTCGTAAATAACGCTGCAGTGCAATGTGCTCGCGTGTTTCGGTGTGTGTGTGTGTGTGTGTGGGGGGGGGTTAGGAGGCTTGAGGCATTGATCAGCTCTCGCGTGCATATTGTGAGAAGACATTGAATTATATATGCACATGTGTGTGATTGTGCACACATGGTATATTGTATTACAGGCCACAGCATCCAATCTTCTCCCTTCTCCTGCGCTATCCAAAGAGACCCCCACTCCGTTTCTCCACCAGGCTTATCTTGCCCAGCCGTTCATTCTTCCGAGAAGCAGCGTTCGGCAGAAAGAGACATCTGCTCAGTGAGAGAATGCCCTAATTATTCATGACCATTTAACCATTCAGGATTTGGTCTGCGCGGCATATGTGGTGTTTCTCATAAGTACGCGTCAGCCACACTTGTTAATGGCAGTTTCATTATTGTTGTTTTGTATTCTCTATACCTCCAGATTATCACAACAGTGCGCGCAGTAATTCTGTTCAGTCTACCAGTAGTTGGTCATTATAATTCAAGACAAATATTTTAAGTCTGTTGAAAGGAGAAAAACACAACCCAAGAAGAAGGATGATGTGTTTTCACTGCCCTTATTTTTTTATTTATTTTTTGGCTTTGGTGTGTTTTTCTTGTAATTTTCTGCAGTTTCAGTGTTTATTCTCAAACGCGTGTGACATCACACTGATACCTCTATTGTTGGGGGGTTTTTTTTCTCAGGTGTGTTCAGGACGTTCTCTCCAGAGAACATTTCAGACCCGCACAAAACACAAGCAAAATGCCCAAACTGCTCTGAAAATCTGCGTTGACTTCCCCTCTCTCACTCCGCCATTCTTCTCTCCCTCCCTCCCTCCCTCTAACCTCATCTGTTTGTCCTTATCACAACAAAACCTTGTCACCACGGTAGCTGTGGCCACGTAAATCAGCCCGGGCCAGCATCATCTGTTCCCAGCTGTTTACCTCCAGCCAAACAAAGGAGTCTGTCTTTTTGTTGTCGCTGGGGTGGAGTGCTGCGTCGGCTGAGGGCTGTTATTCAACAGCACACGCCGCTATCAGCCCCCCTCTCTGAAAAGGCCAGTTCAACACAGGGAATCAATGGAATAGGAAAGGAGGGAAGATGTCAATGTGGGGGTTGTCGGACACTTAGAAACTATAAGCAATCCTTCTTTCCCAAAGGAGCCGAGACAGGCAGGGCACAAAGGAAGGCACATCACGAGCAAACATGAAAAGCAAATAAATAGTTGCGCTTCCCCTCTCTTCTCAGCTCAGGTGTATGCAGGAGCCGTTCTCTGGGGAGGAGGGGGGTTCAGTTGTGTCTCCAGAGGAGGCTTAGCAAGCGTCTGTAGGAGCTCCGAGGTCTCGTTTGCATCTGCAAATGAGACAGAACCCGGCTGGCCCATGTCACCTTGGCAACAGGCCATCAGCACCTCCCTCTCTCCTATATTAGCAGCCACGGTTGTCTGTCTGCTTGTCAGTCTGCACCCTGCCTCCCTCCAACCCTCCACTGCAGGTCTCATCACCACAACAGCAGCGGTAGCAGCATCCGCTACCTGACTAGTCCCGAAGGATTAAGCACCTTCCTCAATTTTTCATTGAAAGCGTCAAATAGAGACAAAAACAGCATTATAAAAGATGAATGCCAAAGGCTTTTGTGGGTGTCCCAGTGAATCCGATTCAAAGCAAAGAATTGGCAGCAATAAAGTGCAGTGGTCATGAAATTTACATGGTGCCTATGCCAAATGATGAGAGACTGGCAGCCTCGTTTCTTTAGGTTTTTGCATAATTTGCGCTGTTGATCAGTTAAGTGTCAGCCAACAAGTTGCGTAGAGATGCCAGGCAGGTCTGTGACCCTGCAACTAAGACCGAGAGAAGAAACATGCAGAGCTAACTCATCTTTTCAATTACCCTCACTATTGATCTTCAGAAGGTCACTGATGTGTTGGGTACACTGTTTTTCAGCGTCATGTGTCACAGACAGTTCAGCGACAAAATAGTGGCACGTCGTGTTTCTCTCTTCCTCTTTGAGCGCTATTTTTAAACCGCACAGGGATGTCAAATCTTGTCTCTCACTAAATGTTTTGCAGGCCTTGAATTTTGTTGTCAGTCACCTCAGTCTTTATTGTTTTTTTGTTCTACATATTATGAAGTGATAAAACTGCTTTCTTCTTTCTTTCTTTCTTTCTTTCTTTCTTTCTTTCTTTCTTTCTTTCTTTCTTTCTTTCTTTCTCTCTCCCTCCCTCATTTTTGCTCCCCCCCCTAAGCTTGCGTGCGTCCCCTCCCCCCTTATAACATGCCATGTGCTTCCTGTTTACTCCTGATACAACTGGAGGAGAGTGGTTTGGATTTGGCTCCTTAAAATTCCTCACATAGATACACCGCAAGCATAAAAAAATCCCGTTGAGTCTCGTCCTATCAATTCCGCTTCAGTCTTACAAAACGCCTGATTAGCTTTAAATTTGACTAACCTGACTGATTAAGCTGTTATATGCCAGTTAATGTCAAGATTTGAGTCAAACTCGCTGTGCTCACAGTATTGCACACAGACAGTGTCAGACAGTGCCAGCCCTCCCATTCAAATGATGCAAATATGATTTCAGTGGATGGGATCCAAACGGTTCATGCTGAAAGCAATTAAACTCAGCTGATGCAACTCTGCTTGACTGGAATTCAGCATATGCTTACATCATCACGTCCAAAGTGATTGTGTGTTTGAAAAAAAAAAAAGCTTGATGAGACTGTTTAATATTTATATATATTCATTCAGCAATACATTTTAATTAGGCATCCGTTTACGGTTAGAATCTTTGCAAATAAAAACTACATTAGTAAAGAGGGTTTCCTTTCGGTGTAAATCAATCCATACAATGTTGCTTAGAAACTCAGCTCTGCTGCACTTTTAACAGCTTGTAGCTTGTAGAACTTTTTATGTCACTAATAACAGTCTGCTATTACAGAGCTCTTCAGTCGACTGGTTTCATCTTTTAACATCGACGTGGTCATGACACTTAAATGATCATTTACCCTGGGTGTAATACTTAGATGTTAATGCGACCTCTTTGGGTATTCATGTAAAAACAAGAGTCCAACACCTTCTAACCTCTGAGCCTGTGAGTGCAGCATGCTTATGTTTGCCTTGGCGACCAGTGTAACGCTAGCCCCGGCGCTGCGGCCGTAGGGTGTGTAACTTAATCACGTCCGGTGTGATTGGCAACACTGATGAATGTCCACTTTGTTTGCACAGCACATTCATCCCCCCTCAGGTTGGATGCAACCAAGACTAAATCTAATTAAACAAGGACACTGCTCCCTGCCCCCATCGCTATCCCATCAGCACAGAGGGAGTCACGGTCCCCGTGTATACTACTGTGGCAAACATGGATCCTTTTGTTTTTTTGAAACTCAGACACAAGGATCAGTGCTCTCACACGTGTGACCTATTTTTCAGACATCCTGTAGGCAATGAGCCACACCTCCGGCTGCCTTGTCTGATTTTTCATCACAGGTCACAGCACTTTTTTTTTTTTTTTTTATGGGTCCCGTGGAATGAAGCCATTCTAGTGCTCATTGACTCTTTGTCATTGTGGCAAGATCGTCTTTAGTCAGGGAGGTAAATTGGAAATGGATCAATGCAGAGTGAAGTAGTGACAGGGCTAAAGAGGGTCCACATGTCCTTTTTTCTTTTCAGTACAATGTCCTTTTCTTATGAAGGCTCTGCCCTTGTTGGAACTGATGCATGGCCATCTAGTGTGACTCACATATGCTGGTTTATGTGAAACCTTTGTCATTAGATATGCAACAAAGAAGGTAGTATGCCTTATTAGTAATAATAGTGGTAATCATATAGTAATATACTGTAATTGTCATTCTATAAAAAAAAATCTAATTGTGTGTCTGGATTCATGTGACAGAAGGTAAATGCTAGGATGGTATGGCGGTTCCCTATTATGCAAATGAAATTAATTACAGCATGTAAATAATGCTAATAACCTGCGCAAATATGGCCTACATAAACAAATGCACATGGATGTTGCTGCTGTATTGATGTACTTGCATGATTCTTGCACTTTTTCGAAGGCCTTGGGTAAAAGCATCAGCTAGCTAAATGTAAATGTGGGACAGCGGTTAGCTCAGCACGTACGGGAGTGTGCACCGCCCCAAGCCCTGTCCTTGCTGCAGTGGCCCGGGGTATAAATCTGACCAGTGGTCCTTTGCTGCGTGTCTTTCTCCAATAAAGATCGAAAAGCCCCCCCAAAATATGAATATTTAATATAAATAAATAAATAGATATTGACAGGGCAAGTCATGGCAAATCAGACGAATGACTTCAATGGCATAGTAAAGTTGTTTACTGAAGTGAAGTAATCGAAGTGCCTTAACCTTACCTGCGCCAAATATGTAACAAAAAAAAGCAGTTCACTTTCAATCACTCGCCTCTCTAGCCTTGACAAAATGTCTTTTTTAATCCACATACATCAGCTTGATCAGGAAAAAAGTCAAAGTCTACAGAAACATCTGAAACTCAAAGCATAATTCTTCCTAAAACATGGAAATATCCAGACTTCTCGTGCATGCTGCATTGTTTTTTGCGTGTGTTAAAGCACCTGCTCTTCTTTTGGTTAGAACGTGATTATCTTGGCTCACCTGATTAACCCGCCTCCTGCTTATTTGACACTTCCTCGGTCAACCAAATGACTCAAGACAAGCAGTTCTCCTAGTCAAAGCAGAGGCAGGAACATTGCATGTGCATGTTTGTCAGCTCCGAAGTACATTTGGAACACACTGAAGACACAGATGGACTGTGAAGAAGTGGCTACCACCTTTGCACGCTGCTGAACTGAGAGCAGCAGAGGAGGCGCCCTCCATGCAATGAAGCCAGTAAACGCACACTGAGCAAAGAAACAAGCAGGTAGCTTGCTCCTCTTGCTCAGCCTGTAGCTCATGAACGCAAATAAAGAAGATGATACATGCTATACAGTTGTCTTGGGAACTAAACATGAAGGTCATCCGCATTTATTAAAGGACCAGTTTGTAGGATTTAGCGGTGGAGATATTGATTGCAACCCTGCGCGTTTTGGGCCAGTGTGCATCGCGATGCCATCGCTGTCATTACGTGTCGAATTGGCTTCAGCATTCCAGGGTGCGTCTGAAGATTCATCTTCAAGGTAATAAAACATAATCATTTTTACACTAGAGTGAGGTTCAGTCATACTAAATGAAGTAAGGTGATAAGTGTTCTTGCAGTATTTAAAAAACGAGGTAATCACGTCATTGATTATGATCAGCAGCAGCAGTGGAAGCATGTACAAATAGGTCGATGTGTAGGTCAGACTTAGTTTGGTGAGGAAAAACTGGAAAAAACTTTCAAAT
Source organism: Nibea albiflora (assembly GCA_014281875.1). Classification (NCBI taxonomy): domain Eukaryota; kingdom Metazoa; phylum Chordata; class Actinopteri; family Sciaenidae; genus Nibea; species Nibea albiflora. The sequence goes on along the minus strand of CM024804.1, from coordinate 18,976,607 downwards.
TAAAGTTTGTCTCTGGCATTAATTCATACCCCAAACTGTCCTTGGAAGACTGCAGTGAGCCTGGATGACAATAACAAAGTAATGTGTGCTGATAAGGAGCGGCAAAGAAGTGAAAGCCTGAAGGTCAGTCCTGGTTGTGCTGGGAGCTCCCAGAGCGCAGAGGATTCTGCTGACATCCGCCGTCTTTGTTCTGCGTAATTGGCTAAAAGACTGAGCAACTATATTTACACATCCCCTGAAGAACATTAATTACAGACTGAGAGAGAGAAAGAAGTATCATCACTTTGCTGGTAGCTGCACATATGAATGCTTATTAAGGATGGTAGATAATATACTCTGGTACCACTTAAGATCACATACAAGAATCAGACAGCTTAAATAAGCTCAACAAGCATGAATGTTGATTTATTCATACAGTATGAATGGGGATTATTTGTATTAAATCTGACATTTCAAACATTAGATGGCTGCTGATATATTCTTGATAAGACATAATAATCAATTCTACATATGTAAGGTGACAGATAAGAAAAGTCTGGGCAGTCTCATTCACCTGTGGATTATACAAAGAAATGAAATGACAAAAATCAAATAGCAGGGCATTCAAGAAAAGACCAGTCGTGCTCCAAAACATGTCCTTTGGCCACATTGCATCATTGAGGCCAATAAAAAAAATTTGGCATGTCTGCCTCCTCTGCAATGGATTTTCTCCCAGGGCAAATCTGTCTCCTATATAGTGCTAATAATTTGCCTCAGCAAATATTTTTATGGAAAAATAAAATGCTATCTGAATTACTTTTTTCTATCAACATAATTAGGAAACATTTTAAAAATGTTCATATAGAACATACATATTGAAAATGTTTATTTGCAGTATATTTATGTAGTCTGTTTCCCCCTCTATATCTGTAATTGTAGTACAATCTGTGATAATAGCAAGTAAATCATGAGTAACATGTTTATGGATTTATGTTCAGGCACTATTCTCAGCATAGAAATCTGTTTGGTTTGGATTGTCAACCTTTGGTCCAGACTGAAACAGTTCAACAACTACTGGATGTATCCCTGATTTAGTGCCATAAAACTCCAATTATAATTTGCTCAATGTTGGTTTATGGTCAAATACCTGCAAAACTGTCAGCCTCAGATGTACTTCTGCATGTTAGCATGCTAACACACTAAGCATGTTCGCCTTGTCATTGTGAGTTAACATATTCCAGTGAAACAACACCTATCCATTGCTGTGCTGATAATGACATGTACTAATTTGTTATCCTGCTGTAGCTACCCTGAAAATATCTTGAAAGGAGGTGTTGATTATTCACACCGACAAACTAATACCCGCCCGACAACAAAATGAATCCAGATATATCACCGACATCTGTTGAGAATAAATAAAAAAAATGTATTTTTAGGCCTTTAATTTGGCATATTTAGCAGTAACTAAAACAAACACACCCCTCTTTATGTGTTTGTACATCACTCGGCCACATGAATGGCTTAGCCAAAAAAATGAGACCACACCTTTTCCTGCAGTTTGTATTCTGTTTTTTTTTTTTTTTTTTGTGAAGGTGTGTCCTGCAGTGGTGACTCTGTGTTCTCTGGCATTCGTTTTGAAACAGCCATGTTGTTGTGGAAGGAATTGCGTGCATTTCCACTACAGGGGATGCCTGCTAGAGACCTTGTTAACCACTTCCTGTTATTGTCTATCACAGGAAGTGGATGGCCACTACATTGCAGAAGTTCAATGGCAGACTTTCAGTTTTCCTCTGTGTGTGTGTGTGTGTGTACGGGTGTGTATTTGTATTTTGTAACGGATAGGCGCGGATTACACAACGCGTTAAGGAAACAGGAAAAAAAAAAAAACAACCCATAAATGACCAGACCAAGAAGCAAACAAACAAAATGTGACCACTATCATTGTAAACACCGAAACTATGTGCAATCAGGGCCAGCTTGCCAAAATACCCCTCCCAGGGAGCAATAGACTAATCATTTGTGCACCAAAGCAGCGCTGAGGGGGGTAATACACTTCACAGCACCGCCAACAGCAGCTTTAATCGTTACAACAGTTAATTTTTACGATAATACATTTCAAGCGGATCCTTCAGAGGTTACTTTCAAAAAAAGCAGTTGATTAAGTACGGCGCTCTGCGAGAAATACAATAGGACTACTTGACCAGAGAGCAAGAAAAGTAGCAAGGGAATTGTGATAAAAGGCGGCAAGGCATCAAGCTATTTGTCTGAGGCTTTCAACTGGAATTGTGATGAAATACTACACAGAAGCATTAGCAATAGAATAGTGTGGATGATGTGACAATATTGTTTGCAGTAGCAAGACACCTGTGACTTATAAACATGACTGAAATGCAGGAGTGAGACCTCAGCTACTACGGGGACTTAAAAATCTAATCTGTAAAAGTGATTTATGACACAGTGAGACCCTAATCCTTCACTTTATGACCCTCCTGCCACAGAGAATGGCATACCTCAGCAGGTAAGGAATATTTAGGATTTTCTTTCAGGCTTTGGAAATGATTTCCCGACGCCGAGAGAAAGGGGAAACATGTCATTACAGGAGCACATGACCATGAACAAAAAGAGCACAGGGGGATAAATCATATTTCACAGGCATTGTTACGTCTTGTCTGATGTTTGTCAAATTACATCATGCCACGCTTTGCAAATTTTTCGAGTTCTTAATGTGTGACCAGTACAGCTTATTATTCAGAGTAACCAAGAGTGGTGATGCAATTGAATGAAACCGCCCAATAATTTCCCATGGAGCATGTTTTTGTACCCCTCTCTTATTCGTCATTAGTCCACATTGTTGTTGTTTTTTAAAACATCAGACTAATGCATGAAATCTATTGACACACGAGTGTTATTTCTATTTTTTTTTCTGTATTTATCAGGATATGGAGGCTTTTATTATATAACCTCAAATACTGGTTGGAGGAGACTGACAGAGGGTACAAGTGCAAGCGAAAGGGAATAAGAATAACAGTTCTCGCTGAGGAGGATAGGGAGTTGGCTGATGTAATTGAGATAGAATGAGACGGTATCAGCACTGGGGTCACCATGAATAAACAGAGGGAGGGCACTGAGGACAAGGGAGTGTGTGAAGGAGAAAGAGGCCAACTCTGTGCATGGTGTGTGTGTGGAAACATTCTCCTATATGCCTTTGAGCATATGCGTAGCCTGCATGCATGTCCATGTGTGTGTGAGGATCATCATTGTGATGGGGGGAGGGGAAAGCCTTCGCTTTAAGCCCTGGAACTGACTGACTGGTGTTTTCCCCTGTGGAGTGCTGGCTGTGTTTGTGCAGCATCGAATAAAGACCTCACTCCCGGGGAATACCCGTGGGATCGTCACCTACACAAAACACCATCACACACAACGTTGTCCTCTTCTTTGTCTCGCCCACACGTCTATCTCCCGAATGTATTTACTCAAACTCCGATGCGCTCGTGCGCTCATTTATCACGACACATCATCCACATCAACAATCAACAGTATGGCACGGAATGAAAACTGACAGCCGCGGGCAGGGGTGATCACGATAGATGCATTTCATGCACACGAAGAGCAGATCATCATCAAGTGTTTGCAAATAAATATTAGCATTTTTCGCAACATCTTTGGAGTAACAGATGGTTTGGGTTTTACACGTCTTCACAATGCAAACGGTGTCAGGTGTAACTGTTGCAAATCTGTCACTAAGTTGACTTTTGGATGCTTCTGTGCAACATTAAATTGGGCTTAAAGATCTTTGGTGTCTCCCAGGCAGAAAGACACGTGACAGTGATGAAATAAATATCATAACATATGGCCTTGATCGAACATGGGACTTCTGGGTTGGGATGGGTTGGACCAACTGTCAAGGCTCTGACAGTGCAGATATAGTTACTGTACGATACTTACTATAGGTACTCACCCCACGCAGAATAAAAAAAGGACAGTCTTCTGGGATGAGTAGAGTTGGAATGTACACCACACTGGAGATACAACAGATGGTATCTAAACACGAGTTTGCTCAGAAGACCTCAGAAAAGCTTCAGTATTTCCTGTGTAATTAACATGGACGAGATGAGGATAAATACACAGCGGGTCACTTGCCATGGTGCCAGTACACATGTGGATACACGTGTTTCCTCTGATGGCATCACATGCTGTAGAAAATGTGAAAGAAAGGGCATTTTTGCTGTAGTTTTTACAGTAGGGGTGCGAGTAGGGAAAGAGCCTTTGCTGTGAAATCTTGAACACTCTCGCAGAGACTTAAATAAGAAGATTGATAGCCCTTCTATATCTGTAAGTATGAAGTTAGAGCCATGAGAGAATGAACTTAGCTTAGCATAAATACTTTAAAAGTGTAGTGGGGGTTAAAATCATTTTACTTACTTACTTCTTAGATACTTTGACTTGTAATCAGATAAATGGTGCCTGTATGTCTGCTTTTGCTCTATATAACTCTGGGCACTGGGTATTATCGCCCATGAAAAGTCACATACCCGCAAGTGCATGACTGATTTTGGTAAAATCCAATATTTCATGGAGAAAATGGTTTCTAGTTTTCCCTCATCCTCCGGCTGCAGTCCGTCAACTCTCAGTTATTGACAGACTGTCTTGATGGACGGTAAAGCAAGCAAGTGCAACAACACAAGACATAGCAGCTAGCTTTAGTTATTAGTCCATCAGTGGGAAGCCCGGTTCAGCATCTGTCTTTCAGCCTTTTATTTTGCGATGCTCTTGCCATCGACTAAAAGCCAGTCGGAAATTCACTTTTGTCCAGTGGTTTCTCGCCTCGCTCCTTTTTCTCCCCGTGAAGCTGTTACATACAAGTTACATAATGTTAAGTGAAGTCATTGATCTCTCTTGCAACCCCATTTTAAACTGACCCTTGGTTGTTGGGATAATCTCCTTCATCTTAATCTGACAGTCAGTTGGCCTGCACCATTGGGCTGTTCTTGACCATCTGTGGCTGACCATTACCCATGTTTCTTTTTTTGTTTTTTTTGCAGTCTGTCCTAGTGTGGTGACTGGTCAGCCGGCTGAGCATGCTGAAAAGTTGGCAAGAGACAGCTGTCTGACTGGATGTTCAGCCTATTGAAGCAGTGATTTTTACACATTACAAGCAAGGTTCACTCTGTCTTCCAACTCTCTGAGTGATCCCTCAAAGGCTTCCCACTCATGTGTGTTCATCAGAAGGAACAGACAAAAAAAAAAATCCCCATTGGGAATTGAATCCTGGGTCTTAACAATCCAATAGACGCAGAAGTTGTTCGAAAGAAGCTGTTACTGGCTTTTGAGCAAAGAACTATAAAACAATGTGTTATTTAATTTGAAATATGCTGTCTCGGGGGGAAGGCATTCTGGGAAATGTTGGACCATGTGATGATTAGCTGGGTCAATCTAGGCGACGCAGGAAAGTGGGTACACCAGAAAAAGTCTATGTCAACACTTCAGAGTCTCAAACACCCCCTATAGGCTTCAATGCTGCCTCTACAAGGCTGCACGCAAGTTCACTTTAAGCACAATAAAGCAGAGTAGCAGCAGAGTAGCAGAGTTGCATTGTGGACCATCGAGCCAAAGTGGATTTAGAGACACAATGTGCACCACTATGAGTTTGTTTATTTCCAGCCACTAATGATATGCACAAACATGCTCGAGCACGTACGCATTGCAGACACACACACAAAAACACAAAACAACACAAAAACGTGTCCAAAACAGAGACAGACATGTCTGCCGTGAACGTGAGCATGTCCTGGCTAGTCTCCCTGGAAGCAGCCTTAGCAGAGCCGGGGGGACTGAATGAGGCCTTTTGAGTCCTGGCTGGTGAGGGGCAGGTCCATTGTTAAGGACAGCTGGGCCTCTTGTTTCTTGCTTTCTCTCTAGGGGCAATGGGCACCCAATATGAGGAGATTGGGTTTCTACCACACACTCCCTCCCAGCCCCCCACGCATCTGTAGCAGCATTGACTGTGGACTGTCTATCCTTCTGTCTGAGGCCACTTCAGAACTCTGCTCACTGAGAGAAACCTTCCTGTTGCACTTCAGGCTGAACACAAGAGGAATGCAAATACAAAAACCTACATTATATAGGATTTTCAATAAATAACGAACATTATTAACATGCATCTGGCAAATTCTGTTGAATCATAGAAACGTTTTTCATATGCAGCAATATCTTCACACAGTTGACTGTCGACATATCACTGGTAGTAACGCTACTCGGCTCCTTTGTAGCATTATTATTACGCTCATTCTTGTCACCACATCTCGTCCTTCAGTATCTCCATCCCCCATTCCTCCACCCCTCTCCTTTTTCCCACACTCTCCTCCTTCCTTCCCTGCCTGAGGGAGAGCTGTGATTGGGTGAATAGAGCTGCTCTCTGCAGAGTGTACTCCGTCTGTCACTATCCTTGTGGCAGGAGAGTGGAATGGAATAAAGCTCCCAAACTGGGCTATTAAAGGCTATTTTCATCCCTGCACGTCTGTTTCTGTGGGCTCATGCTCCAAATATAGATCTGGCACCAGTGACGCTAATGAAACACGTCCCCCTTTTCGCTGGTTTAAATCTACTTATGTAATCTCTTCCTCGCATCAACAGGAGCTGGCCATACCTTACCATCTGGGCCTGATCCTGCCGTTATCTCCTCCTGTCATTACTGTCGTACAAAACCAGGCCTGTGGGTTTTTTTTTTTCTTTTTCTTTTAGAGGTCAGGTGCATGAGGTGGAAACGGACGGGAGTAGGAGCAGCGAGTTTCCATTTTGGATGGTGAGCACAAATCCAAGAAAAACACGCTGGGTGTGACCTACAAGTTCTAGCCAGTATCCTGTCATTCCAGTGCACAATGCCGGGAGGGTGGTGACAAATCCCTAAGCCACTTTGTGTCAGAGGAAGACACAAATAGAGTGGCGTTCCATGTGACAGATGCTGCACACACGGGGCCGTGTTAAAAATCAGTGACAGTTCAGTTCCCCCGATGTTCCACACTTTAGTTCCTCTAAAAAAATAAATAAGCGAAATATAAATACATAAAGCGGTCGAAGCAAAAAGTCTGCATGCGCTGGAATTCATCAGTAAGCAGTAATGTCACAAACACCCCAAAGACACAACCATGGATGGATTTGTTTGTGTCACCTGTTTTTGTGGTAAAAGCACTTTGGTATTTGGGGGGGGGGGGGGAATAGATTCAGCAAACATGCTCAACAGCTAAGTAGAGTTTATGGAGGGATGTTTTAAAATCAGGCTGTAAGATACAAAGAAAAGCACAATTTATCAGCACGGGGGGACAGGTATGTTCCTAACACGTGCTGAGCTGTTTATCTTAAGGCTGAGTCATAACTACAGTGGTTCAGCAGCATGTCTTAATGGAGCAAGCATTAGCGAATAAGCGATTTATAGGATCGCTTTCACCACAGTTTCTCTGCAGCTACATGCAAGTGCGCGTGGCAGCATTCCCCTATCTCTCCTGTGTGCGTTCGCTGAATAGAGAGTACTATGGGTCAGTGGAGCAGCTGGTGACTGGGAGGAAGAACTTAACCAGGCCTCCTTTGTGGATCAGCTGTCTCTGGCCGAGCTTTGTCATTCCAAATTGGGTCCCTTGCATCCAGAGCCTGGGGAGGTTTTGACATGTAAATGGAGGACTGAGAGCTCCAAAGACCCACGATTACTCACCAAAATGCTACAGGGGCCAAAAACGGTTCCCTGAGATGCACTGCTGGGGAGGGGGGATGACACGCACGCAGCATCACCGCAGACTGAAGTGTGCCTCACAGTCTGGAATTATGTTAATGATTAAGCTTCCGTCTGGACACCGAACAGTCTCCTCCCCAATAGAATTATTTATGGATGATATGGGCAGTCACTATGTGGCCAGTCGTATGAAGCATGTAAACACTGTGAAGCCCTCTGGGACACTGTTATACTGGGCCGTACAGTAAATGAAGCTGATGTGACAATAATATTTTATTTATCTGTTAATTCGTTTACCAGGGAAATACTGATAAATAGAGCTACACGGGAAAAGGAAATGCAACAGATGTTCCAATTCACATCTGAGCCAATTTGCAGCCATTTGGTCTTTAAATTAGTTTAACAATCATTCTAATTTGAGCGAGGAGAGCAGATAAAGCAAACTGTGCACATGAATGTATGCATGTGTCAACGTGTGTATGTACTGTACACGAATGTGTGTGCACTGCTGGAAAACCCGTGCGTGCGTCTGCATATATGATCGTGTACATGTGCGTCAGCAGCGGATCCATTTAAATCTTATTCACTCTCCGCGTCTTTGTTGTTGCCTTTGTTCAATGAAAACTTAAATGACGACTGCATGATGAACACATGCGCAACAGACAAAACACATGCAAATGAAGAAAACATCTTCACCAGTCTCATATATATATATATATATACAGCATTTAGAAAAATGCTGTGCTGTGTAGTGCATGTGATGCAAAGTGAGAAAACACAAGCAGCTACAGGAACGCTGCACGTCGCACAGGCAGCAGTGAAAACAGTTTCCAGGGGACCCTGAAAAGTGATGAACACAGCTGGGACGTGCTTGCTGTTGCCACAATTTGTGTTGCCAAGTTTATGAAGCTGGCTATCCATAAGTGGTGTCGGAAAATATGCTAAAGTGGTGTAGGTTGTTTTGGTGGGACAACAAGAGTATCCCAGCTGTATCGGGGTGTGTTCATTACTTTTTAGTGTCCCCTGGAAACTGTTTCTGCTGTCATCCGTCATGCTACTTGCAAAGTTTTCTTGTTGTGTGTTTTTGTATTTGCAGCATATTTCTTTATTTTTTAGTCCATCAAGTGTAGGTTTAGTGAGTTTAACTTTATTCTTTAACTTGTGCAATGGAATATGAGCGACAGCAATTGGCAAACAGGTATGCTGACCTGTTGCACACAAAAATAAGTGGAAAATAAACTATATGGAAAGCCATATTATATAAGCCTAACCTTTGATCATTCCAGTAGCTCTATAAAATGAAGCTTATGGCCAAACAGCAACGCCCCAGTGAGCTGGTGTTCGCCATGTCTGCGTGCCACATGTGTGCCTGGCTGTTAAACACTTCCAACTCCCTCACCCAAGAGGAGAAGCTGCTCATATGTGGTTAAATCGTTACAATGATTCTTTAACCAAGAGAGCAAACAAACAAGAATAACTCGGGCACATTTGGACATGCGCCAGAGCTGCAAACATCATTGCACTAACACAAACACAAAGTACTCTGTGGCCTCAATAATGCACAACATCACACATCTGGAGTGTGTGTGTCTGTGTCTCATATTTATAAGAGAGGAGAAAACCAACAGCGGAGAGAGCAGCTGAGCAGCAGTAGCAGTCGGCACACAGGAAGTGAAATTTGCTCAATATACTGTAGCCTGCGGCAGTTTGAGGGATAATTGCTGACACTCCTAGCTTGCTAGATAGCCATTCCATGGTGCAGTGGTCAGGAAAACCCTCTGTTACTGACAGCTGTCTGAAGCACGGCACACGGAAAGGACATGACACGAAGCATGTAAACATGGATTTACCCATGTCCTCCATACTGCCTGCACGGCTTATTATAGGAGGATGCTGGCAGCATAATAAACCAGGAATTGCTGCCCACTGTGGCAGAGTGCTTCTTTCCAGGCTGCCCCACTTTCTGCCTGTAGTTGTTGACTTGGTTTATTTGTTCCGAATGGCCACTTATTGCTGTTTTTTTTTTCTTTACTGTTTATGAGGACATGGAGTGGTTCTACAATTGGGGGCAGAGAACACTTAGGCCCTACTGCTGTGCCTGTGTGAATAGTTTCCATCACTGGTATCAGGGTTGCGATGCCGGGCTTCTGTAAACAAGGAAACGTTTATCACACCCACAGAGAAGACTGCGATAATGACTTTTAATTGACAGCAGAACAAACTGTTCAACAAAAGTTGCCTAATGTGCTTGCATGATGTAAAGCGCTGCCTACATTGGATGCCAATCACACAGTAATCTGATATGTCTTGCCAGTACAGTGACGCAGTAAGAGAGAGAGAGAGAGAGACAGGGCATGGGTGTGTGGGGTGTAAGGAGATGAACAGAGTAGCAGATAATGACCTCAGCTTCCATCTGCTGGGCACCGCGGGGCGGAGACACCTTCAACCTGCCACCGGTCGGTCGCCACGGCAATCTGCCGCTCCCCATCGTCCTGGTGACATCTGCTTTTGGGTGACTGAAAGATGAATGCAGCACCAGCCGCATGGGCACAAAACAGACGTCACGCAGACCACTAGACACACACACACACACACACACAAACACTGCGGCACAGATGGCCAGAGACACACTACTGTGGAGATTACAATCTAGCCATTCTCCACTGCCTCTAACCTCTCAGTAAAGTGGATATAATATAATGACAGGTTTGTGTGAGTGCAATGATGTTCGCAGTTTTGGGTCTCTTCCGAAAGAGCTGGCATTGGCGGCCACTGGCTGGTGTTCCATATATGTTGTCATAGTGCGGTTTATTTAGGCTATGTAATACCCCCATAGCCTCTAGTCACACTGCTCACATGCATGACACAACCTTTCACCTGTTTAAGAAATCAAAGTCTTAGGAGTGCCTTAGGAGTTCATAATACCAATTTGTTTGTTTTTCGAGCATGGGGAATAAATGTTGTTTACTAGTACTCTGTATCTATGGCGATATCGTTTCGCTTGACTAGAGTCCCCAGCCACAGCTGTCACAGTTATTTAGTGCCTCTGCGGTAACCTTGGAAACACCCACCCTGCATACAAGTGTTTTTGCAAAGTGAGATCCTGATAAGCAGGTGAAGAGCCGGGAATATGATGATTAGACACAAAGCAGCATGAAAAAAAAAGTCACCAAAACCACCTTATGCGTTGGGTTCACTGAGGAGAAGGACAGCTGGAGGGAGGACAGAAAGAGCGAGAGGAAATTAAGGGGTGGGGCGGCAGTGACAGAGGAACTGTGAAGCAGAGGAGGCAAAGGAAAAAGAGGGGAATTCAGGTCAGTGTTGTGGATTATGCATGTCGGGCTGGCATTCTGATCCACATTTTTGGAGACAGAAAGAAATGCTTAGGTGAAAAGGGCAAATGAGTGACAGACGATCACGAGGGGAAAACATGATCAGCTGTAATTTGCTTTCAGAATTTCACAAAGTGCATGACTGAAACTTTGTTGTTTGTGTTTAAGGGAAGTGCTGACAGGTTATCCTCAGTCATAAACTATAACTCTATGCTCAGTTGGATGAATGTGGACCAAAACAACAAAGCTGCTTTTTGAAATAAAGTAAGTGAAACTTGGACCTGGCGTTTGCAGCAGAAACAAAGTTAAACCCATCTGTAGATGGGGAAGAAGAGTAATTGTCAGCTAAAACATGCCAGATTTTAATGGATTTATTTCAGTTTTCTAAAATACCAGGAAAGCTTAGTTTATGAATTGCAATTCCAAGAATAACTCCATGATTCCTGTAGCTTGGTTAGGCAGCTCTGTTTAGAGTCCAGAATAGCCCTTTTATTGGTTTAAAAAAACACAAAATATCTCCTATGCCTGTGTCAGAGGCGTCAAAGTACAAAAGTGTGTCAACCCTCAGTGTTTACTGGGTCAAAGACTATTTAGGTCAACCTGGGTATACTGATATTTGTGCTTCTCTGATCCAGCTTGAAGTGCCAGAGTTTACCGCAGAAACGTTTGACTTAGGAGTTAGGGTTATACATTAAATCAAACTACATACAATCCTACAATCCACATGAGAGCAATCTCTTCGACCTGGCATTTAAAAGGCCATCTCATCACATTCTTAACGTGGGTGGATATTTGTTATTTAAATTCCACAGTTCTCTGTTTTTACATTGTACCCCTTCATCTCTATGCCATAAGTACTGCTGTTCCTGCAGGGGACTCAACCAGGCAGATCTGTGAACTGGGCTATTTAGCAAACCTACCTCTAAGAAAAATGCTGCTCAAAGGCTGTTTGGTCAAACACAACATGACGCGTCATGTGGGTGGAAAATATGGAGGCTGGTCAAACTGTGGCAGCAGCATGCATGACTCTTTAATGTTTCCTCCTCTTATCATGATCGATGTGAATGAGAGAAGTCTATATACACTCGGAGCTCTTTTTTTTTTAGATGTTTCGAAGAAGCGCAGAGGATGGCAGAGATGATCAAAGCACAGCAAGGCAGCTAGATACATTCCTGCCTTGTTAGCAGTTGCTAGCAAACAAACTTCTACCTGCTTCAGAGCTTTGACGCTTTGAAACTTTATTGACTCGTATTGGCTGGGCTGTTTATTTTCTACTTCACATGTACAGCGAGAGCACTGACAATCCGACCAAATCATACAGTGTACACCCAGCTTAACTCAGTAGAATGCTCTATTTTTTTCTGCATCTTTCAGTTATTTTTGAACCAGCTGATGAGCAGCATGATACCTGCCTGACTTTACACACAGTGTGCAGCTTTGTGTATGACCATGAGGATGTTGAAACCTCCTCTCAATTGACAGAAACAACTAGTGTTCTCTGGTCTGAGAACAACTAGTTGTTGTCAGGTCAGGTCAACTGATCTTGCCAGTTGACCTGATCTGACTTCGTGTTGCTGGAATACTTCTGGTCATGTCATGCAATGTAAAATGTCACTTCTAAATCTTAGCTTTAGTTGCTGGTAGCTCCTTACCTGTTAGAGTTGATGCAGTGAGCAAAAAAAAAAAAAGGCAAAGAAGGAAGAAAAGATGGAAACGAGAAAAAAACAGGAAACAAAACAAGGTAAACAATAATTGGAAAACTGGGACACAAAAGAAGGAAACAACAAAACAAGAAAAACAGGAAAGAATGAAAATAAATGGAAGAAGGAACCAATGAAAGAAACCAAGGAAACAAACAAGGAAAATAGTAGTAAAGAAGGAAACAAAACAAGGAAAAGTGGGGAATGAAGGCGATAGAAGAAAAAGGCAACAAGGGAATAAGGAAACACGGAAACAAAGGAAGGGAACAAAAAAGGAAACAAACAAGAGTTTGGCCAAAGCTGCTGGTTACAGAAGTGTTATTTCCCCTTTTGTATTCCCATTTTTAGTTTTTTTTTCTTTAAATAATATGTTGATTTAATCATAATCTTTATCTTTCCTCCACCATTAGTAGTGCACCTAACAGAAATGTAAGCTTGGTAATTGAATGTTCCGTGCTGAAATGCACTCTGGGAGTGATTGTTAACTTCACCCTTTTTTTTTTAGTTTTAAAAAAAAGTTTTTTTATTTTATTTTTTTATATCAAAGAACCAGATAAGGTTCATGCAGTCATGGGAGGGAAATGATATGAGATATTAAATGGACAGGCCCTTTGTCTCTCTGTCTTTTTATATTATGAGAACTGTAAGCATGCATGTAATCAACCGATTAGTGATCAAACACTGTGTCACAACATCTCCAAAAAGTAGTTTCAGGGTGTGGCAAACAAGGTGAAGAAAGAAGGAAAATAGGACACAAAACAAGGCGACAATGACACAAGGACACTGAAGTAAATAAAAGAGGGAAACCATAAAATAAAAAAAGGAAACAAGAAAAGAGTCAAGTATTATTATGTATGGGGTAAAGGAATAAGGCTTTAACAGGTGCACCTAAAATTGCTCCTCCAACTTTGTGGGTATTGTTGAAGTAGCCTAGACATTCAACATTGTTCGAATAGAGACATTTCGAGCTGTTAATTGATTTTGGGGTAGTGAACCTCCAGGACAGACTGACCGTCACACAGCCATATATTATTACTGTATAATACCAATAAGGGTAACATTTAAGTGAAACATTTCCCTACAACATGTACAGCTGACAAACAGCACACATTTGAATCTACATGATGTCCAATATTTAATACTTTTCTAATACTGCCTGTCTGCTGCCTTAGTGCTTGGTGGCATGCAGTCAGTTTATCAGAGCTTGTTTGCTGCAAACAGCTGCTTGCTGGTGAAAACTGGATTGATGAGGGAGGTGAGGCGAATACAAAATAGGGCAGCTATCCTGACAAGTTGACACGTGTCAGCTATGATGACGCACATTAAGATGCCACCAGTCTGTAGCCTTGCCAATGGTTTTGTATGTTGTGATGGCCCTCAGATACCAACAGTGTGTGTGCAGTCTAAAACTAAAAGATGAACATGACATATTGATTCAATGTTAATTAATGCAGTTTTAAAGATTGAGAGAGTGTGTAAGATTTAGTGACATCTAGTGGTGAGGTTGAGGATGGCAACCAACTGAATACCCTTCACCTCACATTCCCCTTCCAAGCTAGTGACTACTGTAGAAACACTACATACATAACGACGCGTAAAAGGCTAAGAAAAGGACAACTTTTGAGGTGATTAAAAACTAATGAAAACATACTGAATATTAAACTCCATGTCGACCATATTCTGCCCAGAGATCTTTACACAATGGACCTTAAAAAGTTAATAAAAAACAAATGCTAATAAAACTAATTTACCTTCCTGTGTGGCTTGTTTTTGTGCGTAGCAACAAAAACATTGTTGTACAGCAACTGACTTGTGGAAGATTCACCAGCCTGTTTCTGGCTCTACAGACTCTGCAAATTTAACATCACACTCCGAAGATTCCACTCGCTACCCCCAGCCAAGTGTGGAGGTCCACAACACACACACACAGACACACACACACACACCAACTCATTTATACGCACGTAGCCGCAAAATCACATGTTCCCCAATACACATGCGGGCACATACTCACACATGCATCCACGCTGACTTACATGTGCACACACACACACATGCGCACGATCCCTGCTGTGCCTGTAAAATCAGCATAGCTCTCAGAAATTCCACTAACACCTCCCACCCCATGTGGACGCACACATACACAAATACACACACACGCACACTCCTGTGAACCCACACAATTAATGTGAAATCACATCCATCTTCCACCCCTCTGCCCCTCCCCTGTTCTCCATTACAAATAGCTGAGGATTGCATTCTCTCCCTCTGGCCTTGCCTGATGTTGTTT
Source organism: Nibea albiflora (assembly GCA_014281875.1). NCBI lineage: Eukaryota > Metazoa > Chordata > Actinopteri > Sciaenidae > Nibea > Nibea albiflora. Next base: position 18,961,583 of record CM024804.1, on the reverse strand, counting down.
TTACATGTCTTGTTGTGTGCAATACTCTCGCTTATGTAAGACAAAATTACCCAACATGAATGTTATTCTCAGTGGGGGTGATCGCACTGGTGCATTCCAAACTCAATGAGAGACGGAGGGAAATTGAGAGAGAGGTGAGAGGGAGATAATCTTTCCTTAATGATTATTTTTATGGCAGCCATGCTTCACTTCGTTGTCAACAATGAAGACGGAGGGAAAGCAGCGGAGAGGGAGGTATGCTGCAAAACTCATGAGTCAGATTCAAACTCACGAGCACCTGCTGAGCTACCACGATGCCTTAGAGTCAACAATCTTAAGTGGATTACTTCTTTGCAGATTTAACCCCTGCCTCAGCATGAGTACTGGGGATTCTTTGATAAACATTGACCAAGCGATAAGGAAGGAGTGTGTCCAGTTAAGATCTTGTTTACCCAATACAGAGTCACAGGAGGCTGGAGTCTAGTCTAGCATAAATTGGATGGAGGCGAGCGAAAATATCCTCTTGTACAGTTTGTAGAACACATCGAATATCTGGGAGAAGAACATTTCAAGGCTGATGAAAGGGGATTTGCCAGAAACAACAAAGAAATAAGACACGTTGGTCAATGGCTTTCTGTTTCTGATGCTTCATGCACCATGGACAACAACTGCCACATTCAGTCCTTTTGCCTGGAATGACCCATAAAAGTCCCATGGTGGACCTTGATGAACCTTTGGCCTCTGTAGCAAGTGAGTGTTACATCCAGGCTTGTTACCAAACAGTTCACAATCAACAAGGGCCAAACCACATTGGTTCTGGCTGGGTCATGTTCCTGCATTCTTCCATACATGTGATCCAAAGTGATATGTCCTCCGATCAAGTCGTCCATTGTCCTTGCCCGTCGTCATGAAGACTTCTCAGAGATGAAGCAGGGGGGTGAGACACAGACAGATCCTCTATTGATAAGGTAACCAAAATAGTACATATCTTTGTATAATACTGTGGTCTGTCTGTGGGCATAATGTACTGGTAAACACACATGAGGTATGGGACAGGATTAGAGACAAGCATTTGACTGATGGCAGGTTATTGCAAGTACAGAACATGTGCATAATATATAACTATACTGACATTTGTGCTGTTTAACCAAGTTCAAGAATTAATAAATGAAATTAAAGCCACGCTAATCAATATTTTCATATAACCAGTGAGTTAAACAACAACATGAAAGGTGATGTTTGTATTGATGAAACATCAGAGAATTATCATCCAGTGCTGTTTCCCTCGGCTCTGTGGAGCTACTTGCTTCTTGCAGCTGGTTTTCAAGCCCACAACTCCACTGTTCTGGGTCAGTTCCACTCTGGTCAGCCTTGTTTCCAGACACAAACAGAACCAGACAACCAGACATTTTCAGCTAAAAGGCTTCAGAAATAGGCAACAATTTGCCTTTTACTTGACACATTTATCAGAAAAATAAGATGCCAGCGTTGTGTTTGTTTTGTACAAATGCCGCCAAAAGGCAAAAAAAAAAAAAATATGCAGGTTTTAAGATTTGTTGTGTTCGGTGCCCTTTAGAGAAGGAGCTGCCCTGTTCCAGAGTCCACCATGGTGAGTTTTTTTCTTTTTAGAGCAGCACAGAACGGACAAACCAAACGCTGGTTCTAGATTGGATCGCTTGCATTTTCCACAGGTTTTTTGCATCCACTGTCGTTTCTCCTACACGCTTATAAAAAGAAGGTGAGGCGAGCGTTTTACAATATATCACCTTTCCACTACATGCCACTGAACCGTACACACTGGTCCTTTAAACAAAAAAGAAACAGATAAAACAAAAAGTCCATTGTACTCAGTATGGAAAATCTTGGTCGACTAAAATTCTACATGCTCTTCAACCATTTGATTGGTTGATGAGAAAAAGTCAGCCTGGCTGCTGGATGCCAATTAGAGTTACACACAGCGTTGCCTTGCAAATTAATTTCTGCAGTTGGCCTAATTCTCTTTCACACGTAGCTGTATCATTACTTTCAAAGCACGTCTATCATCAAATTTACATACAGCAGTAACACATACATACCGGCGCAGTATGGAAAAGCAGTTACTGGCATTCATTCTCCTGCTCGGCTTCAAATGAGGCTTAACATTCACAGTGTTCTGTCCCTCAGTATGACAACATTAGCCCAATATCGTCAAAATCTAAAACACTGAAACAACTTAAACCCTAAAGAAGGGCACTGCACAAACTGATCTGAAATCCCACAAAGATCGGCCCCTGTGGTGTACCATGAGAAACGTCACAAGTCAAAATGTAACTTTGGATCAACCATTTGTTGTTGCATGGCTTGATGACTTCAATCTCTCACAAAGTTAACATTGTATTAGCTACATCCCTGACTAAAGCAGCTTTGTACAGTTTGCTAGGTGACAAATAACTGGCAACCAACTGAAACTAGTGCCTTCAGTATTTTTCAGGCAGCTAATATGTATAGCTAATATTTGTTAAACCTCTGGAAGAGATTTATGAAGAGTTTTGAGGTAGATCGCTAACATTAGTTAGTTAGCATCACGTATGCTTAACTTTCTTTTTGCTGTCATCCTAAGGTTCAGTGTGGTTGTCTCAGTTGTCTCAGTGAGTGTTGCACTGCAGGATTTACATAGTGCTGTGTGTTTTCTTGCAGATGAACTCTTTGCGGTCTAGGTAGGCAGGTTTTATTACAGGAGGATTTGGCTGGCATCTCTTCCTAGAGAGCAGCAGCTTCTTCTCCGTCTCCCACATTCACTTTCCTGGAGTGCTGTGAGAAGAGGGTGGTGAAGGGTGACAGTTAACTGTAACAAAAATGTCAAATTAGAAGTGAGTCAAGTTATTGGTTTTCCAATCACAGTAATGATAAATCCTGAGTCCTCTTGTCTGAAACAAGTCTGAGATGAAACCTTCAAAAAGTGGTCTTGAGACTGGTCTCGGGACCAAGACCAATGTCGAGTACTACAACACCGGGACAGCTGTTAACATTATAACATCCATCCATCATTGAGCTTGAACTGTTAGCAGTCCATGGTAAACATGTACACACATTGCCTTCAGAAATAAACTTCAACAACTCAGCTCTTCTGTCCTCTATAATTTGTGGTGGCCCATTAAAGTTAAGTAATTTAGGATTATCAGTCTCAGTTAGATTGAGTGAGTTGTGAAAATGAGGTTTTTGACTTCCTGATTTATAGGTCTTATTATTTATTAAACCAGATCATTAGACAAAGTAAAAAGTAATAATTTCACTCAAAACTATAATACATGAGGCTTGCATATGTTCTCCTAGCCCTAAAAATATTGGATTAGGAAACCAGTCACACTAATGAGAATTAGCTTGGACAGTACTGTCTCAACTGAGCGTATCGACAAACAATCACCCCACATCTTTTTCAGGACATATACCTAACATTAAGGGAATGGAAATAACCTAAGCGCCACTAAACTTCACGGTCATGCTTAGCTATTTAAAACTTGATAGTGTCTGAACTCTCAGCAGCCACATCCCACCTCTCCAGCCTGTAATGGATGCTGCCATGCTAAGTGGCATAAGCAAGCCGAACAATCTTCAATGCATGAAGAGGTTAAAATAATTGAATAACGGAGTTAGTGATAAAAGGGCTGCTTGTTCACCTCAGCCTAACATCTGACTTGAGAATGACATGTGGTCTGGAAGCGCTGATGCACGTGGTCACAAGGCATCAGGGTACATCTCTTCTGAATCTTTGGAATGATCTGTTATCAAACCGAGTAGTCAACGTCCAGGGAGTTGTGAATGCCATTCAGTTATTTTGAGGAACGGCACTGAATATGATACTAATTTAAGATGGGAACGGAAACAATCTCTCAGTGTGTTTGATTTGAAAAAAAAACAGAGTCGTCTTTACATGGCCGCCTGTTTGTATTTTAAATCTTCAGCATGCTTTTTAATTCAAAGAATCCCTCTGCGATTGGCCTGGCTTGGGCATATCGATCTCATTACTATTGCGTCATCAAAAAACTCTTCACAGAACATATAATAGCAGTCCCGGTCAAAGGCCGCAACCCTGAGTACCCCGGCTTGTTTGCACATTACACACATTATTTATAATGGAATACATGGCTTGATGAATGAGCTCCCATGATCTTCCTCTCAATCTCTTATTGAGCAGGCATGTCCTCCTGAAGGGGGGCTTAGTGGAGAAAAAAGAGGAGAGCATGCGGTTTAAATTAATCAATCCTTCCCGTTTCCCCCTCTCCTCCTAGGCAGACAGACCTCTCCTGGAGGGGGGTCTGCGGCAGTGGGGCAGAAAAAAAAACAAAACACTGTCATCTGTTTTCATGGAGGTGGCAGAGGCCCAGCCCCTAGCTGTGCTTTGGCTAAGAGAAAGAGTAGAGAGATGGAGAAAGGAAGGAGTGAAATGAGGTGACAAGGAGTTGGGGGGGGTTGTAGTGTAGGCAAGAGATAGACCAGGCGAAAGGGAAAGGTGTAGGAGGAGGGAGGTCACGGGGAAGCAGGGAGAGAAGAAATAGACATGAGAGAGAAGGAGGCCGCATGCTTGGAGTTGGGTCGGGATAATAGCCGAGGATCATGGGATATGCTGGCCCCCATACGTGTACAAAGGCAGCTCACAGATGACAGTGCAGTGGCATACCAGGCAGTGATCCAGAGTCTCATCCCCCATGGGAAGAGGCTCTCTCTCCTTCTATCTGAGTGTCTCTCTACCTCTCTCTCTCTGTCTCTCACCAAATCACTCAGTTTCATTTCTCTCCATTTCTCTCCCTCTCATCTCTCTATTGTCATCCTTGGTCCCGTGTTATCCAATAAACTCTCTCCCTCAATGCTTGTCCTCACTGGTGCCCGTAATCAAATTAGATTTGCTCCAAGTACGCGGGAGGAAAGACTAACTCTCATTGCAGACACCAAACAGACAACGCCCTTCAACTGACATTTGTTTTGCCAATAACTTGTGGCTTAGGCAATGAGAAGCGAATGGTAGATGTCACACTCCCACACAGGCGCACGCACATGCACGCACATAGCGTAAACAGAGTATTAACTAGGTTTAAGACAATGACAACAAACTCAGAGCGTGGGTTTCTCCCAGTGGTCTATGGGCAGGATTTCACAGTAGGACTATTGTCTCGCCTCTGTTTACAACCGCACCTGACCTTGTTGTCACATGTGTGTCACTGGAGCTACATTGGGGAACACATAGGTGAGCGTGTGGGAGGCACACAATGACTCGTAAAATTTACAGAAATATCTCTCACATTAGCGAAATTGTCAATTCACAGAATATAATTAAAGTGTAGCATAATGATGAATAAAAGTCAATTTCTTCCATAACAGCGTCAAATTAAGCTTGCGCTGAGATGATTGGTCAATTATTTGAGGAAAAAAAATGATCAGCCAACAATTTTGAGAGCCAATTAATCATAGTGCCATTTAATGTTTAATGGAGCAAATCAGTCAAATTTGCTGGATATAATTTTGGAAATGTGAGGATTTGCTACTCTAATTTCTTTTCTCTCATTTTATGCTGAATTCCTTTCGTTTTTTCTCTGACAATTTGAGATGGACACTTTAGACTAAATGATTATAGATCAACTGAAAATATTGATCCGCAGCCGTACAACACCTGACGTATTTAGCACCCTGCTTCCTGTAATTTATCTGATCAAGAGCCACCCTTTTTATTCTGCCCGTCACCTGATTAAAATGCTTAAGTGAGTGTTTTTGCTCTGTTGCAGTGCTTCTCTGATCATCATTATCCATGCTACCCACATGCCTAACCATTTTCCACCACAGCCACTGTTTATCCAGCCCACCAAGCACATGAGCAGCCATAATGACACTAATTGCCTAAGAGCTCACTTTTCCTCTGAGTGGTTGTGTACTGCATTGTGTCTTAAGAGCCATCTGTGTTCTCATCTTAAATCGATATATCTTTCACATTCCAAAACTACAAAAGGACAGGAAAAAGGCACCACTCCCATTCATAAATAATGTGTCTAGGGTGCGGGGGATGTGAGCTACTGTTTCTTTGTGTATCTGTTAGAGCAGGGAGTGGGACGTCTCCAGCCCACTGGAGGTCTGGGAGAGTGAAGGAGCTCCTGACATCTGACCCTAGTGCTATCTAACTTGGAGTGGAGGTAGAGAAAATGTGGCCAACACACACAACAAGCTGACTTGGGTAGAATATTTCTAGCCAGCGTTTATCTTTTATTTATATTTTATTAGGAACCACTTTAGTTTATTCTTGTGCCACCAGATTACATGGTCATAAATAGTCTAATTTAGTGGAGATGGAGCAGGTGTTTAACTCCATCACATTAGCTCCAGGAGAAATGAGTCATCAGTCTTTTTCATCTGTTTTGTGCTGCGGATCATCAGCATCAGAATTATTGTACTTCTTCTTATTATTAATACAGTTATTATAGACTATGAAAATGGAAAAGTTTTTCAACTTTTGTAACACCGCTTCACCAGGAGCATTTCATTCTGTCAGAGTCACTTTGTCAACTTGCTCAGGTTGGTCATCTTTTGGCTGTTTTTACAAGTTTGCACTGGGAGTTTTATTTGTATGTTATGCGTTATGTATTTTAAAAATTGACAGGATTCTCTGTGCCATTTCTGTGTCTGACTTCCGTCCAGCTCTATCTGCTCTGTGCTGATTGACGTGGCCGGTCGCGGTGTTTGTCAAAAATAGAACGGCACATATTCTCCGCGAAGCAGAGCGAAGACCCGCTTCTGGGACGCTTCTGAAATGCACCGAGGCACTTCAGGTGGGGTCACCGCTTTATTGCCTGTCTCGCCTAGGGTTAGGATTAGCTTAGCTTAGCATAAAAAAAACAGGAGATAGGGAAAACAGATAGCTTGACTCTCTCTATTGTTAAGAAACACACTTAGCAACACCATTAAAGCTCACTAATTACCACGTGTCATTTTTGTTCCCACACCAAATCTGTTGTGTTTTTACAGGGGCTTACATGCAGGATATGTTTCACAGCCACCAGGTGCAATTATTCATGGAATCAAACTTCTCAGTTAATGTTTAAAATGGAAGCAAACAAGCGCATTTCCCAAAATGTATAACCACTCCTTGATGAGTGAAAATTCACAACCAAACTGATATGAGAATCCATAAACATGCCATCTCCTATTTTCACTTTGCAGTCACTGACAAGACTGCCGGGGTCACAAACTTGCAGTGCTATATGATGCTGATTTTAAAAGCAGCAAAGTGAATGAATTTGTATGAGCTCCAGTATGATTTGGTAGTCAAATCAGGTCAGGTTGAAAGAAGTGATTTTGAATAAAGTTGTCCTCAAATTTCAGACCCACTCAGATAAATTAGCTTCTGTTCATCTTTGTTGTAGGTAAACAAATTATGAAGCCAACAAATTACAAAAAAAAAAAAGATGAGCTGACACAGCTGACAGTGGCATTGCATGGCACTACTTTGTCATCGTATCAGAACCTTATTGAATGTTGAAGGTAACACGGTGCACTGCCATCCACAGATGTGTTTTCTAAAAAGGTGTATTCAAGGACGTGGAATTACCTTTGAGTCGCTCTCTCTGTTATTTTAAGATGGCAGAGCGATAAGGGAAGCACAGTACCTTTTCATGCAGGAGGTTAATGTGTGTCTGTGCTCACTTGTCAGATGTAATTGAAGGGAACAGCTTATGAAAATGAGGTGGCAGGGATGAGGTCTTTAATTAGATCAAGATCATGGACAGAAATGAATTAGAATCACCACTCTCATTACCCACAGCAAAACTGGAGCAACGCGACAGTGAATACATGAAGGAAAACTTTAATATCTCAGAGACAGTGTTACTGCTTAAATGGGGTTTTGAGCGACCATTGATCTATTTTGTAGTGCCTCATTTAAACAAACCAGGATCGATCAGGATACTTATGCTCACAGCAGTCGTAATCTTTTTGTTGCTGTTTCTGATGCCATATGATCTTCCATAAAGTCACTGTGTTCATTATTTGCAAATAACCTTATGCATGCATAAAGCTCAATTTAGCCTAGATGTATGCTGAATAATGAAACATAGAGCTCATATGCCATCTAGTGGTAAGCATCAACAACAAATCATACAAGAATGGCAAGTGACTATGACATAGTACAAAATAAATCAACATGTATTTCAAAGGATATATTAAATTCATCAGTAAATAAAGTAAACAATGTATACAGCATAGAGCATAGTTACATGTAAGATCATCATGGTGACAGTCATTGACAGTAGGTGATATATACATCTGTCCGTCCAGTATCTCCAGGGTTGCAGGTTGCTGGAGCCTATCCCAATTACATAATTATTATGGTGTATAGGTGTATTATAAAGAGTAAGGTCTCTGTATGGAAAATGCCCCGAGCAGATAACGTCATAACTCTGCTTACTTACTTTCTTCTGTGTGGCACTACATTAATTGAATTGAATGTAATGTAGAGAGATAGCAGTAGCAGCGTGAGGCACAGTAAACATACACTGAATATGCATTAAAATTAATTTATGAGATAAATCTGAATTCAAACGACACCTGGGCAAATAAATGACGCATGTGCAGAGGAAATAAAACAAGTTAATGTATATGTTATATAATGTGTATATGTATAGACACGCATACTCTGTAATGTATAGTCTGTAACAGTGCTAACTTGTGTTTGTCATAACCGGCCACATGGCTTACCTACGAGATCGTGGTTCCTTCCTATGGTTGTTTACTGTACTGTGTCATTTCCTGTTTTGATATATAAATGCGTGCAATCTAAATAAAAATGTATTTATGTTTATCTGTTTACGCACGCCGTGTGACGTCATCCCGGTGAAAACCACTGAAAGTCAGGTGAAAACTGCCTCGCGGAGTTCACGCTTCTCAGTGTCTCACTCTCGGTAACCCGACTCTGAATCCTTGCAGCTGATTGGCGGATCCCGCAGGGGCGGGTGACCGGGATCTGCCTGACAGTCGCGGGAGAGGGCGCGCATTGACTCCACATAACAACATGAAACGGAAGGAAACGAGCGATACCGGAGAGGAGTACGCCAGCCAGCTTCTTCCTCTGCACGCGTTTACGCTGCCGTAAAAAAAAAACGTGGGGCTTCAGTAAACAGAAGCGGAGTTAGTTTAATTTAACTGTTACCAAACGCCGCTTGGCCAACACCGCCCTCCCTCATTCGGGCTTTGGGTAAGTTTGTTCTCTCGTTTTTCACTGAGTGAACAGCTTTGAGCGTGCTGCAAAACTTGGTGGTCGCCGTCGTCCTGAAATCGGTGACATTCAGCTGGTGTCGCAGTCGAGCTCCGCTGCTGTCAGCTAGTTGAGCGGGCTGCTGATGTAGCTGTGCAAGTCACTCAGGCTGCACGCGTGAAGAAAATGTATCTCCGAAGACAGCTGGAAGTTATTATTTAGCTGGCAAGACGGGCTGAGGCAGAGAAGCTCACCGAGGACAGGCTTGTATGCTCCAACACAGCTCCTGTTTAATAGCTTTGTATGATAAATAATGCAGTCAGAGCTCCATTACTGACTGACAGTAAAGACTGGCATCATGGTGATAAGGCTGAGGAGCTGATAGGAGTCTTCTTCTTCTTCTTCTTCCTCTGTGTTTCCCGCCATTCAGTCTCTTGTGGTTGAGTGACAAACCCTCAATAATTTCAAATATGAGCGCCTTTAAACGCACCATGATGAGTTTGGGATACTGCTATTTGTATCTGGTTTACTCGGCCTGTGTCACCGCTCATAAATAGTGTTGTTATTGTGCTAAAAGAACACAGTAACATAACTTATTACTCCCAGATGGGCTGTTTTCTAAGTGAGCCCACATGGAGCACACCCAGAGCTCATAAATGTATGCATTGCATCAGCTCTTATTCTCACATGTTGTTGGACTGGTTCAGTTGCGCGCGCGCACACACACACACACACACACACACACACACAGGCCTGTCATACATATTTACTTGTTTTTTTGTGTGTATGTGTGTTTAGTCTTCACATGCCGCTATGAAGTACATCCTGGTCACCGGTGGTGTCATATCTGGTATCGGTAAGGGCATCATCGCCAGCAGCGTGGGAACGATCCTCAAGTCCTGCGGTCTTCATGTCACAAGCATCAAAATCGACCCGTATATTAATATCGACGCTGGCACCTTTTCGCCTTATGAACATGGTGAGTAATTGAGAGCGCTCTTCATTGTGTTGTATTTGATCGGTTGGTGGAGTCCTGCAGTTTTAATATTTGACAAGATGTGATGTGACAGCATGCGGCCTTCCGGATCAACAGTCCGCCCTCAGCCGAGTGCCACAGGGGAAGCTGTTTCTATATAACAGATATTTGCTGTGTCAGTGAGTAAGGCGCTAAGTTTCTGCCACTCATGCGATGATGAATAAACACGGAAATCGTGTCTGCTTTCTGCAGGTGAAGTTTTTGTTCTCGATGATGGCGGGGAGGTCGATCTGGACTTGGGGAACTATGAGCGTTTCCTGGACATCCGCCTGACCAGAGACAACAACCTAACCACTGGAAAGATCTACCAGTCAGTCATTAACAAGGAAAGGAGAGGGGACTACCTGGGCAAGACTGTACAGGGTGAGTGAGTGTGCAAGATAACAACTGACAGCTTGACAGATAAAATAAATATTATACACCCCCCACCTTAGGCAAAGGTTGCATGCATCTTGCTTGTGTTTCTTTTTTCCAGGGTAGAACAGAGAATTTGGTAAGAGCTGTTTTAACTTCTGTAAATCTCTTTTCAGTGGTACCCCACATCACAGATGCCATCCAGGAGTGGGTGATGAAGCAGGCCAAGATCTCGGTAGACGATGATGGTGTGGAGCCTCAAGTCTGCGTCATTGAGGCAAGTTGGTTCTCAACAAGCCCGGAACGTCAACGTTATGTAAATACATTCAGTGCAAAAGAACAAACCTCTGTTTGCCAGTTTGTAACTGTCATAATATTTCAACTCTCTTAAGCCTCACTTGTGATTTGTGACCAGCGCATTTATTAAGAGCACTGAAGAGAAATGGAGTAGGTTTTCAATCAGAGATGAAAGCAAGCATGTTGTCTAAAGCAATAAAAAAAAATATTGGCACCACTCAGCCAGCTATGGGAGATATTGCTGAATTTACACATCTGGGCCTGTGAGCAGAAAAACAAACTGGAAAACCAGGGGATTTAAAAGTGTATTTGTTAAAGAGCGTCTGTCTAACAACCCTCTTCAGAAAGCCTGGCTCTGTTTCCAGCGATGGGATATCAAGCGTTCAAAACAATGCGTTTTTATTTCGTATTTGCAGCTGAAAAGGGTCAAATTCTCATTTTAAAAGGGTTATAAAAAAATAATAACCCTGTCATAAAACATACAGTTCTGCTTGAAGTGTACATACCCTGGCAGAGATTGTAAGATTTGTTCCATATTTTAAGAAAACATGAGTCATTAGGCGAAACACATTTCTTGAATCTTAATGAGTTTCATTAAACTATGAGGCAACACAGAAGAACACAATCATTAAACAAGCATTGCAGTAAAGAAAACACTGCGATGGCCCCAGAAGTTGCATGTGCATGCTGTAATGTCAATGACAGCTTGCCGTCTTGTGATATGTGACATGTTTGAGATCTCTCCAAAGTGAGACTGCGATGGCCACTTAAAAACCTTCACCCCTTTCTTCTGTGACCATGTTATGGGTTATACCAACTGAGCTAGACGCCGCCCCAAAGGGTTTGTTCTGAATCATTGTCATGCTGGAAATTGCAGCTGTGTCCCGTGTGCAGCATTCGGGCCGATAAATGCAAATTGTCCTCCAATATTTACACATAATGTGCTGCATTCATCTTGCCATCAAATTTAAATTCCCAGAGCCGCAGTTGCTCACCATCCTCCAAAATATCAGAGCTCCACCTTCATGCTTCACAGTAAGGATGGTGTGCTTTCTGTCACAGATCATGTTGACTCGTCTTCAGACATGGTGTTTATAGTTGTTTGCATCGGTGCTGTTCTGGATATTGTAAGTGGACTGTGATGTTGGGACAGGAACACCCTTTTTTTTTTGGCTACTACCTTTTGTCGAAGTACCTCCTTAATGTGCAGTTTGAAACAACCCCGCCACTTCATTTCAGCTCTTAATTAAGCTTGCCTGTGGGTTTTTCTTTCCTTGCAGTTTTGGCTGAAATCTTTGTTTGTCTCCCTGACCACGGTATCAACAGAACATCCCATTTTAGTTCTAACAGTAATGGTTGGCATTTTCAAATGTTTGGATATCTTTTTATTTATCTTTCCGGAAGCTCTGCTACCTTTTCTCGCAGCTCTTTTGCTTTCCCCCTGGCTCAGTATCTAGAAAAATCAACGTAGCTCTGGGTGCAGAGCTATATTTTAACAGCCACATTAAAGACAGTCACATAATGACCTTATTATCCCCTTACACATACATCAAGAATTTAAGGACACGTCTCGGCAGGATTTAGAAAAAAAACGTCTCATTTATATTCAGTAGGCGCTACTACTGCATTGCTGTCTGTACAGGTCTCTCTAACAGACAGACATGTGGTTCAGAACACTACAACATCACTAAGACCAGTAAAGTAGATCCTGTTCGTCAAATAATTGATTTTTAAAATTCGACTTTGACCTCGCAGCTCTTCAGAGAGAACCGGATTCAGTTTTTATGCACATATCTAACACCCAGAAAACTTGAGGCTGCACCAACTCAAAGTTGGGACTGTTTATTCATATCACATTTATTTGTAGCTGCTCTGTATTTATTATTCTACTTCTAGTTAAATCCTGTTTTTTTAATTACTTTTTTCTATCTGTGATCTCTTTCCTAATGCCTTTGTGTGTTATGTAATTCACTTTTAATTGCCTTGTTATTGAACAGTGCTATGCAAAAAAAACATGTCTTGTCTTGCCTTGCTTCCAGCAATTATTTTATGGCATGTATCAAAACCAGTTGTGACAGTACTTTATCCAGTGCAGCTGATGACATTTTGCACCCTCTAAGGCTGTGTTAGGGTTATATAAGGTGCTGAGAAACCAACCTGTGTGTTCATGCATGCAGTTTTGTCTGCCAGTCGTCTAAGCTGCTGTTTTGCCAACAGCTGGGAGGCACAGTGGGGGACATCGAGAGCATGCCCTTTATCGAGGCCTTCAGACAGTTCCAGTTCAAGGTGAAGAGGGAGAACTTCTGCAACATCCATGTCAGCTTGGTACCGCAGGTATGGCACACCAGTGAACACACCGGTCATATGAAAACAATAAAAAAAACAACACTGGTTTATTTTTCACAGACATTTATGCTATAATTTGCGGTGAATTTGTCCTCAGCCCAATGCCACAGGAGAGCAAAAAACCAAACCAACCCAGAACAGTGTCCGAGAGCTCAGAGGCCTGGGCTTGTCTCCAGATTTGGTGAGTTAGATTACAGTTTGTTCTTAAACATTCCCTCCGGCACCCCAGATATAAACAGGCATGCCTCTGATTTCCTTCTGTGTGTAGAAATCTGTTACCAATAATTCTGGGTTGCATATTCATCTCATAGTCAATACAACCAAATTAAACATAAGCTATAATTTTAAGTAGAAATCTTTAACACTATACCGTGGACCTATTGTGATTTTTAAAAAACGTTTTTGATTTTTGTCAGATTATGTGCCGCTGTACAACGCCCTTAGAAACGACTGTCAAGGAGAAGATATCCATGTTTTGTCATGTGGAGCCCTCTCAGGTAAAGTACTGTGATTATTGTTTTTTAACAACAAAAAAGGTCCGCTCCTTACACTCCTTATATCTGCAGTTGTGGTATTGTATAGTTGATTTTTAATAATACAAGAGGTATAAGGTACATACAAGAAGGACATTAGCTAAGCATGTAAGGATAACTACTATTTCTCTGTATGCTATTGTAAAGCAGGGCTGACTGATGTCTGACTGTGTGAAATGAAGAGGAAAGAACTTGTTTTGTAATTCGTTCCAGGTGATCTGTGTCCAAGATGTCTCCACAGTCTACAGAGTGCCGCTGCTGCTTGAGGACCAGGGTCTTGTGAAGTACTTCTGTCAGCGGCTGAACCTGCCTGTCATGATGAAGCCCAAGAAGATGCTCGCAAAGTGGAAGCAGATGGCTGACAGGTCAGAAAGTGACTTACTTTTTTGTCTATTTATCTTACACTTATTCATCCAGGCACTTTGTCACACCTGGGAATTGTGTTACAACCTAAAAAATGTTGAATTCTGAAAGACAAATGTTCCAGCTGCGGAGGTAAAATAACTGAATGTCGAATTGTTCTTGTAGTAGGTGTGAAGTTATGATTAAATGATACGCCAGTTCAGTACTGAGAATCATCTCCTTCTCTTTTCAGATCTGACCGTCTCTTGGAGAATGTTTCCATAGCCCTGGTGGGGAAATACACAAAGTTAGCTGACTCCTACACCTCTGTTATCAAAGCCCTAGAGCACTCAGCCCTGGCCATTAATCACAAGCTAGAGGTCAAGGTATGAAAACATTTCACACTCTCGTGTTTTGTATATTGATTTCTGAATTTGGCATCACTGCTTTGCAGTCTGTGCTGCGTGTTGTTATGGAGCACCTCTTAAAACTGGCACCATATCTAACATTTGCCCATATTTATACAGCAGTTGGACTGTTGACTGTGACGTAGAGTGATCTCTTTCCAGCTGATGTTGTTTGCTGTTATCATTACAGTACATAGACTCTGCAGAGCTGGAGCCTACCACCCTGCAAGATGAGCCAGTGAAATATCACACAGCCTGGCAAAAACTCTGCAGTTCTCAGTAAGTAGACAAACCTTGGAGGACGAAGGTGCCAGCAGGTGTGGATGATGAAATTTTACTATAGATCTTGCAGTCAATGTACCACATGGTGGCAGCAGAGTGCTGCCATCCCCAGTCGTTCATGCAGCTTCAGAAAATGATCAGTGGACTTCTGTGCTTTGTAGAAATGTATGTTTTATTGCATCCATATATAAAGATTAGGTCTGCAATGTACTCTTATAAAATGTTTTATTACGAAAACAAAGATAAAAGTATGCAAGACTTAAATTTGTGAGTCCTATAACTATTTTAATGCAGGACAGTTAACAGGGGGCTGAAAGAAAAACAGGCTTTTATACTGTATGTACCTTTCACGGACCGGTTGAATACATATGAATATATTGCAGCAGTAGTCTTTCAAGAGTCACGTCTTTCCACTCAAACAATAGATGTCTTTTGCTAAATCTACCTGAAGTTGTCTTGAATTCTTCCTCTCAGACAGTCATTTCTGTTTTTTAGTCACAACACCATTATCAGTAATGTGTCTCTGTGTGCACGTGTTTATATTGCATAATGTTTGCCTGAAGCTGTCGTTCCTCTCCTCCTGCCCACAGAGGTGTGTTGGTACCAGGAGGCTTCGGTGCAAGAGGGACAGAGGGCAAGATGCTCGCTATTAATTGGGCTAGGAAACAGAATAAGCCATTCCTGGGTAAGATAGGTTCAAAACTCCTCTGTCTCATAAGCTCACGAGTCCTTCCTATGTGATGACTGTTGCAATAACTCTTGGTATCACACTCGTATTACTGTGGATAAAAGAGAGAGAACTGTGACTTTGGATGCAATGTATTTCCCTGCAGAACATCAACCTGAAATACAAAGCCAAAGCTGTACAGAATGAAAAGCAATGTTAATGTCTGAAAGTGTGGCTGGACTTTAAAGTTACTGTTCAGTAACAATCTCCATGCAGCTTTACATAGTTTGACCAATTATGCAAAGAGAAATCAGAAAATGTTGCGTTGAGGCTGTTACAGACACACACCGTCCATAAATTCAGAGCTGAAATTGCTGCCACAGGTGACTCTGAAGGATAGCCCTGAAGGGCATGAATACTTGTTACATTTCGACGTAATTTAGATGCACTTGTAGAGTTTTGTTCTCTCTTTGACATTGAAGCATAGTTTTTTGTTGTTCAGAGAAAAGCTAAATTGCATCCATTTAAAACATTCAAAGTTCTAAAAAATGAAGAAACGTGGAAAAGGGAGAGATGAATACTTTTTTCTAGACACTGCATAATCATACGCAAATACAGTGGTGTTAGTCATGTAAGTGGTTTACACAGTGGGGATCTTGTTTAGTCTTTGTTTATTCATGAATCCTTACAATAGCTCTCATTATGTAAGAATCCTGCTGGTCTTGTTTTGTGCAGGCGTGTGTTTGGGCATGCAGCTGGCGGTCTGCGAGTTTGCCCGCAATGTTCTCGGATGGGAAGGTGAGTAATTGCGCAGTTCAGCCGTGGTCAGCGCCAAGGAAAAATATGGTTCCTATGGTTTCTAATTTAATAATGAAAGAACCTCAGACATGTTGATTTGAGCTTTCATCAGGTCCGCTTATCTCTTTCAGATGCCAACTCCACAGAATTCAATCCCGATTCACAGTACCCTGTGGTAGGTTATCTTTCTCTGCCGTGCCACATTTCACATCGCATCAGCAGAGTCTTCACCAACATGTTTAATCTTGACAGGTTATTGACATGCCAGAGCACAACCCAGGGCAGATGGGTGGGACTATGAGGTTGGGGAAGAGACGGACTATTTTCAAACCCATCCCCAGTGTACTGAGTATGTATTCTCCTTAAATTAATGGTGGTCTTCTTGAGCTCTGCTGTGTTTCTGACGACTCGTATTTCATTGTTCTAGAAAAACTGTACGGAGACGTAGCATATGTTGACGAGAGGCACAGACACAGATTTGAGGTAGAGACCAAAACATTCTGTCTGTACATGCTGCAGGGACTCAACCATCGCTCATTATTTGTTGTCTATTGTTGAAGTATAATAACATGACCTCAAAACCTTACTTACTACAAAACCTTTCCTGAACCTTTGTGCACTTTAGGTGAACCCTGAGCTGAAGCACCACTTTGAAAAAAAGGGCCTTCAGTTTGTTGGCCAGGATGTAGAAGGAGAGAGAATGGAAATCATAGAATTGGATGGTGAGTGGAAAATGTTCTCGTAAACAAGAATCTGTTCATTCAGTTGATCGATGATGAATACAACATTTCTGTGTGTCACCGGGCTGATTGTCAGGATAAACTCTTGTCATCTCTGCTTTCCCTTTTTTAAATATACAATACAATCCACCTGTCTTTGTGCTTTCAGATCATTGTTACTTTGTTGGCGTGCAATACCATCCGGAGTTCAACTCGAGGCCCATCAAACCTTCTCCTCCGTATTTCGGTCTCCTGCTGGCTGCTGCGGGAAAACTCCAGAGCTACTTGAACAAAGGCTGTTGCCTTTCTCCACGGTCAGCACTGACACAGCAATGTGTTGTTCAAGTGAAACCACTAACTTACTGTACACAGTTCATAGATTCAGCTGTAGCTATTATTAGCTCTCTGACAGTCCACATTGTTTTCTTTCTACAATTTTTGTAATAACTTTAACACTAAATTAGCAATTACGTTTTAATTTAGTGCTTTGTAGCCATTAAATTGGTTCTTCTTGGGGTGGCATCAAATCACTTTTGAACACTTGGAATATATTTTTCCACATTTAATCTGCTATCTTGCATTAATGCTGATTAGTACATGCAGGAAGCAAAGCAACGTATACCATATTTTATAAAGTATGTATTATGCATAATTGAATCCACTCCAAAAAAATGTAGTTGGAAGTCATCTCAATTTATCTGTTGTCATAATCTACACCCTTGTATTATACAACGTAATTACATCAAAGGACCCATGGGTATTACCGATCCCGCTTACAGTGACGCTATGTCATCACAGCACCTGCAATCACAATGAAGCAGTCCCTGTTAGGCATTACTGCTAGCATACTCATTTACTGTTACTGTATTACTGTATTCATCTTCCATTGCAGGGACACTTACAGCTGCAGCAGCGGCAGCAGCTCTCCTGAAACGGATATCTGCGAGCTGAAGTTCCCCGCTTTGTCCGGAGACTAAAGCACATAGTTGTGTTTGTGTTTAACGCGTGCAGGTAAATGCAAGGCTCCAAAAAAGAAGCTGATCTGCTGACAGTTCAATCTTTTTTTTTCTTTTTTTTTAGCTGTTTTTAGACCATGTTTGGTACTAAATGTTGTTAGTTTGTAGTTTATACTCAGAATACATTTTGCCTTCGGTGATTGTATGAAAGGTAAACGCCCGTGTTGTGGTTAACTCCGTGGAGCTTTTAGAGTTGCTGCAGCGAGCAAAAAAGAGAAAAGTGTTTACGAGGCAAATGTAAGAAAAGGACATTGTGGAATAACTGTGCAGAAAAACTTTTGTTGAATGAAAAAAAAATGGAATAGGTTAAGACATCAGTATCAGTAGACTATCAATATACAGTATGTCTTGCAACTTTAATATCATGGTACTCGGATTGTGAGGAGATGGATGGCTTATTTTGCAGTTGGGTATAGAAACTCTTAGAATAATCAGACCCGTTTGCAGGAAGCATCGGCGGCAAAGGGTGAAGGTCAGAGTCAGGGTCTGTGCAATCAGCTTTCCTGTCCTCCTGCAAATTAATCCAATCTACAGGATGAAATCACTGATAAGGAACAGGACTAGGAATGTGTTGGGGCAAGGTTTTGTAAACATAAAGGTTGCTGAGTTGATCTTTCAGTGCAGTGTAAACAAGTGGCAACAAAGTGGTGAAAGAATCATTGCACTATGCTCACCAAAACACTGACTGTTCACCCCTCAGGTGCAAAACTCCTGCATAAGAGATGTTAGCAGTTTTATTGTTTCATTTTTACTAAAATTGTAAACAGAAAAAGGTTTGTGTGATTTTTATACATCCGTGGTGTTGTGAAATATAGTCATGCATTATCATTGTGACAATGGGATTTTTCCATCAGGTTCAAAATCTGTCATCATGATTCGGTACATTTGTTTGTCTTTTTGCCTGTTGCATGTTTTTCATTGTCTTTTATAGGTTTATTTTATTAGTGTATGTCTCCTTATATGACTTTGCATATGAAAATACTCATTCAGGGTTACAACACTAAAGTGTAAACTACAGGTTATTCTGGTTTCAAATAATCTTACACTGTGTTACATGGAATAATTCATGCAAATCTGTACGTGAGGTTAAACTGGACCACAAAGTTGTGCTTTTGTGACTCTGGGGTATGTATGAAATATTCTGTCATGACTTGTTTATTTAATATCAAGGACAATGGGTTTAAATTCTGCATGAAGGTTGTATTAGGCAAACTTGCATGCCTTTTTACGCCTTTAAACCAGAACTCACCAGTTTAGGTTGCATGACTTTCATTATTTGAGACCTTTTTCCTGCTGACATCGACTAACACTTCTGAAGTCTGTTGCCTTTTACTGCCATATCTGACCCAGAACTTCCTAAAATGAATTTTGCTGACGCACAGTCATCTGACAAACTGGCAGTCGGTTCAAGTGACTCTTGATCAACAGTATTAATTGAAAAAGAAAGCTTGCCATGTGAAAAGTGATGTCCTGAAAGCTGAAACCCGGATCTCATTTCAAAACCTCAGTAGCAGTCAACTGTAAATGACACGGTTCAAAGTTCCATTTTCACTTGTAGTCTTGTCAAACTGAGCGATATTAAATAATGACAATGTTTTCATTTATATGTTGGTGACTCAAATGTATGGAAAAAAAGACACATTTTATATTTATAAAGTTCAGATGCATGTATGATGTGCTATATGTATTTATTCTGAATAAATCTATTTTTATTCACCTTTACAGTCTGGCCTTTGTTCCAGTGGAGCTGAGAGTTGAAGCAAGTTCTGCTTTTTTTTTTACCGGTAATGATGTGACTCTTGTTGCTTTGAAGTTCTGAGATATGCAACGATATCTCCACACCTAAAGAAACTGAAGAGCTTTGTGCTCACAGATAGCATTTTATTTTCATCGTCTTTGAACGGGTGCTCGAAACCAACTGATGCCTAATGAAGCTTAAAAGCCCGAAGCTGCACTAGCAGCTCCTGGAGGCTGAGTGAGATCATTACACCCCACAAGATGAAAAGCTGGCAGTAGAGGTTTACTGAAATGAAGTAAAGGAACCTTTAACGGAGCACGTTGACTAGTCATAATCCCCAGAGAAAGCACAGTCAGTGTGGGAGTAGAATGCTGATTCATATTTGGCCTTTAATGATTGGCACCCATGTTACTAAACTGGCCGCGAAATTAAAGTAAGTAGACGTGAAATCATCACTAAAATACTCTGTGTAAATACAACCTCCAACAAACCTACTATAGCAAAGTGAGCTGCATATCCTGAGTCTATCCTGGTTCCCAGGGAACGCAAAGCTGTATTGTTACAACTTCCCCTTTTTATTTGGCAATGCTCCCTTCCCCGCACAAGACCATAAAGTGATAAGAATAGCTGAACATTGTATGGGAAAACATTGGCCCACACATTTAGATTATGATTGTTGATGATGCCATGCAGTTAGAAGCTGGTGACGACAGGAAACTGCATGCTTTGCCTTTGATATTGTGTTAAAAGCGGCTACTGTTCCACGTAATCCACGCCCCTTTCCTTCTCTTCCACATCTGTCCCGCCCTTTCCTCAGCAGCCCTCCCTGTGTCCTTGTGCTTTTGCCCCACCTTTTGTCAAGTAAGAACAGGCAAACTTTAGTTTGTCCACACCCCCCACACTGTACACTCAAGCCCATGCCTACAGTAGCAGTTAAGTTCAGCAACCAAATGAGAAGTGCACCGATACTGGAATCTGCTTTGTGGGACAGATTACTCTACATACCTGCCTTGGAGGATTTGGCAAAACACTATGGGAATGACATTGACTCATACTACAGCCATCAGTGGAAAAAGGAGCTGGAGATGACTTCCAACGCAAGCCGTGCTGCTGATTGTGACATTTGTAAGGAGTGGCTCGTGTGGCCGTTTCTCAACGTTTTGAATATCAGGGATCGGGAAACAGTTGGTGGGAAGCTTGTGTTATGGAGGCTTAGATTGCTAGTCTCCTGGAGGTTGCTTTCTTTTTCTCTAACTGCGGCAGAACCATCTAGGCTGCAGTATATTCATCCTCAATCATTCCTAACCTCACTCGCAACCCCTTTTATAATTCCTGCAGTGTGTATCCTGCTTTTCCTCTCTTCCCTACAACTTCTTGTATGCACCTCTGTATCCTCGCAGGTTGTCTTTACTGTCTTCATCTTTTCTGACTAGCAGAAACAATGGACCTGACTTTGTGGCAGTACCAGTTCAGGATCATCATGCTGGGGGACTCCACAGTGGGCAAATCCTCCTTGCTGAAGCGCTACACTGAAGACTTGTTCCTGGAGTCCATCAACCAGACGGTGGGTGTAGACTTCTATGTTCACTTCCTGGAGGTGGAGCCGGGGGTTCGCGTCAAACTGCAGTTCTGGGACACAGCTGGACAGGAGAGGTTCAGGTGAGAGTGAACCCCTGTTGTGACAAAATGGGGATGATTTCTCTGTCTTCTATCTCGGTACCTGTTGCAGCCGAACACCTCACCGTGTGCAGATTTCAGATTCTTGGATGTCTTGATGAATCACAAATCCCCTCTTTACATACACCAGACCTACGAGCACTATTCCGTTCTTACACTGAATCATGAAGAAATGACTCACATGCATGCAAATACACTATCCAAATACCCTACCACTGATTACTCCATTCACACTCGAGCTGTTCATCAGTGTTTGCTTTTAGTTATGACTGTATCCGCCCTGTCGCCCTCACAAGATCAGCGTGCGGCGTGTACAGAGATGCAGTATACGTACAAGTAGAAGAGGTAGATCTTTAAAATGGCATTATTCTCCCTGCTCGGCATATTTAATGAAACTTGGAGATGCGTGTTTCATTCTGTCTCTAAATTCATTATTTCAATTCTCCAGTTGAATGAGCCGTAGCAAATTGCAGACTGTGCCTGCTTGTGTTTACCTCCTCTCTGCATGCTATCTGTAGCCGACTAATCCCACGAGTCAGCTAAAAGCTCAGCCGAATCAGGTGTATTTTCACACAAGTATTCTACTGAAGAAGTAAGTTTTTTTGTTTTTTCAGCAGCTGGCTGCTGGGAGGATCCGTCACTAAGCCCTTCCTTTGGTTTAAACATTCAGTGATTCACGGGGGAACTATGTGCCTCTCAAAAGTTGCATGATTAGAGCGAGAAAGATATAGTGGCTATCAGTTTCTCACAAAGAAACAGGAACTCTTTGTCAATCACCTTTCAACTCAAACAGTGCAGATAATCATCTCATTATTTGCTCACTTGAACATGTAATAAGTTGGTAGCAAAGGCTGAACTCTGCCCTGTCTAGTATGGGCTCAGGGAGTTTGAAATCCAAACCTCCTCCTTCTTTCCTGACCCGTCTCTCTTGTTTTTCGCAGGTCGGTGACCCGTTCTTATTACCGCAACTCAGTCGGAGGCCTGCTGGTGTTTGACATAACCAACCAAGCCTCCTTTGACCACATCAAGGAGTGGCATGCCGAGGTGTGCGAGCGGGTGCAGCCTCATAAGGTTCTGTTCGTCCTGGTGGGTCAAAAGAGCGACCGAGATGCTCACGGGGAAAGAGTGGTGAGTCGGGAAGACGCTGTGAAACTGGCCGGGCAGCTGGGGATGCCCTACGCGGAGGTCTCCGCCAAGACGGGCCAGAACGTGAGGGAGGCCTTTGAGCTGCTCGCTCGACGGGTTTACCAGGGCCTGTTGAGTGGAGAGGTAGAGCTGCAAGAGGGCTGGGACGGGATCAAGTGTGCTACACCACAGGCGCCGCGCCACTTACAGAGAGCCAGCCTGATACAGGCCAGCACATCCCCAAAGAAGAAGTGCTGTAGTTAAACTGCGGACTGCTGGTGGTCACCCGTGTGCACCGATGTTACTGTGAAACCGAAATCGGCCTCCGGGAAGTTGGATTAACGGTGGAATTTCACTGTTCTACCGCGACCATCGTGATTTTTGTGCCTTTTTTTGGTGAATATACATATCAAAACCATTTAGCAGAGCAGTGTAATAAGAAGCACTTTGTGACTTTGTACAATGCTTCTGAAAGGTTTTGAGTAATTGATCATTTTAGCCGTCGGTCCACGGACCACTTTTGGCTCAAACCTAAAAACTACTGAACTGGGTTGCCATGATATTTTGCACAGACAATTACATCCTACTGACTTTGACGGTCTCCTGATTTTCATCTACCTACCAGCAAGTGAAATGTCTGGACTTTTGCCTTCTGAGACACGTCAGAGAGAGAAAAACTCACGGAGTACCGATAGGGTAGCTGACGACAGTGAATTTTTGGAGCGAAAACAGACGTTTATGTGGGTGGTGCTCCGATGTGACTATGCAAATATACTCAGCTTAGCTTCTTCCCTAAATAAATAACTTAATTAAATAGTATTTAATTTAAATATTCCTGAACATGTTCAATAAGTAAACAGTGTCAACCAGTTCTTGTTGACATTGCTGAGAGCTGCTGCTTCTTCCCCCTTACTTCTGTACTGCTTGCCACGGTGTAGTAAATTGTAGTGCACTCAGATGTATTACCACAAGCGTTTCTTTTGTCTGCATTATATTACAGGAAGAAACGGTTCCGTACTGGTACTGTAACCAGTTTAAGGTTACTTACTCTACTCCACTACATCTCAGGGTTAAATTGTATTTTTTATTCCACTACTATTTCTCTGACTAATAATACTAATACAGCTGCAAACTGTACTAATACAAGGTACTAGTTACTTTTTGGATTACACGTTTCCACACTCTTCCTGTCCAGAGAAAATCATCTATGCCCAAATTTAGCTCAGCGACTGAGCTCACGAAAAGTTCATTTCTTTTTTTTTTATCAGCATAACATTGAACATTAAAATACAGCATGCAAAGTAATGTACCACCTTGATGCAATACAGTAGTAAACACTGGCAGTGATGCTTCTTCTTTCAATACATTACACAAGGTTTTTAATGCAGTGCTTTCACTTGTAGTGGAGTGTTTTCAGTGTTGAAAGCCTACGTTTACTCAGGTAAAGGGTCTGAATATTTTTTTTTTCCCACTATTAAAAAAGTGGCTGCCAGCCTGGAGTTCTGAAGCCAAAGCATTCTTTCTCTTTCTGATTATTAAGGAAGTTTTGTTACATTTTTTTCTAATTCAACTTTTGCTTTTTTGTTTCTTGTGAAATGTTTTTTTTTCTCTTTCATGGTGCCAAAAAAGAATCTTTAGTCACACCGCTTCGCAGCTCATGTCCACGATAAAAAAAAAAGCAAAAGTTTGGGAACAACTGTGCTAAAAGACATTCTGCGTTTTCATCAGAACCCATTTGTGGACATAAATCTGTGATCTGTGTCTATCTCGCTCTGTCCATGACTGGCAGCAGTTAATGTATTGGGTCCCCTGGTTGAGATTAGAAACATCACCTTAGGCCTCTGTGTGAATTAATCTTTTCAGGAAAGTGCTTTGTTCAATAATTGCACAACATCCTGGAAGTGAGTGATTGTTTTCAGGTGCTGTTGTTAAAATTAATTAAATAAAAACTCTGGGGTGCCTTTTGGATATTGCTCTTTTGAAATGTTTTGACAGCTTTCCATAGCAATTACTATTCGTCTGGCTGACGAACAGCCTCCTGTGTTTCTGCAACCCAAACGCATAGCTACTTAAAAGACACCCAGTATTAAGATTCACTGACATGTTAACTGTTGTGTCCTTGCTTCTCTGGAAAACACACAGCTAGTCAACTGTTGTTTTGCCCCCAGTGTTGAAAACTACAGGGAATTCCAGTCACAAATGTGGAGAACCGGTTACAAGCACAAAGGAAACACTTAAATGCACAGCAATGAGTGAATTTTGTTTCTCGTTAGTTACAAGGTAAAAGCCTCGCCTACAGACTCAAGTCATTTATTTTTTAAAATCCGACACTGTGAAAAGTCGACATCTGGGGACCAAATGTTGGAACGTTATTTGGATGCAATTTGCTGAAATGGTCAAAAGTAAAAACATTTACAAGGGTGGTTGAAATAAATGTGTTAATGTAATAAAATCTACTGCATTCAGTAACAATACACAACACCGTGTACATGTCTAACAACAGAGAAACAGTTGACTGCATTTGTGGCCACCATCTGCAGGAGGAATTTGGTATTATAAACTGTATTTATTAAGAAAAACTAATCAAAAGCATTGTATGAGTGGAGCGGGTAAACACAGGGCAGCCATAATCTCTTACATACGGAACAGTTATGATGATCTATTACTGGCAAGATCACAACAGATATCAATTTGAAAGGGACACATGAATTGGTAACAATCACATCCAAATGCTCTAGAGTATCAAAAGGTGAACTGGATACAGCAGTGGTCAAAATCCAAAAGAAGTATTCCAGTAAATGTTTATTGACAAAAATGCAATGAATGAAGTTCTGCCAGACTCAGCTTAATGGCAACAAACAGAATCAGAGACAAGATTTACATTATTGTGTGACAGCACTGGCAAAACACGCAAAAGTTAGGGAGTCAATGACAATGAAACACTATCTAAAAAACAAAAACCCTCCCACCCAAACCAGCTTTTTCATGTTCAGTCCAAAAAAATCCCAGTTGAAAAGGAGAAAAAAAAATACACAGAGTGGGTACGACACATCAGCATACAGTCTTGCTATTTTTTGGTTGTCTTGCGGATCAGCGCCATTCTCTGAAATGACAACAAATACAAAAGCAGTTAGACCCGCCGTGTGTGCTCATTAACACACTAAATAAACCAGCAGTAACAGCTGACAAGTTTCCCCACATGTACAAGGAATATTCTAACTTGTTCAACAGAAACAAAAGTCCAAGATGTATTGCTCACCTGTTTGTGAGCCTCTGTGGTGCACGCCTTCTTGAACGGCCGGATCTCATCTGAGCCATAACCGGGAATCCACATGTTCCACTGGCGCTCTGAGAAAAGCAACGCACAATGTCAGCAGGACACGGGACTTCAAACACTTCTTTAGCGACAACAAATACATATATAAATGTAACTATCAGGGCTCTCTGTTCCTTGTTGGTAACTATGTCTATTAGAAAAGTGTCACACCCCGAATATGTAACCACCTCCATTCAAAAACTGGTAAATAACACAATATAAACACAAATAATTCAAATCTGCACTGCTCTGTGTGTGCGTTAAACTGAACAAAGCCAAGCAGCGGGGATGACAGTATACCTTCCTGTGATTTGGTTGCCGTGTTACCATAAAACTATCTACACGTTTGTTTTCCATTTCCTCGCTGAGTGTCTGCAAAAACAGCACAAATTACTTCAACGCCGAGGTGGAGAACATGCTGCTTTTTGGCACAAAAGCTTAATCAAGAGTTGTTTTTGTATTTTATCAAAAGTTGTTTTTGTATTTTATCTGCAACACAGGGATCCATAAAAGTTTTCTTTTCATGTGCCAACTGCCTGAAGTTTCTGTAAAAAAATAAATAAAACTGCACCTTAATCATCTCACGGTTTTTCTTCAAATGCAGCAAGTTTGATGCATACCTTATTACATCCAAAGTAACCGTCATATTTGAACATAAAAGTTATGGATAAAATTAATGAGATAATACTTTGAGTTAAGAAGTGAAAAATAAACCTGAGATATGAAGTCCTGAGACAATCGTTTTGGAAAGCAATTATTGTCCCCCAGTAATTACAAGCTCGTCATTTCATCAGCTACACTTCTGCGTAACGCTCGGAGACACACACTAAACCCACCACAGGGAAAATATTACATGTCACAACCAAGAAAAAATAGCTACCAGCAACTCACCGAGATGTAATTGAACATCCTTCACCTCCAAGGTGTTGGACTTACGATGGCGTGCCAGCTGACAGGCCGCTGTCACTACACTCTCTATAAAGTCGTCTGCAATTTGTAGCAGCATCTGAGAAGGGAGACATTTTGAAAGCCATCAATCGCGCGCCGCAAAAGGAAAGCAACATTTCACGGCGCCTGGAAAAACTCATATTTTCAGCTGCTAACACATTCATCACGCAGCCACACTTTCAGCGGAATAAGATTTCCAAATGATGGACGCGGCAACAGGTTAGGACAGCAACAAAAACGAGAACGCAACTAGTATTACTTTCACACAGAAACAGCCACGTCTGCCTATGTTTACAGTTACATAAAAAAGTAAGGGTTATGGTTTGATTGAAACAGCAATTTAAAGCACTGACAGACCTCCTCAACGTCCTCATCCAGCTGCTCATTCGGATCGATCTCTCTCACCAGGTCCTGTAGTTTCTTCTTACTGAGCACCTGGAAAGAAAATATGTGAGCATTCACTCGGGTACAAAAGAGTACAGGTATGCAGATGTTGTGCGCCCTCTATAAAAGTCTAATGTTGGTTCTTAAATTAATTATTTACATTTTGAGTCAAGCCCTGCATAGCTGAAGGGCTGAAATGTAATTTTGACAGTAACGTGTAAAAATAAAATCCTTAAGCCAGCTGAAATACATTTCCAAAAAAGACGAACCACAATGTATAATCTATCACTGACTGCTTGGGGGGGAAACAGGATATAAAAGATATAAATACGGTAAATTGTGCCGAGGGAGTGTCACACATTTAAGCTACCTCTAGGAAGAGTAAGTAGCTCTTAAAAATGAATTAATGGTGAATGTCATTAAGACTATAGGACCAGTGGGACTGTTAATCATTAGATACGGGCTATGATCAAAATGATGCAATAAATCAACGTGCACATTAAATATATGGAACTGCACTGGGGTTGTTAGTCCTCTGTGCTCGCCCGTTTTGCAGCTCACATTTGCAAGGGAAATGTTACTGCCTCTAATCTACCGTATGAAATTTGCATGTGTGTGCATTTTTTTCAAAGAGCAAGTCAGATGCCGGTACAGCGACACAACAGCAGCAGCGGCATCTTTGGGTTTTGGGACTAACCTGAGATCCCTCTGGACTACTTCTGCCAGGAGGGCCTGGTGTCAGGGCCTTGACTGCTGTCGTGGTGCTGTTGGCCATGCCGGTGGCAGCAGGAAGAATGGAGGAAGTCTGGAGTTTCACAAGAGGCAAAACTGTTGGTCTGCACCTGCGTGAACCGAATGCTGACCGACAAGTCCGAGATGGGCACAGATGAGGATGATGGATTATCTCTTACAGGGACCGCGTCCGTAAATCTGCCGGAAACAGGAGTCAAAACACAGGTTAGCACCACAGAGGAAATAGGCTGATGAATTTGATACAGCATTCTTATAAAAAAGTGATATAATAATATTAAACTTCATTTCAAAAAAACAAAACTATATGTATAAATGTATTTATCTTTATTTAGCAAGTTTCAGTTTCTCTTTTTTTACCCAGATAAATAAGTTTGTAAATAGAAATAACTCTATAACTTAGTTTTAATCAGTGCAGTGTAGATGTGTCATTAATGGTGTTAGCTGCAGGAAACAAGCACACAGGCTTAGCCGTAAAACAACGCTGCACATTTAAAGAGTTAGCAGAATGAAAGGACGCTCATAAAATAAAACGTCCTCCGCCGTGACTGTGAAGCGACTGTGTGCGTTTATTAAACGTATTTAAACACGTAAAACGCGGACCCTGACACAACAGCACATGCTAAAAACAATAGCAGCTACCAAGCTTTGAATTTAGCCGGACGTGCTAACGTTAGCAGCTAAATGTAGCGGCGCGGCTCTCTGCGCGCCGCATCGTAAAATCACGGGCCGGGTTGACAACTTACCGAATTATACGAACACTATCTGTCCATGTTTCGACGTCGTAGCGATGACAGTGGGTCAGTTTGATACAGAAAGACTCGTTTGAATTTACCCACACGGCTAGGGAAAAAAAATCACCGAGGAAAAAAATTTTCACTACTTCCGCTGTGCTTATATCTATTTCCGGCTATAACGTCCCGACTCTACTCTGCCACCTGCTGGATGTGATGTGGAACTACACCACAGCGGATGTGGCGCAGCAAGTGTAAACACATCCAGAGACAGGCGCGGTGCACGAAGACTTCCTTTATCGTTCGTTACATCAAACAACGAACAAATTACAACACGCCACAGACGTTAAAAAAATACAGGCAGCGTAACATGAATTCAATACACGGAGGTCTATTTCAGTATATATGGATCACTTTAATTCGCCAGATAAGTGTGCACACGAGGAATTTGACTCCGGTCTTATATCAAACATATAGGTACAGTTAAAAAAACAAAATAGAGGACTTAACAGGTAAACATAGACTTAAACACAAGAACAAGAACAAAAATTATGTACATATGAAAAAGTATATATATATATATATATATATATATGATATAAAACACATATGTGCGGTGCGATATAATGGTAATGTCAATAATTACAATGGAGACGAGTTTTTAAACTTAAACCACCAACATTAACAATGCTGTACTATGTATTGGATGTATTATTATATTTGTCATTCGGGATGACATACATATCTGTGTTTGTTATGCATCAACACATCAAGACGACGAAACCTACTTAGCAATATACCTATTTCTGATTCTGACTGAAAAATTCAGCAAGAGATCTTACCATAGGTTTACAGATACAAGTTTTCAGAGCGCTTGTTGAAGCTTCTTCATGTTTTATTCTTCATATTTTTCAAATAACTTCACAGGAAGTGGTTAATAGCAGACATGGTTGGGGTCTCTCTCATTTTGTCTGTATATTATGTCTACAATAAAGACAAAATGAAAGAGACCGTTGGAAATAATAGGCTGCTCAAGAATCGAGCTCTTTCATTTGCATCCACAGCTTAAATATAGCCTAGTTAAAGTTGTTTGTCTGTGTGTGGATTTTAGATGCACAGATACCAAACTATTTTTACACGTTGTCTGAGAGACATTTGCTCTGTGTTAAGACTGCGCATCATATTTTAACAATGTACCTGTGTAAGCCTGTGGCGGATGCAGCTCGATAGCTCTGACTGAAAATGAAAAAAAAGGGTGAATATGTTAGATTGAGTGTCAGTTAGTCTAAAGATGACTCTGTAAGCATTATGCGTCGGAGTGCAGCAAACAATCTCCGAGACTCCTTGACAGACTGAATTTCTTTCGATCTTGTCTGCTGTTCAGCTCTGGTTAACAGCGAATCGATCAAAGGTCAGGGCTTATGAAGCGTAGAATGTTTGCTTGTACGGCATTACATTTCACTCCGGGATATTCCGAAGCTCTGCGGCAACTTGTCAACGCTTCTCAATTTTCTGTTGAACTTCTCCAGGAACAATACTGACCGCCGCAACAGGTTCAGACTGAAAACATGACAGAGCCGGCCCCCCTTGGAGACAAATGACGCACTGGAAATGAGCGGAACGGCGCACTTTCTTCATGTAAATAACATTTCACGCGTTAACGCGTCCCATCAAAAGACAATCATCAGACGTATAATAAGGCTTATTGAGCAATTTATTTTGGGGCTGTGTGATGATTTGGGACGAATAGTTTATTTGCGCTTTCAGAATGGCAGACTATTTTGAGCCCACTTCCTGAAAAAAACACAAGAGTTGTAAGCCACACCTACATGTCGTTAGACATAAGTACTGAGCAAACTTTCATTTCAGATTAGAAGCTGCGTAGGACTGCGCGCCATCATTCTGATATTGGAAAGGCTTTATTTTCACAGTCATGAGAGTGCTTGTAGTTGTTGCAGTGGTCGCCTTGATTCATGGCAGTGATGGTAACTATGTTGTTGTTGTTGTTTTTTTCTTCTTCTCATTTTCTATCAAAGATAGACAATCTCCTCAAAACATTTGATTAGATTGCTCCTCTATAATGAGCTGTTGGTTTAATATTCAAGTCTGCTTCTGATCTTCTTTTTTTTTTCTCTCTCCACAAATATATTCATACAGTTTCTGTCTCTGGGGTTTGTGTGTGTGTGTGTGTGTGTTTGTGTGTGTGTGTGTGTGTGTGTGTGTGTGTGTGTCTTTGTGAGTTTGTTTTCGCTTTATTTTCTCTTCTGTCACACTGATGGGTTTCCCCTGGTGGCTTATGAAACGCAGACTAAAACAGGAAGTGTTGGTGAAATTATCAAGGGACTCATGAGAAAAACAATTAAATATCCATTATGTATACATGCTGTATCTTTACATAAAATTCACATCTTAACTTGGAGAGAGAGAAATGCTGTCAAACACGTTTGTGTTTATGATTTAAGGCCAAATGGCCTCAGCCGTCACTGTGACAGTCAAGTGGAAGAACCTGTTGTTGGTCATGTGGTCACAGTTACTTTGACTTTGATAGTATTGGCACTTTTCCAGCGGGAGCCTGAAACAAATGCCAGGAAAAGGGAGAGGTTGTTTTGAAAGTGTTGCTCTGAACAGCAGCTGTAGATCCCCGGTGCCGGTCAGCACGCCTTCACTCCTGAGCCCCCCTCTGCCTGTTCATGTTGCGATCAATAACCCGCATCTGTAATCTCTGTCCACATGCAGCCACTTTGCTCATTAAAGGGCCAACCGAGCCGATTCTGGAGGGAGAGACGCTCAAACTGGAGTGTCTGTTCTCAGACTCCGAATTCAACATCAGCCAAGTCCACTTTGAGATCTTCTCCAGGGTGAGTCAAAGGGATCGAGTGGGCAGGGGTGTGTGTGTGTGTGTGTGTGAGAAGAAAGCAGTGGCACATTTTAAAAGTTCAGGACCTTCTTCTCACTTTTATGTGGGTTTCATTAAAACAGTGCAGAGCTCAAATGTTTTATTGTCTTAAATATATGTTATATGTTGTTTTTATATATCTTTACATAGGAAAATAATGTTTACAGAACAGTCATGTGTCATAACATTTGTCCGGGTTAACTAATTTGCCATGCCTGCCCCTAGATAGGCAGTCAAGTGCTCTTTGTAAACATCACACTGAGCGGCTGACTGCTGGGTGTTTGAACACAGTCGAGAACTTTACAAAAACTCCTCGAGTTAATCATTATGTGGTCATATTACTTTTGGATCGCTCCTGAATCTGACGTCTCGACCTTTATAATGATCTCTCTTCCTTTCCCTCCCTTCACCAGTACATGAGGGACTGGCATACAGTTTGGGAGCGATCTTGGTGCTTCTATTCCATGAGAATCGAGCGGACTGCCGAGAGCCTCGTCCTGACTATCCCCCGGGCAGGAAGGTTCTCTGAGGGGCCCTACCGCTGTGTGTCCGACGCCGACAATGTGACTGCGCCAGACAACTCCTCCCAAGAGCTGGCCGTCAAAGTACACTGTGAGTGCCTGGGCTGATGGGTAGGAGGCGTGCGGGGACTGTCTGTTGAACAATGAGTCGGTGATACTATATTTCTCTTTTGCCAAATAAAGAAACCTTAGATTTTTCTGTGTTGTCCGTGTCCTGCCGAGGTCAAAGAGACGTCTGCAGAAATCTGACAACAAGCTAGATAAGGAGGTGTCATGCAAATAAGGCTCACAGCTTCTGACTTTCACTTTCTAATAAGGAAATGTGCAGCACAGCTGAGAACACTGACATCACTGACAAAGGAGGAAGTATAAATATACACTGGTAAATAATCTAGGTAAGACGACCGGACAGAAAGCCTCTGAAACCTTGCAATTTTCCTCATATTTCCAACCAGCGGGAGGTAAAGACAATCTTTCAGACACTGTGGACACAGCTTTCTTCACAGTGAGAAATAGAAAAACACATGAATAGTTAATAACACAAGACATATCTATGCAGGGCAGCTGCAGACTGTGTACAACAAAACAACTGCAAAAATTACAGATCCAGCCCAAACACTGTGTTACCTATGATAGGTTGACTGCAGCCATTTCATTTACTAGTATTATTATTATTTTTTTCCCGGCACTCTGAGCACACAAAGACACACTCTTTCCATGGTGGGGCTCGAGTTGGCAACTATCGGTGTAGGATACCCAGCTGAATGAAACGACATCCGTGGCGTAGCTAGTCAGATTATCAGTGTCCTCTATCTTCTCAGTGGCCATCAAATCGACCGTGATGCTGTTTGATAGGCTCCTCAGCCTCATGGGGGGAATCAATAAGAGAGAAAGATTAGAATGGACTAAAGAAGTGAAGGAGACAGAAGAGGGAGAGAAGCCAGGAGCTGGATGGACGTGGGCCATCTATAGAGATGGAAGAGAAAATGAGCCATTATTCACAACACTGCCTCTCTAAAGACTTCGATAAGATGAAGCCTATTATCATTATTATTGATTGCCTGGTACAGTCTGTACCACTGGGAGGGATTCATACTTGAGCCTATATACTCAAATATACTGAAAAGATAAGTGTTTACCAGCTGCTCCCACCGCAAACATATGTTCAGTCACGTCCGAAACTCATAGAGAGGTAGCTTCAGCGTACATTAAATTTCTTGCTCCATTAATGCTTGATCACGCTTCCTAACTCCCGCTGTGTGTGTGTGTGTGTTTGTTTTTTTTTTAAGATATGGGAGAGCTGTCAGTGTCCAGGGAGGGCTTCACCAGCTACCTGGGTGTCCCACAGGACCTGAAGGTGCGAGTTGGAGATGACGTGGTGCTCAAGTGCTCTGCCAGCTCATCGGAAGAGCCAAGCTACCTCTGGAATAAGAACGTGAGAGCGCGTCAGGAATGTGCACACAGTGGCACTGTCCTCATTATGCTTTTGGAAACTTGTCATTCTCTCTCCCACTCTCCCCCTCGCTCCGGTTTCAGTGTGACCTCTTTATTATTTTTTTTTCTCCCCTGTCTTCTTCCAGTCTCTTGTGAGCCTTCTTTTTCCCTCGGCTTTGCTCAAGCATTCTCTTAATTTTCTTTCCTCTTCACATCTCTGCTACACTCCCTGACTTTCTCAAGCCACTTGTTTCCCCCTCGCCTGTCGTCTTTTCTTCTCCTCCTCCTCCTCCTCTTCTGAAGAAGTGCTCTGTATTTAAGTGACCGGTTGGCTTAGGCTCACCGCTCGCTGGGGATTGCAGCTTGCCCACTTACTGAGGATTAATAGTTTAATGAGGTCTAGACAAGAGCCAGTCAACCTGAAAACAATTATGTGGATAGATTTCTAATGATTTTTTTAATGTTTGGTTAACCACTATTGAATTATTCAACTGGGCTCTTCACTGAGCTAAGGAACCCTGGCCCGAGGGAAATTAAGACATCTCGGTGTAAAATGCCATAGTGACAATGTGAATGTAGAGCAAGAAGAAAGTTGACGAGTTACACTGTGCCCTTGTGGCGAGAAAATGGTATTGCACTTTGAAGGTGATGCCAAAATCACAACGCCCGGCACCAGGAAACAACATGTGTAATAAAGTCGTAGAAACTATGAAGATATCTCGGGAACAGGCAGACGTAATTGCCAAGTTTCCCCTTTTGTTATTCTTCTTCTGATAAGTCGGCTCTGAGGTTAATATGCTTGTTAAAGGGTCACTGTTAATCCTGGTTTTAAATGAGCTTACAAGTCCAAATCCAATTCAGTGGACATTTTATACTGCTAAGACTGTTTGTCCTCTGCATGATCGTGCGGAGTGCTTTAGGTTTTTGCCATCATTTGCTGAATATACGGCGCTGTCACTTTGATAAATAATAATAATAATTATTATTGTCAGCGTGACTGGCAGTTCTGTCACTGAATGGAGTCATTCAGCGCAGCAGCCCTCGTGATTCACCTGCCGATCTGCCCACTCACACACACGCGACCTTTAGAGAAGAGGGAATGACGCAACGATTCAAGGAAACGATGAGATGAGATAAAATGTTGGCGGGAGTGTGTCCCTGTGTGTGTGTAAACTCACTCTACCTATGTCAGGCATGGATACGGGGGCACAAAGTGGCATCAGAATGGCCCACTTTGACAGACAGCTGCCGTGGGCACATTGGCCCCCGGTAATGACAGCAGGACAGAGGCAGAAACGGGCCACTGCTTTGGGAGCCAGTGGATTTGCATACAAAATGCTGCTTTGGCCAGACCTGGCCTTTATGGGAAATCCTCTTAATTCAGATCCATTCAAATTGAAATGGACTTTCTTGGCAGGAGCTGCAGCTCCCAGGAGCCAAATCATTTGCATGGTGTAATGTCTATTTTTTTTTCTTTACCCCCTCCTTCACGTTCGTTTGTTTTCCAATCCTTGTGTTTGGCCTATTATTTGTTTCCTCCCATGTCGGGCTCTATCTCATAATAGTGCTGCTATTTTTGTGTCAACAATTCATCCTGCTCCCTTGCCATCTCATTATGTGTTGTGTTAACAGTGTGTTGTTGCGGCATCATTCTTTGCGGATGATAGTGTTATCTGGGTTATTGACTTGTGTCGATGTGTGTTCATTCATTGGGATTACTGCACAGGTAAATACACTTCATTTGGGACTTTGGTGACTGTTCTCTGAGGGCCGTGCACCAGCACATATTTCGATCTATCCGTCTGTGTCCCCGTGCCATTGCTGAAACAGTCTCTCTGTTACTGCCTACCTTGTTCTATGCCGTTCGCTCTTTGTTCCTCTTCTGTTCATACACAACTCCGCCAAAATAAGACTTTCTGTCCCTTTTCATGTTTCTCTCCGTTTCCCCGACTAGCATCGTCTGTTCTCGCTCTCTCCTATGCTTTCAGCTAAGCAAGATTTAAATTTGTGCGAGTCGATAAAATGTATTTTTGCCTCCCGCACTACTCTGCGCTTGTCTCACTCTCCCATGTTCTCTTGTATGTCTCAATCTTTCTTTCAGGGTAACGACTGGATCCTGCCTTCCTCCACGCTCACGCTGAAGAAGGTGAGCGAGGCAGACGAAGGACAGTACACTTGCATGGCCGAGCATCCTTCCATGGCGTCACTCAGCAAGAAGCGCACCATCAGCATCACCGTGCTGTCCGGTAAGAAGAGATCTACCTGAACGTCTCCCTTTGGCCTTTATTCTGGTTAAGTCTAGTTGTTGCCGCTTCCTCTTTCAAAGAAACTGGTAAGCGAAAACAATGATCTATTACCTCTTTAGTCAGAAGTCAGGTGCATTAATGTCACCGTGAACATATGCAGAAGTTCTTATTTGTGAATGGGAAACCTTTAAATCCCCAAATTTCTGTGGAAAGCGTTGGAGTGCAAAGGTTTTCTTTCAGCGGCACAGAGAAGTGAGAAAAACGACTCTGAGGCTGTAACAAAGAGACAAATACATTTCTAAAGAAGCACTTGAAAAAGCTAACTGAAACCAACTCTAATACGTCAAACGGAGCCAGTGACAGCGAGATGAGACCAGTCGCCATACATTTGATTATACGTGGCAATGACAGAACAGCAGCGACTTTAAAAGATAAGATGATAATAATTAGCTATAAAAGAAGCAATGATTTTTACCTGACCTTTGATTTTGTTCCCCTCTCTTGACAGAAATGCCAAGTCAAACATAAGTGCACTCCAGAGCACCGAGCGAAAAGACACAGACTTAACAGAGTAGTTCAAAATACTCGCGAGCCATTTGAAGTGTCCTTTTGGGCACTTGTTCCAAATTGCAATGTACATGAGATAAACCCATAGGATTTTCTAATATGATCCGAAAGCATACATTGAATACATCATAGCACTTTACGATAGGAAGTGAAAATTTACAGACACTCGATTAAAACTCTGGTTGCCTGTTAGCTTTTGTAGATTAATGTCTCCGCAGTGGACACTTTCTCTTTGTCTGAGCCTGTATGACTGACAAACTGTCTTATTCCTCACGAAACGCAACGATTGTATTCAAGTGGAGAGCTAATTTCATTACAACATTACAGCTAATCCAATTTACAGCACTTCATCTGTCTTCATCATCTTTATCAGTGACCTGTGAGATGACTGCACTATGTTAATGCACTGCGATTTTTAAACACCACCCTCTTAGCCGGTAGGATTCATAAGCCTTGTGATTTCAATCGTTGAAATTATGCAACCTCTAAAAATGCAATTAAGCCAATGCATGTTATTTATTATGGTAGAGTTATCTTATTATGGCTGCAATTGACTCATTGGTCACTGCGCTCCACGGTGTCTCCAGTATTTTCTCAGAAGCACATGTACTAATTAAAACGGTAATAATTTCTCGATGCTGAAATAATGCCTGCTCATCCTTGAAGGTATGGTGAGCAAACGTTGCATGTCACTGCTGTTGCTTTGAAATTGCATTACAATGGCGGCGCAAACCTTTAGCAGACATTCCCGGTGCGAATCCGTGTGACTCTAACTGCCAAGAAATCCTCTTGACATATGGAACCAGCGGATATACGAACAAACGAAGCACGCGTTGCTGCTTCAAATGCTCATGATTGTGTTTTCTCAGTCTTTACTTGTCCGCTAGTAAGGAAAAAAAAAAAGACATAAGGTTCACAAAGTTAGTAAATGTTACAATTCTGCAAAAAGCAGATTTATTAAGCATCACTGCGGTATGTGGCACTATTGCCACCTGAACTCTAGACAGACACCTTTTTCTTCCACAAACAAACCGGAGCTTGCCTTTAGAAGTTTTGCCTGGAGGCGGGAGGCTCATAGTTTGACTGATTTCGTAGTCTGTGTGATACATGTTTCCCTTCATATTTGACTGATCTGTCCCACAGCGGATGCCCCCTGGTATGAGTCTAGCAATGGCCGTCTCATGCTGATGACCTCGGCGGCGGCTGTGTCTCTCCTGGTGTTCATCCTCTCCATGACTGTGTTCCTGTGCCGCAGGGCCAAGCAGACTAAGACCAGCAAGGGACCCATGTAAGGAACGACTATATATTTGAGTGTAATCTGTGCGTGCGCGCGTGTTTCTATTTTAAATCACACGCGACATCTGATGGATACCGCGCCTCAATGTGCGCGCGCCTGTGTGATTGTTTGATTTCTTCACGTCGCTTTACTTTCACTCACCTTCCTATTTTCCTTAACTCAGCCCGGGTCTCTCCTCCTGCAGTGTGACTTTATATTACAGATATGGTTATTGCTGCAATATTTCATTCTGTCTCGTGGTAGAACCAAGGCCATCTCAGTTACAGCCCGCGTATTTCAGTGCCTGTGCCAGCGTGTACCTTTGTGTATACTTCACCTTTCGTGTGTGTGCGCGTGGGTGTCTGTGTGTGTTATTTATGCTGAGTGTTCTTGCAGGAAACCTCTCCGCACACGTGCAAACGGGTGCCTGTGGGCTTTTATGTGTTTCAAAAGGCATTTTCCACACTGAATATTAAAGCCTACCTCAGCAGGTCTGACCTACTTGACCCCATCCTTGATCTTTTCCATGCTCCCTCAGCTCCCATGTGTTTCTGCACACTTTCTGCTCATGAAAATGCCGGGGCTAATAGCGCCAAGCTTCCTTCTGTGACAGTATATAAAGTATGAAATAGGAAATAGCAATCATTAGTGCATTAGTGAAAATCCTATTAAATCTGCTGCTGACAGTATGTTAATGTGCACCGTGACCCCATGCAGCTTTGCTCATTAACTTCTTTCCCATGTGGACATGATTTCTATGTGTTTCCTGTGGCACTGAAGTAAGTTCAATCCTTATATGTGTGGCTCGGTGTGCGTATATGAGCACGTGCACATAAAAAGAGAGAGATGGAGAGTGAAAGAGAAAAATGGACTTTCACATCGAGAGCCAGGTGTGCTTCCATCCCTCGCTTCTAGTCTATAATTTCCTCACTTATATTTTTCTAGTGCCTACTGGGAGATCGATATACTGATAATCACGGTCCTCCGTCTTTCTTTCTCTCCCTCTTTCCAGTGATGACCGGTCTCAGAAAAAGCCCATCTACAAAGCCAGTGTGGAATCCCTGCCCTCCACCTGTGGAGACAAGCAACCTCTGGTGTGACTGCACAGGCAGGTGCAAGGATGAAGAGGGTGGCGGGGGGTGTGTGTGTGTGGGGGAGGCAGAAGATGGAATGAGAGACGAGGAAGGTGTAGTGGGTGGCCAGAAAATGAGTGATTCTTAAAGCAGGGGGGAGATGCTATAGGATTATGGATGGCCGTGCTGAGGGAGGAGAGAGGGAGGAAGGAGGGGGGGGACAAAGAGCGATATTTGGTTACTATAGCAAGAGCAAAATCAAAATCAGTAGCAAGATAGGTGTAAAAAAAAAAAAAGAAAAAAAAAGAACCTGAAGGGCAAATGATTGCTTTAGAGACACAAAAGCTGCTTTGCTTGTGGGTGTGTACTGCAGTTATGCATCTTTGACAAAATAGGTGGCCGATTTCTCCTCATTTCTTTTGCAGTGCAGAAAATTGTGAGCTACGTTATTAGCGAAAATAATGCAGGATGACTATTGTGTACCGAGAGCTGCGAGGGCTCCTCGTGCAATTCTTTCTTTTCCGTAAAAAAAAAAAAAACATAATTGCTCAGCTGTGTATTATGAATGAGTCATTTGGGTAATAAGACAGGGTTTTAGGTTGCTGGTTTGTTTCTCTTTCAATCTGTTTTCAAAAGCAGAACCAGCTCAAAGCACTCGTGAGAAGGTCATTATAATCTCTGTACTGTGACAGCTATCAAGCACATTGCACTGTTATTTAATTTACTGTACCTTGGATTTCTTTGATATTAAATGGCTTTCAGAACATGCCGTTTGCTCGCCTCGTGTGTGTGTGTGTGCGCGCCATTGATTTTTGTTCCATTTACAAAAGAGACAATGTGGTGAAATGCAGACTTGCGCGGCCGCACGTCTCCTCAATCCGGTGCCATCTCCGGCTTGCATCAGCTTGTTTACCAACCTTTCCCTTCAGTCTATAAGACCTTACTCTGAAGCAATGACCTTTACTCAAAGTACTGTGCCTGTGCATGCTTGTGCCCCCCCCCCCATCTGGCTGTGAGCACAAAACACACTCACTCAAGTTCAGCTCACATACACACGTGCGAACTAAAGACCAACACTCACACACACGGTCAGAATAATAGTGAGGTCGCGTAACCTTGAAACTTTGTCCTGCCATTACAAAAGTAGGCAGGGTCAGCTCAGTGCCAGTTCAGCTTCAGTGTGGAGGACGTTCAGTTTATTCTGACTCACCTAAAATAACTAGCATAGAATACATCTTCATCTTTTAATTTTCTCCACTGTTGCCTTGTAACCCATAGCGCCGTGCCACAGCACCATCGCTTATTACCATAACCGTGCTCATAATGCAGAGAATTTCATTACGCTTGTCTGCTGAAGTTATGTAGGGTTTTATGTGGTTTTATTATCGGTGTGTGGTTGACCGTAGGCTGTCGTTAATAATGGGCGAAGCGGCAGTTTAACAATGACACTCCATTAAGGGGTGCATGCGCCACAGAGCACAGCCAGGATAATGTTATTAAACTGATTATTCAAGCCCCCCGTACAGCTCGCCACTGCTGCAGCCATCCTTTGTTGAGCGTTTTACAGACTCCCTTGTATTTCTTCTCCCAACTCCACAAACTTTTGCTTACTTTATGTCTTAGTTCAAGCCCATGAATAAAGAGATAGAGCTATAGAGACTGTAACCAAAATAGACAGACTTTTTAAAAATCGGTCATGCTCCGTCAGAAAAAGTACAATGTTTTAAATTTAAAATGCCCTCCTGCATGTGAAATGCCAGTGAGCACCATTTTGTTTTGGCCTTTGAGTCAGTCATGAGTGAAAAGCTGTGTGCTCCCTCGTGGGCTTTGGTCCCAGGGCTTCAACCGTTTGGCCAGAAAAGACAAGATTATGTATCAGGAATTTCACACAGTGGAGCTGTCCCCGAGGTACAGGGCTCTGGTTGGGAGGGAGAGAAGTGTAGTTTACAGTGACATTTTGACCTTGATAGCGCCTCATGGATAAACCACTGGACAACAGCTTGGGGCAATGCAGGAGCTGTGCAGAGAATACAGAGCAGTGAAATGTTTTGTTTGGGGAAGGCGTGATCCTAACAGGACAGGGGTCTGTGACATTTCGGTCTGGCAACTCCTCACGAGTGTCAACAGTCTGGTAGGCAGCCGTCCAGGTAGCCCTCAGTCACTCACACTAGCCTTCATGTAAAGGTGACTTAAACCAGACATGACACCCCATTGACTAACGCCAGGCATTTGTAACTCTGTGCCATTGCCTACTGCTGTTCTTGTCACGGTCACTTGGTTTCGTATGTGCTTTCTGCATATGTTGTGTCAAATGGCTGAAAATGAAGGAGTGGAGCTCGCTGGAGAAGCAGGTGTTTTCCCCTCATTACTTCCTGACAATGCCCCATCTGGTGCGGGGGAGCTGCTGCCACCGACTCCCTGCCAACCGGGGAACAAACACTCGCGGGGAGGCTGACGGGGGAAAAATAGGATGGGATGGGAATTGGGGAATGAGTGCAACAGATATTATCCGCGCCAAAACAACAAGGTTAAAAACTTGCGTCAGTACTGAAAACCAGCGAGGGGGAGAGAGCCTGAAGCTGAGGCTTCGAGATCTCCCACAGATCCATAAGTCGAAGTCAGATATGAGTCGTGAGTTCAAAGTAACTTTATGGAAAGCCAAGGGTAGACGTATTAATATTAATGCTAATAGACTGGTTTCATATTTTACTGCCCGCGTCAACTTTTCGGAATGTTTGAGGCAAACTGGCCAAAAGTGCCTGGAGGATTTGTGACAGATGAGAGAGAGGCCAAAGCAGATGTGAAACCCATGACGGGCTATCCCTAATTTTACATGAAGGGGGCGCCAAAGATACAGTTTCAAAAAGATGCCTGCAAGCCTTAGAGGCTACAAGCCCGTGTTATAACACTAGATTAGAGGGTGGGGGGGAGTGGAAAGAGAAACAATTTTCATAATGGAGCAGCGCTCTCTGACTGGAAAACACAATTATGGGCAAACTGTGGCCACAGCATGAGGGTAAAGTTAAAGAGCCCCTTTAGCGGGAC
Organism: Nibea albiflora; assembly: GCA_014281875.1. Taxonomy (NCBI): domain Eukaryota; kingdom Metazoa; phylum Chordata; class Actinopteri; family Sciaenidae; genus Nibea; species Nibea albiflora. Next base: position 18,919,866 of record CM024804.1, on the reverse strand, counting down.
TTAATAGGCCCTGACTACAGATGAGCAGAAACACTGGGTCGTCCGGTGCAAAAGTTTTTGTTCCAGGCCATTACCGTCATTGTGAACGGCGATTTAACCGAATACACTTAGGTCTGCACTCCTTGATGAGCCCCGTGCACGACGGAGCAGCTCCTCCTGCTCAACATGCCCCCTGATCTCTGAACACCTGAAGCCTGCTGCGCATTCCGATTTGGCAGGAAGTCAATAAAACAACCTTACCTCTGGTTCTGATCAGCAAGCTGGCAAATAATCGTTAATAAATTAAAGCGACAATTAAAACAACTCCGCCCGCGCGTCAGCGTTAAAACGCGGTGAAAGGTGAGCCCACCTGACCGCTGACGCGCGGATGAATCCACATGCACATCCGCGCACTGATTGGCGCGCTCAGTGGCTCTTCCAATTCACTTCGGAATACAATAAATGACTGCAACGTTGATTGTCTCCCCAAACAGCAAACATCTGTTTCATTTTCCGTCATCTTAATCATTGTGTCAAACATCCTTTTCGCTCCGTGGAACTGGATTTGAAATAAATTGGTTATTTGCGTCTGAAAATTAATGTTGGTTATCAATCACATTTAGAAACGAATTGATTTCAATTAATTGGAAGGTGCAGCCCTTCTTCCCTCCCCTGCTCTCCTCCCCTAGAGCCTATTTCTTTCGAAAGCCCAGTCCCTCTTTCTCATCCGCACACTCCCACCTGCTCTCGCTCTCTGCAATTGGTCAGAAACACACACGGGCCCGCCCTCGTTGGCAGTTTTTTTTTTTAAAGAAAATATATTTACAATGTAAAGTAACCAAGAAAAACCGGCCAAACCATAATTTTCAGGCATTCAGAGAGAGTGGGTGTGTGTGTGTGTGTCTATGTGTCAGTAGGAGCATTACTATGTACAGACCTGCTGTTACGCACTGAGCGCTTGATAAAAACACACACTCGCTCGCGCACAGCCGCCCGCGCGCGTACTCACACACACACACATAGATACACAGACGCTGAAGGCGCTGTCGGGAGAGTGGAACCTGCGGGTTCATGTCACTCTGATTTCTCCACGGAAGAGGAATACCGAGGAAGAGATCAAGGGGGGGAAATATCAGCGACAAGAGATGGCTTTCGCGACCGTGTGGAACTACTGCATCCCTCTCACCATCATCACAGTCGCCTGCTTGGTGCGCACCGGTAAGGCTCCGAAAGGAAGGAACGAATGAGTGTGATGTGAATGAGAAGAGTGTTAAGCCGCGTCGACGGGCTGCTGCTTTTTGTTTCCGTGCAAGTTTGACCAAGTCTTCTAGGAGAAGGAGCTGAATTGAAAATCGCACCGGGTCTATTCTGACTTGTCAGGCAGGGAAATAAAAAGGGGGGGAGGGAGGGGAGCTGACCGCGGGACAAAACACGTGCGGATATTCCAGTTTACAACCATCCTGCGGATTGCCGTTAATATTCAACACCGGTCTAATTAGAATCAAAGCCGCGTGGGCAAACCTAGGCTACCTCCGTGTTACTGTTTTGGGTATGAGTCATTGTGTTGATCACTTCTCGCAACTGTTAAGCTGGAAAGACCCTCGAGCACCTCATCGCAAAAGTGAAAGGGCTCAGGCTCTCTGGCACTTTCTTTTTGCCCACGCAGAAATATTTATTGGAATTATTCTGTGCTCTGTTGACCCCGGTGCGTCACAGCATTATGATTATTCTCTCCTTCCAGACCATGATTGGGAGTTATTGTGTCATAGCTGCTGCTGCTGCTGCTGCTGCTGTGTGTGCGCGTGTGTGTGTGTGCGCGCGCGTGTGAGAGAGAGACAGAGAGAGAGAGAGAGAGGGGGAGAGAGAGAGAGATGGGACAGGAGTCCCGCGAGACATATGTGCATAACAGCCATCCATGTAGAGAGCTCCGATTGATTATTCTGACAGCCACATGAGAGCTCCATAAGAAATACCCGCAGTGGACCAGACGTGTGTGACACGCCAGACCCAGCGGTGGTGTTTGTTAACTGCTTTTATATTCCGCAGCAGTGTGAGGGACCGAAAGGACCTTTGAGACCTCACCTTATCAGATACAATAACGTACAACAATCCATTACAAAGCCTCGTTGATGGCACCTGCAGTGCTTTTCTCACCATCACTCCTCCCACTGGAACATTTCAGCATGGGATAGTCCTGCATAGGCATCATGGTCACCACCTTTTTATAACAAGTGCATCTGCTGCAAAAAAAACAGGATTTGGATTAAGCTCAATCATGGCTGTGAGCAACTCCAGCCTTCGTGGCATTCGGTGCCATCTGCTTGTAAAATACAGACTCATAACAAACCTTATTAAATTCCTACCCAAAAAAGCTTCAGCGATTCCGGCTGAGCAGGAACGGCAACCAGGAAGCGCGCACACGAAAAGCCCCACGAGCTGTCCTGTGGCTCCTGTACTATAGGTCTTTGTTTACGTTGTCCTAAGGCAGTGAAAGGGTTAAACGCGAGGTCATATTGTCACAGTCAGACCTGTGCTGTGTTGTTGTGATGATGTCTTTTTATATAAGGGCCACTACATTTCTCCATAGCCATTCTCCCGGCTGCAAAGAGACCACCCTCGCCATGGCCTGCGTATTGATTTCCTCCCTTGAGTGTCTTTGTGTGCATGTATGTCTGCTCCCGTAAGAGTGGTGGGCTGATTTATATGCACATGTGTGGAGGCGCTTGTATGCTGTTCTAACTGGTGTGCTGTGTAAGGGGTCTGCGTTTGTGTATGCGCGTCTGGACGACCCTTTATGAATATGCTTGTGCGTTGCATGTAAATCTGCTTTATTACTCTGTGTGTGTGTGTGTGTGTGCATGTGTGTGTGTGCATGTGCATGTGTGCTGCTTACCGCGCCTGGGTTTTGCCTGAGCTGCAGGCAACCTCTGCTGGGGGCTGCTCACTGATCACTGTCATTAATCTAGCCACTGACAGGGGCCGGGAGAGACAGTGGGCCGGGGGAATGGAGGGTTGTTACAGGGAGGGGGTGGATGGAGGAAGGAAGGAGAGAAGGAAGTGCAAAGACGGTCTGTTTCTTAACACTGCATGCATTCAAAACTGTATTTCTGATAACATATCAGCAAGTCTGGCTCCCTTTTCCTCCACAGAGAAAAAAAAAGGCAAAACTAATTTAGAAGAAAGGAAGAAGGAAAGGGTCGGTAGTTGTTGTTACGCCAGGACAAGAGATTGACGGATTGATTGGACGGAGAGAGACGAATGAGTGGACATATAGATTGAGAGGGTGCTGTGAAGATGGCGAGGCTGGGAGACTTGGCCCCTCGTTTGAAACTGCGATGGAGGGATGGAAAGATGGAGAGGGCAAGAAAGGCAGAAATGAGCGAGTGAGAGGAAGAGCGAGAGAAGAAAGGCAGAAAGACTTCACAGTGTGTCTGACGGGCAGGCCTGGGGGACACGTGCGTGCACACACACACACACACACACACAATCACAATCCCTCGCACACACACAGGTTCGCCGCCGTGTGTGCATGGCTTTGTGGGGGTGGCTGATCCACAGCAGCTGTGGGCCAAACTTGCACGGCACGTAACAGTAACAAATGCGGCTAACTCCTCCTCTGATGCTTGCCCACCCTTAATCGCCACCACGCACCCCTCCATCACTTCCATTCCTCCACCTCCTCCCCATTCCTCTTCTATGCCTCCATTACCACCTGCCTTATCGCTGTGTGCATTAAATCACCTCCATTTGTTTATTTGAATGTGTGCAATGAGAGCCATCCGTTTGAGCTTGTTCCCCATCATGCTGTTTGGACCTTGGCTGGGACTCTGGTGGTTGAAAAACGGCAGCAGTTGGACGTACTTGTGGGAGGAGATTTGAATACCAATTATAGCAGCTATATGTGTGCGAGCACGCACACCACACGCACACACACACAGAGGCGCACACAGACAGGGGCCATGCATAAATCAATGTCGCTGTGAGTCACAGAAGGGAGGCCTGGCGTGTAAACACAAACATCAAGGGAAATGCTGTACACACAAAAACTAAAAATATGGATGTACATGAGCGCGCGCACATGTGCAGAAATACACGTATAGACACACACACACACACACACACACACACACACCTTGCCTATAGACAGCTTACGTAGCACATTAGTTTCTTTTGAACGCGGGGACTATAGGAGTGCTAATGCATGAGTTTGTCTGAGCCCGATTGCAGTTTTTGATGCTTGTCAGATGCGGTTTGCATCATGCCAGAGTTAAGATTGCCTCTTTACTTTCTTCCACATCCACACTTCCATTGAGCTGGGCTTGCTATTTCAGCGTGTTTCTTTGTTCTCTAATGTGCTGAAAAAGTCTCCACCGTAAGCCAAGGTTTATCCTTTGATCCAAACCTTGGAGGATAATTCACCCCCCAAAATAAAATAAACTTGTCGACAATTTAATTAAAATACGGAGGAAGACCTCCATCCCTTGCTCTCTGCCATGCCATCTGCTGGTTCGCGGTGTAAATTTGAGCTTGGTGCGCAATCAGATTTTGGTGTGTGTTTTTTTTCTCCTCTCCGATACTCTGTCTTTTGTAGGTCTAAATAATTGGACAACCTGAACTTGGCAGCCAGTGCTGGCATGCCCGTCAGCACAAGAGAAGCTGAAATGTGCCTCTTTAAAAAAAAAAAAAAAATGCTGCCTACTGCTGTCGTGTACGCCCCTGTTTGATCAACTGATGCAGTCTTAAAGGGTCCTGACAGGGTGGCCCACTATCTCAGCTGAGCAACTGCCTCGGCATAAGCTCCATAAACAAATTGAACTGTGCCGCTTTTTCTTTTTTTTTGGGGGCGAGTCATGACTGAAAGAGTTACGGAGCTTAGTGTGGGCTGGTTTTATTCTCTCCTGGGCTTTTATGGATCCATTACTCAGAAGCAGAAGAAGTTCCTAGAAACACCGTTTAGTGCAGGTGATGTATTTTACTGTAATTATCTCCTAATCTGCCCCCCAGCCTTCGGTGCAATCCATAACTCCTTGTTTTGAACTGCTTTTGTTTCACACAATGATTGCATCTCAATAACCCCCTCCAGCATTGCAGACCAGGTCCAGAGAAGGTTTTATTTTTATAAAGCAACTTGGATAGAAATAAAAGGAAATAAGACATGACAAATCCTTGTGTCTCCACTGCAAGGGCACATCCTGTGACATGGTCGTCTTCCTTTTTTGGCATCCTGTTTACTGAACTGTGTTTCAGTCTGTTGTGTCCTCAAGGGGAGGTTCATGTTGAAACAGAATACGTGAGGCACAGTGATTGAAAGGGCCACACAAAGACACCAATTGGTAATTGAAGCCTTATATCTCATTTGACCATTTGTTTAATTGTCCATTAGTGAAACTTTCTGTCAATCTAATCAGGGCAGTGCTAATGTAGAAACACTCTTTATGGCTGCCACCTCATCTCCTTCCCATTACTATTCCCCAGACAGCGCCGCTTGTGATTATCATAATGGTGATCTATGTCGTCCTTATGTGTCTCTCTGTGAGAACAACTGGCGTTTCACCAACTTTGCCGTTTAAGTTTTTTAATGCTGAGTATGATGCCAAGGACGTCTCCTCCATTTGCTGGCATCCGAAGCCTGCCAATCAATCCAGCGCTCTTAACTCCTCGTCCGGCCTGATTGGCTCGCTGTAAAAGCGAAAACGCCCCGCCCCGGGTTGCTGCTTTCCATACTGTGACCTGACGTCCCCTGAGCCGGGAGCTTTTCTCCAGCCGCTGACCCCCATCTCGCTGCGTGTTTGTCTTTGGTGTGTGCGTGAGTGTTAACGCAGCAAACAGCGGCTCACTAAGCTATGCTTCATGGCAGGACGTACAAAGGCAGTCACCGCGTAATGTTTGCACTGGGGTATGAGGTGCACTGTTTTAAAGCCGCTGACGTTGAGTTGCGATCGGGGAGCAGAGATGCAGGGAGAGGGCGAGAGAGAGAGAGGATACCGAGTCTGAGAAAACATTAATACACTAACACCATGGGGTGAGCATTCCTTGCTATTGGTGACACAGTTTCCATGACTAAGAGTAAACGTTTATACCTCCTGCTTGGCCCTGGGCTTGTTTAACACCCTCCCTTGCTGCTGTGACACCTGTCTCTGCAGCTCCCACGGGGCGCAGTGCTAACTTGGCCAGACAGCGGCCTCCGGTAACGCCGGTAACCAAGGTGATTATCCTTACTCAGGCACTGCAACGGAGCCCTCACCAGCCGTGATTGGACGAGAGAGGCTGATTGAGCTGAAAAGGGCAAGTGCCTAAAATTGAAGAGCCAGAAACTGTGTACTCTGTCGGTGCGGAGGCTAATGCACATCCCATCTGGAAGACTTGATGTAAAGGATGTCTGGTAATGAGGTGCTCATCCAGGGGTAACGAGGATCAGCAGAGGACTTAAACCCAGGTGAAACTGTCAGGGCCGGGCAGAGAGATTTCCAACAAGACCCCGTTTCCTTTACCCTTGGGAGGTCTGTGTGTCCAGTGGAGGCTAGCTGATGAAGAGTGACCAGGCTTAGCTAGGGCACCGAGGGAGTGATGGGGTCAGGGAGAGAGAGCGTAAAAGAGAGAGGGAGAGATGCCTCGCTGCACAGTGCATAAAAGAGTGAAGGAACGGCGCGAGGGGGTGGAGGGAGAGCGCCAGGGGCATGCGTCACAGACCAGTGAAGCAGGGAGGAGCAGAGGAGAAAGTCAGGCGAGAGAGGAGTCCAACAAATAAGTGAATGATTGCAGGATTTCGGCTCTAAAATGGAAGGGTGTAAGGAAGGGGGGGGGGAAAGACAAGGGAGTGAGCGCAAGCCCTGCTCCGCCGATTGACGGATCCAGAAGGCTGTGTGAGGAAGGAGGGAAGGGTGAGATTAAGAAGGTGGGAGCCGGGCAGAAAAGTACAGGGTGCTGGTGTGAGAAGAGGACGGAGTTGAAGAGGAGGAGGAGGAGGAGGAGGAGAAGGAGGAGGAGGAGGGAAGACAGAGAGATGGATGGTGATACACAGAGATAAAGACAGAGAGAGGGCAAGCAGTGTGTAGGTGACCAAACCAGAGAGACAAGGTGTCATGATCGATGAGGTCAGAGCATACACACACACACACACACACACACACTCTGACACCAACACACACACCTAGACACAAGCAAACATGTATTGAAATTGTTTTTCAGCAGCTCATGGCCAGTCCTCCCACTTTCAGGGAAGCTACATGGTACTTCAACTCGGAGAATTAAACACCCACACACGAACAAGGCTATTCATCTGTTTGCCATTTAGAATCCTTCTTCGTATCATCGCCATTAATAAGTATGCTTTGATGAAATTGTCAGATACTGAGAATTGACAGTCAAAGCGCCGCACAATCTACTGGGAAATCAGATGGTGAATTTCAGAAGGCGGACACAACAATGCTGAAGAGGTCTCAGATTAGTTTTCTATCACGCCAAAAACTCTTGTTTCTCCCAAGAGTGGCAAATTCATTTGAGCGATGACCATGTCTGGCATAGATAGCATGTTAGTCACTGCTTATATGGCGATCAGAAGTCGATGAAGTTAGCAAATGTTTAAAGCATAAAACATTTGAAGTTGGGAGGAAATAAAAAAAAACCAAAAAAAACAAGGGAATGGATTTAATCAGCAAACTCAAAGATTATCTTTGCAAACATAAGAGAAAACCACCCATCCATTCTGGTTAACTGGGTGCACTTTAAAAACCAAAGGCTATCACTCAGTGAAAGACAAGCGATAGCCGTGTCTGCCAATAGATCAAACTCAGATTGCCCGGCTCCATTCTGGATAGATGCCAAGTGATTGTTGACCCAGCTACTAAAAAAAAAAAAAAAAAAAAATCTACTGCAGCTTTTGCAATACTTCCCACCGCAACTCCTACACTCTCTCTCTCTGCCGCTTGTCCCTATCTGTTTGTTCTTCTCTTCATCTGTTTCTGAGGCCTAAGACAAGGGCTTCAACATCAGGAGTGAAAAAGCTTTGATCCACTTCATTAGCAAACCGCAAACAGCCATTAATTATAGGCAATTAATTAGCAGCACATGAAAACAATCCTGGAGAAGCTGGCCTCTCGCAAAGACCCCCAAGCATTTGTGAGTAAGGAGCAAATGAGCGAGAGAGATGGACAAAGAAAAGAAGAAGAAAGAAAAGGGAAGGCGAAAAAAAATGAGGGGAATAAGCCTGCAGTCATGCTTAATGTGCTGGGGCGAGATTTACCGCAATGATTTGCTGGGCTCTTTTAAGATTCATAAGGTCATCAATTCATGCTCTGCTCTCAGCAGGGCAAAACAAAAGTGAGGCTATGCACCGTCTGCGCTTGAAGTAAGGAGAAAAGAAAAGAAGCCGGGCCAAATTGGATTGGTGCTGTGATTGTTTCTGCAGAGATTGTTACAGTTGGCAAGGCCACTTAAAAAAGTGGCCAAGCACCAATGACCTTGAGGAAAGCTCTGGCTGATTCTCTCCCAGGATTCATTTTCTCATGGGCAGCTGAGGGGCATTTAAGTGCACGACTGCTGATTCACCTTATGGCAGTTAACAGGTACAACCCCCCCCCTACCCTTACCTCCCATAAAGGGTACCAGCAGATTGAAGCGGTGCTTCGACTCATGTCCGCAGACGTGTTCCTATCTCTGGTCCATCTGTCAGGTGAATAATCTTATCATGGACTGCAGAAGGACCATGTCTTTGCTTTCTGGCCATCGCAGCAGAGGAGTGGAACAGCCGCACAGTCTGTGATAGTGAATGAGTCTGACACAAGCCTTGGGCATTGGGCGCAGTTGCGGAGAAACGGTGGTTCATAGCAACTACCACCCGCTGGGCCATACTGGTTAACTGAGCTGTGAAGCAGCTTGCAGAGGCCAGTGGGGTTCTGTGGTCAGTACCAAAGTCATTTTTAGCTTTTGTGGGCTCTGTAGCCATGGACAGCAAGTGGTTTTTGTGTCTGAAATATAGATCCTCCAGAGACTCACAGTACACACAGCAAGACACCACAGTCGCCTCTTGACTGCATATACAGTAACATACTTTATTGCAAGAGAAACTAATAAAAGAAAGCTGTGGGGGAATGTGCTTTCACTCCTGATTATTTTTCCCCTGCCCAAAGGCCAGAATGGCTACCACCTGTCCTCCACTCTTTATCAGACCAAATGTGTTTTAGTCACCAAGCTTCCACTTTGTTGTATATCGTAATTCAACATGACCTGTGATACATTTTACCTAAAAATGTGCTTTCGCTACCATTATCAATTTGCAAAATGCACGGTAGGGTAAAATGTATCTTCCATTGTTCAGTGTTAGAAATCTAAAATAACAGACAGCATGATTACAAGTGCTTGCCATCTCCATAAAAGTCTTGCATATCATTAGTTCAACCTGCGATTGGTATGTCAAGTCACTATGAAGCAAAACCTCTTTGATTTATGCTTTGTAAGGCAGGAAATTGAGGTTGCCAACAAAGATGAAGGCTAAACAATATCTGGGCAGTAGGTGTGAGTCTGCCGAAATGAACAGAAGACAAAGTTAATTTCTCAATGTCAGGATCAGATCAAGAGAGATAACGGAGAAGAAGTTTCCCGTATCTGGTAAATGTGTCTCCGTTGGTTAGATAACGTTGCCAGTTGAGGAACGAAGCATTACTTGACATATTGGACAACTTTGTTGGATAATTTTTACTCTGGATGCTTGCAAGTTTCTTCAGCTTAGATAAAGGAGTTGAAATTAGTATGTAAAGATCAATTTCAACACCGAAGAAAAGTCGGCAACCCATTAGTAAACAGCTCACTTCAGCATCCCAGACAACGCTATTTGTTTGTGTGTTGTGCAGATAGTGAAATAATATAGTGGTACCAAGATTACACTTAATTATCCTGACTTTCTCATCATAATTTCACCATTATATCTTAAATACAAGTCATACTTACAAATCCAATTAATTAAAAAAAAAAAAAAAAAAAACACTAATAAATTCCAGTGCTGTGTTCAAGCTCTGGTCCAGATGACCTTAATTCTATTAACCATACTTTGGAGTTATTAGTCACAGAAATTACACATCAACAACAAACTATCAATGGCTTTTAGAAAAATAAAAAAAACCCTTAATCCTAATGAGATTACTAGTGTTGAGTTATTATAATAACATCAGCGTCATGATATATTTATCATTACTTTTTCTAGATATTTTCATTCCACTCGTAAAGCAATTTACTCAAAACCACGATGGCATTAGTTTGGAGGGGGGTCAAATACGGTTTTGTGACGGCACTACCTGCATATGCAATTCTAACTGATGCTTATTTACCATGGAGATGGATTTGATTAGCGCTTTGGGGAAGGCGATTTATGAGCTTATGGGGAAAATTAAAAACAAACATCAACCATAAGTAATTAAAGAGCAGATTGATCCTAAATGATGACTGATGTACAAATCTCTGGCCGTGTTACAGAAGTGTCCACAAATCTGCGGCAAAGCAGTCAGGCGGCGTACATCCACGCTCACGTGCAGACATTTGCATGTGGACAAATACAAATATTACGCTGCACTCGGGAGATGGGAGAGACCTTTTCAAACTTATTTACTGCGGCGTGCTGTGTCCTGGTGCTCTCTGCTTTTTAAATGCCATGTTCTCTCTCTGGCCTCCTTTTTATGAGCTCACAAAGAGAGGGACACACCTGACTATTATATTTAAAGTACAAAAACATATTCACAAATGCACCTAGTCGTGTGCTTAGATTGCACCCCCCCCCTCACTGTTGCAGCCTTTTTCCTGCCTTTTGTTCTCAAACAAAACCTTTTTTTCCACTCTTGATCGCTGTACCGGTTTCCTCTCTCAGCCATTTTTTTTATGCCTTGTTCTTTTTTTTTTTTCCTCCATCTGTCTTTCTTCCCCTCAACCACTCCCTCCTCTCTGATCCCTCACTCCCAATTCTCCCGCAGTGTGTAGCTAGTTCAAGGGCCTCGACAGTGACTTAGTGTCTTTTGTCTGTGCTCGCTGTGATCACTCAAAAGCTTTTTTATCCGTCCTACCTCTCCCTGTGCGCCTGTCTTTCTACGTCTAACCTCGTTGGTACTTAAATGCTGGTGCCCATGCCCGTGCACACCCTCCGCTCATGTGCTCCAGGTGCATGTGTCCGCATGAATCTGCTCCAACTGTTTCTTAGAGTTTGCAATCAGGGGGAAACTCGGTGATAGATGGAAAGAAAGATTTTGGTGAAGGGGAGGGGGGGGTGGGGGTGGGGGCGTTTAGTGCCAGGAACGCTTGTTGATGGATCTTTTGGCTAACAGTGTCTCTTTCCCCCCTGCTGCTTGCACCCCGTTCTGCCTCCTCTTCCTATCAACCTCTTATACTGTAGCCGCAGGCTATAGGGTTGCCAGAGCCAGGTGTGGAGAGGTAGACGGAGAGAAGAAGGGAGAGGAAGAGAAAACGAGAGAGAGAGAGAGAGAGAGGATTGACAGGGCCCAGGTGGCCAGCTTGAACGCCTGTGCTTCTGCTTTCTCCTTCTCATTTGCATAGACAAAATGGTTTTGTTCCCTCTGTCTGACTCTTTATTTTCCTCACTCTCTCTTTCCATTTACACACGCCGCATCGATTCATTCCCAATATTATTTTTGTTTTCTCCCCAACTCTTCTCCCGCCGCTTCTCAGAATAAGTTCCACTTTCTTTTCCCTCCTTTTCTTTTAACTTTCTGTTTTCTTTTTATAGTCAATTGCCTTTTTCTTCCATTTTACCGTACCTCCAGATTTACCTTCTCTCCCCATCTCTCTTGCTCTGGGCTTGCTGAACTGTGCATTTTACTTATATGCTGCTCTGCAATATTCTGGAGGTGGAGGCTTATTTTCATCGTACGTGCACTTCAGAGACCGTGCAGTCCCCCCAACCATCTCCATTCATCTCCCGCCCACCTTTTCTTGCTCCCATGCCTGTTTTTAACTAACCCTGTATCTCTCCCCCCCACTCATTTCATTCCTCCTGAAGCCTGTGCATAACTTTGTGTTCCTATTATTCTCAGCAACTCAGAGTTTAGCTCCTTCATATTTAATCCCTTCATCTACTCTTTTTTTTTTTTTTTTGTACCAGTCTCTTGTGATCAGACCATCACTCCCGCACAAACACACACTCCATCACTCCTCCTCTACTTTTTCCATCTCTCTTTCTTAACCTATGTGGTACTTTATCTCACTTATCCATTATATATCACGATTCACCTCTGCTTTGGCCTGTTCATGGCATAATGGCCTTTTTACAGTGGAGCGTGCTGCTGTGTAGGTGTGTGTGTTTGAAAGGGGCTGCGTAGTATTCTGCTCACACGTGCAGGCACATACACATGCATCGTTGTCCTGCCGTTTTTGTCATGCCAAACACACTCCTGACTGGCTCAGCCTGAGCCTGGGCCTAATTTGTGCATAAACAAGCATGTGCTTAGGTCCAAATACTCTGGATGATTTTCAAATTCAGTATACACACCTTGTGGCAGGTTCTCATGTAGAATTTCACATAGAGACACATGTATACAGGTGATCGTGTCTGCAAGATAACCACATCGATTTGGTACACTCAGAGATACACATAAACAGACACACACACACAACACGCACAAACACACAAGAAAACAGCCATCAGGTTGCTTCAGAATTGCTGAATTGAGTTATGTAGCCTGTCAGTCAACTCCCACACATATACACACACACACCCCCTGACAGATCCCTTCCACACACACATCAGCCCCCGGCTGACGGTGCATATTTCGTATGGGGAAGGGACTCAATTACGGCGAAGGTGAAAGAAGCAATAAACACGGCACAGATACAGTGAGGCTCGCTCAGCAGCGCTGCAGTCAATCACAGAACCAGGTAGGTAGCCGCTGCCGCTTTGCTCATCCACTTGTGAAGTGCTGGGAATGGCCAGGGTTGGTGGATGGAAAGAGGGAGGGATGGGAGGGAGGGAGGGGGAGGCAGAGGAGCAAAACTCTGCCATCCGACCCTCCTGAAAAATATGTGGCTGTAACCAACTTTTACAAAGACCTGCCGCTGAGAGGACAGAGAGGTGGGATGGATGGTGTTGGGGGGGGGGGCAGTGGGAGATAACAGCTGACCTTCATTTTGGCTCTCAGCATACACTCACAGTGTGTGTATAGATATATATATATCTATACACACACAAACACAAGCACACACACAAACACTTGACATCAGTGGCACTGTAAGCATGGCTACATCATTTGGTCACCCACCCACCCACACTACAGGACCAACAGTCCAACAATCACACAAAATAATGCATCATTTGCCCAGGATGCATCTGTTCTTTTTCCCTTTGTGTGTGTGTGTATGTGTGTGTGGGGGTGGGTTTATGTGCAAGGCTGATAGAACAAACACCTTGCCCGATTCAGCTGTTGTTACTGCCGCTATTAATCCATTATATGTTGAATAGAGTCTGGACCCCATGAACATGGAGTCATAATCTTAGAGACAGTTCTTACTCGTGACCCAATTTTGAAATATAAGTCTGTGTTATTACTGACTTCCAAGGTAAGTGCCACCGTTTCCATGAAAACGTTTACCAAGTTAATTGCTGGGATCTAGGAACACGATGACCTGAGCTGGCACACAAACTAATTATCGCCAAGTGTCTGCTGTAAACACCCATCACAGTTTACACAGTGGCTTCCTGTATCAACTCTGACCTACTGTACTTATTTTAATTGGACATGAACACAGTGGGTCATTTATCGAGCGTTTCAGGTGCAATAACTATGTTTTTACCACTAAAAAAAGTGAATTAGAATGATCTAACTTGACTGTTGGCTCGCTTACCACCTGTCTGACCATCTGACCTCTCATGCGTCCTACTTTGACAGGTTCAATATTATCATAACCAGTAGAAAATATGTCTAAATCTCTGAAAATAAGACCCGTGTCATAATAAACTGGAACAATCCTTTAGATACTGGTCTCTAGTGTGCCAGGACACAAATGTGATTCTGATATTTGGCAGCCTTGGGCACAAGCTGACAGTTAGTGGGTTACACCTGGCAGGCTTACCAAAATATAAATAAAAAAGAGAAAAAAAAGAAAAAGAGCTCGACAGCTGACAAAATTCAGCCCCATCTCAGCTATAACGGGCACGCTGTCTGTGGGGCGCAGGTGGTGTGTGTCAAAACGCGTACATAACCTCTGTGAATGTTTAAATCCTGCAGGTATGGTGATTTACCCGAGGTGTTGTCGAGCAAAGTATTTAAAATGTCTGTAAGATCCAGAAAAAAAAAAAACACAGCCTGTCAATGGATCTAACAGACTTTCTCATGTTTGTAGCTGGTAAATGTTCTGCCATACACCCGCCCACGCGTCGCACATTCACAGAAAGTTCTGAAAAGTTGCGCTCATGCTCTGCGTTCCCACTTGCATGTTGAGCTTCAGACCAACAGATGGAGTTCTGTAAATACATATACTCGGCAAACAGGCAACGCATACAAATGAAAGCAGGGAGGTGAATGAGCATGTACTTGAAATCACACACACACACACACACACGCGCCATACTGTGACAGTTTAGTAGTTGCATTAACAGCATTGCACGAAGCCAGACTTGATAACTACAGCAGAGGTGGAGAGGGAGGAAGTGACTGCCTACTGAGAATCTAATAGTTCCAGCAGCTCTCTCACTCACCTCAGCTACCTTTTCGATCCTATCTGTCTCCCTCCATCTTTTATTCATTTCTGTTCCCCTCAGCACATCCGTATTTCTCTTTGCCTCCTCCTCTGTCTCCCTCTCTCTCCACCTTGTCCGCCTCTGAATTTACCACCAAGGCTTACCTTTTGGCAGTTCCTCCTCCAGTTTTCCCCGCTTGCTCATCTCTCCCTGTGTCTTTTTTTCCTCTTGGCCTCGCTTTCTCTCAGTCATAGTCTCTTTTGCTCCATCTCTGTATCAAATCCCATTCTTTTGTACTTGGCCCAAACCTCTACTCTGCCCATTCTGTCTGCACTGTCTTTCAGAAGTTTGAGTTGGCAGAGAGTTATGAAGGGACTGCTTAAAAGAGATTGAAGGAAAAAGGTGGTAAGGAGGTCAGGCATCTGCTGGAAATCGATACTGTAAAGACCATCGCAAACGCACATCCACCAGCTTTAGATTAATCTCATTAATTGCTTGTGCAAAACTCAGGGGTTGTGACACTCTTGTTATTGCTTTGTGTTATTAATATAAAGAGTTACAGAATGAAGGGGCTGGAATCAATAAGCGGCCTTAAAGGGAAATTAAACAAGGAGAGAAAGGGACAGGGCACGGGGACAAACTTGGTGCAGCTCTGACATTGTTATTAGTTGCTGCTGCCCTTTAATGAGGGTTATTTAACGGGCCAGAAAACAGGCACACACAGCAGCCAGCAAAGTGCATGCTGATTTGCAATTGCAAGTACAAACCAAAGTCTGACAAAACTCCTTTTTATACTAAACTGAAAACAATGGGAGTGAAATATGAAGGTGCCGGAAAAAGCAAAGAACTTGGCCATACCCCCGCAGCCTGCCCTTAAATCCCCCACATTCACTCTCGCCTGTGTTTGTCGTTTGTTCTACTTTTATCCTCATTTACCTCTCTCTGCTCTGGGTCTTTCTTTATCTGTCTTCCTCCTCTCCCATTTTCCCACAGCGCCTTTCTTTTATGGGAAATGTATTCATTAAAGGACAATAAAGGTCTGTTTGGAAAGAGCGGACTGGCTTTTAGAATGGCGTGTTTAAAAGCAGCGAGAGGCACAGAAAGTATGTGATGGCATTACACACCTGATGTCTTCACTCAAAGGTAGCGCTCCGCTCCGCTCCGCACCGCTGCCTACCCCCCTCAACATCATATCAGAACTCCTGCGGTAGAACAATGCTTCTTAGGCTATTAGAGCTGAGGAGAGTTCTCGGAAATCAACTGTGCTTAACTGCTGCACACCCGTACGCAGCCTGCAGCGCAAATATGGAGCCATTCACAGACTGGTATGAATGCAACATGAGTTTCAGTGCCACTTTGGCAATGCCATATTTACATTTAACAATTGTCTGGATCCAAGTGTGACACTCGTTCAATTATGTGATGTGTCTCCCCTGTGTAAACACAGCACAAAGGTGGAATGTAATTCAGTGTAATAAAGACACCTCAAGGGTGGATGACAGAGATGGATAGAGCAAAGCAGTCACAGAGCTTCATCTGCATGGTGTTAGTTCAGCCCGGATTAGTTGGTGCTTCCAATTTTTTTTTCTCTCTCTACTCCTAACGGGAGGAAAATTTGGGATATATTTGTTAAGTCACGTTAATGACAGTTAATTATTAAATCACAAGTTTTTCATGGCAGATGCCAACACTTGCAGCACATTTGCAAAGTGCGAACAAAAATGGTGTATATGTGCTTGATACGCATGTATTAATATCTATCGCACCACTTGGTGTAATGGCTGATAATTAAGAAGAAAGCAAGTTAATATAGCACAATTCATATTTAGTCTGATTTGGCTGAAAAACTGCTTTAAAAACTGGTTACACAGCAGGCATCTTGACGTGTCAAAAGTGGACTGAATGATAGTAATAATGAATAATGGCTCAGTTTCATTAAGCGTCATAGTAACAGGACCTCCCCTAAGTTGTGTCATTCATACGTCTGTGACTATTCTTGCTTGTGTTCAACCATTGATCATTCTAGTAAGTAGCCTTCAGTCCCTTTGTAGCATCAAACCACCAAAATCAACTTACACGATGCAGCTTATATACTTATAATATTCATATATTATAATTAGTTTTGGTGAACTACACATCTAATATTGCCTTTAAACAGAAATGACTTACTTTTTATATACACTATATGATTACATAGTGTGTGTGTGTGTGTTGATGCACCGCTCGAAACAACATTACCCATGAAAGGAAATTAAAAGTATAAATTTTATTCTGCTTGTTTTTGTTTTGGATTTTTTTGTTTTGTTTTTTGCCTCTGAAAAGATGCCAAATGTGGTGACAACATCACTGGCTCCCTCTCAGCCGCCATCATCAATGATTTGTAAAAAGTGTATATAACCAGTCGACACTTTTATTACATTCTGGCACAGAAAAGCTCAGTGGCATCTGATCGGAAAACAGTCCAATAACTGAAACAATACAAACTCCACACCGCACTACACTGTACTACACAGCCAACAGAAGAAGAAAATGGCCAACGCACAGAAACCACTGCGACAAATAAAAGCAAAATAACTAATATTGTAAAAAAAATAGAGTCAAGTGGTGAAAGGCAGATTGGTTGGGGAAAAGTAAAGATAGAAGAAAAAAAGTGGCGGTATCCTGCAAGACATAGATGACCCAGTTTTGATTAAAACTAATCTTAGTGACGTCTTCATTTGTCAACATCCAGTCTGTGAGTTATACCGTTTGGAAAGACCCACCCCCCTCATGAAGCAACAACAGAGGAATGTAATATTTGGTGTCAATGCCTGTCATAAAGAACAGTCTGACCTCAGGCTTAATAACAGAATTCGTCAAACACACCGATCTCAGATCCCTAAGTGAGAAGCGAGGCTGGCCACTTTGCACATAGTATGTGGAGCTGAAGCAGCACAAAGCGCTGTCAGCAGTGATGAATCTAGCCTGCAGGTGTTTACAGGTGTAGGCATGTGTGGTGCCAACGCTCTGGGGGGGCCAGATGAATCAAAACGAAAAGTTTAAACACACAAAAGCAGAACTATGCATGTGTAAACGCTGTTTTGCCAGATTTATTATTCTGTCAAATTCATCTCAAGTCAGTGTGAAATTTTTGCGCAAGGGCACACGTATGATGCCTGCTCGCGCAATTATCCAATAATAGATGTCAACAAATCCCCGTTTGACCTTATTTGGACATAACACCAGACTTGTTTTGTCCTTAATTTGGCATTGGCAACATTCTCTGACAGATTCACAGCGCTCATTTTAGTGCAGTAATTACACACCTCCATCACGCGCTGATACGGTGTGAGCGTATTCATGTGTTCCTCAGTATTTTATAATCTCATGCGTGTTATTTCTATATTACAGCACAATACATCTCATTTACATACTGCACATTCATCTATCTACTCGCATAAGACTAAAACCATCATGTAGCATGACGTTAATGCACTCAGCCGTTACTTACTATGTGGAGCTGTGTTTGAGAATCTGTTGAGACCGACATCACGTTGTGCTGAGAAGATTATGGCTCCAAATAAAATGTTGCCCAAAGCTCAAATTCCCTCTTTGATGTTATCTTTCTCTTTGCCACATTGCTATTTCACACTCAGTTGTACACTTGAAAAGCGCCATAAATGTGTAATAAGTGGAGAAAAAAAAAAATAGAGCTTGAGAGAGAAGTTCAAACTCGGCATACATTCTCACCTCCCAACAGCTGGCCAATCACTGAGTGAAGTGTGAACGTTGGATTGCCACTTTCAACCACTGACTCAGTGACATTTGTACACAAACACAAACCCAATGACGGATTTTCTTTAGCACTATTAACTTGAAATTGATGGTCTAAGGTCTAATTTTCCCCTGATTTTTCTACTCTCAGCCCCTTTCATCTGTATTTTATTTTATCTGTCTTCTCCCATCTCCCTTTAGATTCCTTAAAACTTAAAGCTTTTAATTCATATTTGACAAATATACACTTGAATCTTTGAATCAATGTGCTGCTCACCTGCTGTGTGGTGTCCCGCAGGTGTCAGTTTTCGGTCCAATTGTATTTGTATTGTACCTGCTTCCTCTCCCTTTTGTTCAGCTGCTTTCAAGACATCATGTCATATCACTTATGCCAATGATACCCAGATCTGTTTCTCTGCAAAACCCAATTATATAACTGTTATCCCTCCATGACTCCTTAGCTACCACCAGGATGTTTTTTTTTAATTCCTCCACCTAAATCCAGTCCTGTTTTCTTCAGCTAAGAAGTTTCACAAAAATCAGAGGTTTCTGCCTCTGATCTCAAACTCTTAATTCACACTTTCATTTTCTCCTGCCTAGATTATTGTAATTCCCTCTACAAGAGTCTTAGGCAAGATGCTTTAAATCGCTTATACTTGGTTCAAAATGCAGCTGCCAGGCTACGACAAGCCATCTGCCCCACATTACCGTTGTTCATGCTTCCTTCTATTGGCTTGTAAAATTCAGAATCAACTACATCTTCTTGGTTTCATATAAGGAACTGCATGACTTGGCCCTGCATTTTTTTATCCCTGCATTTCACTTCTCAACCACCCTGATCCTCAAATCTTGGCCTTTTATCTATTCCCCCGCTCCAACTGCAAAACAGGGTTAGGTGACCACGCATTCGCCGTTTTAACCCTAACCCTCTGGAACCATCTTCCCCAAATCTTTCAGATTTACTGAATCTTTGGACTTTTTTAAAGGAGCTCCTTAAAACCTAACTCTGCACAGACAAGCTTTTTTTTTTTTTTTTTTACAGCTCTCCTACCCTGTATTTGCTTTTTTTTGTGGGCTTCTCTTTGGTCTTGTTATGCAGTTTCATTTTTGTAGTTTTCCGTTATACCTATTTATATTTTCCGAGTGCTTGCATGAAGCACTGGACTGTGTTTTTAAAAAAAAAAGTCTATATAACTAAATAGAAGCTTTGTTTACATAGAATTGTCACTATTCCAGTCATTGTAAAGAAGAAAGTGCAGAAATCACCCATTTCTATGAAGCTAAAAAGCATCAGTTATCCTCCAATTATAAATACACCAGCATTATTCACCACACAAAGGGGGTATAAATTTCAGATGTCAGATGACAGATATATATTTTTTTCCCTGTACATCTCTGCATTTGCGTTTTCATTTTAGCGTATTAATGTGCTTTGAGAGTCTGTGTGTGTGTGGGTGAGCGTGTGTGGGTATTATCTGCGTGTGTGTGTGCTCTTAGGCTTGTGTTTGTTGCCGCTCCTGTTTTGAAAGAGTACAAAGAGCCCGCAGTGGGAGTAAAAGCGCAGCCTCTAGTGCTATAGGCCTCCGATGAAGAGATTAGCGGGGAGAGCAGTGAAATAAAGAGTGTTAATTAAAAGGAGAGCGCGAAGGTGTGGGAAAATCAGGTAAGAGAGATAACATGGAGTCAGGGAACTGAATAAAAAATTATTTACCTGCTCCCACACACACAAAAACACACAGAAAAAAAACCTTTTTAACCCAAGTAGATAGAAGAAGAAGAAGAAAATGAGCAAGTTAGTGATGTGGAAAGAGTGCAAGAAAGGGAGCATCGCTGAGTAGGAGGCAATGGGAATAAGGGATTAATTGAACCTGATTTTAATCCTGCTGTTTGTGTCTGCTTGTTGCATGTGTTTAAAGAGTGTGTTCTTGCGCTTGTTCCAGGAGGTCAAGTAAGGGAAAGTAAAAGTTTAAAAAGTAAGGGGCCAATGCGGGCTACGATGGCAGATTAAGAAGAGGAAGAAAACCATTTACCTCACTTCCTTCCTTCGTGTTTTGAAGTAGACAGAGTAAATGTGTGGAGAGATAACAGTCGGCACTTGAAATGATTACGGTTTCTAACCATAACATAATTACTGAGAGCAATAATGTTTATGTGTCTGAAAGGGAGCAAGAGAGACGGGGCAGGGGTGAAGAGAGAGGAACGGGAGTTTGTCAGCCCATAAAAACAGTTTTAGCTTAAAAAGTTTGGAGTTATAGGAGGACGGGAGGGGGGCGGCGAGAGGAGGATAGGGCAGTAAGAGAGAAAGCATGAAAAGAAGAGGCAGTGAGCAAAAGGGATTAATCGAAAAGGATTTTAATCCCGCCGGTGATATTAGGGTGTGCTATATTTGGGGGGTGCCAGGGGGCGGGAACTTCGAGAGACGGGGGAGAAACAGAGAGAGTGGAGGAGGGTGGTGGGGCGGCGGTGCGTGCGGGGGGGGGGGGATTACATCTGTAAATCATTTTAATGACGCCTCTCCTCTGCATTAGGGGGCAGCCAGGAGGCCAAATAAACAGTGTGTAATTAGAGCTGGGGAATGGGAAATAGAAATGGCGAGAGAGCTGGGGCAAGGGAAAGTCATTTGGTAAAGTAAAGGATTGGAGCAAGAGACCTTTGGACAATAATGGTTATGGCTCTCATTATATGGTGCCGCTGTTAAGAAATGAGACCTGACAAGGTCTGTGCAACCGCTGAAGAGGATGATGAAGCTGCAGGCGGCCCGCAGCGGTGACGTCAGTTAGCATTGCGATGATGATGGCGATGGCGGTGGAGGTGAAGGCAGTAATGTAAGACATCATCCTCCCGGGCGGAGGATGATGGTGATGAAAATACTAGTCTAATGTTGATTATGATGGTTGGAATTATGATTACAGTAATGGAGGTGAAGATGAATGTGATGACAGTGTCATGCTTGGCAGTGCTGTCAGTTCTGCTAATTAGCCATCCATCCGTTTTCTATAGCCACTTATCCCGTGCAGGGTCACAGGAGGGAGAGAGCCTCTCCCAGCATGCATTAGGTGAGCGCTGGGAGGTATATCACAGGGTTATCACATACACTATAGTCATACTCCCATATTAACAGCATTTCCAATCACATGAAGTAAATTTCTCCGGACTGTTGGAGAGAAGCAGAGCCCCTGTGCCTTCCTGCTCTGCTAATTATTGTAAGCTAAATTTGAAATCTGTTTTCAGCTGCTCCATATAATTGCATGCCTGAGAAGTTGGTGTGCTCTCTATGTTCAGTACAAACTGAGCAGTACATCCACACCTGCACAAAAGTAAGGAAGGAAGCAAAATGTTACAGTTTTCTCCTAACAAAATCATCTTTTAGTCTATAAGTAGAGCTATATTTCAACATTATTACTTGTGGATTGATATATGGATTTTTGTTTGTTCTCTCATTTCAATCAGTTAGACCATGAAATGTCAGGAAATTGTGAAAAGTACCCCATCACAAGCTTCAAAGCTTCAAATTGCTCCTTGAAACCAAAAATATTCAACTTTCAAATGATATAAAACAGATGGAAAAGCATGTTGTCAAATATGAAATTCCTATACCTGCAAATGTAACAACAGATATTTTAAATGTTTATATTAAAATATTTTGTGATTAATTATCTCTCAGCCAATCTGTGGTTCAACTAATCATTTCTATTTTATATTGATCTTGATAAATACAATGTACTTAAAGATATAGGTACATGATTTTATATTATATTACATTAGAATAGTTATTGTTTGAAATGATTCTGCCTGTCTAGGAGGCTCTGAGACGATTTCTTCCTAAAACGATTATGATGTAAAACAAGGGTGACAAAATCCACCGTCCTCTTTCTGTGCGCTGAAAATGGCTTCAAAGTTCAGCTGAATCTAATGTGAGGCTTTCAGCAGTGAGATGGGAAATCAAGAAGTTATCTTCGAGAGGTTACGTTCCAATGTCGTCGTAGTACAAAATTCCTTCTTTGTGTTTCCCCAGATGGTGTTTCTTTGCTGAGCTTAAGTTCAGGAACAATAACAAAAAAGAGGGAAGTATTTTTTTGGGCTATTTTATGACTTTATTGGACAGCTGACAGAATAGAGAGATACAGGGAAGGACATGCAATGCGAGTGCTCAGACAGATTCAAACCGGAGACATTGCGCTTCATGGTTTAACACCTTTGGCCACAAGGCTGCCCTGGAGGGAATTTTATACTAAAGACACTGTAACTTTTGAAGACGACAACTTGGTTTGTCCAACTCAAAATGCTGATTTGAGTGAATGTTGTAGTGCAGTTTTCTCGTCGCACCACTTTCACTGAAACCAGCGCCAAGGATCCTTGGAAAACCACTTACTACTACTTACTTACAACTAATAACTTTCAACATGCATGTGGGCTGTAAAAGAACAAGTGTGGGTGAAAAGGTACCATTTCATGCCAGCAATCATGAGCTGTCACTCCTGTGAGTGGTTGCTGGCAGTGATGAAACCAGCATTTCTTATGATGCAGTAGAGTAATTGCTGTCCTGGAGGAAATGACAATTACGGTCAAGCCGCTGATATAATTTCAGGTGAAGCCCATGTAAAGCTTCAGTACAGCGGTTGTGACAACGGCGCGGCGTGGGCACATGTGATGCAACGCCGAGCATTTGAATGCGATTTTAATTTTGTTGTATGTCATAGATCAGCTCCCATTTTATAAAGGCTGTCCTCTCACACGTGTTGACAGTGGCTCTGTAAGTAATTCTATCATTACCACAGCGCTAACACTGATAATAACAAAAATGAACTGTTACGTTTGCTGTCATCAATCATCCCACAGGGCCTGAGGGATTGCCCTTTGTCGTTCCTGTCTGACCTCCGCCTCACACTTCCACCAATCCATAATTCATGCGGTGTGTAGTAGCTGCTGGATGGTGATACTGAGATGCTATCAGCTGTACACGGACGGCTGTTTGTTTTGCTGAAGAGCTGCATATAAATGAATGCGGTTGGGAAGGAAAACCATAGGCTTATTTAAGGTGCAACGGATGCTGGCTCCGGAGTGAATGAACGGAAAGAGGAACAGAAGGATGGGAGGGAACCAGGTGGAGAAGTGTGACAGGGTGCACTCAGCTGATGCATAGGTGTATGGGCTTTGTATGTGAGTGCGCGACTGCAGATGTGTTTTAACGGCTTGGGGAAGATGAGGGGGGATTTGTGTGAAAGAGTAAATAGATGAGAAGAGGGGAACTGATGAAGGTGTGTGTGTTTCTGTCTCCCATAAGCGTGTCAGTGTGTGATTACTCTCTGACCTGTCGCCTCTGGCTCCATGTCTATGTAGACCCTCTCATTTGCACCACACACACACACACTCTAAAACGTACACACTCTTCTAAATCCAATGCGCGAATCCAGCCAAGGGCCACGGGGCAGGCAGGCAGGCAGGAAATGCACCTCAGAGACACAGAATATCGCTCTTGCTCCCTCTTTTTCACTCTCTGATCTCTCCCTCCCATGATTTCCCCTCCTCTTTCCTCCTCTCCCTCTCTCCTAAATCCTCATCTCCATATTCATAGACAGAGGGGCTCTTTAAGAGGGCTGCTATCTGAAATGGGCCGGCAGCACCTCTTGTTTGTGGCTCTCCAAATGGAGAAAAGCCATTTCCTCTTCCTGTCAAGCATGGAGGTATACTAGTCCGTGCATGCATGTGTATGTGCATGCACATCTGTGGGGTGCGACTATGTTTGGACGGAGAGTTGCGTTGTCAGGCAGTTTCACAGACTTATAGAGTCGGAGCAGGCCAACTGTTGGAAGCTAAGCCTCGCTTCCACTTTTACAATCGCGCTTCTCGTAAAAGTCTTAAACTGCAGCAGTGCCGAAGAAGTAGGGAAACACAGAAATGCGGCATCAAAGGCAGAATTAACAAGAGAGGAGAAAGTAGACTTTGTAGTTTGTGGTTTCTGTTAAAATTCATATGACTGCTCACATTAATAAGAAAAACAGTGAGTGAAATTCCTTGCAGTTTTAAAACCTCATATTTTATACAGCTCTGCAAAGCATGATTGATGGCCTCTTGTTCGGTGATGGATTGCCTGCGCAGGCTGAATAAGATGTTTCCCGAGTTGTTTTCTGTGCTGTTTGTATATGAATGGGAGTGAATGACATCACATTAAAGAGATGCTAAAAAGGATTGAAAGAATGATAAAACTGAGCACAAACTGAAATAAATAATCTTGCATGAGGCTTTTGAGCTCCATTTGTGTGTGCCGGTGTGGCTCAAACATAAATATAACACAATATAATTGTATTTCATTCAACGCTGGAACATTCTCATGATGAAAAGTCTATAAATAACTCTTCATTACCAATATGCATAATTGCATTAGCGGAATGAATCAAATTCATGTAACGCTGTCATCACAACACATCCATCTGCAGTCAAATGATGCAACCCCGTTGTACAGTATTTTCTCATTTATAATGAATGAACATATGAACGCTAGACTAGAGAGCAATTCAGCCTAATCTTAGCGCCCGAGGGACGGGGAGAAGTAAGAGGAGAGCAGAAGGTGAGTAGAACAACAGGGGTGCAAAAATGAATTTTAAATTGTGCGAGCCGGCGAGTTGTGAAGAGTCAAGAGTTTTCTTCGCCTACTTCCACCTTCCACCCGTGTTTTATTTCTTTCTCATCTTCGCTGTATTTGTGATGCAATCGAGGGCAATGGCTGCTTTACTTAGAGATTCATCGAGTCATCATGAGAAAAAAAAATAACGGGTGACGGAGGGTGGCTTTCTCTTTCATTCTCTGTATTTTTTCCTGTCTCCTTTGTGCAGATTGAGTCCACCTCTGTTGGATCAAAGGCATGATGTTGCATTAATGGTACGTCGCACGTTGGCTCGTGTCTAGCCATCCCAGAAGTACTTGCGCGTTTGGCTCAGAGTCAGGTTACTGCTTCACGGAGTCAAATGTTTGAAGCTTTTGTCTCTTAAATCCTAAATCCCACAGAGCTTTAAGCAGAATCTGGGTGGCTGAGGGCTGCCATAGATTTTGGAGGGCCTGTTCTATTGCTGAGACAAACAGGTGGATAAATTGATACAAGGTTGAAATATAAATGCACGCGTAGGAGAGATGGATGTGTCGATGATTATTATGATTCATCTCTGTCTCTTATCTAATGTTCATAGACAACTAATTTGCATTAGCACATATGTTTAATTAATAAAATATGTTTTTAATCAGCATAATGAGAAAACTTTTCTATTGACAGATTTCATTTGTTCCCCCACAACATATGCTCCTGGCGACTACAGTGTGATTAACAGTTTTGAGGTGATGAGCAAACCAAGCGTTTGGTTAAAGTTAAGGGCACATTTTTGTGTTTAAACTTTAAACAAGACTAGACGCAGGATGCTAGCAGCTGTGTTAACACGCTGGTATAATGTTTAAAATGCACATTACCTTAATTTATCATGTGTAGCGTGCTAACGTGAATTAGAACTAAACACAAAGTAGGCTACAGGTTAACAGGAACTGATGTTTAGCTTTAGGGGTAGGCCTATTTAACCATAAACCGAAGTAGTGCTATTAGTAGTAGTCTTAAAGGGATTACCAAAGTTTTACAATTCATCCTGTGGTGACCCTGAATGTTTGTACAAAAGGTCACGGCAAGTAGGAAAACTACGGTGGCTGTAACGTGCACTAAAAATGAAAGACGCTCCATTTAGAGCTAGCCAAATTTGTCTGTTCTGCGCTACCGTGGAAACGTACGGTCCAACATGGCGGACTCTGTGGAAGAGGACATGTGGATATAAATGGCTCCTTCCAAGGTAACAAAAACATCTTATTTCAGGCGATTATACACAAATGAAAATATTAGTTATGTGTCACAGTCCATGTGTGCTGTATTCTGTAACCAGAGCAGTCTAAACCTTCCACACTGGGCCTTTGAAACTGTGGAGTGCATCCTGCATGCCAAGTCTTATGCGGTCAAAGGCCTCTGCTTTGTACACCCAACCACCCAACCTGACTTCCTCCCTGTGACCTTTTGTGCTGTATAAGCATGTCATACTCTCTGGATTAGAAAAAAAAAGAAATGCCAGTGAATGTAATCCATGCAGTGGACACACCTCCTTTAAAATAACATTCACTTGGGAATAAGCATTTCATAGACGTCAATGTCGCATGATTGAACGACCGGAATAAAGCACGGTCAGTTGATCAAACAAAAGCTATGAGATTTTCTCTTCAACCTGTCAACACGTTATTGTGCGAGGAAAATACTTTCGCACCTGAGGACAGGGTAATGAAGGTGTTATCCATCATCAGTCACAATTCTAACTACATGCCTACATGCGAGTGAGTGATTGGCAGACGCGCAGGGATAATGACATACATGCCATGCATTTCTGTGCCGTGTGACAGGATTTGATCGCAACTGTTGTTGAAAATGGGCACGTATCAGCAGGTGGACATGATGTGACTTCAGTCCGCGCCGGTTTAAAGCATTCATGTGCTGTGTGCGTCTGTGTCTCAAGGTGGATCCAGCTCCAGTTCCAAAGAACCTACTTCTTACCAGACCTGTAAAACCAGTCTCATCAGTCATTGAGTCACACACAGCCCATATAAAACGACGCACCCATACGAGGATGTGTGAGAACTGTCTTTTATGCCAAAAACTAGAAACATAAGAAATATAAGGGCAGGCACAAACACGCGTACACACCCACTGTCGCAAACGCTGTACATTTATCCTCATTTACTCCTCCTGCCTTCCCCTCCTACTCCCACTTTCTTCTCACTAATCCTTTTTTTTTTTTTCTCAGTGTTCTCTGTGGGCTGATTTTCTTCCCCCCCACAATCCTTCTCTTTCCTCTCTCCCCAATCTTTTCATTTTTAACTTTTCCCTTGTTTATTTCCCCTGCCTTGCTCCCTTTTCTTCCCTATCCCTCCTCGCCTGCCTCCTGTCTTTTCTCCTTCCACCTGCTCTCATTTCTCTTCCTGGCTCATTTTCTCCTTCTCCTCCTGTCTCCTAGTGTATCGCTGCAGACTCGTGTAGTCAATTATCCTTTCTGTTAATGAGCAGATAAATCTAATTGCGCTCTCCTTCAGTGCCGTCGGCGTCTCTCTTCTCTGCCTTTCTAAGCCTGCAGGATGCGCATCACTCTCTTCCCTCGTCATTTTTCAACCTTTCCTCCAAACAGTGGCACTATTCCTCTTTTTTTTCCCCCCTCTCTTGTGGCTTCTTAATGCTTACATTGATTTGACTTGGTCTTCCTATTGGTTTACCGCTTGTGTATTTCATGTCAGGACTGTTTATGTCTTCCCGCTGCCCTGACCTTTTCTTTCACCACACCTCCTAAACTTTCACCTCGGCTGACCTTCGCTCCCTCCTCTGCACACTCTGTCACTCCTCTTCTTCTCTCCGCTTCACTGTGACCAGTAGTTTAAGGGGGATGATGGACTGTGAAGGGCTGGTGGTCATAGGGATTGATAGCGGCAGAGAGCACGGGTGGTTTACCTTCTCCACTCATGGGGTCAGCTCGCAATCTTTCCACTATTGACAGATTTTTATAGTCTCTCCCACTTCACAGTCACAGACTGAAGCACAAACTAATTAATGAGCTGCCTCTGTTAGGCTACTTTTTTTTCCTTTTTTTTTTTTTTTTAGCAACAATAGCCACAGAACAGAAACAAACACAGAGGAGGAATGGCATTGTTAATAGAAGTTTGTTTTTAATTATAGACTAATTATAGATTATAGTTTGTTTCATGTAGACTCACTTAGTAGTCAGCCAACCAGTGAACTACTGACCAGTGTTGGGGGAAATTCTTTACCAAAGAGGAAATGAAACACATGTTTTGCGAAATGAGTTTAAATTGTGAATATCTGAGCTGGACGAATTGAACAATTAGCATCATTTGATTGACAGAAAATTAATTGGCTGGAATTTTTATAATTATTCACCTTTATCTCTTTAGACCCCAGTGGAATTCTAAAAAGTGGCTGCATTTTATTGAGGGCCCTCTCTCAAATGAGCATTTTTACGACTTAACAAACGTCTCAACCTCAAAAACGGAAAGAATTTGACAATCAGTTTCATCACAATTACAACTTCCTTTGTAATTTCATAGTATGTTGTATAACTGGGTTTTTTTTTTTAGACCGAGTATGATTCAACACCTAAAACAACATCAGAATGAAAATGAAACTCTTGTAAGTGTAATCTGTTCTCATAAAAACAAACAGCAGTGCAGCTAAATGAGAAAATGTGTTGGACTGTTGTATAAGCAATATGCAGACCTTAGACTCTGGTAAATTATAATGCCTGTTTGTCGCTGCTTTCTGACTTTTTATACACCAAATAAGAAGAAGTTGAACCAGGAAAATAAACAGTAATTAATCGCTTTTTAGTTGTTGCAGCACTAATTCCTTTAAGAAATCTCTCCCTTGGGTCAGACACTCAAGTTTCATTTTCATTATGAACGTTTAATCGTCTTTAGTCCATCTTTTCTTGACTGCTGATCTGTTTCTACTCTGAAATAGCCATTCAAGGCTTTCCTCTGTTAGTGACCATACAATAAAAATATTTGCTTTTTGCATGGACATAATGCTTGTTATCACAATACAAGTAAAATATATATATACTGAAATTGGTAACACTCGGCAACACTGATCCTTGCTCACTTTAATGCTCTGCATGAGGTTCATTTTTGCAGCTTTATTTCCTCTTAGTGCAGTGAGCAGCGCACCTCCCCGCTACAGTTACAATAGGGTGAAAACTGATGTGTCAACACTCCATAATGTATGTGAAATGTTGGCAGAGGAGGCGTCTTATTGACATAATTGATGTCGCCGGATGGCAGGGTGAGTGTAATAATAGACATTACACAGTAGTAGCAAACAGCATGGAGATAGCTCTGAATCAGCTTGCTGTGCTGTGCACAGGGGTCAGCATGAAATATCAGTTACTGTCTCACTTTGATACAAAGTTGGCGAGGAAAGCATGTTAATACTGAGGAATGCTCATGCCAGAATTCAAACCTGGTACCACCAAACAGGATAGATGGGTCAGTATTACACTGAAAGACTTAATGTGCTGTGCAGCCGCATAAACAAGCCAAGCCTGTATAACAGCAGTGCACTTGGTGCTTGATTTGTCAGTGTTTGGTTCTATCAATAAAACTATTAATAAGCCATAGATCGTAACAAGCTTGTTTTAGTTTAGTCAGCATGGCAAAAGGTTCTGTCTGACCGATGTTTTATTCTCCAATTTAGCCAACACGGTGGCACAGTCTCAGGCATCATGGTTGCCAACTCAAAATTAGTGCTGATCCAAAAATCTGACAGGGCAGATGTCATACTTGAAAGTGTTATATTTGCTACAGCCGTCGCTAAAACTGTATTAAAGACTGTAGGAAATCCCCCAACTTTTTTTTTTTTTTTTTTGCAGCCACACAAAGAAACTGGCAACGACAGCCACGCTTCAATATGTCCCCTCAGAAACCTCACGTCTGTGGTTTTCTGTCTCCGAGCAGATAGCCGTAAGGACTTCCTGCAGTGCTGAGCGAAAAAAAAGAAACTCAACAGATTCTGCCAATGGAGTAACCAGGGGGAAATATATCAAAAATCCCCTTCAGACTTTCACAATTGATGAAATTCTGATCTATGATTGCACAAAGTATAAAAGTACCAGCAGGGTATACCGCGTATTTAACTCATAGACTGGCTCTACATTCATCATAAGGTATTATGGAAAGGGCTAAAATAATCTTTAAGTGTAATGTGCCATAACAACGCTGTCAAAGCAATGTATGTGTTTCATTACGCTTTGTGCAGGTACACTAGAATAGCACTGGCAAGGCAACCGATTTTTATTTTGTGCTGGCAGGAATTTAGTCTTGGTGATGTAAGTGATATACATGATGTCCCAGTATTTGGAAAGCCAAAGAGTGCTAAAAATAATCTGTCATAACCGTGATGGACCTGTGAGGGGTTCAGAAAGGCATAAACACACACACGCACACACGCAAGGGAGAGAAGACACGGCGCAGCACTGCCAAAACTAGATTGAAATTATATTTCACATAATTCATACTCATGCATACACAAACATCAAAGGAAACGACTATCTATAGCCAAACACAGATGCATAAAAATGGGCACATACACGTTGGGACATGGGAAGATAAAACATTTCTCAGACATGCGTGCATTGCCGCTGAAATTCAGAAATTGATACGGAAACGTGGACCTGCTGTGCATGTACACAGTGGGGTGCGGAAAATTAAGCAAAGAATGGAGGGAACATCACACACAAGCGCACACACAGCAAGACCAGAGGGAATACAAACAAGACAACGATGAGCCATCATATGGTGTCATCGAGCTGTGGGATACATTTATGTACAGATGATGTGCGTCTGTGTACATTTAATTCAAGTGTAAATGTAATGTAGTATCAAAGCGTACTGGAGAAGCTTTTATCTGTGCCCGTCTTTATGTGTCAGTGAACAAAAAGTGTGGAACGGTGTGTGTTTGCGAGAGTGACTGTGTGTACTTGCACGGCGGGTCAGGTTTAGTTCATTTCCACCTCATCTACCTCGAGCTCATTGTCCCCCGCTGAGCCAATCAGTGTCCTCCGAGACAACCTATGTCTCCAGCAGTTCCCTGAGAGCCAAGCTCGGTGATGAACGAAAGCCTGGTCCACACGAATTCACACCTGGGTACATTCAAACACGCACGCACGCACGCACACACACGAATAGACATACAGAATTCAGACTTGCTTGAGTCTCCCGGTTGGATGGGCTCTTTTCTCATCACGGCGGAGCCCTGTGGGAAGGGAGAAGAGGGGGATAAGGATGGTTGAGTAATGATAAAAGGGGGAGTCGAGGCATAATTTGCAGCCGCACCCATTAAGTGGTGCTGCTGTCATCAAACGCAGCTCCCATCAGGAGCCAGCCAATCTTGGCGAGCCCGCACACAGTACATGTCGGTGGCACGGCCTCTGGCTGCCTACATCAAAGATGGTCACTCTTTCAGAGTGGGTGGCCATGCTGGTGGAGCTGCCATCCTGGGCTTTGAGACTCATTTGCCACCTGCTGGCACATTAAATGCCAAATTAGAAAGCCTGTTGTTTCATCAGAAACCTGCAAGTGTGACGTTTGTTCTGTAAGGAAGAAAACTTGGGGCTGATTACAGACGGCAATCAGAGCCCTTAGGTGTTCTTTTTCAGGGCATGAGCGAAGCATTAAAATCTTAAGTGATAATTCCCCTTTTTTATCCCGCGAAATATGAAATATTCCTGCCTGAGGGTAGGGTTACATAAAACTGCGTTGCATAGTTTGGTTTTAAAGTGAAATTCATGAAAACATCATTAGTTTAGTCTCTCAGAGTGCAAAACAAAGCAGAACTAGACCAAGCATAATAAATAAAATAAAATGCATTGCCAGTAGTCCTTTTTATAATTCAAGTTTTTTTTTACCTTGGAAGTGTAAAAACTCTGGTAAGAGTCCAAACCGGTGACCTGAAAAGCAACCGACACAGCCACATTAGTGGCCGCAGTGATTCTCATCGCTTCCTCGCAGGAGACAGGCACATTTCATTTCTGCTCTCTTATTGGAAAGCCGTCAGATGTGATTGATTCCATTGGAAGATACACCTCGATAATATTGATCACCTGCCCTGCCTTGGGCAACATTCCCTCCACTAACAGTGAGATGAAATCTGCTGCAAACAGCTCAAAGCCAATTTTATCCAAGCCAAGTCCTTGTTTGTCTTGGGAAGAACAAGAAGCAGCAGACTTGACAACAAGAATCTTCAAGGGTCTCCAAGGAAAGGAGTTTTTTTTTTACAGATTTTTACATTTTAATGCTGATAAATTCGACAAAAAAAAGTTAGGCAAAGGAGGGTTTGTAGTATTTATAGATCGGCGTGGGTGTCACCTCTTGGAATAAGTGAAGACTTTTTTTTCGCTCTTCATATTGTCCGTCCGAGTCATGCTGCCGGTAAGGTGAGCGTATGGGAGCCTATTCATTATGCATAGGATGAGGGTGCTACTGGACAGTCATGCAAATGTGATTTATAAATAGCAACCGTTGGCAAAAAGGATGACGTTTGGTTCTCAGCTATCTCAGGTGTAGCTGCTGAAATCAGTGAGAGGTACTTGAGCTAAATGATTCTGACCACTACCAGGTGTATAAATCCATATTTTGCAGGATGACTTTGATTTAAAATCCCTGTTATTATAGCTAATGCGATCTGGCAGCAGCAGGGAGAAAACAATTCATTATGTGTCTGACTATTCTTAGTTTTGCCTTCACCTTTATGAGACGTGATGAAATATAGCAGATCGTGAAATATAATGAAAAGACTTGATCTGTGAGAACCGAAAAGCAGAGTAGCTCATGCACGACGAAGCTTGTGAAATGAATTTGGAAGGGGAAAATGAGGCACTTTAGGAGTGGAGAAGAGCTGATTAATGGTAGGGAACAAGTGTGATTGATTATACGATGAAGTTAATCTTTTATTTCCCTCCTACTCTCCCCCATCCCCCCTCCCCTTCACAATAATGCCCCCCCTCCTTCACTGACCTCAACACCTCTGTGACTGTTTCAAGCTTCTTTTTTTTTCCGAAAACACTCGGATGCGTGATTATCTCCGCTCGCTGCTCTCCAAATCAAATGCCGATCACCGCGTGCAGCTGACGGAACGGCACAGAGATGCACAGCTGTGTCTTTTCCTCTTAGGCAAAATCAGTGTTTCTCCCATTATGCACCCCCCCCCCCCAAAGTATAAGTCAGGAAAGATTAAAAATAAGTTTAAAAAAGTGAAACAAAGGAAACATTTGTGGGTTGTCTTGGAATTAAAGCAGAAAATTTGTTTTCTTTTTTTCATGGCTTAAAATGTTGTTGTCTTTTTTTGAAAATATCACAGTTCACTATGTGGCAAAGCAAACGTTGAGACATTTGTATTGATTCTAATCAGCAGCCTTATTAAACTCCCTGCAGGAGTATATCTTAAGATCATTTCATATTGATTGGCAAAAGTCTTACTTGCTCCACCTTCTAAGACTGCGGTGTTTCCGACGGTGAAAGAAGATGTAGAACGGGATGTCAGATTCCAGATAATATAATGAAAATCCAGCCTGTCTTGAGAAGCTTAGGCTCTACAGACGGAGCTCCATCTGCCAACATTTCCACTGTTTTTTTTTTCTCACCAACAAATCTAATTTGGAGATATTGTTGCTATGAATTCCTTTTGATGTAGACTTCCAACTACCAGGAACGAGAACAAGGATTTCTATACTAAATAGGCTTGTGCATTTATTCATCACTTAGGCTGAACTTGTACAAATGGATCAGTATTATTACAGAATGTTTGCAAAATGGTATGTACGTTGGTGGTCTAGCTTGTCTTCAGCAGACAACCTACCTTGTTACCAACCTTGTAATATCCTGAGGGGGGAATAAGAGCATCGGTGCAGGAAGTGTGTTTGTAAGCATTATCTCCTGGCTCAGTGGTAATTATTCTTGCATTCAAATGGTTCAGTTCAAATGACTAAAGTGTGAATTCGTGCGCATGTGTGCAAAGAAATGCTCCTCAGGGGGAATGAAGACAACAGAGTTTGTCAGAGAGAATGATGAACTGTTGCTCTGTAGGCGGAGAAAACACCGACTGGTCGGCGTGGAGGCGCAGAGTGCTGGTTGGTTAGTCAGTCTGCTGGGTCTGACTCTGCAGCCTTGACAGCCACACGTGGGCCTACATCAGTTTTCTCCTGCGCGTCTTACCCTGACTGATTGATCGTGATGACACGTCTTCTCCTGTGTGTCTCGTCTGTGTGGTTACATTGTGCTTTATGGCAGCTGCAGTCAGAGTCAAAGGCTGTGGGCCTTGCATCATAGCAGGAGATTTTTTGGCTTGTAAAACCTAGTATTCCTGGAAATGGCTTCAGTGAAGTAGGCTTTATTTTAGCAAATAAATATGACAAAGCACAAGGACCAAAGCGGTAAAAGGATTGTGGAGGTAACATTAATAGGAAAAGAAAATGATAAAAGCCAAGGGGCTTATAAAACAACACGCTTAAAAAATAATGGAGGGGGAAAAAAAAGAAATGACAAATGCACTGCCGAACCGGGCAGAGAAAACAAATAGACAACAAAAGCTATCCAAGTAGAAATCGCTGTGGATATTTACTCAATAAAAGAATCTTCACAAATTAAACAATGCTGGCAAAATGAGGAAGTAAAAACAAAACAAAAACAAGAAGTGAATGTCTCCTAGCTTCATATTTCTGTTTTAGGTGAACAACCAGAGAGGTTTTTTTCATATATATATATATATATATATAAAATAAAATATATATATATATATGTTCATGCATTATCCATGAGTAGATTAAAGTGACTGAGTCAGATTGTTGCTAGAGAAACACATCAGTAAGACACACGGACGTTGATCGACATCTTAGATGCTGTGGGGACTGAACCTGTGGACTTGTGCATGCAGGTGGAGTCTCTCTAACCATTACGTCATCTCCATTTTCTCCACAAAATAACCACCTATGTTAAAACAAAGATAACACGACTGTGTGAAAAGAACAGGAAATGACAGCCGCGATGTGGCTCGGGCAAAAAAAACAAATCTTTATACCAGTCCGTCCGAACAAACTAAATTGTATAGGTTTCCTGCTGAGCACATTGTTTCAGACAGTACTTATCTGGAAACTTGCTGCCAGATCAAAGTCATTGCCTGAAATGAACAATTGAAAAAGGAAGCTTTTTTTTTTCCCCTCCCAGAATAAAATGAACACGCTGCATTTACATTGATGGATTGTGGCTGCAGATTGACAAGATTGTCTGTCAGCAGGATGTTTGATGGAGTTCCAAAGTCAGTGTATTCCTCTGAGATTCTGAAAACACAGACATAGTCGCTCAGAAAATACACACATCCGAATATATCAAAAATAGAATTGCACCACACTGAATGACATAGGTGGGTCAAAAGTAGAGCAAGAAAAATGGTAGTGATAAACAAGAAAAATACATTCAGTGACCCCTGTCTTCCTTCAAGCTGATCTTTGTTTTCCCTCTCGTTCGTCTTTTGAAGTTAAACTTACTCAACGGCTCCAAAGTTTTCTTTGGGCATTCAGAGCCACGCGTGAGAGCAACGCTGTTTCAGACGGCCGGGAACGTCTGCTGAATTACAGAGGCCGTTAAGACTGTTAGTCTGCCGTTTCAAGTCGGCGATGGATGCTCCTGCACTGCTTATAAGCTAAGCCAGGCTATGACAGGTAATCACTATTATGCCTGCGTTTCCATTTGGGTTACTGATCACAGCATAAAAACCCATAGCCCTGATTTGTGTGTGCTATAAAGCCCAGGGAATGAAATGAGAGAAAAAGTGAAGTGGGATGTGGGAATGGTGTTGAGAAGGGTGGAGAGATGGAAAGATATAAGTGTTAGAGGAGGTGTGATAATGAAAGGATGGAGGCAGGGATGTATGGAGATGGAAGGCGGGGGGGTGTCTGAAAACTATTCTCATATGGAGATGTGGAGATTGGACAGGAGGGTGAGAGACTGGAAGAATGACAAGTGTGTGGGCCAATCAATAAGATCCTGTCAGGCAGATGGCAAATTGGAGAGTGGCGTGACACTGAGACAAATTGACACAATCAGATCTACGAAGATGAACACTCGTTGGAGGAATGCGTGCGCGGGTGCATGCGTGTCTGCGTGTGTGACGCGCAGGAGACAAATGGCAGAATCAACACACACGCACGCACGGACGAATGAGTGGTGGCGGTGGCGGGGGTGGAGATAATGTGAGAAATGGGGATGGAAAGGGAGAAAAAAGAGGCGTCTCTCGGAGTGGAAAGAGGAAACGAGAGGACAGCACGTGGGAGAGGGAAGCGAAGGTGTGTGTGTGTGCGCGTGTGCTTGTGGTTTAGAACAAGTGTATAGACCATAACCTTAAATCTGTCAGCGTCGGGGCCAATATTCTCCTCGTCTGTCCTTGTGTCACTCACACATTTGCTTTCCATCTCAGTCTCACAAGCATCCCTCTTTGCAATTGCGCATTAATTTTTCAGTGTCAATCTGGCTTGTGCCCTCAGCCCTACTATCTTCTCCACTCTCAGCTTTTCTCATTTCTTCACCACTTTTCTCAGTTCCCATATTTTTCTTCTCACTTTCAGTATTTCTTCCCTTTGGATTTGTTTTGCCGCTGCATGCCTTTGGTAATGTGTGTGTCTGAGTGCCTGTTTGTACCCATTCAGCTCAAGTTTATTCAGTCAGCACCATTTGTCTTTTTTGTTTGTTTGTGAGCGAGAGATAGATAAATATAATTAGACAAATGAAATAGCGCCTTCCCTGTTTTATCTCTCTTTGCTCTCTCTCTGTTGGGGCGCAATCCATCTCTGGCTCCTTCCTTCCGTTGCCCCTTTTACCCTTCTCTGTCTTCTCCCCCTTGTTTTTTCACCCCCTTCCCATCCCGTCTCTTGCTCCCTCCGTCTCTTGCCCTAACGCATTTTCATTTGGGCTGTGAAAGTTGCTGTTTGAATAGGCATATTTGTCCTGCTTAATAGCATACCTCCTTGCTCACTATGTGATTTAGCTCCTTGGCCTTATCTCGTGCAAACACAACCACTTCTTTCTATATCTGGGGGCTTCTCACACTCTCTCTCTTTCACTCCCTGTATTTTTTTTTTCCTCCTGCGTGGCTCTCGCCTTCCACCCACACCTCTGGCCATTGCAACGCCCCACGGCTTTATCGAAATGGCGTAGAAAAAAAAGGGGGGGGGGGGCAACAATCGTGCGTTTTGTATGACTAGATATGATAACGGTAGCATTTTGCAGGTTACATCATTGCGGGCCGCTGTTAGCCATTTATCTAATGAGCGGCAGGTAACTGAATGCAAAAATTCATAAATCTTCTTCAAGTGTTTGATTTCCATTTGGGGTTTTTTATTTGCACTAATCTGACCTCATTTTACAATTACATTTTATCTGACAACATGAAGCATTTGAGCCTGACCTTTTTAGATGGAATGTAGGTGGGGAGGGGATGGAGGGGCGGGGGTGGGGTGGCGGAAAGAAATTTGCTGCTCTCACCTCCTACAAATCATCACCAAGGTTACATTCCCCCAGCTACTTGGTGTTCAGTACCAGAAGACTGCAGTTGTACTTGGGAGCTCCCTGGTGTGGCTGTGTGAACTGTGAATGTGAATGAATATATATATATATATGGAGCAGCTTCACTGAGAAAGACCCCCCCCCCCTGTGTTCTGTAGTGCTTAGAAGGTATATACTTGGGTTTACTTGGGTTATCTACTACAGTACATTGCTGTAAATATCAAAATGATTATTTATACAATAATGCGTGAAATGAAACAGAAAGAAAATCCTACCCTGGTGATCATCTCTGAGCGGATAGCTCATAGCCTGCTCATGTTTTATCTACAATAATGCTGCTTACTATGTTTGACAGAGCATGTTTTGTTTTTCTCCTCTCAAATGTCAGTGGTTTTCTAACAGGAAACTCTTTCTGTGTCAGAAATATCACAGAGGCAAACATGGAGCCATTCCCCAGGAGAGAGATGCTTCCAAAACCCAATTACATTGTCCTTCCAAAGCATCAGTCAGCCACTGCGTGCATCTGCACGAACGAGAGGCACAAGCCAGACTGTTGTTCACAGATCCGAGAGAACACGCTGCTCTTTTCGTTTCGTGTCTTTTGAGTTTCACGAACCAGAAAGAAGGGGAATTCAGTTTGAGCTTCTTTTGTTCAAACGTCTTCTTTCTTCAAACGTGTCCAACTAACCTTTGCCAGTCCTCTGGTTTAAGCACCTCTGCTTATGTCGTTTATGAGATCGAATTTTGAGGCGCAGCTGTGCGTGAGTGGGGGGGGGGGATTTACAGATGTAATGAACACAGACGTGCACAAATGTCGAAATGCGCTGCAAAACACACACGCAGCGGACAAACAATACACGCATACATACGCAGGCACTCATAAGCCCCAACACAGACTTCATACAAGATGACTTTCGTGCACGTACACACGCATTGACTTGATTTCGGCGACACACAAATAAAGACTTATCCTTGTAGAGTTCTTATGCAAGCAGATTTACGTAATCAATGTCTGAGAATGTGGCTGTACTGTCAGTCTTTGTCTGCATGGGGAGCACTGGGAATTGTAGCTCTATTGTAGCACTCAAAGACTGATGTAAAGTGGGACGTGACCCCCTTTAGCCCAAATACTCTGTTTTTGGTTAAGTATGTTTGCGATTAAAGTTTTTGTGCCTATTCACGGAGAGTTTTTACAGTAAAAGACATTTCTTCTTTTTTAATGTTAAGGGGAACTTTCAGGTTCGGGTGTCAAGTTTCCACTTCTACTTTTGTTTTCTTCCAAGGCAAAAAAAAAAAAAAAAAAAACCTGTTTCATGTCCTTTTGTGTCCTTTTATCTTTGTTCCTTTTTCAAAGTGAATATTGAGGCAATCAAAGTGTCTAAAATACTTTACTGTTCGCTAAAGAGGAGGGCAACAGCTTAAGGTCACAGCTGCAAAATCAAGCGTCAAATTTGTTGCATTTTTACGGGAATAGCTGGTGAGAGTGTTTTTCTTTCGAGTGTTGTGTAATAGGCGGTGAATGACAAAAGGCAGGTTCTAACAGGTGCAGACTAACTAGACTTGTTTAAAATTAGACCTGCAAACTCTTAGTCACGCACTGAATATGATTGCTGGTGATATCTTCAAACAATCAGTTCATGAACGCCGTGAATATACGACATTGTATTGTGACACGGCACATATATTGGCACTTATGGGAAAAAGAATAATGCGCTGTCAGAAAAATGCAAACAAAGCCAACCCCGAGACGCGAGGCAACTCGTGTTTCCATTAACAATAATGTGTTGATTTGTGACATTTTTCCTTGAAGAGCACCTGGACAAATACCTAAACATGAAATATAAATGACTTTTCTATTAGGTAATTCTATTATGGTGACCTCGCCAACTGAGGAATTTGCAGTTGGAAACCAGCATCTCACGCTCTGTATAACCATTAAACCATCCGAGGGTAATTTGTTGCAGTTGTTTCAGCTTCTCGTAGCAGTCTGCACCTTCTCAGCTGCTCGTTTGGATGAACACTGGGACCTCTCGGTGCAGTTATTCAGTTACAGCTTTGCTGTCACCTACACAAATGGATCAAAGGAAGGGAGAATCACTATTCAGAGTATGAATACACCACTTGCCCAGGCAGCTTCGCAAAAACATTCAGAGGTCGGAGCCGGACCCGGAGAGTTGAAGGGGAAATCAAAAGGAAGTTGTTGTGACGCACATTACAATAAAACTTGTTTATCATGTCAGTAAGCTAATGATTAATGTGTGTGTGTGTGTGAAGGCTCTTTGTGTTAGTATAGGTGTGAATTGCATGCAAAGTGCAGCGGAGTGTCAGCGTTGTGATCCCACTTCGGCAATCTTAACTCCTAATTGTTGTCACAAATTGCTTATTCATATTCAGCGTTCTCCATTTCCCAGCCCCGTGTATTTGCATGTTCGTGTCACTGTGCTGCAGGTACGCTGCGTGTGGGCGTCCATGTCTGGCACCGAGCTGTTTCACTGTATGCCAGCTCACCAGTGTGATTTTTCTCGGGGACAAGGCTAGGTCATGTTTGTACTTGTTAGTTTCGGGAAGCTGGCTGTGAGTGTGTGCCAAAGTGTGACTCTGGGTAATTTAGCATGTGAACCTGTCTGTCTTGTTGACAGCGTGTCTGTCTCTCGTGTCTGTATCTGTCTGTGCAAATGCAGGAAAGTGACATTTTCCCGGGTGCTGCTGCTTGGATTTTTAAAATATAGATTGCCACCATAATGTAGTGAGAGTTTCTCTTTGGATGTAACTTAACATGATTAATCGTACGCCATCGCCAGAGCTGCCAAAACCATTGTTATTGAAAATATATAGTTCATCCTATATACAGCATCAACAGATTTATGGCATGCATGAGTCAGTAGAAGAGTGCTCAAACTATTAAAATTCTGTCATGTTATTAAATTAATTGATTTTATTGCGGACGTAAGGGTAGCTGAACAATCTGCAAGCGCACCACTGACATATTATTAACTTGGAGTCGTTACGGCTAAGAAACAGTTGCCTCCAGCAGACACAAAGCCACTTTGGTATTTATTTGGAGTCATGTCTCTGGCCAGCTGCCAAATATGTCCTTTATTTACTCTGTTTTTAGCTCTGTCTTCAGCAATTCCTGAAGGAAACATTTGTCTCTTTTGCTGATAACGGCGCCACTGAATGATCATCGCTAACTGATTCCTGTTTGGTGGTGGGTAGGTCATGTGCATTTGGTTTATTGGGGGCTTTTTTGTCGCTGAAAACAGCTGTGCGATGTTTCTGGAAATGAAGTGATGGTGACAGCAATGAGATTGAACCAGAAATAGAGAAGCTGCAGCCTTTGAGCTGAAAGATGCTAAAACAATGAAGAGAACTGCAGAGTCTGTTATTCATACTGTGTTAATCACAAAATGACTGATTATTGCAGCCTACAGACATGGACATAAAGATGATGTTTTATATACATATAAAATGTGATCAATTTACAGTTTTGATGACTAGCTGACATTATCAAATGGAGCTGGAATAATGACTCCGTTCTCTAAGCCTAATAGCACTGGATTTTGGACCTTGGATCCTTGGTTCTTGGATCAAAAGTTTATTTTTCCACAATTTTTTGACATCGCATGGACCAAATGATGACTTGCTAATGAAGAAAAATGTTAGCTCCAGCAACTACTATCAAGACATAAATCTCAAAATGTCAACGGCTGAACGCACAGAAGCAACTCGTGACACTTGTTGTGCATTCCTTCATTTGCAGTGACATGCATGTGTGTCTCCTTTACTCTGTATTTTAGGGGCCGTGTCTGTGTGCTACTTGTGTCAAGGAGAAAGTGTGTTTCTGTGTCAGACTGTCTGCCCGCATCAGTGCCAGATGTGTTGCGCTGGGTGTAAGAAGATGTGCCGCGGACGTATGTTTATTTATATTGCCCTGCATTTGTGTCAAAATGTCAGCCAGGATTAACGTCGCTGAGTAAACTGAGTGTTTAAGTACACTTGGGGTGAGTGTCTGTGTTCACTTAGATGGCTTTGAGTGTCACTGAAATTTAA
The DNA here is from genome assembly GCA_014281875.1 of Nibea albiflora. NCBI lineage: Eukaryota > Metazoa > Chordata > Actinopteri > Sciaenidae > Nibea > Nibea albiflora. The sequence continues at coordinate 18,878,282 of CM024804.1, read as the reverse complement.
TGTCAGAAAATCTGTTTGGATCAAAGTCCTTTTTTTTTTTTTTCATTTTAATGAACGTGTGCATGGAGACGATGTTATGTCTTCCTATTTTTATCTGTTTGTCCTGTCTCTCTCTCTCTCCGTGACAGTGCATGAGTTATTGCTGATGCACGTGTGCATGTGCTGCGCGCGTGTGCCTGCGCGGCTGTGCACTAGTTCCACGCGCACCCACTGCATCGACACACCACAGTAAATTGGTAGATTAGTACATGAGGTTGTGTGTGTGCAGACTCAGAGGCCTGTGTCTCCCTGCTGTTCATTAGACTGTCTCTCCGTCTGGCTATGTGTCCTGTCTGCTTGGCTAATAGGCTTTATGGCTTGTTGGCTGCTTGGATCACAGTATCCGTGGGTGCGTGAAAGCCTGAAAATGTCTTAAATTGTCTAAATGAAAATGTCCTCAATACACTTTAGAGACGTAATTTTTCCTCATGCAGTTTCTTTATTCAGGAGGAGTAACAGAGAGAAGGACTATAGTCATTTTAATCGTATTTGCATTACTAAATACAATTGGACTTAATGTCCCCTAACAATTCCCTTGTGTCCTTTTGTTTATATTGCTAATGCACTGTTTAAAATTACAATTCAGTTATATGGAAGTGCTCGCTTGGTTAGCTGTGTCTCCTGATTGGTATCATTTAAAAAGAATGCATCACATCTAGCCTCCTAAAGCTTGCAGATACCCAGTGACGACTAAATGCACGTCCACCTGTATGATTATGTGTCCGTGCTACCTGTGGAATTCAGGCCCGAGTCGATGAATGGCTCTATGAATAGGTGGCTTCGTCTCTTTGTTGGTGTCTGCACGTCCGATAGTTTGCGGAGCTCGCTGGCTCGCTGGCAGTCTGTCTGTCTGGCACTTTTCCAGGGGCATTACTCCTCGGTCCCAGTTTCCTGTGTGAATATTTAATGAGGGCGGCTCGCATGCTAATAGGCTCACTGTAATTACCTCTTCCTCTCTCCTCTCTACCCATTTCTCAGACCGCAGCCGCCCAATGCCAATGTTATTTTTAGATGGCAGTAATGATAACTCTCCTCACGTCACAAACATCCCCCTCACCACCGATTAGCAGAATCTAATTCGCCCCTGTCTCGTTTTTTTTCCCCTGCTTTTCTCCGTTCCTAACCCTCTTCTTGCTCTCCAGTTAGGTCATCTTTTTTTTAAATCTTTGCCCCCCCCAACACACACACACACACACACACACACACACACACACACCACACACACACTCTTTCTCCACATCACCAGCTTACTCCTCTTCTCTGCCCACTCTTTTCTAATTCCCTTTCTCTCTCTTTCATCTCCTCTGTGGAAAATGGGATATCAACAAACATTCATTCTGCCTTGCTCTCGTTTCTCTTTCGCTTCCGTCAACCCCTTCCCCTCCTCTCTTCCCACCTTTATCCTCCTCTTCTGTACCCCTCAGCGTGTGCTTTTTCTTTTCCTTTTACTCACTTTTCTCCCCCCTTCATTTCTCACACCTGCCTTATCCCTTCGTACCCCTCTGTCTCACTTTCTCACCTCCTCTTATAACAGCCTGTTCTTCCCTTTTTCCCGAGGAAGTTTTAGCAGCTGTGTGAATGTGTCAGCCTGAGCGATGTCATTTTTCTCTCTCTCGCGCACGCGCACGCGCGCTGCTCCCTCCATCTTTCTCGCTTCCCTTTCTTAGACTCTCTGTCTCTCTCATCTTTCCTTCTCCCATTCTTCCTTCCCTCCTGTCGTTGCTCACCTCACAGGCTGAACCTCAATATCCGACTGGGCTTTATTAGTATGACATTCATGGCTGCAAAGCCCTTTATCCCAGTCTGCCCCCTCTCCACCGCCACCTCCCTCTTCCTCCCTGTAGCTGTCTTCTGTTGCGCACACACACAACACACACACACGCACACACACACACACATATTCACAAAAACTGACATTCACATGCTGACAGAGTGGCAGCCAAACACCTACACACACACACACACACGCACCTCCTTCTAATCTCAGTGGTGATTTTCGGACCCTCTGATCTGCTTCTGCTTCTTTCTTTCTTTCTTTTTTCATCTACCAACTTCACTCACCTAACCTCTTCTCCCACTCTCCTCCTCTTCTTTCTCTCCATTCGTGCAGCCTCCCACTTTTGAATCCCTCTCCGTGTCAGTCATTTTTTCCTCTTCTTCCTTTCTCTTCGTTTTCTCTCGGCAAGCGCTCAGGTTCCATTAGCGTTCCGGTCAAAATAAAGACAGCCCTGTGTGATTCAAAAGAGGAAGATTAAAAAAAACTAAATGAAGATAGAATCAGAGTGGTGAAAAGAGGGGGGAAAGGCTCGCTGGAAACTGGAGTAGGGCAAAGTATCTTGTTCTTCATTATCTCCTTTATGCTTTTTTTTTCGGACTGTTTCTCAATTTCCTCTCTTTTCTCCGTCTCCTTCCCTCTCTCTCACACGTTATCCAGGCCTCCAGAGGGATCCGCTTTAGAGCGGCATGAAAATCAATCACTCCTTCTGTCCCATCCACCCTTCTTTCATCTTGTCGTGACGTGTTTTTCGTTGTGTGTGTGTGTGTGTGGTGGTGGTGGGGTGGGGGTCTTCCACCCATCCTCTTTTGTCCTCATCCTTGTTCGTTTTTTTTTTTGGGAGGCTCAATCCCATCCACTTTAAAAGCAAATCACTTGGTATTTGCTTAAGGTGGAGTGGAGTGATAAAACAAAGCAACCCCAGTTTGGCCTCCCTTTGCGCCCCCTGCAAACACCCGGCTCCATGATCTGCATAGTGATTGGAGCGCAGGTGGGTGGGAGCCTAATTCGAGTTGTCCATGTTTTTGAGGTGTGTCCTTTTTAATTCTAAGAGTGGCTGCCTGATCTGCCGCGCCTGTAATCCAATCGGTTGTCCTGTTTAAAAGACTAAATTAACCCTCGTCTAACCTCTAGCACTTCTCTGTCTGCCTCAGTCTGTCTTGCTCCCTCCGGCAGTGGAGGAAAAGGGAAGGGGGGGGGGGGGGAGAAAAACAGAGAGGGAGACAAGACACACTGTGGATTTCAAACCACGTTGCTGTGTTGCAGAGAGGCTGAGGCACAAGTGTGGACGCGTGCGCGCACGCTCCATCCTTGTGAGCACCGGTCTGAGCTCTAGACCTTGGGAATGAGGACATTACAGACAAGTGAGGATCTCATTCAAGCTCAGTTGAAGGATCAGTTCACCCATATCTAAAAAAACAAAACAAAAACGCAAACAAAACCGCTCATTTTCTCTCTCGCTACTTTTAGCGGCCTTGCTCAGTTTATTTGACCGTTCTTTTTTCTTTTTTTTTGGAGACGTGGCTGGCACAATCATCAGGAGCAATTGCGGCCAAGGATTTGGTGATCAAATCACCACCTATCCTGATTAATGGACGACTCACTCTGCCTCTTGAATATTTTTAAACGCAATCTTTTTGTCGGAGGCTGCGAGCGCCCGTTTAAGAAGAACAAAGCCCGATGGGTCAGGTTCAGGGAATTACGCAATCAATGGAGAGCTGTCACACGACTATAAATAAGATGACACCACGTTTATGTGCATCACACTATCCCTCAAACACACAGAAACATACACAACACAACACACACACAGTGATGCAAAAAGACTCCTTTTTTTCCCATCTTGGAAATGAAAGCGGAGGCAAAATAGAATACCTTATACACTCCCATAAATGCTCGAGGCGACGGAAGATTTATTTGTAAGACACAGTGCCAAACCCCCTGGAGCTTTCATCATATTAAAATTCTATAATATGTTTTGTTGTATTCGCCAATCCCTCCCTGATACACACACTCATAAACACACATACGTGCACCTCGTGTCTCCAGCACTGCTCAATTTGTTATTCTAAAATGTTTCCCAATATCTGTTTTTTTATTTTTTCTCATTCCTTGCTATTCACAGGACTCCCCCCCTCCTTATTCCCTCGTCCTCCCCCTCCTTTATTATTATTTTTTTTTCACGTTGTCAGTTCCCAGGAGTCATATCTAAAGTGTCCATTGGGGATTCAGTGCTTTCATTAAAGTCATTACGCAATCACCCATACTCCCTCCTTCCCTCCATCGTTTTCTCTCCCTCCATCCCTCCCTCTCTCCTCCTCTCCTGCGGCCTGCCGCACTCCCTTGCTCGCTGCTGTCTGTCACACGTTGTAAAAAATAATACGGGAGATTCCTCCGTTTATTTCCCCCTCTTCCTCCCCTCTCATCTCATCTCTGTTCTCGCTTCAATCCGTTTCCAACCCTCGCGCGTCTTGCAGCCTCCCTTTTCCCTCTCTTTCCATTTCTTCCCCTTCCCCTCTCGTTTTTTCCCCCCTCTCCTCAGCCTCACATTATAATCTCTCCATCTTTTTTTAGCCACCTCTCCCTCCCTCCCTCACTCCTGGCGTGCGGCTTGCCTTTGTAACATGGGATGTACATGTAAATCCGTAACTATTCTCCACAGATTAAGCCACGACGCGGCACCCCCACCTCTGTTTTCGATCCGTTATCCACACTTCTTCTGATCTCACTGTGAATTACCTCTCTCTCTCTCTGGCTTTTCTTTCTTCCAGCCCCCCTCCATACCTGCTGCTTTGATTTCTTCTGGCTCTTCGCTGTGTTCTGCTTTGCTCATCTCTCATCTGTGCTTCCCCCTCTCTTTCAACTAACTTTGTTTCTCATCGTCTTTTAATCCCCCCCTTCCTCTCCCTCCCCTCGGTTCTCGGTTTCTTTTCCCCATTTTAATCCCTCGCTCTCCCCTCTCCGTCATTCTTTCACTTTCTCCAGGCTTCCACTTCTCTCTCTCCCTTCATCTTCATGCTAACCACCCCCTCTCCCTAAAAATCAGTTTAAAAAAAGAACATCCAAGTTTTTCGACTTCCTTTTTTCTCTTTTCTCAGACCTCCCCCCTCCTCCCCCTGCATTATAACACTATGTGTACTGTATATATATCACTATGCCCTTGGTGCTGTCCCAGATCTGAATGTGGGCCCTTGGGGACCACACCTCCTAACAGCCTAATGAATTCAGGGCCCCAACATGAATATTTCAAACTCTGCCTTGTTCCTGTTTACTTAATGACAGAGCTAATTCAAATGGCTCCATTGATTAAAAATTCATTTTATTTGTTAGATGCTTGCCTTTTTATTTATTCCTACCACTGCCTACATAAACAGCCGGGGTGTGAATGTGTGTGCGTCTGTGTGTGTGTTTGTGAGACTTTGTGTTTGTGAGGATCGGAGATACTTGCAGACAAGGGGAGGTTTTGGTTTACACTTCTTGAGATCCCCTCTGAGTTGATAACATGTGTGCAGAGTAAAAGAGCGCACGTGCGTGTGTTTATACGTGTGTGTGTGTGTCTGTGTGTGCATGGCCTAATTTCCACATTGTTTTCCCCATCTTTTCCTCTGGGGGCCTCACTATCACAGCAGAACAACTTCCTTTATTACAGGGAGAGAACACAGAAATCATAGTGCTTTAATGCATTCAGACCTCCTTTATTCCGTCTTTTTCCTGCCTTCTCATTTATTCGAATGAACGCTGCTATTCAATCTTTTCGCCCTTGCTGTCTGTGTCGCTCCTACACCCTCCTCTTTCCTCTTATCTTGTCTCTTTTTTTATACGCGTAAAACAAGCCTGTTTGTTCTTCATATCTGTTTTGGTGGGTTTGTTTCTCCAGTCAGTGCCACATTCTGGAGACGGTCCTGCTGGTAGTGATTAACACCTCGCTCTTATGTGCGTCTCAGCTTTTAAAAAAACATTTTAATGTGTGAGTGAGGAGGACATAGGCAGGTGCGCACGCAGGCACACTCGGCCTCCGGCTCCTAAGTGACAGCTGATCACAGACCCTCTACATTGACGCCTGCCTTCCTTTAACCGCTCTGCTCTTCATCTCTCATCACTGATCTCCCCCGTTCTGACTCTCCATGTGTACCTCCTCTCTGATCCTCCCCTTTGTATCGCTACGCTCACCATCTCGACTGTTCGTCTCTGTTCTCGATCCCTTTCTACCTCTTCCAGATGTCGGAAAAGAAATCTCTCATTCATTTGATTTTTTTCTTTTCTTTCACCATCCCCCCTCCCTTCGCTCCCTTCTTCATGTAATTTTGTCACAAGGCCAAGGCAAGTGAGGAGAAAGGGAGCGTGTGGAAAATGGAAAAATGGGGTCTTTATTCATGTACTTCCCGCTTTTCTTTCTTCTTATATGCCACTTTTTTGCCGGAAGGGTGAGTTTGTCGCACATATCTGAGGGGAGAACGAGAGAGGGGAAGTAGAAGAAGAAGAAGAAAAGAGAATGCAGGGGAGGAGTGAGATGGTACTGAACAGCGGGGAACAGAGAGGGAGTGCGAGTCAGAAAGTGATTTTTTTGAAGGGTTGTCAGGCCGTGTCAAGTCAGAGAAAAGAAGGGACAAGAGGAGGAGAGGAAGAATGCGGAGGTGTCAAATCTGTTATCTCCCTAAAGAAAGTGACAGTCGTTTACCAGCTAACAATCCATTCTGGCTGCTGCACTCCTCTCCGACTCCCTAGCCTCTGCCTCTTATTCTGTCTTTCACTCTATTCCTTCCCTCTCCCCTAGAGCGTGCTTTCAGAAGCGGCCTTGCCAATTTACTGTAACTCTCCATCATCTTTTCTCTCTTTCTCATTTTCCTTTTTCATCTCCCTGCATTTCCTTTCTCAATCAAATATACATGGGCTTTTTGCGGGCCTCCCTCTCCTTCTCGCTCTTCTCTCCCTCTTTAAAACATTCTCTCATGTTTTCTTCCACCACTGTCACGGCATTTTATCTTGACATTTCAAAAACCGTGGTGCTCTCTCCAGGAAAAATGTCTCAATTGTACACACGATGTTGGGCTTATTCATGTGCATGAGTGTGTGTGTGTGTGTGTGTGTTGTTACCCTGCCTTTATTCAAGAATGTGTGTAGGCCTTCCATTTCATGAAGTATTCTGATTGCCCTGAGGCGTTGCTCGGAATCACACCATTCATATTGTCTGCATGCTGTTGTCAACTTTGACAAAAATCACTTTGTGTGTGTGTGCATGCGTGCGTGTCTTATGTCTGTATTTGCGTCTGTGTTTATGTGTGGACAAGGCATTTCAAGATTGCTCATGTGTGGACAAGGATAAATAATTGATTACGCTGGAAGTATACCCGCCATTGTCTCCAACATGACGTCTGATTGATGCTGCGGTGGGGGGGGGGGTAACAAAGAGTAATTATCACTAGAAGGTTGCTGCCCTATTGGCAAATGCCAAATGTTTTGTTCTGCTCTGCTCCAGGTTAATTGGCTGATTGAAGTACAAGACTCCTACTAATGTTTTACTGCGCTGTAATGCGGGAGGAGTGTGCGCGTTGGTGCGCTGATGTGTGCGCCTTTCACACGCTTAACCGTGTTAGAAAAGGACACGATTCGGTACTAAAACAAAGGAAAGCAGTGCTAGAGGTGATAATGAGGGTAAATCCTGTTATGTGTGTGCAGACACACTGAATGTTCTTAAAGGATAATTCCAGTTTCTCACAACATGGCGTCTCATTTTTGGGGAGTTTTTAGCAGTTCTGATAACATTATGCTCAACAAAGTGAGTGCTAAGAATCTGGGAACACGTCGACATTGCTACAACCCGAACATCCGAATGATTAAGCGCGTTGTAAACAAGCCAGTTTATCTGTCTAACTTTATTTAGAGGCAAAACCTGAAGTAAATATGCCAGCGGCGTTGTTCACAATCCATCATTGTACAGGTACTGTGAGCATACAGCTGTGGAAAATGCTGGCCTATTTTGGAATCCAGTTTTTCCACAATATTTGACTGAATTTTACTTTGTTTTCTCCTCCACATAAGTTTGGCTCAGTTTGTCTGACTGTCTTTCTTCTTTTTCTTGCGGGTGGGGGTGGGGGGCTTTTCAAGCTTTATTGAAGAGTGACAGGGAGAGAGAGACAGAGAATGACAAGTGGGAAAGAGCCACGGGTCGGATTGGAACCCTGGACCCGCAGCAAGGACTGAGCCTTTGCACGTCGGGTGGTTGCTCTCCCAACTAAACGCCGCCCCCCCCCAGCTTGTCTGTCTCGACCCGTCAGGATACTTTTTCACAGATCTCGGGCAATTAGCTTGGTGAGCACAACACAAAGGCCAGAACTACCAAAAATAAATTCCAAGTCGTTATAAATAAAATTATCCTTTAGGACCCTTTTGTTAAAGTTGATCACTGGAAAAGACGGAGGGCAGGCTGAAATGTCACTTGTGCATGAGAAGAATGCACGAAAGGCTCTGGACATGTGTGCACATGCAAAATGAGTGTGTGTCTGTGCAAGAGTGCTCAAGAGAGAAATAGAGATAAAGTGTGCCCTTTCAAGTGTATATATGTGTGAGTGTGTGTGTAAGCCCGTGGATCAGAGTGCTGGTTAAATGAGAGGGGTAATGCTGTAGCTTTGTCAAAGCGACGAGGGGCCTAACTCAGCATTAGTCCGACTGATCTCCATTTGTTCCACCCGTGTAGAGAGTCAGACAGAGAACGAGAGAAAGAGAGAGGCAGAGAGAGTGTGATGAATTGCATAACCATTTGGGAGTTGGGATGGGGCAGAAAGGTTGGAATGGAAGAGAGCCAAACAGAGAAAAAAGGGGAAAGAGCCAAATTGTTATGAAGACGGTGGCTAAATTTGAAATTACTGTAAGCAACAAGTACAAGCTCAGCACTAAGGCTGGAAATTCTCTGAGGACACATGTAGAAACGCCACGGCGGGTCTACGCAGGGAAAAATTAGATATGCATAGGTTGCACTACCTCTTCCTAAATGGCACAATATGCCGTGTGAACCTGAGCATCAAACAGGCTGATTTGTTGATCCAAGTTCTGCAAGGTGGTAGGTGTGAAATAGAAATGAACACATGAAGCAGCCACTGAAATGCCTCCTAAAGACTTCTGCGCACCTTTAGTCTTGTGCCCAGAGAAGTATGTTCCAGCCTTTCACGTTGATCCACTCTGGAGAACGTTTTCAAAAAGCTTTTTTTTCTTTTCATGTGTGAAATAGATCTTAGCGTGGACAGAGGGGCCAAGAGAAAAGATGCAATTTGAAAGTCCCGTCCTTGTGTGTGAACGCTGTAAAAGACGGGAACACGGAATTTGAAAAGAGAAAAATTATAGTAAGGAAAAGATGGGAGTCGAGAACTCCGGAGCTTTGTTGCTCGGGTACCGTCTTTCTCTCCCTCTCCACCATCGCGGTCCTTTGATCTGAGCTCATGCCAAATTTAGAGATGTGGTTTAGCCCTAACCTTCGTCATCTTGCTCTCTCTACTTGTACATAGACACACACACACACACAAAGGCACACGTCGATAACTCTCTCTCACTCTGTTTCTCTCTCTCACGCGCAGCACAAATCCGAGCATTCACATGGCTTCATGCTGTTATAATTTGGGTTCCGCGTGAGTGGGTGCATGACGATGACAGCTAGAGGACGGCTTGAAAGAGCTGCCACCCAGTCCTCGGGTTGAGACAAGCTCATACTCCCAAACCCTGACGATCTTCCTAACCAGCTCCACATCACATTATAACTAAGTCTCAAAAATCTAACACGGATGCCCCGGGCCCTTTTCCAGATGTAATTATCATACACTAGAAATCTCACTCACTGTGCCACTGAAACTCAGTCTTTGAAAAATTACCCATTTATTTTTCTTTTCTACAGTCTCAAGGCTCAAAGTCTGTAATCTGTTTTTTTGGAATGAAGAGATGTTCAATCAAGAATGCACAAACGATGATAATTAACAAATCAAAAATGACTTCTGGAGTAGTGCAGTGCGTGATGTTATCAACAGACCAGGGTTATCATAGCAAAGGAAAAAAAAAATATTGTTGAAAAACACTGAGATACAAATAAAACCTACGTTTTGAAGAACAGTCAATCGAAAGGCAGGCACTCGTGCTAAAGCTATAAAATGCTTTTCAGGTGCAAAAAAGAAAGCGAACGAAGAAGCGAAGCGGTAAGAGGCAAAAGGTTTTCATACCCTTTCTGCCTCTTACCGTCTTTCTTTTGACTGGCCGTTGCCAGTGTTGACTTTCTCTGCTGGCCTATTTAATCTAAAAATATACATACATATATATATATATATATATATATATATATATATATATATATATATATATATATATATTGTTGTTTTGCATATTGTCACCTTTTGAAGATGAAATTTACTGTGGATAGATACTTTTTTTTTTGCAACTCTTCTAGATTTTTGGCTTGGTCACAAACACCTAATGCCAGCTCCCCATAAGCCTGGAGTGAGGAGCTCACACTGTGCTGCATTCTTAATATTTGATAAATATGATCAAATATTAAGAATGCAGGGGACAGGGGACAGGGAAGACAGCAGAAGACAGAAGAGCCTAAACACTAACTACCAATTTAGATGATGCTCTTATACGCTTGTCTGTTCTTGTGATCTACATTTGCCCAACTGTTGCGAAAAATAATGTACCGACCCTGCGCACATTTTTAAAGAACTATCCTGAATGATCTTAACTGAGATTGCGGTTGCCAGTGCGTTTAACATGCCTAATTTTAAATTAAGGTTCTCACACATTTTTCAAGTCTGTCTTAAAACAATATTCATGAATAATATCAGTCGCTGTAATCATTTCTAATGTCCATACAGGCCCTCAGGCCCTTAGCATTTTTGCAGAATGATGACAGTGAGACGTATCAGAGGAAAAATATTAACCTGGGAGATGTTTTGAAAGACAGAGCAGGCAGGTAAGGCATTTCTTCTTTATTCAACGGTATATCTGACATCTTTAATCTTTTTTTTCAGCTTTTTATTGTTACACATAACTAAATCTAGTAAATACTTTATAAAATACTATATCGAGCATCTGCTGATGGTAAAATCCCACCATATTATCAAATGATGTGCCTCCTTTGAATGAGGGTCAATGTTAAATGAATAATGACTGCCTGAGTGGTAGTGTAAGTATCTGAGACGTTGTACTGCTGAATTTCCCTCTGCATTCCCATTACTTAACAGGTAAAAGTCTCTTTGAGATTGAAATCTCTCTTTTTAAGAGAGACATGGCCAAGAGGGCAGCGTATAACATTATTATAAGATTCAAATCACTTAGAACATAAACAGGCTGAGACGAGGTTCACACACTACGAAGGATATAGGGCAATCCAGTTAATATGAGTAAACCCACGTATCGAAATAAAGCAGATATGCATCATACATTTAAGACACAGAGAGTGCTATTGGCAGGAAATGACTCAAGTTTACCAAATGTAAACATCCACTAACAAGTGTTTCCAGGAGACAAAGGCGGGGCTACGCTTCTTTGCCCCACGCAGAGAGAATACAGAAGCATATCTGATGTGGACAGTAGGAATTACTTTTAATTTATACAGTTTTTTTTTTTTTTTTTTTTTTAAGTGCTCCATGCAGCGAAAGATAAAAACGCTCTGTGTAATAAACAGAAGTAGCCATTTAGCTCAACCAAAAATGGGCCAGGAGTATTGCACCAGTCACTTAACTTCTGCTCCTGACTTCATGGGAGTAAAGATTGTTATGGAATTAATAGAGGTGCAGATTTTGTTAATAAATAACTGGCCCACAGGCGGGTGAGACAAACTAGATAATTGTGCCTTTTGAGTGAAGCGTTCCTTACTGTTCACTCCATTTACAATTAAATTGGACAACTGTGTCATGCCTAAAAGCCCCAAAAATACAGCTTGTGGAACGCTACTGAGTGATGCGCATCAGAGGGGATTTAGAAGTGGCTGCACCCGATGCCAACTAAAAAATAAGTAGGTATACTCCACCACTGGATGTGGGGAATCAAACCGTTCCTCCCAGCCGCCAGGCTCAAGAGAGACAATTCTCATGTTAAGAACCACAGGGGACTAGATACTAATCCTGGTCCTAATCCTACTGTGACCTTTAAAATTTTTACAATGTAGTGGACAAGGATGCATTTAAGGAGCCCGGACCTAAAATGAAGCTCACAGGGAGAAAAAAGTTTACGGGTTGGCTGGCTGTAATGGGCCGATATGGTTTATTGTGTTTATGTCGCGCCTGTGTACTCATGTTACACCCACCCTGACCTTGCTGCTGGCGGGCTTCCAATTTGAGTAGGTGGCCCATAGTGAGAGTGTGTAAGGGAAAGAGAGCAGGGGCGCTAAATCTGAGACTAGTTTTCCGAACGAGGATGTTGGCGGTGCACTGTCTGAGCCTGAGGGGTTGAGCATTAGCTGTGGTCATGGGTGTGTAGAGAGACTTTGTGTGTGTGTGTGCGTTTGTGTTGTGCATGTGTGTATGTGATCTTGAACAACTGGTCTGCTCCTGTGCAGTTTACTGTGTGTGTGTGTGGTGTGTGGTTGGAGATGATGCTGCTCGGGTCGTAGTTGAGTTTTAGCGCCCCCGAGGGCTCGAGCTGCGGTTTTAGATGAATTATGCGTAGGTTTTGTGTGTTTGGGAGCGCCGTGTACATTTTTATACATGGATGTGGGGCTTATCGGGCTGTGAATTGCACGTCGCACGTGCAGTGTTTCTAGTCTCACCGCGACAGGTGAGAGGTCGCGGCGTGACAGAACAAGAGGGAGAGATCTGGAAACAGTAGGTGAGCTCAGCGAGGAGGCAATGTCAGCCAACGCCTTCAAATGAGTCCTGCACCATGCCTTACAGCAAGGAGGGAGTGAAGGGAGGGAGGGTTAGGATTAGGAGGAAGAGAAGGGTGACTCAGGAGGGAAGAATTTTGATTAATACGGCATTAAATAAATATTGTGACAATTTCCCACCTCCTCCTTTTTACGTCTCCATAATCACTGTTGCTCTTTTTCTTTTTGGCATTCTACTCCTGTCTAATGTCTTTGCACTTTCTCCATTATGATCTATTGTGATTTTTTTTTTTCTTTTTTCTCTGAGAATCATGTAAGTGTTTGAACATTATTGTCATCATCTGTCAATGCCAGACAAGAAGAGGTGAGTGGAGGAGAGGAAAGGAGAGGAGAAGGTAGGTCAGGGGGCACAGTTGCCGATGTGGCGAAAAATGGCTCAAGGCTAGAAGTTCATTTAGAGAGAAGGATGAGAAAATTAAATGATGAGAGCAAGTATAAAGAGAGAGAGAGGGAGAGGGAGATTGATTGAATGGCAGGAGGAGAAAATAGAGAGCGATATCACAAACACAAACAGAGGGCAAATGAGATCACCTGAGGAGCAAAGACACAAGAGCTAGAGAGGGGGGTGAAAAAAAAGAGATGATGTGGATGAGAGTGTGAATCAGAAAGGAGGAGCTGCAAGGACAGGAGTGAGAGTAGTAGGCAAGTTCAGAGTCTTAGTATCAGAACCTCTTCCCTCTGCCTGGCAGTTACTCCTTTATAATGACTCTCATTCAGCCTCCAGTCTTATTACCAGGGCTATTCAGCCCGGCCCTGCCCGCACGGGTCAAGTGATGTGCCCTGAATCTAAGTACCTTGTAGCACCTCTGGACCCTTCTCACAAAGTCATTCATTAAAAAAAAAAAATACACAGAAGAGCTTGGGAGGTGATGCAGAGCTCCGTTTTCATACAGCTCCGCTCAGGAGAGCGTACTGTAAGTGCTGCGAGTTATTCAGAAAATATAAGACGCTTGTAGAAACGATGCTACAATTTGCGGGAGTGGGACTATAAACTCTCTTAAGCTGATACGTTAGGTGAACACGTTCAAGACAGCAGGATCAAACATCAGTTTGGACGTCGATTGTTTGATACAGTTGTGGTTTTTTCAGCTGCTGAGTGGGCGCTTCTGAGGCAGCGAAGTCAGCCAGCGCCAGCACTAGAGATTCATGATGTTGATGCTCAGAAATGTCTTTCGCAATCCTCCGGGCCGAGGCACAGGTAGTAGAGAAGTGCTGAGAGCCGATAAAGAATATTCGCAGTGTTTAGTATATTGGAATTGCGCGTTTGTGCTGGAGTAGTGGGAAAATCTGTGATAGGTGATGGCAGCGTGAATGCCAGCATGGCTTACCTTTTTTTTATTTTATTTTTTTTATTTTGTCATCTAAGCCAGATTGTTGTGCAAATGCCTGGCTTAGATAATGACATAAGGAGGTGTTAGGCTACATTACATCCTGTGTATTGCAATTAGCACATTGCTTCTATTACACAAAAGCCGACCAAAATGGAAGCGGCGGATATAAAGCTCCGAGGACTGTAAGCCAGAATGAAGAGCTGGCCATTTACAGGTGTTTATATAAATAAGCTGAGGAGAAATATACACTCGCTCTACAAAGCAAAACAGTGGAAATAATATCGCAGTGTAATGAAGGGGGATAATTGTAGTAATGATATGGTGTGTTTTGTGCCCATAGAGCTATTTACCTGACTGCATAGGAACACCGGCTTACTTTAATGCAAACAGAATACAGTGAACACTTAAAGTGCCGTGCAAATGAGGATAATTTGTAACCACTTGTTACGCGATGATGTAAACGCAAGCAACCATGCAGGTTGTGTTCGCGCAATGAGGTGGCTGTGTTTCAAACCTCACACGCGACAGACAGCCCGAAAATCACTGGCGAGGGCCGAGACTACATGGTACACTTCTTTTTTTAGCAACTCCGACACCCCTCAAGCCCACCTCCTCCTCCCCTGTCGTCTCCATTAATTACAGTTTCCATTCTCTTTCTCCGCCTCCCACCTTCGTTCACTCCATTCACGGGAGGAGAAGTAAAAATCCTTCTCACCCCGACTTGCCCCTCCCCTCCCCTCCCGTCCCACACCTTCGTCCGCAATCCATCCCCCCGTCATACTTTCCGCCCCTCTTGGCAAGCGTTGGCGCTCCTTGCGTCCACATCACCATCATGTTTCACCCACAATCTTTCTGTCCATCTACCCCCTCTGGAATAACCCATCTCTCCTCTCCGCTGTTACTCTGTTGGTTTACCTCCCAGCTTACCCTCATTCCTCCCTCTCCTCTCTCTCTCTTTCTCTTTCTCTGTCAGTGGAATGAAAGATAAAGATCTTTAATTAATCAATCCGCATACTGTTGCCGACCAACCGTCTTCGGTCTTTACGCGTCTGGCTCAGCCGGTGGGGGAAAAAAAAGTTTGACCTTTTCCACCCCTTTCTTATAATTCCACCCTCGCTCGAGAGATACAAGAATATTATTTGTTTCCTAATTTTGTGAGGTCAAGCACGGCTTCTGATCTCTCAGCACCCACCCGACTGAGCGTTCACACGGGGACCGGGGACGTAACGTTTCACTTCCGTTATGTAACTGGATTCAAAAGTAGCTGATGTCTTTCGTGCCATCATCTCCTTTTGTGTCTTCGTTAATTAGGAAACTACTTGCAATTAGGCCCCGAGTCATTAAGAGGTGTATTCAGTTGTGCGACTTAATTATTTCATGTCGGGTTCGGCAGTCCCCGTTGAAAGCCAGGAAATTCAACTTTTATTAGCTTGATGACTAAATGCATGTCAGGTTGATCCTTGTGCTTGTGCGGATGTGGAAAGTGTTATTTGGGAGTGAGTTGTCTGTCACGGCTAGACTGTGGACTAAATCAGCAACGACGATAACCAACTTCCTGTTGTGTTGAGAACACTGATACATACCTGTAACCCCTCACCTTGCGCGGTAGTATCCTCAGCAGTCTCCTTGCTTCACGTTTCTTGCTCCACACACTCCCCTTCAACTCTCCCGTTCCCAAACCGCAAAGGCAGTACTCAGTTTCTAAATTACTGTTGTATACAATACTCACTAGAGGGAGAAATTTATGGATGCTTGGAAAGCTTCCTGCTTGGCACGTACTGTCTTTCACTTTATTGCACCAGACAAAATCCTGCTTGAGTTGAAATTTTGCCTATTTTCGCCAATGTGTGGCACCCAGAGCAAGTAGTGTGTTTGCCTCGCTCGGCTGGCCAGCTTCCACTGGATTATGCTTGGATGTTTTGAATTCTGGCACTCGAGGTGTGCTCACTGTAAGTTACTCTGAACAAGAGCCTTGATCAGATGCCTAATATGTAAATGTCTCTGTTAGCGTGTCCTTCTCTGATCTACAGCTAATGTACATCACCATATTTTCCCTCTTCCTTGCCCGTTAGCATTGCGATTCCTTAGCCTTTCCCTTCTGTCCAACCTCACGCCTACCATTTCTTGTAGTAAGAAGGGAGCTGTACCAGCGCACACACACACACACACACACACACACACACACACACACACACACACACACACTCACACAGATGTTTTCACATCACACCATCACACATACAAACTCCACTGTGAGGCATGATTGTCTTCTACAGACAATAAGAGCGAAGAGTGACCTCTTGTAGCATCTGTGTGTCTTACACTATCTCTCTGTAATCCCTCATCTCTGCCTCTCCTCATCTACACCTGCTTCTCCTCACAGTCCTCGCTTCCACTGTTCCTGTCTTGTTCTGCCTTCTTCCCTATACTTGATTTCTTTGTTTGCACTCTTTCTCCTTTTCTTGCTAATCTGTCTCTTCTTTGTTTCCCGTTTTTTTTTTTTCTCCATCCGAGTTCGCTGTTTGTTTTATCTCTTGTTTTCCTGCTACAAAACATGCTGTTCTCGCTCCCCATCCTCCATCCCTCTTGACTCGTTAGCTAGTTCACCATCGGCCATTGGAACATCCCGCTGTCCTTTCCTTTCTTCTCTCCTTTCATCTCGTGTAGCTCGTTACGAGATCCACTCTTGGCTGTATGTTTACCTTTCCAATTAAATTAAACGAATCAAAAGTGGTGTTAATTACTCTTCCTTCACTGACAAGCATGGAAAATTACTTCATGTTACAAGGGCATATTTCACTTGTGTAACAAAAAGCCAAGACACTCAGGCAAAATGTCTAAATGGATAAACACTAATTAAATGGTGTGATTAAAAGACACTGCAAAGTCGGGAATATGTCATGCACAATTTAGCACAGCTCAGCATGCTACAAAACCGCAGTTTGACAGTTCTGTTCGCAATTTCTGTGAATGACACTGATATGAATTATTTTTAAGTCTAACTAACACTGACAGTTTTTTCGTTGCCGGGACTTGTTAGAACTTCCAGAGGAGTAGATCACCAAACAGGAATTAATCAATTATTCATTTGACGCCAGTGCTATAATCAGATTTCATGTAAAGTTGCAGGCTAAACCGAACCAGTCACTACCCCAAACATACAGTATACAGTATATATAAATACACATTACCATCATCAATAACTTTTATTTTACCTGTAGGAATATTTTGGTATTTTTGAATTGGATTGGATATTCTAAAGAAAAATGGGAGGATTGAGACAATTATTTCATAACAGCTTATATTTATACAGTTATGAAGCATGAGCTTCATCAGCAGATGGTGTTTGGTGAGTTATCATGGAACTGTAGATCAAATTTCCATTTCTTTCTGAGCATTTGATTTAAAAGCCAGCGTTTTAAAGCTTCATTCTCGGCCAGATATTGTTGTTTTGTTTTTTTTACTGTTAATGTTCATGTTATATAATTGAAGTTCCGGAACAACAAATAAGTTGACCCCGTTGAAGACTCTGAACATCGTAGCATTGTTAATTTCAGGTTAGAATCGGTTAAAAATAGTCGAGCAACCCACATGCTAACTCTGCAGAGACACAGGCGTGCCGCAGTGCTGTGAGGTGCTGTCAGTGAAATGTGTCACTTACTATAGAATTACACTGTTTTCTCCATGCAGACATTTAGCTGATATTCAGAGAACTGTAAAATGTCTTTAACAGTGGAATAACCTTCGGCCACTTCACCTAGATCTGCAATACTAACCTGACAAGCAAAGAAACGCTTATCTTAACAACTGTCTGACCCATGAAAAGATTGCAGAGAATTGCTCACAGTGCTGTAAAAAAAGAAAAAGGAAAAAAAAGAAAACCCCAGTAAGTAATAAAAAGCAAGCTACAGCAGAGAGGAATATTTGTTCCTTGAAACCTTGAGTCATTGTCAATCAGTACACTCCTGTTGCAACTGCAGGAAATAGCCTTTCAAATTGAAGTATTTTTGAATGTCTTATTTCACCAACAGCTCAACAAAATATATTAGCTGCCACTGTATTAAACAATGAATGTCAAAAATGGAGGAGTCGTGTATATTAAAAATGCATCAATCTCTGATTAATTATCCCTCCTGAGACTGTGACGTGTTGAAACAGATTTGGCAGCCAAAGACTGTACCACCTCCTCCTCCGCAGCGAAGTCCGCTTGGAGTTTCTGGATATTATAGGAAGAGAAGAAAATAAATGGGCTTACATTTACACATGGGCAGCAAGTTTATTTATTCATCATATTTATAAAGTAAGAATAGAACTTGCTCTCTCGGGTGTCTCCTTTTTGTTTTGCCATCTATCTCGCCTTTCTGCTTCCTTCCACCCCCCCATCCCTCAGCTCTCTATTTCTTCTCTCTGCACGTGTCCACTGTCTGTGGTTAGAAAGAATTATTTGAAAGATTAATTGCAACCTACTGTACTGTGGTTACTGTCAGCAGCCCCGCTGGACCGTACAGAAAGAGAAAGAGGGTGAGATACGGAGTAAATGCAACAAGGGAGCCGTTAACAGACTGGGATTGAGAATAAGAAAATAAGAGGTGGTCTAGGAGATGGGAAGAGACGAAGGGAATACAGAGGGAGAGATGCAGAGAGGAAAAGAGGGAGAAAGTGGGAAAGAGTGAGAGACGAGGACAGCGAATAAGGGAGGGGTTTGGCAAGAGTCAGTGCAGAAAATGGAATTGGAGGCTACTGTAGCGTTACTCTATCTAGATGGGAAAATAAGAATATAGGTGGATTCAACACTGTGCATGAGAGAGAGGCTTAGGCAGTGAGTTATATGCTTTTGTGATGAGTTTGTGGGCCCCTGTGTGCATGTGCTTGCATGTACTGCTTGCCCATGTGTGTCCTGGTGAGAATAAGTGGCTGCACTATTATTGTGCTTCTCTGGGGGGAAGCGGCGCCGAGTAGCCCATGCATACGAGTCGATTTAGTCTCGCAGTGTGAGGCTCTGTGTGGACAGTGCGAGTTTGTGAGCACCTAACTCACTCGTGATGACTCTGACCTTATTTCCAACTTGAGGTAGTCTCAGAAAAGCACATGTACCATTCATTATCCGCTTCCCATGAAGAATTCAAAGAGAACTCATATAATTTATGTTAACCTGAACCCGGCCACTCTGAGTGGACAAACGTGAATTGCGGGGTTCCCCAAGGCTCAGTCCTTGGACCTCTGCTATTTATCATTTACCTGTTTCCATTATACCACATTAGTACAATGCAACAACATCAACTATCATAATTACGCAGACGACACTCAAACTGACCTTGCTCTGTCATCAAGCGACTACAGTCCCTTTGATTTCCTCTGCAAGGGCATCGAATAAATAATTAATTGACCGTGCCTGAACTTTGTCCAGCTAGACAAAACTGAGATAATTGTTTTTGGTGTAAAAGAAAGAAAGCTGAGAGTTATCGCTCATCTCGACTCTGTCTCTGGAAACCAAAAGGTCAGAAATCTTTGTAATCTTGGGCTCAGAATGAAACTTTAACAACTGTGCCAAATCGATTACAAAGAATACGTACGTACAAATACACAGAACTAGTCTTCTGGTGTCTCTGAGAATAAAGTTGGAAGTACTGCTGCTTGTCTATAAATCTCTCAATGACTTAGGACTCTGACAGTGTTTTACCACATGAACCCAGCCTCTCAGGTCATTAGCCACAGGGCTGCTAACTGTTCCCAGAGTGCAAACTAAGCAAGGAGAGGCAACAGTGTGTACCACAGAGCTGGTGCAAACTTCCAGAGGATATTAGACTCGCACCAACTTTGACCTTTTAAAACCAGGTTTAAAACTTTGCTGGTCTGCGTACAGATTTTATGGACTAACAATTCAACTGCTTGTAAGTTAAGATTCAACAATTCAACAATTTCTGGGGTAACCACTGGGTATAACATCTTGGTTAGGGTAAAGTATATTCATTGTCACATATACTCTGTAGATAATTTGTTAAACATCTAGAGACAAAACAAAACTTGAAATATCACAAATATCTTTAATCTATTGATGGATTAAAACTTAATTTGGATAATTAAGTTTTACCAGAACGTGTCCTGCACTGCCTCTGACTGAACCTTAAATACTCATCATAAACCATCTTATTTCTTTGCTCTTTACTTTTTTAATTTCATTTAAAACTGTTTCTGTTCTTGTTTAATTTGCAGTTTTAATGCACTTTGAATTACCTTTGTGTACGAAACGTGCTGCACAAATAAACATGCCTTGTCTTACACTATTAGTGTGATTAGATTACTTAGAGTTAATAGTTTCAGAATGGGTTTGTAATGATTCCACGCGGATAGCTCTGGAATTTTTTCACTTCTCCTCGGATGTTTTCCTCCTTGTTACTGCACTTCAACTGCACTTTAAAAACAAAAAATAAACAGCCGGTAATGTTACCAATAATAACAGCAGTACCAAAATATATGGCATTGCAATTTGCATACTGCTTAACACAGGGCACAACTGTAGCTGTCAAGGACCTCAAGGATCCTCCCGGCACTGCCTCATCAATTACTTTGCTACTCGATAACTACTGGCAGACTCAAGTACAACAGTAAATGAGATTCTTACATAATACGGCACAGGCCAATAATGTCTTTGGAAGCTCGCTGCATGCATTAGGATCAGTGGCCAGGTACTGCAATTCTGCAGTCGAATCAAATACGTACTGCACATGCCAGCAAATCTTCTTCTATCAACACAGCACTAATAGAGTTATTCAGTGTTGTGTTATGCCATATGTCACAGTTTTGGCCCACTGATATCACTTTAAGCATAATCAGCATAATCATCATTTAACATCTGGTTGCCAGCTCCTGAGCACATGACACCATTTTGATCCGTTGCATGTATTTCTTCTCAGTGTTTTGTCATAAACCAATGAATAACATAGTAGAACAAAAACTGTACCAGGGATTATATCAGGAGGATGAAAGCCAATTACTCTTGTTTTTCTTATGATATGATAACAGGAGTGTGGACATGTACAAGGAATAGAAACAACCACACAGACACCTGTAAAACAGTGTTTATTTCTGTGAAACATCATCACCAAATACATTTTTTACTGAGTTGGGGGAAGACATGTTCAACCTGTCTAATGAATATATAACACGCACAGTTCCTCCTGCAATATTACTGGCGCCGTGTACAGATGCAGACCTTACAAACAGCACTGTGCTCCCGTGAGCGGATGTGATTTGAGCCGATGCTGCAGCAACACTGCCCTCTCTGCCCTCTCTATGTTTTGAGGTATGCCCGCACCAGAAAAGGCCCCTGCAGGTCCTCATCGAACAGCTTCACCTATGCGATGCTTCATCTTTTTCTTCCTCTTTCTGAAGGACATAATTCTTGGAGTAGAAACTGATTTCCCAACAAAAATCTATTTTTACATCAACCTTTGGTGACGTTAACACTGACCGCTGTCAATACAGCACAGGATGGCTTCACAGTAATGGCATTCCTCTGTCTTCGCATTAAAATGGATTTATTGTGTAGCGCATAATCATGTTCAGTCTGTACAAAAAGTGACATTTGCTTACCACGGCAAAAGCATAAAGCATGACGGAAAACAGCAGGGGCTTCTGCTGTGACAGTCTGAGTGACGGCTGACAAATAGTCATGCGTAAAGCTCAATATTATGCACTGTAGACTGTTGTGGTGTTGAATGTTCAGGTGTGGCGCTCTGCTACAACTGACTGAACGTCACAGAAACTCTGAAATATATGTGCAGTGAATTCGATAAATACTTCTGTGAAGCTTTTAGTATTTGATGTTTATTGAGACTGTGTCACAACAGTGCTCATTCAGCTCTGTTATCATTTTTTTTAAGGTACTTTCTGGTCTTTCTTTCTTGCTGTTGTCGTGCTGGAGTGCATCATACTGGCAGGTGTTATGGACATGGATACATTAGAGGCTCGAAACCTTTACAAAATTAGAAGCGAATATTGCATTTGATTGCATTATATTTCGTGTCTGTGTGTGCCACTGGCGGTCTGACATGCAGAGACAAGGAGGGAGCTGGTAAAACCACACAGACGGTCAGCAGTTGGTTCATCTTAGCGAGTCATGTTGGTCAGTTTATAAAGCTGTTATATTCTGACGCGCCAAATCAACCCACACACTGGGCGGCCCACCAGGATTGCTTTATCAGTCTGGTCACATGTATATGCATGTGTGGGAGTTTTTTTTATTTTTTTTATGTGTGTCTATTTTCAAATCTTTGTTTACCTCTCTGTGCCTATTTAACTATATATTGAATCTTTTGTTTGTTCATGATGTGTCTGCGTGCACGTATTAATCCCTCTATTCGCATTTGTGCACATGCATACAGTACGAATGTGTTTTCATGTCTGTGTGAGCCTGTCTGTGTGGCCTTTGAAATCTGCAGAGGGGGGCTGTGTGTCTTTGTGCATCCGTCAGTCTTTCTGTCATGACAGTCAGACAGCAAAGAAAAAAAAAAAAAAAAAGAGGGAGGAGTGGGAGAGCGAGCGGAGAAAAGGACGGATGAGAACAGGAGGAAAAAGAGACAGCGAGGCAGAGCATGAATTAGAGAATTGTTTCAGGCAGACAGTGTGTGTGCCTGTGCGTGAGTGTGTGTGCTTTTTAGCTTAACCTCGTACTGATCAGCGCGACAACGAACACACACTCAGACACAACTTTTTGAGCGTTACACATGCTGCTAGGAGAGTAGTTTACACGTACACAATGTGAAAAGAAGTCCCTGGGAAAAAAAAAAAATCAATCGTAGAACACAGACGCTCACCTAAAGACGAGCGGAGGCTCAAGTGAGTGGCCAACAATTCATCAGTTCATAAATAATTGGACACACAGAAGACACACACATAGAGATCCGGAACCAGACAGGACTCAAACATCTTTTTAGAGATTCACATGAATGCGGTAATGAGCTCTTCAATCCTTTGCTACACACAGGCTGGCTCTCCCGTGTGTATTCACCCAACTCCAACATTAACAGGCTAAAAGATTAAGAGTGTACGCGCACACACACACACACGCGTGCACACACATAAACCCCGCTCTCTCTTTTTAACTCTCGCTCTCTTGTCACCCACACAGACACACTCACACTGCCGAGCACACCCATGTATCTCCAATCAAGCAGTCAACCCTGCTTTAATTAGGTTTGAGTTGTCCTGCGTGTGTGTATGTGTGCATCCTTTATGCCTAGCCGTGTGTGTGTGTGCGTAGGTGTGTGTGTGTATGCTCAGTCAACTCTCCCTGAGTCTGTGTTTGACCACAGTAGATGGATGAGTTCACCCCGGTCTCTCAGTCCCTCAGCCTTGCTCTGTGTGGGCCTTCACAGCACAACAAACCATCAAGTTCATACCCAGACACTGACCTGTGGGCCGAATGCAGACAGCTAATCTACACCCACACTAAGGGTTGGATTATTCCTGATCAGAGCTAGTTTGAATAGCAGGTTGTCGACCACATTGACAATAAAAAGTGTTTATATCATGGCTGTCAGGTAGAGAGACATGGGATTGTTTAAAGGTCCGGTGTGCAAAACAGGAGGATCATAGATAGATATTGAATATAATATACACCATCATTACATCATTTTCCACAGAAAACATGATGAAAGGTGAGGTCGAGCTGAGTTGAGAACTTTAAATGTGGGGACAACATAGTGCATTTTCATACAATCTCTCCTGGAGGACATTCACAGTGTCCCGCTCGGTTCTCTCACATGAAAGATGAGAAAGTAGAGAGAGTTCAAACCCTATCTGAACCTTCTCACCTCTTACACAGCAGGCCAATCGCTGCATTGATTGGGGTGAATGATGGATTGTGGATGGATTTTTTTTTTTTTTTTTTGAAGTTGTCCAGCCTTCTTACAAGCAGTTCCACTTGAGTATTATGGCCTTTTTAAGCTGTTTTTTGCTTTCGTTTCAGCCCTATTTCACCCATAAGGTGGCATCTTTCACACCTTTGAACTGAGCATTTACAAATGCTCTTTCATGTGGTCAGTGAAAAGATGGCTTGGCGTAAGCCATGCGAGGCTACTGGCTGTGTGATAGTTAAGAATATGACTTTCTGTTATGCCTCTAAGCTGACTCCTCCGTCCTGAAACAATAATTTGATGCGCCTCCATCAAATCACTTTTTGCTTGTTTAACAACAGAAATAGAAAAAAGGCATATGTAAGATGTAAACAAAGGCAGATGAACTTTATGTTTGTCTGTATTCAAAAACCGTGTAGTAGGTAACCTTTGAGATTGGAAGAATGAACCAGCTGAGACTCAACAAAGTAACTTGGCTGTTTCATTTAGCTAAAAGAAAGCGGGGAAAGACATTTAGACGTTTCTTATTGTTTTGGTGTTTCGGCGTCGATCTTTGCAAACACAACCTGACAACTCTAATGTGAGCTGAAGTCAATCTTACATTTAAACAAGCTTTTCAGATTGTGCCCACTTAGTCTGAGAGAAAAAGAAACAAATAGTTGAAGAAAAAAGCAAATTTGATCTAGTGTGATTGCGTGCAAGGCTGACGCTTATGACAAATGTGATGAATATGCATCCTTGGGAAACTTGTGTGTGTGTGTCTTTGTGCGTCTTTGTGTATTTGCACCTGATTGTTCGCACCATTATCTACATATAGCCAATGTTGTTGATGGGAAACAATCAATCGTCCAACAATCCCATTAGCAGGAGCTGCCTAGAGAAAGGGCTTTGCGTGTGTGTGTGTTGGTGTTGGGTGGTGGGTTCCTCCGTTAATTTGTGTCAGGCTATTTAGATTCACAATACATCCAAGAGAGAGGCGTGGGGGGAGAAAGAGAGAAAGAAGGGAGACGAACGGGAGAACCGAATGTTAGGGACAGAAAACAAATGGAGTGAAAGGAAAAACAAGACCGGTGGCAGAGAGAGAGAGCGAGAGAGACAGATTAGATGGAGGGGGTGGGGGTAGACCAAGTGAGAAAATGGGATGAGAGAAGTGTCAAAGAAGGCCAAGGAGTCAAAGTCAGCATTTAATCCCCGAGACGGCTCACTGGCTGAGCAAAAATCAGCCTCACTACAAGTTACCAGACGCCACAAACGCGTAGATATGAAGCATATCACGTGTTAAGGTGCACCCTTATATCCACTGAGTGCTATTGAGCACGCATTTTCAAAATTGCACACAAGGACGCAGGTCTGTATCCAGGATTATAGAAATGCTGAGGAGTCCAAACTTTTTCCCATTGCAGCCTCAGTATTTGACCAGACATAAAAAAAAGTGTTTTATTCACTTACCTGTTCATTTATATCTTCTATGTTCCATATCCCCACATGATGGTCTGATGCTGTTTCAAGGAATTCTCCACACTGCCAGAACTGAAATACTGGAAGAGGTTTGAGGGAAGAACATTGAATCCCTTCATTTTATTTCAAACATGTTTAATTAGAAGCATGTCTTCAAGTCTGTGCAACAGTATATGTGCCGGTACAAGTTCTCCCAGGACTCCACTGCTGCACCAAGACAAGGACATTAGTTACTGCCAGCAAATGACTTAATTCACAAGCCATTTAGCACTGATCTCTTCCACCCCAGTAACTAGATACTACTGTCTGCAGCAATTCTCCTAGCATTAGCCTCCGCATTAATTTCTTCATTACTTTTAGCATTAGCTTGGCTAAAGGCACGATCCTGCCCTGTTAATTAAGTCTGTTTTTGTGCGCAGAGCTTTTCAGATCACGTTAGCGCGCTAACTGAAGCAGGACTACTCTGTCTTGCCTTGTTGCCTTCCTCATCACATGCCTGTTTCTCTTCTCGGGTTTTATTTCTTTGTATCCTTGCCTTCCCCACTCACATTTTCTCTTGGGGTCACCAGCCAACCATAACAAAGAGGAGAATTGTCTGTGTTTGTGAGTCGCATGTGCGCTGTATTTCTATCCGTGTGAGAACCTTTTATTTAGATTTATACCCTCGTTACGGGAACATGTGTTCGGCTTATGACTGAATTTAAGCTCAGATTGAGGCTAGGCTGTGGGTGTGAAATGCAAGACATAGTGAAGGTAAATCATTAGGTTATGGCCTGGGAACTCAACGCCATGCTTTGTGTACTGTAAGATACTGTTCTGTGTCTGTATTGTTTATCTCTGCAAGTTGAGTTTATCTTTCTACCTGCGTGTGTGAATAACCTGGTTCAGCCGGTGGCTCAATTATTAGAGGTGTACAGTGGATGAATAGAGGAGGAAGGGAAATGTGCAGAGGAGAAGTGGATGACATGATAAAGCGGAGGCTCGGATGGGAACATTGAGGCAGAGTGTAGGACAGCTGTCCAACAGAGAGAAATGGGTGGCAGTGCCTGTGCTGACAAGGGAAAAGGTGAATACAGAGTAGGAGGAATAAAACGAGCTCACTTGCCTTTTTAAAAAAAAAATGTATCGTACATCTTTATGCTGCAGAAGCAAAACAGTCAAAACAGGAAATTAGGTGTTTCTGACTTGTTTTTTTTTCAGCAGTGATGACGACAGCGTAGAAGAAGACGTCTACATCAACTGACATGACAAACCGGGGCGCATGAGAGGTGTTAGTAGTTAACATAATTGGTCAGAGATACAGGATGTCAGGAGTCCTGTTTGAAGCTGATTGCATGTCACTTGTGCCTCCGGTAAAATTCTTGCACAAGTTTCGTCTGGAGCGAGAACTTCTTCATTTACATTTTCGGTGGAGTGAAGTTCGATTACACGTTAAACCTCCAGTTTGCACCATCTGGAGTGGCTGAACAGAACATCTTAGAGCTGAAGGATAAACATTTAGTTAGTTCGTACATAACATTGTGAGCAAACTGCTCAAGGTATTTTAAAAGGAGTTAATTAGATTTCTCTCTCTTCAGCAGTAAAATGCTGATATATGATATCAATAACAATGATCCAATTAAGTATGTACAGGTTCTAACATAATTATCTCAAAGGCACTATTCCCTTTAATGTGTACTTACTGGTACTCATACTTTTGATATTTGATAGATATACTGTTTTATTTAAAGCTCCAGTGTGTCAGATTTTGTGGGATAAAATATAATAACTATGTTTTTATTAGTGTGTCTAATCGAGAATCGTGTTTTTATTAACTTAGAATGAGACTTTTATATTTGCATTTGTTGCAGGTTGCACAGCCACAGACTAATCAAACCCTGACTTTAAACAGGGCCTCTCCTGTTTTTCCTCTCCTACCCTTTTTTGCGGCCACTGTAATCTCTCACACGTGGGGGTTGCAATCAGTAATTACACCCAGTGAATTGGGTGTACTGTAAAATATGAAATATGTGTTTGCATAGCATGGTACTGTAATTTTTGTTTTATACTGAAGTTAAAGGATCAGATGTTGTCAGTTTAAACCCTCCATCGCTCATCTTCACTGTAATGAATTGGATGTATGCGTACTTACAGTATGAAACTGATTTTTAGCCCATGATGAATGAGTTGAGTAAACATCGTCAGCCTCGCCTGTGTTAGCATAATGCTGATTTCGTAACACGAGGCATGTGGTCTCGTCTGTTCTGATGTAACTGGAGATACATACGGGCGATGCGATTTGCATGTTTGCGTTAGGATAATGTTAACATTCCATTAAAGCTTCTTGAGCTTAATTGAACTGAGAAAGGAAGTAAAGAAGGAAAGCGAGGCAAATGAGTAGAAAGAAGTGCAAGAGAGAGAGAGAGAGAGAGAGAGAACGGGACATAAAGACAGATTAAAGGAGAGGAACAGAAAGAGAGTGAGAGACAGAATGAGAAGCGTGGAGAGAGAGAGTGTGTGAGAGAGAGAGATGAACAAAGACAGCACAGAAACACCTCTAATGAAGACGAACAACAGAGAGAATCTGTCACTGAAGAGGAGGGATGGCTGATAGATGGCAGCGATAAAGGAGAAGACGAGTGTTTAACTCTCACAGTGGTCATCATCTGCCCAGCCCGTAATAGTCTGCCCATCCTGGCCACCCAGTGACATCACTGATCCTTACTGTGGGGAGGGGATGCTGGGGCGTTGGTGTCGCCGCGGCAACTAGCTCCTCTCCAGTTGTTGCCAGGCGGCAGTCTCCATGGAGATGTATATGGTGGGGATGGGAGAGAGTGGAAAGGGGTCTAAGGGGCGACTGTGTGTGTGTGTGTGTGTGTGTGTGTGTGTGTGTGTGTGTGTGTGTGTGTGTCTATGTGTGTGTATGTGTGCGTTTGTGTTTGTGCGTGACCTCCTATTAAAAGAATTTCTCAAGTTGATAGTAGAGAGATAGAATAGTAGCGCTATTAAATATAATGGTGATGGTGACAGAGACTGAAAACATATTTTCACATATGTGGCTAATTCCACTGGTAGAGTACTTTCACCTTGGAATGAAGCCTGTTTGGACTGACAGCTCTGTTACTTTGTGTTCATAGTCTCGTGTGTGTGTGTGTGTGTGTGTGTGTGTGTGCATAGATAGGAGTAGAGATAAAAGGAACAGATAGATCATGTGTGTGTGTGTGTTACAACACAGCAGTAGGTAAGGACCTCTGTCTTTAATGATATACTACCTGTAGCTAAGTCAGTAGAAGACACACACACACACACTCACCTGAATACACACTGCTTTTTTCTCTGTATTCTTTCACTGTATTCCCTCTTTCCCGCTTCACTTCACCTCCTCCATCTCTCCAACTCCCACTTCGCCCTCCCCCTTGTAATGAGATGTGAGTAATACACAGTGTCACCACTGAGCAAAGTCACTACAGCTCCTCTCCTCTCGCATAGACACCGTGAGTGCCGTGAGTGCACATGCACACATTTCCTGCTTTGCTATAGGTGACACATTTGGCACTCTGCACCAACACACCTTGTGTTCTGTGCCCAACATAGTACAGCACATACTGTACAAGGCATTTATTGAACCTCCTGCTGCTCAGCACAAACATGTATGTTGAGACTTAATAGAGACACACGTACACTGAATAGCTGTGAGTTCTATTAGGCTTGGAGGTTTTTGCAGCATTGGTGTAGGTTTGCTCTCGGATCATTTCTGTAGGAATGTCAAATCTGTGTGGGTATCTGTTTATGTGAGCTAAAGAACCCTCACAGGCTTAAAAATCTGTTACAGTCAAAGATGCATTAATGCATTAAGGGTTTTTCCAGGAAAATCCTTTAGCGTATTTGTGCTCTTAAAATATTAAAATCTTAGTGATGGATGGAGCAAAATCAGGTTGTCTCTTTTTTTTGTTGCTGCTTTTAATAATTATGTGACAACACGTGTATTATGTCCAAACCTGATCAATCACTGTCATCCGCTGAGCTGCGTCCTGATGGCATCTCGTCTGCCGTGATTAGTTTAGTTACCGGAACGGAGTCTAAACAATAGATTCGCTCCTAAAATACATTGCCTCTGTGGCGTAGTGCCTCGGCTTGTTGTCTGCCCTGCAGGTTCAGGATTTTATTTTATAGAGGTGTATTCATTTCCTCTGATGTTAGCGAGAGCTATCATTACTTCAGTGAAGGCGGTCCGCCTCTGCTAACAGCAGGAACAGCTGAATTGCAGCAAGTAGCAAACCTGAGCATTTGTGACTCGGTGTAAAGTGCATTTTTCAGTCCAAAAGTGTGTGCTCACACTCATTATGCATTCAGCATTGATTTACCTTCTGTATAAAATATCACACAAGAGATTTATATCCACAAAGACTTGTATCCTCGGGGGGCCTTCCTACACCATAAAGTCACACTAGTTTCTTTTACATACTCTTAATGTGTATGTTTGTATTGGACTGCTTGTAGCTGAAGCTTTGCATTCATGTTCGTAATGGCTTCACGTGGAAATGTAGTAGGAATTGCCTCAGGTGTACAAGTTGTGTTGTGCGCACAACTGCGCTTTTAACCAGCAAGGCGAGCCTTTGATGAGTACAGCCAGGTAGTTAAACAAGCCTTTTCGGTGATTTAAAATGAGTTAATCATTCAAATTGCTCCAGAGCTGTTGAAGTTAAATTGTTATTTCAGACCCTCAGTGGAAGCACGGGCTGTTAAGACACAATATTTGTGCCTGCAGGGATTAGTATTGTTACTTTTGCGAACAGAGACTCCCTGGCTAGCCCTGATCCAGTGTGTCTCATTGCAGCTCTGCCAGTTTTTCTGCCAGGCACTTTAATCAGCTCCTCATTGCCGCATGAATTCCCTGTGTAGGGCTGGCCTCCCTCCCCTCGTGCCTGGCAGCCTGTTATTTTTCCCTTCCACATCCACCGCACATCAACCTGTAAGTGTCATTTAGCTATCAACACACACAGCTCCCCAGAGCTTTTTTGTTATTAAAAAATGGGACACGCTCCCCACGCCACCAGGGTGCCACGTGTTTTCTGTGTGTGTACGCGTGTCTCGATGTTCATTTTGGCTACAGGGAGACAGTGCTATTACTAAGAGTAACCCCGCGTTCCCCCCGGAGGAATCAATGCATCAAGAATTATTTGTGTGTATGTGCGCGCCTGTGTGTAATCTTTTAGAGCGCCAAGGAATAGGTGTGCTTATTTTTTTCGCACGCATTACGCCGCGCGTGTGTGTACGATTGTGTATATGTGTGTGATAGATGTTCTAGTTATGCGTGGGCTGAATGCTGCAAAAAGCTCAAACTGCGAAAGAAATACAGCCCTGGGAATCTTGTTTTCCCTTATTGCTGTATGTCACATCTCAAATTCACTTTTTTTTTTTTATTACATTTTGTGCTTCTGAATTTTTCATACCTCAGCCGAGATAAGTGGGGTGATTACCTACTTACATGCATTCGATTTACCGGCTTGTATGAAAGCCCCCTGGGTGATAAGTTAGCCTTCTTGTTGGAGAGACCAACCTGTACCTGAGTTGTGTGTCTCCAGTAGCTGTCTACAGCTCCCTTTTCTATCAGTTTATTTTCTTGAGTCTGGATTGACAGGAAAAGTGTTTATATCAGTGAATCATTAAAAATGACAAGTAGAAATGTCTCTGTGACACAGCTAGCTGCCATAACTGGCTTTATATTTCTACAGCCCTGTAACTGGAGCAAAATGAGCTGTCAGATGCCGTATATAGGCTACTCCGTGTGTGTCTGTGTGTACAGATTTCATATTTGATCAAAATTAAGCTGTCAGAGATGTGCGTATCTTTCAGTGTACATACTTTTGGTCGATACTGAACAGCCACGAGTGTATGTGCGTGTGTGTGTGTTTGCGCGTACTTCAGTGCCGTCTTTTTTAGTCGACACACTCACAGACAGAGGAGCTAACAGGCTCCAGCTCCGTCTAAATCTGTGCCATATTAGTATTTATAAATTCAACTTCATTTTCCACTCGTTTACACGCAAGCGCAAGCACGTAGGTGCACAAACAGTGCACACGTGCACACACACACACGTGCAACACACACACACACCACACGTGCACGCGCAGAATGCTTTATTTATTTATGGTAGTTTTTAAAGCTAATTAGTTTGAGTCCAAGGGAAAACAGTAATTGCCTCCCAAGAGCAAAGGCGGATGACAATGGGAAAGAGAGGCTGGAGGCCTGGAGAGGGAGGAAGAAGCTGCAGAAGTGCAACCGAAAGTTGCGGAGTGGGAGGAGCGTTGCCAGTTTGAATGTGCTGAAAAAAAATGCTTTGACTTGCGCCGTCTTGAAACGTGCACCTTTGTGACTGTGACGGATCGCGGCGACTGAAACAGCGGCGTCACCTCGTTGTACGGGTGTGAGCGAGTGTGTGTCAATGCAAGCTTGCTTAGCTAATGGTGTGTTTGTGGGAGTGGGTGGTGTGCGAGACGTCCCTTTACTGACACTGTCAATACTGTATAATTTGAGCGACAGAGAGAGAGAGAGAGCGAGCGGGAAGAGTTTGACGAAGACGGGCAGAGACAGTGAGGGGAAGATGTGCGTAAAGGTAGAAAAGGATATGATGTTTAAGGAGATTCGGCGAGACAGGAAGAGATGCCGAAAGACACAAGGTGACAGAAAGTCAGGGCAAAACAAGAAAGAGAGATGCCCAGTGGCAAAATGAGGCAGATTAAAAGATCGAAGGAAGACGTTTAAGCTCAGTTGGTAGAACGTCCGCCGCATGCTACGAAGGCTCAGTCTTTGCCTGCGGTGGCCCAGGGTTCGAATCTGACCTGTGGCTCTTTCCTGCATGTCATACTCCATCTCTCTCTCCCCACATTCCTGTCACTCTTCAGCTGGCCAAAAAGAATATCTTTAAAAAAAAAAAAAAAAGAATCCAATGAGAGAAAAGATGAAGATGCTGAAAAATAGGACACCTCTGAGGTTCTTTTTTCAGACTCAGGAAATCAATCATTCCATTAAACTCAATCCTTGCCGAATCTTTCTATGAATTTAATCCCGACTCACTGCCTTCTGCCCCCACAAACACATTTTTTCTAGTGTCTCTTCTTCTATTCTGCTCAGGGGTGAAAAATAAAATTATTACTCATTGAAAAATATAATGACATTGTGGCACCACAAGTGACTTAACAACAGAAGTACATTACTTGTAAAATTGCTTTCCACTGCTAGCACTCAATTGATGGGTTACAGGTATTCACTGGCCGCCAACGGAGATCTTTTTTTGGTGGCTGTGGCACAGGTGGTAGAGTAGGTCATCAAGTAATCAGACGGCTTTGGATCGCAGGAGCAGGAGCAGTTGGCAGCATCTGCCAGGTATGACTGCGTGTGTGTGAATGGGTAAAGTGTTGTAAAGTACCTTGAGTGGCTGGTAGACCAGAAAAGCACTGAATAAATACTAGTCCATTAAACTCATCCCTGATGACTGCACGCAACACTCGAGAAGTTCGCACTTCATTCACTTCGATCATCCATCTTCGTGTGCCTATAGCTACCTTCCACTATTTGAACCCCTCCAGCAAACTAACACACCCTGGACTTATCTCTACAGTAGACGCACCGAGAGAAAAAATAAATTATTAACATAATCATTAACCCTCTCATCCAAATCCAAAAAACAGTAAAGCTGACCCCCAAAGTGTCGAAGAAAGAGTTTGACAGTGTTACTGGAATTAGTAACAAATTGAGGTCTCTTTAGGCGTCAGACCACAAGTGTTAGTTGGATGGTTGAACAGCGCCTGAAACCCCCTGAAACCATGTTCTTTTTTTTTTTCTTATGTAAGAAGTGTTTGGTGGATGTGTCTGGCAGTTTCTGTAACTTCCAACAACTGGCAGTCTGACATTCACACCTATTCCGTGCGGTGATTGTTTGATGCCGTACGGTGGTAGGAAAGTAAGTAATTTTTTTCCTCGAGGTATTTTTTTGTTCATTCTTTACTCAACTGCTTCTGTCACTTTCCATGTGTACAACCAATTGTGGCGCCACGAATGCCTTCCAGGGAGGATTGCCTTAAAATATGCTCTGTTATCTGCATATTTAAAAGATTAGAGCCTCTCGCTGTTCTATATGACAGCCAGCTTTTTCTCCCTGCTTTCAAGTGTGGCTGTTCCCAACAGGTATTAACACTTTTACCTTAGGATGTGAGCTACCAATTACTGAAATAATTAATCACATTTCAGTAACACATTATAACATTACTAAGCTCGTCAAACATTCTTTTTTGTATTCTACTCTATCCTGGTCTCCAGATGTTGTCATGTTTTCTCATGTCCCCCTTCCCTTCTCTCCATCTCAGCATCTGGTAATGGCAGTGAAAGTAATTGTAAAATTATAATGCAACAATTTAACACAGTGCAAGTGGATTATATGTTCTGCAGTACGGCACTGCAGTGTGATCCACCATCTGCCACAGTGCCACATGCTAA
Organism: Nibea albiflora; assembly: GCA_014281875.1. Taxonomy (NCBI): domain Eukaryota; kingdom Metazoa; phylum Chordata; class Actinopteri; family Sciaenidae; genus Nibea; species Nibea albiflora. The sequence goes on along the minus strand of CM024804.1, from coordinate 18,844,487 downwards.
AGGCTTTGTTTCGGTTCGCACTTGAAGAACAGACAGCTCTTTGTGCCGTAAAGCACGTTCCCCTTTTTTTGCGGTAAAGCGACGCATCCGATTTGCAAAATCAGAACTGATGGCTCGCAGGTAAAACCAACTTTAAAAGCCGGTAGAGACTTCTTTGTTTCTTTCGTGTTCAAGTGATGCATGCAGCACCTTTAAACCACCCCAAATGAGGGTTAAAGAGATATCCCTGCTCATTTTTCTCCTGCATCGTGGCAGAAGTAAACAAATCTAACTCTTATAGCCGTGCAGTAAGTTTATCTTCTCTATCTCCCCCGCACTAATCCTCCTTATAGCTTTCTCTCTCCATTTTCTTTTGGAACTGCACCAGTCTTGCATACACCACAGTGCCTGTGTGAGTTGTTGTGTGCTTCCATCAGTGGATGCTCTCCTGGTCCTTGTATGTTTCAAGGCCATTAGTCACATTGTCACAGGGTCACTGCAGGTCGCGGCAGAGTGCAGCCTGGGCTTGTTTACTCCTTGGTGCTGCGAGCTCATCTGTTCATCTCTCTGTCTGTCTCTGTTTTTTTTCTGCTTCTCTCTCCACTTAGCTTTCAGACCTCCTTGCATTATAGCTTTGTTTGTTTTCTGTTCAGGTATCAAATTATTAAACACACTTTGCATGTCTACGCACTATGAGAACATATTCCTTGACCATAGTGCCTTCATCGCTAGGGAACAATATACCAAAGCTATATAACAATCAATGTGAATTGACAGAATTAATCAACACTATGTTTATCACTCTCTGATCTTTTTCTTACTTACATCTTCCCACGCTCGCAATCAGTTTCACAACAAAGGAAAACAAAGATGTTTCATTCGGTATGATCAAATCCTGCTCTCATTGCCAAGAGTACAAGCGCAAATCCCATCACCACCACACTACATTTCAAGTTTGTATTGAACAGATAAGCAAGGTGACCATTACAAATCTAATATGTAAAGTAATAATATATTAAGGCAGTACTCATCTCATTTGTTTCTGTTGAAGCCATGAATATTTTAATTGAACAAGTCGTGCAAATGGTTTCCTGTGCACAGGTAGTTTGGTCCATTTGTTTGGAACTATTTTCAGCAGTGGATTAAGACGCATTTGGTGCTCTGGCATGAATATTCAACAGCAGAACAGTGTATGTGGTATTGACTCAAAATAAACCGGCGCCCATCTTCAAGATAATGAAGTGCCATGTCACCCGGTACAACAGTGTGGCTCACTCATGTGTTTTTAACAATCAATCAGGCTTTGGCTGCACCGACACTACATTCATTACTGGTGATGAGAAGAATATAGAATTTCACCAGCCCTTCTTCTAATCATTACAGTGTTTGTCTTTGTGATTCTGTGACACACTGTCACTTCCTGTCTCATAATTCCAGATTGTTGTATGAACTATGTAAGTGAACACATCTTTGCAAATCATTCTATTTTCTGAAAATATCGCTGACCTTTATCGAGAAGGATGACTGCTTATCGATCCTTGCGGGGAAATTGTGAGTTTTTACCAATAAATGTGCTGTTAACAATTACAACCGTAATTAAACATCATGAGTGGAAGGTGTGAAGTATTACAAAGACCACAGATTGCTAATTTTGAGTTGAGTTGTCACTTGGAGACGTCAATAACAGTTCCAGCTGTTTTTCATGAACGCGGATCACAAAATTTTAGAAGTCCAATATACACCAATATAAAAATGAAATGCTCTCCATCTGTTTTAGGTTCCTCCTCCCCCTGACTTCGATGCTGTCCCTTTTTTTTCTCGTCCGTCTGTCAGACTGTGTGTCTTCTGTGCTGCTCTTTAACTGTATTATAAAGCCATTTTCCTACAGTAAGCGCTCTGTCTCCGAGCCTCCCCCTTGTACTCGCACTCTCCCCTCCTACCGGTTCAAATCAATGAAACTGCGCAGGCCCTTCCTCTCCCCACTGACTCTCTGAATACTGTTCTCTCTCGTTCTCTGAATACTTTTCCCTCCCTGCTGCTTTTTCTCCCTCTCTGTCTCTCTCTTTGAATGCTTTTGCCCCCGTCTTTCTGTCAGTCTGCCTGTCTGTCTCTCGCTGTCTCCCTGTCTGTCATCTCTGCTGGACAGTTAGTCTGTTTTCATAAAACTTCCTCTGTCCTCCACTGGCTGGATTTTAAAATGTCAGATGAGAGCCAGAGGGCAGTGTTTTTTTTTTCTTTTCTTTTTTCGTTTCTTTTTTTTGCAGTCTTTCCCACACACAGAGATACACACATAATTAACGCACTCACACATACATGCAATGCACATACACTTCCATTCACTTCCATTGCTCACACACATCATTTGGTTTGTTTATGTACGCACCACTTAACAGCAAAATGCACTATATATATATATATATATATATATATATATATATATATATATATATCACATGAATATCACAGTATAGTGACTGGTGATGGTGTCTAATTTTTACTACGCTGACATGCCACATGTAGGCTTGCCTGTAATGAAGCTGTTCTGCTCTTCACCAGCACAGCCAATTACAGCAGGCATCCTGAGCACAGCTTTTAAATTGGAGGATGAGAACAGACAGAGTGGTGCGACGGCCATGTTCTGTCACACTCTCACATCATTTTAAGTTTGCCGTTTCCCTGGCAGGAAACACGGGGAATAGGAGGTGACTTTGCCATATTGTTGATGCTGGCATGTCATTTGTTGTAGAGTGGAGGAAGCAAATTAGTGATGCTTATCTCGGTCATGGAGAATTTGTTTAATTGGAAGTCCTCGTGATGGAAAGAAAAGAGAAGAAAAGAAAAGGCAAAAAAACCAAAAGAAGAGTGCTATTCTGTGTCTGGTTAACCACTCAAAAGATTTCTCAACATGTCGCATTAGAAAAAGAAGTTTAATTTCACAGCTACTTGCGGATGTCTTTGAGTGGATGTGGGTGTGCGCAGGAGTGTCAAATAGCATTAGTTGTTCGTACACACGCGTCGCCGTGTCTGTTTACTGTTGTGATGGACTGTGATGTGTGTGTGTGTGTGTGTGTGTGTGTTCTTGGATGTCGCACCGAATCCTCAGTACAGACGTGTGCATGTAAGAGTCTGTTTGTGCACACGTGCCAGTATGTTTCGTGTTATAGACTGTCAATAAATGTGTGTGTACACGACTGTTTAGCAGCAGCTGTGTTTGTCTGCAAAGGAAATAGACGGAAAGCTCTTTGTCCAATTGCAAACAAGACGCGAGTGTGAGTCTTATTCAGAGGCAGTGAAAGACAGTTGCGGCTTCTTTCAGATGTGTGTGAGGAATAGTGAGGGATGGGAAGGGATGGAGGAGAAAATGTTGCAGAAACGATAGAGGAGAAGGAGGCAAAGGCGGAATTTGACAAAGAGAAATCGATCTGTTTTCACAACAGCGGCTAAACAAGTATAAGAAGAGAGGAAAAGAGGGTTAGGAAATCTGATTGTGCCAAAGGACCTAAAAAGAAAAAAAGAGTGATGAGCGGAAATTGAGTTGAGAGGTTAAATGACAGAAATGCTGGGTGAAAGGCTGAAGCGAGATAAAGATACACACACTGAGAGACAGAGAGAGAGAGACAGACAGACAGACAGGGTCATGCCAGTTTCCCCGCCATTGTCAAAGTCAAATGCTGCCGGTTGCTTGTGAAACATGCAAATGAAATGTAAATTAGCGGAACCTCTGGTGGAGAGGGGTTGGTTTTCATGTTGACGTTGTCATGGAAATGCCCAGTGACACACACAAGCACATGTCTGTGTGTGTGTGTGTGTGTGTGTGTGTGTGTGTGTGTGTGTGTGTGTGGTGCGAGCACGCGCGGGTTTGCGTGCAGGCATGTGGCTGGATGGATGGATTGGTCAAGGGGTGAGAGGGGGATTTAAAAGAGGGGTGGACGGACGGTTAATGAAGATGAAAGTGTGAGAGACTGTTTATCTCGGAGTTAAGGACGGCAGAGAGGACGAGGAGAACTGCATTGGGCCAATAATGCAAAATACTGAATCCTGGAACAAATTTAATAGAGGTGAACTGAATAATAGGCGAGGGTAAACAATTGACGTTATTGGTGGAAAATGAGACAAGACATGTTGAGAGGGGTGGAAGCAATATGAAGCAGACAAGGCTGAAAGAGCCTGTCTGCGTTGTCTGTTCATCACTCTCTCCTCTGTCCTTCAAGTTATTCCTCGTCTCCTCCATTGGCGCGTCAGTCCTTCCCCTCTATCGTCTCTCCTTCTACGGCCATTTCTCTTTGTATTTTAAAGGCCCATTAAGCAAGGCAGGTGCTGCAGCTGTTAAGTGAAACACATGTGTGCACGCTAGTAGCCATGTTCAAGTCTTTCACCCTAGATTTCTTTTCTCCTGAATCATTTTCGCAGCGATAATGCAGGCAGTATTTTTCCCCCCCCTAGGTGTTCCCTTCAAATAGGGCCATAGTATTATACTGACAACAACTTAGCCAACCAGTCCGCAGGTCGCTCCTTTTAACAATGAGTGACAGCGAAAGCAGCGCAAAACTTTTTATTGTTCCCAACCGCTTCCCCTCGGGAGCGGAGCCAGTGTGAGCAGCGGTTCATAAAGTATGCAGTTTAAAGCGGAGATTCAACAGTGACTGCATCTTTATGTGCATACCAATATGATATGCAGAGAAACAAACAATTAAGTAAAGTATGTGTAGGAAAGTGATTGAGATCCCCAAATAATAAAATAAGTGCAGGAGGGTGAGATGGGGGGAGGTAATGAGAGTGCAGCAGCAACAATGGACAAAGAAAAAAAAAAAAAAGACGTCGAGATAATGAAGAAGAAGAATCGCATTGACTAGGAAGGGCAAATGAGAAAGAGAGAGACAGGCCAACAGAGGGAGATAAACAGGCAGCGGGAGGGATATAGCCGAGGATGCAGAGTGCACAGGAGGTATGGAAATGAGAGGAGAGAGATGAGAAAAGGAGGGAAAGTGAGGGAAGGAAGTAAAACGAGTGATGCGAAGAGGAGAGCGGGAGGACAGAGGAGGGAGGGGAGTAGTCGTGCAGGGAAAGGCTGTGAGGCGAGGGAGAGGGCTAACAGAGGGCCGTGTTTTACAAATTGCCATTTGAGAGAAGCCAACGGAGGGATGAGGGGGGAAAGGAAAAAAAAAAATACAACAACCACAGACCGGCTCCAGATTGCACACAGCGAGAGATGTACTCAGACACCTCCAAACACTGCATCATGCACACATGGGTGAACTCGCACGCACAAACTCGACTGATTCAGGAACAGGTAGACAGAAAGCACAGAGACACGCAAAGATGATTTAATGGGTAAATTGTAGTAGCACCGTGTGTCTGAACTCATCCTTACCTCTCATTGTTTCCCCTTATTCACTGACCCCTAAATATACCGTGTGTCAACTATCAGGCGGCTGAGAGAAATGTTCTTTCCAGCTCTGACTCTGAACCCACCTTTAACCCCAAACTACCTTTAAGTCACCTGGATATAAAAGTGTAAGAGAAATGCTGTTTTCACACAACGTGTCAAAGTCTGTTTCCCCTGGCCTTAATCTGAAGCCATGCTTCATTAAAATCTCCTTTTACTTCTCCTTTTTCTTGGAACTCTTAGCTGCATCATATAAAACCAGACGAGAGACAAGAACAGAAACATGATAACACTGCGTTCCCTCCTGATAGCACAATGTTGATTCGACACAGCTGTGTCTTAGCAGAAATGACACATTTCCAAAGGGACAAACATCACAGGACGAGATTTTTATTTTTTTTTGCTCCTTTTATACACGCAGAATTCTGTAATGTGCCGGCAATGTCAAGGACTGCTGCACAGTGCGAGTGGATGGTTTGTCACCATTGTAATAGCGGCCACTTCCTTAAATGAGAGAGAACTGAGAAACAATCATGTCTTAAGTGACTCATTTGCATAAATATGGTATTGCGCAGTTTATTTCTATTTATCCATAGTCTCATCCACGAGCGGAATGACAGCCGCCTTTCCAGAGGCTTGAACAGTCTCTTGACTCTTAATAATTTCTCGCGTCCATGTTTCATTTCGCCAATGTTTAAATACCCGTGTGACATATAGTGCTGTCATGATCACTTTTCTTCCAAATGCACAGATGATTGGCTTGGATTTATTTATTGGAATGTGTGGGTGAATGAGAATGTCATGCAAAGAGCTGTGCGAAGACTTTTGAACATTGTGTGTTCTTCAGTGCTCATCCCTGCCTCCCGTACTCAGCTCCAACATCTGTTTCAACAAGAACCGCAGTAAATTACTTATTGAAATACTGTTCCTTTTGAACTTCAGTCTAATACTAACCTAAAACCAAAACCCAAGTGAAACTTTCCTCAGAAGAACAATGCGTACATTCAGACGCAGTTAGAGACACTCTGGCTGTCTTTGTCCCACTCTGTTAAGCCCTCCAAACCCACCAGGCGCTCACTCTAGAGCGTATCTTTCCAGAGGCCCTGCTGACACTCTTTTCTCTTGGCCCTTATCCCTCCTCTTCCAGCTCCACGCTCCAGCAACACAGGACATCATAAAAGTCCCATCAGCGCAGCACCACCTTTCTTTCCCACCCACTGTCCTTCCCTCCCATCTCACAGCCTCGCCGATCTCCTCCGCTACACTCTGGCCATCAGCAGCAAATGAGGAAAGAGACTGAAAACATATAATGGGAAAACTGTCCTCCTCCTCTGCAATTTTATTCCAATAACACTTTGAAACTGATTTGAGACCACATTAATAGTGATAGCAATGAGGCTATTATTCATGTATTCATTGTCATTGTCATTCTTTTTTTACATGTGTAAACAAACAGTATGTTTCCTAGCCAAGTATTCACCAGGTCAGCAGTAACAAACTGTTAATTTTCCTCCCCGTAACACAACCTTGAAACCCGCATAGTTCGCACCCATTTTCCCTGGCTAGCACTTTGCACCCATTGTTGGCACAAAGGTCCCCCAAACCTGGAATAGTGTGAAAACGTTGCAAATGATACAAACCAAATGAGGATCGATTGAGCACCAAAACAACAACAACAACAAAAACATCACTAAACCGCTGCCACTACTTGAAGGATCAATCGATCAATAAAGTGTCTGTCTATCTGTCTGTCTGTGTAATAAGTATTACAGGGCTGGAAGTACTGAATTACGACCACTCATGTTACTGTATGAAGTCATTTTTGGAGGGTACTTTTTCAGCCCTGTAAATTGAAGTATGCCTTATACTATGCAATATTTGCTGCTTTCAAAGACGTCATTCACTGCTGTGTAGGCCCACAGTGTAGAGTATGTTCAAACCTTTCATGTGTATCTTTTTGTAGTCACAGCATACATTCTTGTCGTCACACCAAGAAGACAAAGGAGATGCCCTGAAGCGCTGCCCACTTCCTTTTGGCACCTTTTCCTTTTGGAGTTTTGAGCTCTCAGACAGAGCCTCGGTTGTTTTTACATCTGTTCTATATTTCTTTTCTTTTAACAGACTGATTTATGTTCATATTTATTTACAAAACAAATTGCCTCAATCCATTCCAGCCATACCTTTTATCATTTATCAATGTGATGCGCTTTGTTCAAAATACATCTTCTGCATGGATCGGCCCTTTCATTTGACTGCCCGCCACTGATAATGCATTAAGCATCAGTGTTCAAAAAGTATGTGATAATTTGTACTTACACTTACAGTAGTTTTACTTGTAGTTGAATAACATTTCAACTATAACGTACAACTTAACCAGACTTGAGTACAGATTTTCAGTGCTCTTTCAACCATTGCTGGTTGGCTAATAGTTCCTTCCACTCTAAGTGGGGAAAAAAAAATATATAATCATGTGAGGTAGCGCCGAGCTGACCTACAGATCCATCTAAAAAATGCTGTAGAAAGATCTGAGTTGTTCTTGATTGGTGCAACTTTTGAGTTTGAACAGCGCATTTAGCCATTTCTGCCCCGCTCCTGCTTTTTTCCATCCTAGAAATATTTCCAAAATTACAGGATATTGTGCTTCAGAACAACTACTAGAATTGATTATATATGCCTCGGTCTCTCTTGGCTGTCGGCGCTGCAGAAATTACAGCTGGTTCAGAGTGCCACAGCAGGACTTTTCATGTAGAATCAGCTGCAGGGAACATATTACCCCTATTCTTGATTTTATGTCACTGAATGCTGGTGAAATGTGATGGTGATTTCAGGATTTGGAGTAAAAAAAAATAAAAAAAAGACTCTGCAATCAGCCTGTCCTTAGAGTTTTTTGACAGCTCGGCTTACATAGTGCAGGAAGGTTTGCTGGTTTATTTACAAGGTTCAGGATCAAGAGGAGAGTGAGTCTGTACCTTTTGTCCTCTGGGTCTGTAATAGCCAGCCTTTAGGTTAGTTAGACTGAGCGAGTCTGAGCACCTATTTGGACAAAGAGGCCTTTTATTGATGACCGTGTTTTACGGCGTGAAGTCTATCTTTGTCATTTGTTTTGCTTTATTGACTTGTGAGGCACTTTGTGATGCCTGCTACATAAAGGTGCTACGCACAAATACATTTTACCTTTTATTGTACTTTACCTAGAACAACAAACGTAAACCTTTTTTATGAAATGTGTGGAGTTGAATTATGGTTTCATCAATAAGTAAGGGCAGCAAAGCAGAGTTTTATTTACTTGAGAAAACAACGGCGCACACACACATACGCGCGCACAAATTGTGGCTCTCAAGGTTGACAAGTTAGATAAAAGCTTTTGGTAACAATAATACCTTTGTGTTTCTTCTGCCTTTTTCACTTTCAAAATGTTATCCGCGTTGATTATATTTTCATACCACATCAACATTCAGGACATTGCTTCATTCCTTTCGAAACACAGCCTGTTTATTCACCTTTAGAGCTTTAAATGAGCTTTACATAGGCCTCGTGCGCAATGAGATCGTAGCCGCAGTAGTGGGAAATTGCCATTTTAAAAGGAGCGATGCGGTGTGTAATATTTGGTGTGGCATTCAGGTAGTGTGAGAACTATGTCACACCGTTCTGTCTCATACTCTGTGAAGGGCCTTCACCATTCTTCTCTGTCAATATAGGGCAGATCCACTGGGGGACCAGACTGAATACATGAGCCATTTGGATGAGAGCCTTTTCATGCACTGACAGTCTCTGGGGTTTTCTGAATTCTCTTTGTGTCACAGAGACATGCAGTGTATGTGTACGCGTTGGGAGGGGGGGGTCAACAAAGAGTGATGATAGGCTGACGTAACAAGGCCCAATGATGAGAATAAACAGGAGGCTGGCCTGACTTTCAAATCAGCTTCGATTAATGAACAAAAGCTCCATTGATGTCGTGGTTATTGGTAGTGTTTTGCTCAAAGCTATCTGCATACATTGGCATAATGTATGTTTGTGTGGTGTGTGTGTGCAGAATGTAAACATCTAGGTAACGTATAAACCAGTAAGTAAATTAGTCCTGCGGTGCGTTTATTTCTTTCAAAGCAGCTGTCACAGTCAAACACTCTCAGTTTATACCTTCTTCTTTGCACTTCTTCTCTACGTCTCTCTCCTCTGCAGATCAACAATAAATAATATGTGCAAGGTTCATTACTTTTGCACCTGACATTATAATTTAATTTAGAATCTAATTTAAAAAACAAAAAAAAACCCAACAACAATATAAAATCCTGCAGTGATAAAACTGCCGTTTGCTTCTTTTTGAACTCTTCATAGTTCTTTTTCTTTACTTATCTTGAGGAGGCTTGATTGTCAGTCAGGCTGACTGTCTAAAGCGGCAGAGGGGCAACAGGTCAGTGGAACTATAGAAGCCAGAACCTCAAAGTGTGAAGTGACGGGACTTCATATAGCAGAGTGAGGAAGCAAACAAGTCTTTCAGACAAACTGAAAATACTCTTCTCTTTTAAAGTTGCCGCGAGAAAGAAACCGTTGTAACACCGTCGAAGACATTAGTGTGTGTTTGCACCCTCAGGTTTTTCTGTTTCAGCTCCATGGTGACAACATGTAATAGAGATACTTTGACTTGGTAAGAAGAAATTTAAAAAAACAACAAAAAAAAACCCCATCAACATCTGTGTGGTCACTTGACTATAAAATTTAGAAGGGGGGGCTTTATACGCCGGTACCCAGGGGACCATCATCTCATAATCTGTCCATGACTTAGAGGGACTCTGATGCATAAATAGTACCTCATTTGCATTTTATCCCCATTTGTCTCTTCACTTTCTATTACCCAAACATTCTCCGAGCTGTCTCTCCACAAAAGGATCTCATTTACTGTAAACAGCAGTGAGCTTATTGCTGCAGGACCCTTAGCAACTTTTTTTGATTGTGTGCGTAAACTTTTCCATTTCTTTCTCTTTTTTTTCCCCCCCTCGTGTGAATAAAAAAAAACAACAGAGACAAAGAGCCTGACATGTCTCTAACTGTCATACGCGGATGTGCGAAACAATAGCGGCACAGAGGTGAGAAACTGTGTGATTTTTTTTATAGAGGCTATGAATGTTAATATGGACAAATAACCCCGCAGCGTGTTTACTGTGTGGTTTACTGGTCACCGTATTAGCTGTTATCTCGGCCTATGGGGGGTCAGCGGGAGAGGGGAGGAAAAGGGGAGATTATGGCGCTCATTTGGCCCCCATTGTCCTGCAGTAGGTTTCAAATTTAGTAGTGTATGGGAGCAGCGGAGGAGGAAGACAATGGAGGAGAGAAAATATGAGAGAGAACTCTTTTGTCTGCTGTTATTTTACGGCTCACAATGACCTCTGTGTTTGACAAGTGAGATGGGAGGGAGCCGGCAATAGAAGTGTCAGATGATGCGACAGCGTACTGTAAATGCTAAATAATCCCAGCAGAAGGAAAAGAGCAAAGGGGCGGTGGGGGGGGGGGGATAATGGAAAGGATGCAGAGAACGGGAGGGGAGAGGAGGAGGAGGAGTGGACGGTCAATTATGTGGGGAATGAGGTATGTCGAAAATGTGTGGCCTCCTGAAAATGTAGCATAGTAGCCTACTCTGCACGTGAATGCAGAGAGACATCCCGGGCTGACATTTAAACACGATTCTCCAGGGAATAAATTGCATGCGGTTATTATAATCATGCTGCATTTTCCTTCCACTTGTTTGATACTGCCCACATACGCGCACTTGCATGAATATATATATGTATGTATATATATCGCTGCGTTTGTGCTCTATCGCATAACTTGCAGACTCTTGCGCGCACACGCACAAAGGCGGCGTTCTCCTCCTCGCCTCCTTTTGTGTCGCCTCTGGTGAATAAACAATAACTCATCTTTGTGACAATAAAAGTTGACACTCCACCCTTCCCATGAATTCAAGATGAATGGCCCTCGACACAATGGAGGAGCACCGCACACTCTGCCTGTCCCTAACCGGATTTCTTCCACCACTCAGACTATCCCAACAACCCTCTTCCATCCCTGTCTTCCCTTCCTTTCTGGAGTTAAATTCAAATCGTGCAGACTGCTTGATGAATCCATTGTTACCAAAGCACTTCACAGAGAGAGCTAAATGCGGGTTGAATTAATGGGGGCTCAGGACCAAATAGCTTTCAAAAGGCAGCTCCTCTTCAGCTTTTCTCATTGCTCATGTTCATCCGTCGTTCCCCTTTTTTTTTTCTTTTTTTTTTCCCTTCGTACACTGTGTCTTCCACTCACTCATTTTTTCCCCTCTCCTCCCCTCAGGGCTTAAATAAATACTCTTTCTACTTCTTCCTCATCTCTGATGAAGATTCCCTCCATCTCTCTCCGACTCCTTTCATCTTTTCTTGTTTCTGTGTTTTTTATCTCTCATGTCGCATATCTATCCTACTTCTCCCCCTCTCTCTATCTACCTCTTTGTTTTCCCTTTCTCATTCTGTCATCACAAATTACCTGTCCTCTTAGTCTCTCCTCCTCAGCGCCGCACTCCCTCCATTCATATGTCTCCCTCGTCAGCCCATGCGTGCATTCTTCTTCTTCTTTTGTATCTTCCTTATCCGTCTCTCCATCCCTCTTTCACTCCACCGTGAGCAGCGGGGTGTCTACAGTCCTCCTGGGTGCGTTTGGTGTCATGGCGAAGCTTGTCTTGTCGCCGCGGGCAGCTTTCAACACTGTCGGCCTTAAAGTAGAACACACACCCAGTACAGGCGCACACACACACACACACATTGAAAGATGCTGACTCAAAGCAGCAAGGAGTTGATCTCCGAGGGACAATTTAAGGTCAGTCTGAGGGCTGTGACATTATCAGAGAATGCAGCTCATGTTTTTGTGTGTATGTCAGGGTGTGTCCATGCTATGAGTCCACACAGGGATGGTAGCTGTTTTAATTTGCATTTGTCTGCTCCCTGCTTATCTATAAGCATGCGTCCCCGTGCTCTAATATATTTTAGGGTGCCATCAGCCACTTCAAATTTCATCTGTTTGTGGCTATAATATGTGTCTGTGTGTGTCCCTGTGCTGCAATATTATACAGGAGCCATCACTTTGAATTGTGGTTCCTCTTTTATGTGTGTGTGTGTGTGTGCGTGTGTGCATGTGTATGTGTGCGTGCACATCCAATTTAGCTCCTCCCCTGCCCTGTCCTCTCTTTGAACTCTGCTCCAGTGTTCACCGCAACAACTGCCGGACACAAGGACCATACCAATCAGACTCTGGGAAGACACACAGGCAGTTTCAGTTCCTAACGACTTTCATTTAATAAATACATTTTTTTTTTTTAAACAAAAAAAACAGCCAGACTTTTACTGAAAGAAACAGACGTTCAAACTGATTTCCAGTTAAATTTCCTGCTCCCACGCACCGAGAAGTTGCACTGTTTCCTGCTGCCAGAGAAAACTGTTCGCCACAGTTTTCAGGAAACAAAGGGCATCCTGTGACAACCGAGTCTATGTATCTGGTAATAGATGGAGAAGTGAAAATGGGGAGAGAGTGTAGCTGATGGTGCTGCAGGATGGCATTCTGAAGAGCCCCTGAAAGTAATAAACAATAATACAATAAGAAGATAAAAAAAAATACATTGTTGCCATGACTGCTGTTTTTGTACCTACTGCATTCTTAATATTTTCTCTTATTTAAAAATGGATGCAGAAGATTTTCTTGGAAAATAACAATGGGAAATAATGAGCCCTCAACAAGCAGTGGATAGACACATGTTAGATGTGGACAACGCGCATAAAAGCAGCGAGTACACACTGAGTCATCGACATGGGTGCGACAGACGGAGAGAGACGAGGACAGCGATGAAAGCCAGATAATTGCTTCATGTAGAGGAGATGAAACATGGGAGACAAAGAAGGAAAGACGGAGAGCGGGAGATAGTGTAACGGATTATGAATACCCAGCAAGAAGCACAATGTGACAAACTGATAAGAACTAGCATGATGCATCATGACAGGAAGAAGGAAAGGCGCCGTGAAGGAGGGAGAGACAGTAGGTGGAAAAGGGATGGAGTCAAGGAGAGGTAACATGATGGAGGCGGGAGATACAGGAAGGGGGGGGGGGGGGGGGTGTAGCGCATGAGGACAACAGTGGGATTGATGGAAAGAGGGAGAAAATGAAGGTGGGGGGGCAGAGAGAAAGGGGGCTGGTGAAGCGATGAGGCGAAAAAGCACAGCACACAAGGGAGAGATAGAAATGATGGAAGGATCGCAGCTGAGGCACGGGGACAGACGGATAGAGACAGCGATGGAGGAGGGCAGAGGGGGGGCGGTGGAGTGAGACAAAAAGCAGGAGGTTTTCATGTTTCCTGCTGCCTGAAATGATGACATGGTAACATAATAACATAGTGTTGGACAGATGCTTGTAGCCGGAGTTCTCACACTTGTGCAGGTACATTTTCATGAGCATTAGCGTCCACAGTAGGAATGGAGCCCCCCTTTACCCTTGACACGAGAGGGTGTTTGCAAGAAAGTGAGCAGGACTTGTGTGTCACAAAAGCGTCGGCACCCAAAAATAATGATTCATTTCACAACACAGGCGGAGTAGAAGAATGGGACGGGAGAGAGACTCAAAAAAGACATGCACAGACTAAGATGGTGCTATGCCAGAGGATTATCTGGCTGATTTACAGCAGATTTGCTCATCCGGACAATTGGATCAAAGGCTTGATCTCGACCAGTGGACAGCCTAAATTTATCTGGTGGAGTGAAGGGGTTTTAAAATTCAATTTCAGCTCACCCTGCGAACTTTCCAGATTGATCCGAGTTACCCCATTAATGTCAAACATGTCTGATAATTACAATCCGACATCTGTACAGGAACCTGAACAAATCCTGCACTGTATAAGCATCAGAAAATCAGTCCAAGAGCAGATCAGTCAGTAACCGGTGAGAGCAGAGTTTATTATCGTGAGAGGTGAGACCGAGCATGCGTGAGTCTGATCCTCTGCCAGAAATGGTTGTTTTGATTGGGGATTCAATGGATCAAGTGAGTTCTTGTGAGATTAGAGGTCCTAAAGTTAGCGTTATATAACGAGCCAGGAGGGTCACCTCCGGTTTATTGTTGAACGGATAATATGGCTGTTTGTATAAGTTTGTAAAGTCTCTCTTCTTTAGATATCTCCCAGTGGTGTTTTAACAGAACCAGAGACAAAGCAGTTCATTTTTGCACCATCAGAAGAAGACATTTTGCTGCCAATTTGGTTTCGCTTGAAAAACAACTTGCACAGATTTGAAAATTGTCAAAGACAGAAAATCCATCACAGTAAAGAACGAAGCCTTGATTCGGTCTTGTTAGAGTTCTGTTTTATCATTATCTCATTGTGCCAGAGAGTCCCCAGGTTGAGTGCTTTCATATCACTGTGTTACATTGTGCTCCACTTACTGTCAATCACCTGACAGCTACGTGAAGAAATGAAATTCTCTGGCGGGGACCGTAATCCCTCTCAAAGCATGTTGCATCACAAACACTGTCACAATCTAAAACATCGTCACAGCCATGTCAGATTTTTTGAGGCGTCTTTGTTAGCTAGTGTCAAGATAAACTTTGGAAAACACTGACTTAAAAGAAAAAAATAATTCATCCCAGACTAGAGTGCAAATGCATAGATATATATGTAACCTGTGCATGACATCAGTATTCATTTTTGAGTGAGTGGTACCTCGCAATGTGAGGCAGTATATTTACAAAATAGGTTTGGGTTTTATAGCTATTGAAGTGCTTCCTACAGAGAAAGAGAGGAGGGGAGGGAGAGAGGGAGAGAGAGCACTGACGAAAATGGAGTTCGAGTGCTTTGACATCAATAACTGTGTCAGGAGAACATAAAAACAGAGTGAAAAGCTTGACAGAGAAAAAGAAAAGGAGGTTTGTGCTGGTGGCACTGAAGCCTTACTGACTAACCCAGCATACGTTCCTTCCCCCCCTCTCCTCCTGATCACAGTAGTTTGTCCCATGGGAGCAACTCACCTGATTGGCTGCTTTACAGGGGCAGGCGACTCGGGTCCGGAGGTGAGCGTGTTTTCTGATAGGCGGTTGCTAGGCAATGGATGTTAGTATGAGGAGCTGGGTATGGAGAAAGAACCAGCTGCAATTGATGATTTTATGTGTGTGTGTGTGTGTGTGTGTGTGTGTGTGTGTGTGTGTGTGTGTGTGTGTGTGTGTGTGTGTGTGTGTGTGTGTGTGTGTGTGTGTGTGTGTGTGTGTGTGTGTGTGGTGCGTACTTATGATGCTGTGTGTGGGGCCATGTGTGTTGTGTTTTTATGTGCTTACATACATGAGTGGGTTTGCATGATTTACTGGTCTTGGCTCCTTCCAAAATAACTCCATGACTGAACTGCACAGTTGCATGTATCAATTAAATGCTGTGTAAGTGTGCATGTGCATGTGTGTGTGTGTGTGCGTGTGTTTGTGTGATAGCCTCCTGCAGGCACAGCAATGTAATAACTATCATTAAACCAAACCATGGGCTCATGCTCTCATTTAAGACTAAAGGGAAATTAAAGGAGGGCCACTGTCAGAGCGAGACCAATCAAAAGACACAATGTGTTTATTTGTGTGTGTGGCATAGTGCACGCTGCACAGGTAAACGATACATATATAATACTTACATGAAGATGATTTCATTTATGGAGGAACACGCAGTTGGAAGCTGTATCAGTGTGCAGGCCTCACATAGTGCCTTATTAGGCCTGTTTGTGACTGCTGCAGCTTAATTTTGTCTCCTGCTGAGGGTGTTATTCTCTTCATTAGCATTATCAACAGGTGCACTGGGGCCTCGCAGGTAAAACACTGCCTGATAGCAACAGTATTGCACGTGCTAATGATACTAGTCGGGATCTAATACTTCTTCTTGTGGTTAGTCTCAAATCCCCCAGGCTCCCTCGAGCTAGTTAACCGATGGTGATGTTGATCAAGTTGAATGAAATGTGAAATCTCCGATTTTTTTTTTTTTTTTAGAGGTATATAAAATTTAGGCTGCTTAATTGCTGCGAGCTACTTTAGCTCATTTAGTGGATCCCTCTGCTGCGGCTTGGCAGACTCTCGGCCCGCTTTCAGTCGTCCAGGAGTAAATAGAGGAATGGGCATGTGTGCGTGCGTGTTTGTGCGTGTGTGTGTGCATGTTTGTGAGTTGCATTCACTGTGCACTGTGTTTGAGAGGCACGGTGTGATGTCTGCTCATTAAAGCGGTTTGAACAAGCCTTTGCTTGTTAAAGGCGAACGGCGCCCAGTAGCCCCCTTTACAATAAACGAGGGCAAGAAAGTCTCTCAGATGAATTGATGAATATATGTTATTTTTCACTTGGCACAAGTTGGTGCTTCAAGCTGCTTTTGAGCCCATATCTGATCCATTGAGTGCTGTGTGTGATTGGCAGTCCCTACAAAAGGCAAAGCGAAGTCAAAGTTTGACAGCTTTTTACAATAATTTTCTTTCTTTCTTTTTTAACCAAAAACTCACATGTCCAGTTGGAAAACAATTAGCAGACTGGAGCCTTTGTTAATGTCTCCCTGTGTGTGCACCCGTGTGTGTGTGTGTGTGTGTGTTTGTATGAATTCATCCCTTTTCTGCTTATGATTAATACACTGTAGATGTGTCAGCTTAATTATTCCCTCACTGTACTGGCTGATTGTGTGTTTGTGTGGCCGTATGTTCATTGCTTAGCGCGGTGCCAGAGAGCACTAATACTTATTACTTGATAAAAACAGTGGTGGTGCATTTTAAATGAACAAACAGTGCCTGAGGCTAGTTCGAGCTGGAGGACGCGAAGACGGGAGCAGAGAAGAAGAGGAGGAAAGGGCTCATGAATAAAAACAGTGCTGTGTCAGAGTCACTTGTGTCGAGAAAGCGATAGGTACCTTGAACATGCCAACTGGCTGTTCAGTAAGTCCTGATATATGTGGGCAGTTAGATTTAGTGAGGAAGGGATGGAGAAGCATAATATGCTGAATTTGATACCTTTGGCTCTCTGATGTTGGCAAAAGAAACAAACTTTGAACACAAAGAATGACACTATTTTTTTTCTCCCAAGTGGGAAAAAAACCCTGAATATGAACAACAAAGAACAACAAAGAAGTGAAAGGAATCAAATCAAAACTCATAAGAGTCCTGGACTCGAGGCAGTGTTGGCAGAGAGACAGATGGTGAGAAACAGTCCAAGGTTATAGCCTGAGGAAAAGTGATAGACTTGTTCAGATCCAATAAATCATACTTGCTTTTTCAATCAGTAGTCATTACTTTTATCCGTTTACCAACTATTGCCTCTTAAACCACAATTAGTAAGCTCATCATGTGTCACAATTAGTGAGATAGTCATTTGTCAGCATTTTATCATCATTCGTCTGATATGATCGTTAAACTGTAGGAAGTTAAATCGTGGCTAGATGCTCAAGTACGTTATTTGTAGAGAACAATGTCATTAAAAAAAGCAATTCGAAGTGCTGCACAGAGTGATAGAAACTATGTTAAAATACATCTCCAGTGACAAAAACATCCTGTTGACCTTCATGGGCAAATTAGGCAGCATATATAAATAAAACAGGTTTTTGTCACACCATTCTTTTGCATTATTAGCACCATCAAACATCCCCACGAAACTCTGACGAGTATGAGAATGACAAAAACGGCTGCAAAATCAGATATTCAAGCTGACACAAAGAGACGACAGTGGAATAACAAAGAAATAAAAACGAGGAGGGCTGCTGTCAGAGTCACCTTGTATGAACAGGAAGAGTGTGTCCCAGTGAGGGATGTTTGGTACAAGTCAGACTAAAGAGAGGAGGACAGGGTTGGAGAGAAGAGAAGACAGATGAAAGAGGAGGAGTGGTTAGAAAAGAGCCCTGACAGATTGTCATTAAGAAGGACAGCTGCCTTTTTACATGCTGAGTCTATAATCTATAATCCACACAAACACACACACACACACACACACACAAAAATGTACTCATATTTTCATGTTTCATTTTAGCTTCCAGGTATTAAAGTCTCATTAAAATAAATGTAGAGATATCTACTTCAAGAGTAACGCAAAGGAGACAATGAAAAATGAAAAATCTAATTTAATAACAAGTTCAGTCAACATACACTTAAAAACTCAATTATTAAAATTCTTGGAAAATGTGAGGAGATGGAAGATTTTAATTTCACAGTGCTTTGCAGCCACTTTTGTTTACAAGGTGCAGAAACCAGTCATGTTTGGAATTAATGCGCGACGTATTTAATTAGAACGGGATCTGTGAAGTGTTACAATAATTTTTGGACTTAAAAGGGACCGTGGCGATGCGAGGGCGACGTCGAGAGTAAAGTTCAACACAAGATAAATCAAATGAACTGTGCATTTATCTTCTTACTGTCATATCGCGGGCTTTGATGATACGATTAACAACAAATTATCTCCAGCAATGCACAGATGCAGACACACACAGGCATGCATAAGACAGATATGAAGTTAATATGGGACCATCATTTCATGTGTAAGGCCTGTGAAAGTTATTAATCACTGTATGCATATGGAGTGATACCCTCCTTCTCTGTAAAGGGGGGTTCAGGCAAAATGTAAGGACGGATGCATATTCGCATATGAAGTCAATGGAAAAAATGTGAGCAGGTGCGATTAGTCCCAAATTTGCTTGAGGCAGCACACACTGAGGCAAATCTACAACTTAAATGTTTTAGCTTAAGCAAAAAAAAACTCTGTTTATCCATGGGCTTTTAATCTGTTTCATAAATGTATGGTGATGAGAGAGACAGAGAGGGACAGACAGAGAGAGAGAGAGAGAGTTGTTAGCCTCTTGCTATCTTACAGCAGTAGCAGTCTGCACAGTTGGCCGTCTGTCAAAAGACAAAGTTGGATCGCTTTCTGTCCGAGCACACCGTACGAACTCTTTAGTTGGAGCTTAAATAATGAAGCTCCAGTTGTCTGGGTTAGCTTGTGCAAGCAGGGTTATTAGGTTTAATGCATGAGTTGCATTTTAACAACAAACCTGCGTGTCAAGATGCAAACCACAAAACAACGTTGAGGCAAAAACAAAGCTGCACAGCTAAACTTTAAAAAAGAGGGGCCGCTTCACAGCCTACTGTGAGGAATGACTTTAGCAACCTGTGTTGTTGTACATTTGGTATGTAAGAAATGTATAAAGACATGAACGAACCAAACCTTCACCAAAAATCTGTCTACACGCATGTGGCAGTCTGCGCAACCATGCGCACCTCATCACAAAGTCGGACAGGCGTGAATGAACTAGCCTAACCAAACACACGGTGAATAATTGAACTGACGTACCTGCGGTGTATTAACGCAGCGCGGCTTTAATATGCAGAGAGAGAAAACAGAGTCGAAAGAAGGACAGAGAGCGGGAGAGGCACGTGACGGAAAGACTGAGAGATGGGGCGAAAGGCTATGAAAAACATGAAGGCGCTTGGAAAGGGGAACAGATGAGAGGAAAAGAATGGAAGGAAGAAAGTGGGAGAGCGATAGTGAAGCAGTGGAGCAAATCAAAGTAAAATTAAGTGCATTTACATATTTAGATGAGCGCTTCTAGTCAGCCTGTCTAATTATTTCATCTCCATTTTTCATTTGCACGCCGCTCAATCCAAAAGCAGCAGGCCGTGAGGAAAGTTTCTCTCTCTCTCCCTCCTCACCGTTACTTTATCACATTCACACTTGTCCCTCTCTGACTCTCTACCCCTTGCAGCCGCCTTTCGTTATCCGGGTCATTACCATACACTTTTTGTCCGTTCGCACTTGTTCTCCCTATCTCCCCGACGCCCCCTGCTCCTGCTGTCTCTCGCCATGTTTTATGCATACGAGGATACTGCCCCACATGTGTCCAGAAATGTGTGTGTGTGTGTGCGTGTGCGCAAAGGTTCACTGCTAATGCCCTTTCTACCGCCATGTTTTATGCATTGTGTTGTCTTGGCGAATACAACTATGTGTATGTCAATGTCCAATATATGTGTGTGTGTGCGCGTGTGCACGCTCACCCGCTATTAAACCCTTCAAATTAGCATGAACTATGTCAGGAGCAGCCAAGCCACGTTAACCTTCTATCACTGATTTTCCCCCTTTCTTTATGCCTTTCTTCACACTCCATAAATCTGTCTCTCTCCTCGCGCTCACAGTCTCTCCTTCCCTCCCTCTCTCCTCTCCTCTCCTCTCTTCTCCCTCCTTCTCCCTCTCCGCCTCACTGCTGCTCATCACTTTGTTTGCATCTCCTTTCTCTCTACATTACTTCCCCTTGCTCTTCTAAATGTCCCCCCTCTTTGTAGCCCCACGCTCATCAGCGCAATCTATTAGTGTGTGTGTCTGTGCGCACGTGTGCGCACGTGTTTGAGAGTGTATCCTTGCTTAGGGGCCTGTGTTTGTTTCTGTTTATGTGAGCCTCTTTACTTGCGAGTGTGTTTAGGTTGAACTGTGCGTGGCAGCCAAATTGTGTTTCCCCATAAGTGTTTGTGTGCAGTAGTGTGTCTGTGCGTGTGCAGGGCATGTGTGTGTGCGCGTGTGTTTCGGTGTGAATGTGCGTGCACATTCATGCGAGTGTGTCTCCTGGCATAAAAGGTTGTTATGTGCTTTAGGTGTTAATTGGCTGAGGAGCTTCGTTAATATTCTCCTTGCGAGCCTGCTCGTCAGGAACAGAGCCGGCAAACTGATGAGTGTGTGATTTTCCTCCAGAGAGAAAGGGAGGGGAAGAGAAGAGAGAGAGGGAGAGAGAGAGAAAGGGAGAAAGAGTAACAAGAGTGACTTCTGTGCAAAGACCCTCTGTAAGGTCAGAGTGAGAGAAGAGTAGAGCAAGAGAAAGATCGGAAAATAGGCAGAGAGGACAAGTAGGGAGAGAGATGGACGAGGGAGGGGGGTCTGGAAAGCAACAGACAGAGTGAGGAAGACAGAAAGAGATGGAGGGAAAGAGAGATGTGATAAAAAAGCCATAAAGGGTTCCATTGAGACATTGGGTGAAAGGAAAGATTATATCATGCGAGGGAGAAATTATCCCTTTGTTAGGCATTTGTGAATTGGCAGAATGGGGGCAAGGCGGTTGGCAGGGTACCCCCGGGCGAGGTGGCACATAACTGCTCAATTCTAATCACCCCACACTATATGCCACGGCAGCACACAGCTAACCTGGTCCAGACCTCGCTCGCTGCCACACATGCACAATGAAATATACAAATCCATCCACCTGCAGAGCGAAAAGCGAAATGAAACGTCACACGCTGCGGCCTTGACATGTTGATGTGCACATCAATAATACACCACGCGCACATACCTGGAAAGTAAAGGGCAAAACGGTGAACATGCTTTTATGGCACACCAACAACTTATCTATAGCGCGTACACACATCCGAGAACAAAGCAGAGCGTGCGACGCGCAAATGTTTGCACATGCACTGGGAACACAGAGAGGGGAGACTGACACATGCACTGCAGCAGAGAAAACAGGGAGCAGAGAGTCACAGCTTGTCACTAGGAGGTATAATGCCAAACAGATAATGAGTGTTACTCCCAGCAGGTAGCTGTGTAGCATGTGGCTCACAGCACACGCTGAAACACTCGTTAGGAGGCTCCAACAGTACGTTCTCAACTTGGCAGGTAACACTGTTTGCATTTATCTTACTGAATAAGGGATGACTGAGCTTAGCTTTGTTGGGGTAGGGGGCTTGCATGGTTATGCATAAAATATGCATGTAATGTCTACTCATACTTAAACTGTGTATCTGTCTATTAATGCATGCATGAATTACAGCAAGGGCTAAGAGCACCTTTAAATGTCATGTCTGCATTAAAAAACATGCAGACTTATTGGCCTATATACTCCAACACCTTGTATTCTGCAGGTGCCTTTAACTGATCAAATGAGAAAACCTGCAGCTTCCTTGAACCCTGCTGTGTCCTTGCTAGTGTTTCAGAAGTTTCTCTGACATTCCACGGACTCTGTCCATTTCTCCAACAAAACACATATACTAATTTAGTAACTAGTAATTAAGTATTTGCTGTTGGGATTATTATTCTTTTTTTCCAGGCCTGGAAGTTTGACTATGTAGCACAAAAGTCAGAGGGGAGAGACAGTTGAGTGAACAAGATGTGGTCGGTTTGCATGCTGTCAGTGTTTGTTGTGTTGGTAGATTTGGCCTACTAAAACTTTCAGGGCACCCTGGTAGCTCTTCCGGTAGAGCATGTAGAGTCCTTACTGCAGCAATTCAGGTTCAAGTCTGGCATGGGTCCTTTCCTGCGTGCCATCACCACTCTCCCCCCCATCTCACCTGCCTTTCCTGTCTTTCTCTGCTGTCACTCAAACGCAAAATGTCAAAAACACATAGTATAAAAGTCTAAAACACTTGGGTGGAAAAGGATTATGGTTTTGGTTAAATCGTGCATCAGGTCAATCACCTTAAACAAGTGGTCAGATGGCTGTGGGCTACATAACCGTACGCAATAACAACAGCAGTATTTTTAATAGTTAATGGCCACTGTTGGAAACACATGCAGGTATTTCTGGTTATTGGATTTAAGAACATGATCTAAGAATATATACTGTGTATCTGATCCACTCCTTGGAGAGAAAGACGCTCCTTTGTTGGTTAATGTCCAGACATCTCTTTGTGTAAGCAATTTGCAGTCTCCGACTTTTATTGTGGAGACAAACTGCAAAACTGGCTCGCACTCATGTACGAGCCCGAGACCATAACATCTCTGGTAGTCTTTAGGATGAAAGCACGCGTATGTGTGAAAGGTTCTGAACCCTGTGTTTGTTAAAGAACCTAATACCTCATTAAGTGAGTTCAACGCAGTGAATTAAACAAAAGAAGAGCATGTCTGCTGGCGTAGAAGCGTCAACTGGCTTATTGAACTCAAGTAGCATGAGCCATCAATAGTATTCTCCATCTCCAGCTCTTGCAGCCTGTCACTTGAGAGTGTTTTGTTCTAAAATGTATGTTCAGTTCTCTGCCAGGCTCGAAAAGAATAGGCTAAAATTGTGCAGTGAATGCATGGCTGATGCATGGTAAACTCATAATGGGTTGAGACTAATAATAGGATTTCTACAATAGCTACCACAGCGCCTTTATGTATTTCCTTCCATCCTGTAAAACCACTGAAAAGACAGTGCCAAGTCTGTTGTCTGCCAGTGACTGAGTTTAATCTCCTGTTTTACCGTAGATGCACAGAGTAAGGTGATGCAAAGCGAGGGGTATATGGAAAAGCACTCAGCCTGCCATGTAATTTCAGACTGCCAGTGATTCAAATCCTAATGTCTGCTTTGTATTCCTGTTAGCCTGTCATGATGTGGGCCATATTGACTTTTATTTATTTACCAGACTCCGCTGTCAACAGACCGAGAAAAATAAAGAAAATCAAAACTTCATAATCCAAAATTGTGTGAAGAAAGACGGGCCGTGTCACCCGAATCGAAATGTGCCCAAATGATCAGCTCGGGTATTGATCCCTTTGCCCAGGAGCGTGAGGTGAGCAGGAAGTAGCCTGAGCCCTGCCTCCAGAAAATGCAGTCAGTGATAGTGTCCATAGATCGAGGAGCTGTGACTTTTCTAATTAGAGAGTTCAGAGCAAACCCAGTTGGATTAGCTAGTGCATGGCTCTAGGCTAGCTATTAACACCGAGTCAGCCAGAAAAAACAAGGAATCAGAAAGATGGAGGAGAAGAAAAGCAGAGGGCCGTGGAGAGAGTGGGCATAGCCTCGTAAATGCATCTGGGTCAAAATGTTTTTGTTTTTTGTTTTTTGAAGGAAAATGGCCTATAATTTGGTATTACTTACTTTCTCCTTGTAAAGATAGTGCATAAGCACATTGGTCTGCAGTATCTTAAACAGCTGCTGCGTAGTGTTTTGTATTTTGTTTACACTGGAGAGCATCCCAGAGGAGATTACTCAATCAGGACACTTCAGATAATACTTTCCTCTGAGTGATTAAACTTTCTAGCAGTCTGGGACTCTGGGCAGCTCCATAAAACAAACTTTATTTTAAAAAAGAAAAAGGAACTTTCAGAATGTACACAATCTATATTCATGAAGATCTGTATGTATGAGTTCACATGCCTAGATTAATGTAACCACAATAATATTTGGTGGTCTCACCCTTGGGAAGATGTTCACTTGATTTACTTTTCAGGAACACGTCTTCCTTTACACTTTGCCAACTAATAAACCCTCAAGGATTACGCCTACGCAGACACATATACATCGACTCCCCCCCACAACACGCCTGCCCACAAACCGACTCGTACACATACATTCTACCAACCCACTCGCCTGCACAACCTCAAGGGAGACATAAGAAATAAATTCGACACTTCCGTTTACCCAAGAAGCGCCTTAAGGACAAAGAGAAATTTAATCTTGGATAAGCCTCCCGATAGAATCTCTGCATTAGCCCTCTGCTGCTGGTTCACATCTATCCCATCAACCCTTACCTCCCACACCTTGGCCCGATTCCCTCACATCCCTCGTCCTCTACGCTGCTCGTTTTTCCTCTTCTCTCCTCCTCTGCCTCTCTCCGACTGTCTCACCGCTTTCCACTTTTTTCCCCCCCTCTCTCTTTCGCCCTTTGTCTTTAGCCACGCTCTTTTCCTCACCTCACTACGGCTACTCTTGCCACCTCCATCCCTCCATCTCTGTGACACGCCCTCGTCTCACACCTCCTGCCTTCCCCGCCTTTCCCAACAGCATCCATCTCTCCCATCTATTCCCAGTCATACTACATACTGTATATATCTATATTTCTGCTCCTCTACCTTGTCGGGGGGCTTTTAATACCATTGGTATTAAATGCTGGCACGACCTCCTCGGCATACTTAAGCAGGCAGGGATCCTTGTAAGGCTGTTTGAGTGCTTAATATTTTCAGCACGCCGCTGACTTAAGCCCCTTAAGTGCTTTGGCAACACTTATTCCACGGTGGCACCAATGAAGCCCATTAAAAATTTGATTTGGATGAGAGAGAGAGAGAAGAGAGGGAGAGAAAAAAAAGGAGGAAGGGGGGATAGGGGACACAATTTACCATTACCTCCCTTCCTTCCGCACACACTGCGACAAAAACAAATACCCCATCGGGGGGCTGCCCACACAGGGACTTTGTAGGCACACAAGTACGCACACATGCGCACGCACTCACCACGAGTGCAATGTTTGCAATGTGTTCTCCTTTTTGTCTGTAATTATGTCCTTTGTTGCTCTATAAAACACTTTGCGGCGACCCTATTTTGTTAAAAGCACTTGATAAATAAATTTGACTTTATTTGACTTGATAATAGGGAACAGCATGATTCAAATTGAATGCATAAAGATGTTTGTAAATAGAACGTGTGGCAGATTAGAACTGATCAGTTGATTAAGAACAAGTAGAGGTGCTACTCTAATAGCAAAGCTGTGTTGCCTTCCGCATTTTACGGGACAATGAAAGTCACATACGCAGAGTCTAGAGTAGTTAACTTCCGCCATTGGCTTTGTATTGCCAGTTTTATTGCCAATAGCAGTAATGATAGTACATGTGGCAATGAGCATGAACAAAGGAATTGCATTATGCGCGACGTGTTGATGCGAAATACATAGACAGGTTGGACGAGCGGTTAGCAATGATTTCTGTTACACCTTTTTTATTGAGCCCGGTTCACATCGGCATAACTCATAACGCAGTCGTAGTCCCGTTCATTTCAGTTTTATCCATATCCGCTTGAAACCACAAATATCACCCACAAACATGCGCATAGTTCTTGTCAGCAGACAGCCGTGCGCTTCCCTGCAGCCATAAAATCGGTCATTTAACATAAAGAGGCACTATGATGCCTCTGTGTGTGCCTGCATGGATAAATTAATGGGTAGTAGATAGAGAAAGGGCCAAACAGACAGCCAAATGTACACTTTGCTTCAGTCAACACTGGACAGACAAGCACATTCAGACACACACGCCGCCACTGTTTGTTGACCTGAAAGGCAACCATTGTCACTGCTTCCATCCACACACACACTCATCTCTAACCTTCACAAAATAGTATGCAAAATATGCAGACACTGATCCCACACACAGACACGCACACACACGCATTCTTAGCAAGGGGAGGGTGGCCAGGGTTATATAAACAAGTGGAAGACAGAAAACGGATAGGCAGATGGATGTGATCAGCGGTACTACATTGGGATTATAGCAATTTTCATAGATCAACAGGAAAGAAGTGATGCGAAAGGAGGCGAAACGTGCGGGGAACTAACTAGCTGCTACGGAGGGACTGGAGGACCGGAGGAAGAGGAGAGAGAAAGAGGGCAGAACGGATAAACTAAACACAATTTGAGGAGTTCAATTTGAACAAGTGAATAGACTTTGTTTCTGTCTGTCTGCTGCCAGGCCCCAGACCTGCTAGACCCGTGCTGCTGGTGCACACTAATACAGAGTCATTTTCTCAGCGTCAGCCAGTTGACCGGTGAAGTCAGCGCTGTAGGAAAGATCGGCGATGATACGTTTTCGGCTTTGCCAGGAGAGTCGGGGCCATCGCCGCTAGAGCTCATTGTGTTTGCAGTGCCACAGAGAGTGAGAGCGAGCGGGCAGTGTGTAGTAATCTAAAGATGACACCCGCACTTTACTCCATCAGATAGTGCTCAGTGAGGTGTGTGGTGCAGCTTGTCACACTTTGTCTCTGCACTGCAAATACACACACACACTTACACACACAAACACACAAGCTACACACTGCCATAGCCCGGTGATGCATTAGGTTCTGACAATTGGTGGAACTCTGTCTGGGCCTTAAATACAGCAGGCTTTCAAATCAGAGTGTATGAGTGAGTGTGTAACTGGAGTGCACCCAGGCACTGACTGCACCCAGCGAAGCATGTTGGAAAGGAAGCGTTAGGCAGGTCGTTGTTGCACGATTATACTTTCTGATAGCCTGTGATTATTCTGAGGAGTCTGAAATTACCACGTAAAATCACTGTCCATTTACGCTACAGTGTATACATGATAGCATATCGAAAGAGTTCTAGCATTCATGCGAGTAATGGTAGATACCTTGTGAGAATAATGAACAAGTCTCTGGGGTGAAATAGCAGACCAAAAAAAAGTGTAATATCTGAAACTAAAGCTTCTGCTTGCAGTTTGCACAACCTCTTGCAAGGTGGTTATTCTACACAGGGCAAGCACTTCCACTTTCTGTCTTTATAGAGCGACACTCAAGCTCAATGGATTTTATTTAACCTTCGCTATCTGCAGATGAGTTGATAGATAGAGTCTCCATCTCCCCAGAGGCCTGGTCAGTTCGGTTATAGCTCAAAGGAACATTGTCTTCTGCCTGCCGATTTGTTGGTTGAGAAGAGCAGAAAATCTTGTTTGACTCATTAAATACAACCTCTGTGAGAATGAGCATTGTTGCCCTAGATTTCGCTGTCCTCGAGGGCATGGCAATATAGGTAGCTCTGTTTCAAAAGTTGGAATTCAGTCAACATCAGTAGAGGTAGTTGACTCGCTTGGGAAGACGGTTTCTCAACCTGCATCTGAATGAAATATAGTATTATTGATGTTTCGTGCTCCTTGGAGCAGTGTGGTTTGACCTAAACGAGACGTGCAGTCTGTTGTTGTGGTTAATTGTGTGGCTGATTGTTAGGACGCCTTGGTGCTCTGATCTAGCTCGGCTCGGAGGTTGACACAGCAGTGTGCAGTCAGCGAGGTGCTAATTAAGTCATCCCTCGTTTGTTTAATTGCATAGCTGCCATTACTGAATACCCTTGTTGGTGCAGGACATAGTAGACCCTATTGCAGGTCTTCTTTGGTCACCTTTGGTATTGGTTTTTCTGGTTTATTGATCTAAGATATCTTGGGCTTTGGTCTCAGGAGGCTTAGAGCACTGTGGTTGAAAATAGCTAGCTTAGCAGTGTTTGCTTTGTTGTCGTCTTGCTCCGATGGGACAGAGTTCCTGTGCAGCTTTAGAGCAGCAAAGCTTTCCCACTGTATGGATTTAAGACAACGCATGTTATAAGTTCTTTCTAAGCAGCGCAAGGTGCTTAAGTCAACAGAACAGAACTTTTTGTTGCCCTAAGCTCATCTCTGTGTGCATTGTGATATACTGTCTAAATCGCTAGCTCTGTTAGCACCCTGAGCTCTAGCCAAACTTCTGTGTATTGCATGCAAACCCTTGCCACAAATCATTTCTATGTGACTTAGCAGCTCAGGCAGTGTCTTTGCATGTGTTGTGATGCACTGTAGCACATAAGAGTCCTTTCTTCAAGTGTTGTCCTCAAACAACAACTTCTGTCTGATTGCACTGAAGTAAAGCTGGGCAGTTAGTGTGCGCACGTGCCTGCAGCATTGCAGTTGAGAACAAATCAGAGTGTGTGTGTGTGTGGACTAGTTTGTCTATAGCAGTGCAGGCAGGGTCACAGAGGAGCCATTGATCAAACTTGCACATCCACACACACACACACACACACACACACACATTCACACACAGATTCTCAATACACAATGAGGCCTGTCCGGAGCTCTGTCCTCTGCCGCCTCCTCCCTGCCCCCTTCTCTCTGGCCCTGCGCAGCCTGGTCCTGGTCCTGCTTTGCATCACTCGTAAGTCATGCACGCATGAACACTCATATGTACTGTACATACACACACACACACACACACATCTACGCAGATATATATGAAGTATCAAGAAGTCTAGAATCCATAGGGAAACTCATTACACCAAATAAGTCATGGAAACAAGCACATAACTCACATGTACCCACTCATTGCATATTATAGTCATATATAGGATGTGGCAATTTAGTAGAAACACAAGCTTGTTGTTCTTTTAATTTAACCTCCCTGCAGATCTACCTCTAAAAGACGCAATGTGTCATATAAAAAGCGAACACAATTGTGAATATGATACTAATTGCTGTAAATTGATACAGAATGAAATCCATTGCAGTGCCCAGTACGTGGCCAGGGGAGGAATAGCTCGTGATGGAATCGTGAAATGAGAGTTTCAGATGAATTGTTCAAAATGCCGGTAATTAAGTTAGAATTGGTAATTAAGATTAAGACCAGAGAGAATACGAAGACAGGAGCATATGCCCAGGAGGTGAAAATAAGATGAATGAATGAGGAGAGAAAGAGCGCGGATGGATGGACCAAAGACTTGAAGGGAAACAGTGGCAAATGAAAATACAGAAAGAGAAAGAGAGATATAAGAGGCGCTGAAGCCCTTCTTCTCGGCTTTGCTGTGAAGAACCTAATAAAAGAAAGTTGGACCCCAGAGTAGGAGAGATATGGCAAGCCAAATGGAGAGGTTGTCGAAGAGAGAGAATGGGTGTGCAGTGCGAGAGACTAATATATTGTGAGAGAGAGACAGAGCGACGCAAGGAAAGAAGGACCTGGTCAGATATAAATTAGTACTGTATTGGAGGGAGGGAGGGAGGGAGCAGAGACAGAAAAAGAGAAAAAGTCAGACAGAGAGAAGAGAACAACACAGTCTGTGTGTGTGTGCAAGAAAAGACAGAGACACAGGGGAGGGGTACAAAGATGAAACAAGAGACAAGGCCTCAAAAAAAAAAAAAAAGCCGCATGAGGTCGAGATCTGAATCCAAGAGTCAGTAACACTGATTGAAAAAAAAAAAAGCAGTATATGAAGTAGAGTAGGATCGGTGGCAGGGCTGATGCTATTAATACCTCCTGTCATTATTATTATGCATTTAATACAGAGAGATGTCCTCCCTCCCTCCATTGCTGCTCATTGGTAAACAAGTGTCGTGCCGCTGTGCACAGCACCTTCTCCACTGTGCCAGCCAAAATCTCAATTCAGTGTTGTTTTTTGGGGAGGGTTTTGCATATTAAATCAACAGAAGGACATTGTGTTATGTGGTATGTTGAGGGGGATGCTGGGTGTGGGTAACAATAGGGGAGTGAGGGATGCGGAGAAAGAATGAGTTTGTGTCTTGGCAGTCGGCATGGTTATGTAATTCATGCCAGTAGGGCAGTTTTGTGTCGGGCCTTGGATGTGCACACTCCCTCGTAAACACAAGCGCACACGCGCACACTTGCGTTAAAGTTCACGTACACGCCTGTATGTTTCTTCTTTCTCACATACACATTTATCAGCATCACACGCACAGCTACACACCAAAAGGGAAGGCAGCCATGTAGTGGATTCTGAAGGGGTGTTAAGACCAGTGCTTTTGGCTGTGGTGGCTCTCCAGTGTGGTAGCCGCCGCGTAATAGCCCTGTAAATTTCCTTTAAGCCGCTGTTGGGATTGTGTGTGGTGGCCATTGTCGCAGGGTTGTTGGGGCTGTGAAAGACCCAAGCCATAAAAAAAAAAACAACCCTGCACAGCACATAGAGCTAACCAGCTTTAACTGTCAGAAAAGAAAGAGGGAAAGAGGAAAGAGTGGGGGAGATGGTGGTTCGTGAAGGGTAAGACGAGGTGAATGGGAGAGCAGAAAGAGTAATGGGATGGGTGGACATGAGGAGAGGAGAGAGCGCTCAGGGAGATGCAATGCAGCCGGAGAGGGAAGAAGCGGGGATGGGGCAGGAGAGGGACGAGGTGATTGAAATACACCTAAGGGCCGGAGAGACATAAAGACGCGAAGGTCAAAATGAGAGAGAAGTGGGGAGAGGAGGAGGTAGAAGGAAAGGAGGGTGGAAGTGATCAGTGGAGGAAGACAGCGGATTTTAATGCTGAGGATGGAGTGGAGTGTGTGGCTGGGGAGCGAAGTCGGAGTGTTAAAAACAGGATGTGAAATATATAAATAAATAAATGAAAGTAAATGTTTCTAATGAGAGGTCAAGAGTGAACAGAGGCAATTTTATGCTGATCTTGCTATTAACGGTGCAGTGCTCACAGTACCACACACACAGTGCATGATGGAGAGGGAGCCCGAAGTTCCTGCCAAAGAGAAAGAAAGATTAAGAAAGAGGGATAGAAAGTGGAGAGAAGGCTGAGCTATAAGACTGGCAATTAAAAGAAGCAAAAGTTGGGGAAAAGATGAAAGCGGGAGGAAAAACTCTCCTGCTTTACTCCTTTATTTTGTCCTCTTGTCCTATTCCCTCCTCACTTCTTTTCTATCTCTCCTCCGCTCCCTCTCTTCCGCTCTCTCTCGGCGCGCGATAAAAACAGCGTGATTATGCCGCAGACTTGAGCTGCAGAACAAATCACATTTAGCAAAGGAGAGTGTGGAGATGGAACCAGCAGAGAGGCAGGAAAAGATTCCCACTGAGTCACAAAAAAAGAGAGAACGAACGGGCAAGAGAGAGAAAGATTGCAAGAGGAATGAAAGCCTATTGCAGCTTGGAAGGAAACTATTGCAAAGGGAGGGGAGGGGGGGTAGTATACGAAGAAAGAAAACGAGGGAGGGACAGGAGTGAGGAGACGACAGCTAAAGGAAGAGAGAAAGAAAGAGCTGCAACAATTCTCCCGAGGCCCAGGAGAGGAGAGGACAACAATGATGGAGAAGATGAATGAAGAGCGATGCAGTGAGGGAAAGAGAAGGTGGAAGAAGACAGAAAGAAAGGAAAGAGGGACTGGTGAAGGGAGGAAGGATCAAGGATGAGATGAGGCAGAAGGTGGGCAGGGATGGAGAGACCGCAGGTTTAAATAAAAAAGAGAAAGAGCGAGATGCTGAGAATTAGATTAGACGTGAAGCCAGGGAAAGAATTATGAGTTGTGGACCAGGTGGAAGCAGGGAGGTCGCTCCAAAAGAAAAAAAAAAAGAGAAGAAGAGCTGAGTGGAGGAGAGAAGGGGGGGGCAGGGGGAAAGCAACCTGAATGGAGGTAATGAGCGAGACGAGGGCAAGATTTGTAAAAGATTATATATTATTTATAGAGGGTTCATCATTTTTTTTCTTCTTTGCGCTGGATTTGATTGGCAGAGTTCTGGCTCCCTGAGAGAGATGGGGTGATAATTTTAGACTAGGAAAAGAAAGGGGGGGAGAGGGAACAGGGGAGAATTGTGGGTCTGCAGAGGGAGGTAAGGAGGAGAAGAACCTCAAAGTCAGCTTTTTTTTCCCGTAGAGCCTGTATACTGCAAAACTCTGTGATTAACCTGGAGCGAGTGCGCGTGCACGCACACGCGATCAAGACACATAAACATTGCAAACTTCATCTGCATACATACTGTGAGAACCGGCTCGCCTCGCAGACTCGAGGGAGAGCGGGAAAGATGCGCATCCAGATGGGAGGAGATGGAGAAGATGCCAATGGACGACCCCAGAAGAACGGGAACTATGAGCTGCTGTTATTGTTTTAATTAAAGCAGTAATAACATAAGGGCATGTGCATTGTAGTCTGCTGCATTGATTAACTTGTAAATCCGTGGCCGGCATGCAAAGAAAACACAAGCTCTCTTGGCTCGCGTCCAATTGAAAGATAATGAGAGATAATGAATAGGGAGACAGTGACTGCGCCGCTTCAAGGATACATGAGGGCTTGTTTGGGGCAAACGGAGACAGCTCATCTCTTCTGTGGCTTGTCTTTTTTTGTCCTGTCTTTTCCTCTCTTCGCTCTCAGAGACACTGAGAGAGGGGGGAAAAAACGGGGGGGGGGGTGAAATCGAGAGAGAGAGAGAGGCGCAGCAAGGCGGTAATTCAGGCGGCTAACCCCACACCAGTGAGGCAGTTTCTAGAATTTACCGTGTCCAAGGGTGAGCCGGCAGTCCACCTGGCTGCCTCCCAAATCCTCCTCTTTTAACTCTCCTCACCTCCCTTCATCTCCTCCCTCTGTCCCTCTATCCCCTATCTCCCTCGGCTTATAACTCAACCCCATTGCGGGACCATTAGAACGGGCCCCTGAACAGCCTTGTCTTATGAATTTGCACGCATATTATTTATTTATTTGTTTATGTATTTTGAAATGATGGGCCTTCTTGGATCTCTATTGCTGTAGTAAATAAAGGCTCCTTTTTTTTTTTTCCCAGGGCGCCGTGACAGCGGGGGCATTTCAAATGATGAGCAGCACCTAGTCACTGCTATGAAATACTGCCCCCGCTTGGTTGGAGAAAGAAGTGATTGTTTTTGTCCCCCCCCCCCCTCCTGTTTTATTTATCCGTTGATCATAGCCGTCAGTGCACTACCATGATATCGATTGGGCTCAGCATTTTCTCTTAATATGATGTGACGCTTAAGTATTTTATCATGGGCACAGATTTTAATGGGGGGCAGATTAATACCACTGCCACAGATTTTTATCCCAGCACCCCCCCACCACCACCCCTTCTTATTCCCTCTCTGTACTGTACCATGCTGGTGATCAGAGGAACAGTCTCATGGCCTTGATGGGATGTCTATAAAAACCTGCTGTCGCGCTAAAGTGCTGAACCCAGCTGCGTTATGAGCGGGAGTTGAAGAATCTGCGTCATCTCTTGTATATTTTTGTCCGGCCCCTGCCAGCTGTATTATTATACCAAAAACCGTCATTTCCTAACTCCCCGCTATCATTTCCTGGTTAGAGCCCTCACTCCCCCCACCGTCGCTCCATCCCTCCGTTCTCTTTGCCCAGATTGAGCATCCACCAGCAGCCAGCAGGTGTTTCAGGGTGGCATCTCCCAGCAGGCGACAGCGGATGCCAGCCATTCCGCTCACAACAGCAGTTAGCTTTTTTTGGGGGGGGTTTGTTTTGTTTTTCCTGGTCGCTTTTTCTTTGCACTTTACTGCTACAGCGCCTGCAGCTGATTTCCTTTGAAGGGGTGACAGCTGTCAGGAGAAGTGGGTGTACAAATGGACAGCTAATTAGTTTTCCTGGCCTCCTCCCAGAAGCAAACTTTTGACCGCTTTCTTTGTCTTGTCTAGAGTCACTCTCTCTCTCTAGAAGTCTTGTTGGTTCTGATGGGTCAACCAATCACAAACAGACGCTGCGCTGACTTTGTCAAGACGCGCAGTGGCGTGATTACAATTAACAGCGTTTAAAACAATGGTGGCCTAGCTCCGTTGCCACGGTGATGAGTAATAACAGCCATTAGAAAAATAATTGGGATGGCGGTGGCAGGCCCTGATGCCCCCCGATATGAATCACAATATTGATGCAGAGAATGGGAGCAATAATGACTACAATTAGTGGTAATTGTCACGATTTTTTTTTCTCTCTCTGTTCCATCGAGTATTAGAGTCCCCTTTGTCTTTATCCCCTCTTGGTTTTTATTTTTTGTCCTCAGTTCAATATCCACTGTGTCTCTCTGTTTCCCCCCGATGTGATAAATATGTAGGCTTTGAGTATTTCATTAAAAGAGATTAAAATCGAGGAGAGAATTAAATTTGGATGAAGTTGGCGGGATCAGATGATGTCAAGGCAGTTTAATTGCAATACGCCAACCCTTGCATATGCCCACCTAGTGTGCATGTATGCTCACCCACACATGCACTGGAACTTAGAACGGGCTTGGTGGCAGATATAGACATTTATTTTGGCCCAAAGCAGTCAAGTCAGCAACTCCTGCTATGGCAGCCGCCATCTGTTTGTCTCACAACATTTCCTGCCTTTTGAAGGTGTTTTACAGAGCTGAGAGATGCTACTAGACCCGGCAGTGAAATTTATATATAGTCCCTCCATCTTTATCGGCACACCTTATTGCCTGCTTCATCATCATGCATCAGTATTGATGTTTTTCTTTCTCTAAATCTTCCCCATGGCCAACAATTTGCCAGCCAGAGAAAGGGAATGCAAATGGGGATGCAAATTGGTAAATGCTAGTTTTGGGATGCCAGCAAGCTGGTGTTCTCTTCAAGGCAATCACATTCCACTCGTGGCTCGAGCCTTATGGCTAATTGCGCATAAATCATTTGAATTCAAGCGGTGGAGCTCGGTGTCCATTGTGCTCAGCGGGAGGTGTGACTCAGCCGAGCTGTGTCAACAGCCTGACCCACAAACACTCCAATCAGAGCATAATCAACCTCCTCATTACTGACTCTTGGGCTGTCAGCAACATCAAAGAGACTCATGCTGTTTCTCAGCCCCCTTGTCTAAAAATATTTGGTTTAGGGGCCAAGACAAGTTTGTTTGTAAGGAAAGTTTTTTGTGCGCCCCTTCACATATGTGGATCGTATGGATATTTTTGTGTGTACATACAGTAAATGTCTGTGTGCCTGGGCGTATTCATTGACTAGAGCCAAAGCTGGTGTGTGTGATCCCTCTGGCCTTTTCCAAATACCTGTAATAAGAGCCGCTGCATTGGGATAATGGAGTGTAATCAATTGGTTTAGCTTGCACCTGGATGAGAAATGGCACTAAGAATGTGTGCGTTTCGGGATGTCGCCATGGTTTCTCTGCTCTGCACTTTGGCCAGCTTTTTAAATTTTATTTATTTTACACCGAGTCGATCGCAGACTCACGCCATGAGACTGCAGTTTTAGCTATTAATAAATGCACAGGTGGTGGCATGGCCGTCATCCAGCCTGTGTGCACGGCCGTGTTTATGTGTGTGCATTTTTTTGTATGTGTGCTTGCATTGCCGTGTGTCTAAATTCAAAACCAGCAGCCACTTAGAGATTTAATAAGGCATTATGTATTCAAATGTGTGTGTTGATGCATTCTGTTAGACTAGCCAGAGGCAAAGGGGTTGTTTGTATGTGTGTGTTTGCGCACGTAAAAAGATGAATGGCAGCAATTATAATCATCCCTATTATAATCATAAGAACACATTGTTCATACAGAGCCTCTTTTACTTCTTGAGTTCTTCAGTGTCTTTTCTCTCACTCTCAATATCTTTATCTCTATCACTCCCCTCTCCTCCCCTCTATTCCTCCCCCTCTCTATTCCACCCTTGTTGTGTCCATATGATGAATAGCGACTAAATGAAGGATGCTTTAAGCACCTTATTTTGAAAGGTTCTATCTCAAGTGAGGTGCAAATTGAACATTTTTCTTTCCCCGCATCTGTTCCTCCTATTTGTCCCTCTCATCTTCTCTCCCCCCTCTTTGTCCCCATCTCCATCTCCCATCCTCTGTGTCACTCTTTTAACGTGCATCGTTCTCTCCCTCAGCCCGTTGTCAGGCAGTGCAGGCGGAGAACGTGACAGTCTTGGAGGGAGGCACGGCCCAGATCTCCTGCCGCCTGCAGAACTACGATGGATCTATCGTGGTCATCCAGAATCCTCGTCGGCAGACGCTTTTCTTCAACGGCACGCGAGGTGTGTATGCGGACAAACTTTATCTGTGCCTATTTATCTGTGTCTATGCGTTTGCCCTCAGTGACATTCGAAACCAGCATTTTCAACACATTAACAATGACTTTTTTTTTTTTTGCAAATGTCCTCACTTTGTCTTTGAAGTGATTCCGCATTAAAAAGTCAGATAACCTCAGAGTTAATGTTGGAGATGGTGTTGCCCTAACAGTGTG
Source organism: Nibea albiflora (assembly GCA_014281875.1). Taxonomy (NCBI): domain Eukaryota; kingdom Metazoa; phylum Chordata; class Actinopteri; family Sciaenidae; genus Nibea; species Nibea albiflora. The sequence goes on along the minus strand of CM024804.1, from coordinate 18,807,776 downwards.
GCTGTTTTTAAAAAGCACAGTTCGAAGCTCTCTGCATAATCCACTGTTAACCCCTGCGATGAGATCAGAACGTATTTCATCTGCTCATTAGAGCATGGCCTTGGCAATCACATGTTTTTTTAAAGGTGGCTTTATCATTATAAGCGATATTATAATAAATGCAGATTTCATTGAGGCCCTCAGGGTAGAAAGGCGCTACACTTTTTTAAAAAAACTAATTAACACCAAATGCTGCTACCTTAGCCAGATTTTCTCTCACTGCTGCTAGGAAACCTTTGAGCAAAAGAACAATCATCAAGGATATTAAAAAATTGTGTTTGGAATTTGTGTCATGCTACTTAATTGGAACAAAATTTGGCATTATGTTTTGTGGTGTAGCAACAGTTATTCATGCCCTTTTAATCTAAGTGATACACTAACCTGAGGTTAGCTCAGGTTTAAGACTGTGGTGTACAACTGTAGTTTGTAACTGATTAGAGTTAAGGGCAAGAGGGCGAATCTGAATATTTTAAAATTAGCTTTGGTCACTCAACATTAATCGGCTGATAACATAATGAGTGCTTCTGAAGAATAATAGTCTACAGTAGCAGCAGTAACTGACTCAAAAAAACATGGACACTTCATGAATCAACAGGTACATTTATAAAACATGATTTAGCTACAGTAGATGTTAAAGCCACTGACCAAAAAATAGGTACAAAATTGGCGGCAACAAAGCAACAGTAACAAAATCCAACCAACAAATCTGTTGGTACACAAAGGACCAGCACGCATCCGCACACGTGTGCCGGGTTTTGTGTGCTAGTAATGCCGTTCTTCTGCACAGCTCTTTTCCCCAAATCATATCAAAAACACAGCTGAAGTGTTCCAAAGTAGGAAGGAGTTCAAACAGGTTTGAGAGTGCAGCCGATCGGAAACCCCAAATCCCTTTGAAAGAGCGCTCCCTCACTGCTCAACGGAGCTTGGCATTGTGCAAACTGTTCAACAATGTCTTTTATATCTATGTTCCAAGATCTAAGTCTCTGAGTTCACTGCGTGGTCAGCCCATTCAGTCTCCCCTGACAAGCTGCTCCAAAGATAGTTTTGATTAGTTATGATTCAGGGAGGGATTTGTTCTTCTGCTGTAACTGCGTGACAGGTGTTCATTTTCTCCAGCTTGATTTAGCTCTTTTTGCTGAGCTAACATCACTTGGGCTGCTCTGGCCACATGTTGCTGTGTTCCAAACTAGCTTATGCTGTTACATATTAGTTTATGTCAAACTCTGCAGTCACTTAGGCCATATTTTTGTCCTGCTGTGCTACAGTTTGTTCTATTTGTCTCCTGACTTTCGACCACTTCAGCTGCAAGGACCAGTGCCATTCTCACATAAACTATGAACTGGTTGCATATTATTCCAGTATGTAAAATGACAAATAAATTCAAGTGCTAGGTGTAAGTAGATAGACATATTCAACCGTGGTACTGTGATTTCAACAATTGCTTGTGGAAGTGTCAATAAAATGAATGGCTGCCAGACTGAGAGCTGATTTTCAGTGGTTGACCTTGTAGTTAAACCTCCAAATGATGAAGAGAGGTTTAAAGGACATTTCAAGCAACGCTACTAACATCATTTGCCTGCTGTGCTCAGACTAAAAAGAATTGCTAGAGCATGCTTAAACCTGTTATTACAGCAATGCTACGTGATTGGGAAAATTGGAATTTTGGCAGTTTTGCACCCCATCTCCACAGTGGTTAAAATGGGACATTGTACTTATGCGTTTGTCTTGATTATATAACTTATGATCAAAAACTAGCAAGTCAATCACTTTGGTAACAGCCAAGCATTAAACAAGAGCAACAACACAACATAGCAGCCAGCTACTTATTTAATTACTTACTAGTTCAACAGCAACAAGCCCACAAACATCTCGCCAACGACTAAAAGTCAGTCCTAGATTTACTCTTGTCTGGCAGCCTTTCACTCGGTTGCACTCTTTTTTTTCTCTTCCTGAACCTCCTCCTTCGTGCACCTCAGTCTGCTCACCACTACCAGGCCCTGTATGTTATTGTCTGTTATGTGTTATGTTGCCTTCCAAGTTCTGGTATTCATCCCGGCTTCACTCCTCGTTGACATCCTGCCCATCAGTCCTGAAAGCCTCCTGGTCCCAGGTGGTTAAAACACTCCCCCAAGTGCTCTGAGCATACAGGCCAGGCAACAAGTGAGGTAACATTAGCTAACAGCAGGTAACGTTACAGTACAGTAAATCAGTTTACTGTCCATCTGCATATAAAAGAGAGTTGAGACAGAGCAGCCAGAGGACATCTGAGGGAAAGGCAGAAAATATTTCCTCCATAAAATATGATCACTTTACGTTTAAATCAGTGGAATAGTAGTGGTGTGTGTTATTTTACACTTCATGTGGTGAATATTACTGCAGGTTGCAAAGTGTGGGAACAGGTGTACAGGGCTCAGAGTGGGAATTAGAGCCACCTGATAACATCGAAATTAGTTTTTAGGATAGGAAAAATACATAATGTCGCTTCAAACATAATTGCAAATTGCAAATCTCTATTTATATTTCGTGTTTGCAAACATATGGCATGGTATTTTTGTCTGTGAAAGTTTGTACTTGCACACATTGTCACATTTTTAATTATTAAAGCTTCCAGAACTTGTAATTATATTGATTCGACAATCAAGACTCCCACACTCCCCTAAGGGAACAGTCTTTGACAAATGGTAGGTGCTGAAGATTTTCTTAACAGTATGCCAAGATTAGACTAAAACACTGAGGACTGAAGAGGCACTTTCATTGTTCACCGTTACTGCATTGAAATACTTTTGCACACATATCCCTCTCGTTAGTCACCTCGATCACAGAGCGGCCATAATTGGGTAGTTGAGGTCTCTGCTTTGGAAACCTTACTTTCAACTTCCCCCCCAATTCCACTAGATCACCAGCACCGGTAAGTTCCATTAAGTATTTAAACAGAGCCGCCCCATCTGCTCTCCCACGAGACATGGACTTGCACCCTTCGGAAGGCACGATGAAGCCTAATCAGAGCGAAGACGAAGAAAGGGTCTGAAAGCCAGAATGAAAGAGAAAATGAGAAAGAATAAGGAAAAAAGTCAGGGAGACTGAGACAAAGGGCGGAGGGTTAAGAAAGACACAGCAACAGAGAGAATAAGGGAAAGGAGTGTCAGGCGATGGAGAGAGAGAGAGACAGCACTGGGAAACGATCCAAAGGTTAGGCAAGGTATAAAGTATAGATGGCTTCCTGTAACTAATTTGGCTCCCGTAAGCACTGAAAAGCCTCATTGGGGACATTTTCGCGTGAGTGTAAATTACACCTCGCTCTGACTCTCTCTGCCTCCGACGCTTGCTCCATCACTCGCTGTAGGGCCCTGCCATTTCTGCCTATTGCCCATCTGCTGCCCAGATATCAGACTAACAAACTGAGGCCTTTCTGTGCCGAGCCATTCCACACTAACTGCCCAAATCGAGGCACTGCTGTAAGTACTGTGAATTAGGCTGCCTGTTTTGCAAGTGGGCAACCAGGCAGGGATGTGTTTTATGAGATTGCGGGGACTGATAGCTATAATAGAGCGGTGAAACTAACCAAATGGACCCTTTCTCCTCAGTGGTCCATATCTCTCTTTCTCTCGCTATTGCCAACTCTCCTCGGCATGCAAATGAGATAGGACAATAAAGGTGAACTTGGACTTGAACAGAAGTCTGACATTTAGTTGCCATTTAGTGCAGAGAGGGAAAAAAGATTTACCTATCTGTGGGGAATAGCTCTCTAACAATGCTCTCGCTGCCATCCGGTGGAGGGGAAATTTTGGAGGTGGGGTGGAAAGATTAGTGTGGTGTACTTCCAGTAAGGGTGGACTAACTCCATCGCTCCAGGCCGCTCTCTTTCAGATCCCTGAGGATTTCTGTCTCTATCTATATTATTTTTTTTCCCGCCCGCCGCATTATGTAGCTATATTAGACTATTTCTCTCATTCTTCGTTCCTCCTCCACTCTCTCACGCGCACCCAGACGCGCACTGAGCCAATATCTTTGCCATAGTGTCTGTGTTGTGATGAATTATCCTGCGAGATGGCCGGTTGTTACATCGGGAAAGTGTCTGCTGTGAGCCAAAACCAACACAAAGGAGCACAGAGAGGGACCAAATAAAATAGAGATGGAGAGTGAGGGAGAGGTTTCACTGTCAAGTCGATACAAAGTGAGTCTCAAATGAGAATCTATGGAGATCGAGCCACTGTCACCTAGAGACTGTTATTAGCGTTATTTGTTATTATCAGCATTTTTCTTGCCATTGATTCTATTCTTTCTTCAGGAACAAAAGGAAAATTGTTGCATGTTCGCTCTTCCTCCTTGCCGCTTTGCCTTCTTTTCTTTCTCCTTTGTTCATTATGTATCGTAGCTTATTGTTCTGAGGTAGAATTTGGGGGAGGATTAAGTGTTGGACAGGTGTTTTCAAACTTTGTTTTGGATCTTAAGTTTTGCAGTGTTTTCGCTCTCTCCACAATTTCAGTATTTAGCCTGTCACTGACTCCAAGGGCAGCACCACTCAATATAGCAGCTTTCCTTAAACAAATTTTTGGTTGTGCAATAAGCTTTATTAGCATAGCTCTTTTCAAAAGAGTTACCAAGTGCTTTATGGCAAGTAAAACAATAATGATTAAAACCTAATAAGTAGAAAATGCCAGACACTAATTAGAAATGGGCTTAAGGAGAATAAAGCAAGCAGTTACAAATGAAATGAATGAATACATTCTGGTTTAGGATTGTCCAATCAGTGCTTTGGAAAATGAACAACACTCTCCCTCAAAGCTGGAAATGAGAGAAGCAAGACATCTGTTATGTTGTATCAATGCACAGCCCTCCATCGAAACTGACTTTGCAAACTCTCTCTGAACTTTTTTTTTTTTATATCAAACCGAGCTTTAGATCTAGCTGCACTATCAATTCCAGAGCAGAAAATCGTCTTGGTGCTGTCACAGCCGCTACTTCTCCCATGTTTTGCAATTTTTCCTCAGCAGAGCTGTCCATGGGAGTGACATCACAAATTAGAAGACGGTGGAAACTCTAGTTTCCAGGCCGTGGGAGATGGAACTGACTGTTTGCTAATACAGAGCAAACTATCTTGAGGCTAAGGAATAACTGATTCAAAAGCTGTAAATGTCATGCAACTCAATTAAACAGGCCTTGCTTCTCTTCTGCTGCATTTGCCAATTACTGTCCTGCCTGCCTGCCTGTCCTCGTGACTTCATTGTATTTTAAGATAAACAGAAAAAGAATATATACATATGTGTGTGTGTGTGTGTGTGTGTGTGTGTGTAGGCATTAATTAACAATCACACATAGTGTTATCAATGCAGAGTGCCTACAGCCAGTGCCAGCTAATGTCATTCACCCGCAGAGCCACAGCAAAATCACTCTCAGTCCTGCAACTCCGGACCTGTATTTCCAATCTAACACGTATCCTTATCGGCAAGAAAAGTGAAAGCAATTGCAGCAACTGTCACTTTCTTGGCCTGTAAGTAGCAACATCAGCGTACCTACATCTACAGGTCTAAACTGCTATTACTTTATTTCCCTGTGGGTGGTACAGGTTTGCACTAGCCTGGCTCCAGACGGAGTTGCGTGGAGGTTTTTTCCAGCGATTCAACAAGGTCTGGTGCTGTTGTCATTGACATTTGTTTGTCTGGTTAGTCAGCCAAGCCAATTAATATGGCACAAGGAAAATGCCAAAAGAGAGACTAGAGACTAGCAGAACGTCTTCCTTGTTGTTCTCTGACGCAAGCTGGTCACTCTTCGAGCTCAGCGAATATTGGATATTGGCAAAGATTTGGGATGCTATTGCTCCTCATTAGCATCCCAAATGATTGTAGCATCCAAGCCAAAAAGTAGATAGATAAATAGATATCAAAGGTGGGGTCAGTCAGGCTGGATCCAGCTGATTGTTGAGTTACATTTTGAGCACTTCAAATATCAGTTTTGGTGTGGCCCACACTGTGCTACTTTTTCCTATGTATGTTGGTATTTGATGTCCTGGGAATGACTCATTAATCAACTATTTTTCTTCAGTATGACTGAGCCCCAATGACTTTGGCAGGACCGGCACATCACTTGATTGGTTGGGCCAAAATACCAGCCTTCCGGAGACAGAAAAAGGTTAACACGAAAACAATGTCAGACCGATTAATGAAGTGAAAGAAGAATTCAGTCCAATTAGGTTTGCACGGATAGAAATAGTCCCTCACTGACCAAACAGCTGCCCCATGCGGAGAACCTGCAGCCTTGTAAATGCGAATAAGTCAGTTTGCGGCTGAGGTGCTTCTTATCTGAGAAGAAATTCAAAATAAAGCAAGTAAAAGCCTGCCAGTAAAATGTGTTAAAACAAGTTCTTTAATATGGTACTCACTTTGACAGTCTTATCTTGTGTGTGTGTTTCGACCGTGTACAAAAACAATTGTTAATGCTCTGTGTCTGTCTCTACAGCTTTAGAAAAAAAGCTGTTTACACCAAGAGGAAATGCATTTTTGCTCTTGTTTTCTTTGTTTTTGCTTTTAGCCTTTATTTATATGAGTACAGTATTTAGTATTTATTTAACTTCTTCTCACTTTACCCCCCATCATCCATTTCCTCCCACCTCATCTTCCTCCAGCCTTGAAGGATGACCGTTTCCAGATGGTGCTCTTTACGCCACAGCTGGTGCGCATCACGTTGACCAACGTCAGTGTGTCCGACGAGGGTGGCTACTTCTGCCAGCTCTACACCGATGCCACGCACCACCAGGTGGCCACGCTGTCTGTTTCGGTGCCGCCTGAGACGCCCACGGTGGAGGTGAAGCAGGACGCCGTGGAGGGAGGCGAGGTGGAGCTCACCTGTGTCTCGCCACGCAGCAAGCCGGCCGCAACCCTGCGTTGGATGCGCAGTGGCCGGGAGATACCAGGTATGTGGACATGTTTGATAGATGGACTGATGGATAAATTCTTATGGGAGACAAATGAGAAAACTAATGGGAAAATATAGGATAGGTGAAGTAGAATGGGTGGATGACTGCTGAATGAAAGAAGGATGGGTGATGGATCAGTTGACAGAGGGAATGGCAGATGGATCAATTGATGGGAGCAGGTTAAGATGGATGGGTGGATAAATGGATGAAGAAAATTACATTTCTGGCTGCCGGGCTGCCAAAATCTCTCCTCTCCTCCTTGTGTTCTTTGCAATATTTATAGGCGACGATCTAGTTTCAAATGATCAAACGCACTTCTTGAGACATGTACAGTAATAACTTTTCTATTTCCATTCCTTCGAAGAGGAGTCACGAGTTCATAGAAGTATACGTGTGTTGATCTTTATGTTTAGAAGACAGGCATCAACAGAAAGCATTAGAAAGATTTCACTTTCAGACTTTCTGTCTAATACGGCCACTATTAAAATTCTTTCCCTAGCAAAACAGATACAAATCCCGCTCTATATATATCTCTCTCCCGATGCTCTTAAATTTTTTAATTCAAATGTGTTTTCTTTGCACATAATCTCACACCATTACACAAAGAACAGATAGACTTTTCTCTCTTTCAAACACTCAGCAAATGTAATTTCATTCACTGTCATCTAAACTTTTTTTCTTTGCTCCTAAATCTATGATCCATCCGTCAGTGTGTTACCTTGATCTATCCTCCTTTCTAACTTGCTGTCTCCCTTGGCTTTTCTCAGTTAAAGGGGCACCTCACTCTGTAATACATCTGAGAACTGTCTTTCTATTGCCTGTGGTCTATTTGGCCCCCTCTATTAAATCATGCAATTGTGTATAAGTCAATTGGGCACAGACGTGAAAACTATGCAACACATAATTCGGGCTCCTGGATGTAATATCATTTTTTTTAAATAAATACAGACATTGTTTAAAAGCACAAATTGCTGTGAAATGCGTTACGTTTTTGTTATTCATGAATTCATACTCGGCGCCTTCAAATATCTCACGCAGATCAGATGAAATGATGTGAGATAATCTGGTGTCAACAGTGTTTGGGACATGCATTGAGCAATGCTTTGCCCTTTCAAACTTAATGTCAGCCTTTGTCTCTTTTACTTTCTATTTTTGTCTGACACTCGAGGGCTTTTTCATCCAGTCGCTTCCCCTTTTTCTCTGTCAGAAGACGACTGTCGCTGTCATTCTGTCTCTACCTTCCTCTTTATTCTTTCCTCATCTTTTCTTCTAATCATCTCTTTCTTGTTTTGTTTTGTTTTTTTCTCCCTTAAATTTGACTGGTTACAAAGACATGGTGCTCTTCACCTTGGATATTGGTTGCAAATAGCTTTAAGAAAGACACCCCTTTGTTCTCTCTCATCTCATCTTGTTTAATCGCTCTTCTCTTCGCCGGTTTTGTTTCCTCTTGTTTCGTCTTTCTTCTTTCTTTCCTGCTACCCGCTCCTGTCCTCCTGTTTCCTCACTTCCTGTCTGTTCTCCTGACTCTTCCTGTCATCTCCCCTCTATCTTTGTCCTCTCATTTGGTTTCTCCTCCTCTACCTAGTTCCTCTCTCTTCCTCTCCCCCATCTCTTTATTTTTCTTTCCTCTCCTGCTTTGTCTCTCCTCTCCTCTCCTCTCCTCTCCTCTCCTCTCCTCTCCTCTCCTCTCCTCTCCTCCCCTGTCTTTTGACTTTAAATGAACTGTGACACTAAAGGTTAGAGGCAGATCCCAACAGATATGAGAATGCACTCTTTAATTAAGACACTATCTTCCCGCCGCTCCTTTACTCCTGCTCATCTGCACCCACTGCCGTCCTCTCTCTCACGCTTGGATTGGGCCTGCTTTCATTTGCGGGCTGGCAATAATTGAATACTCAGCACGATATAAGTAATATTGTTGTATTCTGCCTCAACAAGCACAAACTCCCAGTACGTGACCGTGTCACCCTCTCTGGTCCTCCTCCCTCCTTCTGTCTCTCCTCCTCCTCTCTTCTCACAACTTTCCTCCACTGTGCATCTGGCTTGGCTCTCTTATCGTTCTCTTTCATGTCGGGCTTTTTCTCGCCGCTGCTCTCCTCTCTCCCCCTCCTCCATCAATCATGCCCATTCTCTCTCTCTCTCTCTTTCTCCCTCTCTCTATCTATCTCTGACTACGAGTCCCTCTCTCTCGTCCGCCTTTGTTCTCTCACCCTGGTCCTTTGACGTCCCCCTCTCTCTCCCCGTGTCTCGCTCAGTTAAAATCTCAATTCGCTTATGCATATTCTCTCTTTTATCCTTCTCCCTCCCTCATCTCTCTATCTATCTCTTTCTTTCTTTCTTTCTTTCGCTCGTGCACCCTCACAAAATATTCAGTTGATTCATCATCTGCAAACAAACAGTTCTGCTTCTCATAATTGCCATGAAATATAGATGCAAATTGCTTTCTCTTCTCTCTCTCTCTTATTCCGTCCTCCATTATGTCATCCTCCCCTCTACAGGTACCTAGTGCTGCTGCTGCTGCAAAAAAAAAACTCATTCATCATCCACCAACTTCTTCTTCCTTTCAATCTGCCCAATTCGTCTCTCCACCTCTGTGTTCTCCTCCTAAACGTGTCCACCTAGTCTCCCCGCCCCTCCTTCCTCCCTGTCTCTTTCCCTTTCCCACCATAGCTGTGATGTCTCAGCAGGGGAAAAGGAACAGTGGGCATGTTTTGTCTGTAAACTTGTTTCTTGGCTACCCTGCCTGTCCTCTTTCCTTCCATTGTCTCATCCCCTTCGTCTCTCTCCAGGTGTTGTATCCCAGCAAGACAACGGGAAGACATTCAGCGTATCCAGCACCATCAGGATCCCAGTAGAAAGGAAAGACAACGGGGCGGCACTGAGCTGTGAGGCGTTCCACCCAGCGCTGGGTGGGCAGAAGAGGATTCGACACTACCGCCTGGATGTGCATTGTAAGCCTCTCCCTTCTGTCAAAGTGTGTGTGCGTGTGCTCAACCTCAACCATGTCATCATGCTTTCTATCCGTCTTGGAAACAAATATTGCCACATTGCCAAATATTTCAAAACCCGCAAATGATTCCGTCTATACTGCTGTCGTTTAAGTTCATTCTTCAAACGTTGGACATTCACAAAATGAAGCTCATTTAAAAACAGTCCAGGGTTTTTAACGGAGTCATTTTCAGAGCTGCCCTGTGTGAGCCCTGCTGCTTATTAAATCATAATACATACAAATCTTGTCGTGCAAGGAGCTGGCAGAAAGAGGCCCGTGGCCAGGTTAGGGTCTTGGCCTGCAGTTTAAGAACTGAACCTCCACGAGCCGAGAAAACCTGGGACACATTAGTATGTGCGATGATCCTAGCACTGCTCTGGGATCGCTGTCTTGCTGGCCTATTTACACAGTATGCGCTGAAATCTCTGCACATATGTCCATCCAAGGCGGAGCGAAAGCAAACAGTCAAAGATACTGCAAGGAGATTAATACTGATAATTGGCTTAAGGCTAATATTTACAACAACCTCACATAGAGGCATATTAAATTTTAAGTATATTTCACAAAAATCTGTTGATTGTTCAGTAGGATTAGTCTTGAAAATTTGACAGCTATAATCTATATCCTGTCTGAAATTAATCATTTAATATCTACAAAAAGTCTTTTTCTTTGCTTGTAATCCTATCAAACATAATTTGCCCCTACCGCTTTTGTTTTGACATTTCTGGCTTTTCTTTATTTGGTATGATGGCAAAACAACAACTGCCATTTGTTCTCGATTCAGTTTGACTATTGAATAATTGTTTTCATTTGGTTTATTCAGTTTGCAAATCTTTATTTTTTCCAATTCAGAAAAAAACAAAGTAACACCAGGAACACATCAACTGAGAGACACCAGATTTAAATCCGGAGATTAGTTGATACGTCACCTACTATTTTGCGTTCCATCCAGTCAACCAATATTCAATTACTCCATTTGTTCTCTCCTCCTACAGTTCAATATGATTCCACTCCCACTTTATATCAATCATGTTAGATAGTCAAACATCCTTGAGCCATATAGATAATTACAGTTATTCATCGCCAGCTAGTACTTCTGCATCAGTCTTTAGGGCCAATTAATTTGCTACACGTATACTATAATGTTTACTGATAGATCAGAATGATTCATATTCAACAGTTTTGTCAATGTGTGTGCTGGTGGTTCCTCCAGCCAGACAACTGGTAATAATGACCAACTGTCAGTGTGGATTTGGCTTCCCATCGCTCTGTTACTGAAGTAAGTGTAGTACAGCAGCTGCTGGAGCGGTGGGCTGCTTATGATAACAGGTGTCTCAACCGTAGGATTGTCGGCTGGTTGCCTTGGAAACAGATGTTAAAGACACTTCCTCCTGCCACTTTCTCACTTTTCCCTTGTTCCTCCTTTTTGTTCCCTCGCTGTCTCTCCCTCTCTCTCATTACTAATTTTCTTCCCGTCCTCTCTGATTATCACTCCATTGTGATCATTTTGATCCATTTTGTTTTCAATTGCGCCTGTCTTGTTTGTACTCATTTATCTACCCCTCTCATCTTCTCATCTCTCTCTCTCTCCCCACAGTTGCACCCACGGTGAGAATTGTTCCTCCTACTGGCATTTTGAGAGAGGGCGACTCGCTCAGTCTGACTTGCTCCGTCTCTGGGAACCCTCTGTAAGTCTGATTGTGTGTGTGTGTGTGTGTGTTGGCATTACCTGCCTTAAGTCAATCATATCCATGCCCTGCTTTACATATAACACACGGCATGGCACAAACATGCTATGGAACCTGCTGCTGTGGTATACACATGAACACGCATACATCCAGTCTGCACTAAAGGTATGAAAAGCCAATGGAGAATGCTAAAATGGAACTGCTGACCTGTTTTGCTATTTTGGTTTTAAAAAAATACTAATAATTGAAGGTCAAGGAGGTGTGATTATTTAAAACCTTGCTAGACAAAGATATTCATACCTGCTTCATCCCCCAAAAGCCGTTTTCATACCAGCGCGAGCTGACACAAAAAGCTGCTTGTGCCAAATTTTCGGAGTTGTCAGAGCAGTGTGTTTATGCGTTCGTCTCTTTCCATAATGAATTCATGACAAAATAATTGAGTATAAAAGGTTTGCCCCAACAAAGCATTTGCCCTTGAAAAGCTGCAATGAGTCTTGACAAATCGGCTTAAGGATACACAGAAAGCACTTGATTGACGACAATATGCGGAAGGTTGCCAGGCTCAATGACAGCCTCTTACAAAAGCATATTTTCATAAAATGGTAATATGGCACAGCGAGTATGCACATTAAAACTGTTTTGGGAAATTGTTTTGAGCTGCGATGAGCATGACATTTAGGTCATAACATCACCAAAACAGCTGGTAGCTGCAGGTAGCAGCTACAAGCATACAGGGCTCTACTTTCATTCTGGCCATCTGTTTGGAGGGTAAAGTCATTCAGCTCCCACGTTTACCAAGAGCAGCTTTTCTGAGTGTAAGTGTAGAATAAGCTTGAATTCAGTAACCTGAAATGATTGCGAAAGTCAGAGCCAAAGGTCTGTGTTGCTGTGACTGCTCACTGTAAAGAGCAGTGCAGAAGTTAAACTAGTGAAGTTGCTAAGTATGTGGTAATGTTTCCATAGACTTTCTCAGAGCAACTTTCAAAAAGTAATGAAGATTTCTAGAAAAAAGACATGAATGCAAAGGCAAAGAACGGCTTTTAGAGTCTAAACGACAGCGACAAACAGGAGACACAGACATACCAATGAGTTAGGAAGCTGTGCTACCAAAAGGTTGTTTGCCTAAAGTTTGATTTATGGGCTCTAAGATGAATCAGACAGGTGATCTGTGGCAGAGACTGCTTTACTATATATGCTGTTTATTTTCCAAGTAATTTACTATCCATCATGCACAAAAAACAAATCTTCTTAATAGCTATTGAGGAAAATGTCCTTGAGTAACCTTTATCTGCTCTAGTGGAGCTTTTCACTGGCTGCAGCAGAAATCAGTGGTTTTTCTGGACGGCTACCAAATGTGCGAGAGGAAAGCAGGGCAGCACTGAAAGGAGAACGTGCACCGCTTTGTCAACCCTCAACAGAGATCAAAAAAAAAAAAAAAAAAAAAAAGATGGGTGAGCTTCTCCCCTAAGTAGCTTAAAATAGCCAGCTGCAAAAGATCTTACCCCCTTTTTCCTCTGTATTATGTGTTGTTAAAATGAACATTAAGTTGACCTCTTTCTGTATAATTACTATGACACATAATTCCGGGGCTCTTTCTTGGAAACTTCGAGCAATTACCAACTACCTCTAATCTCCACCAACTTCAATATATTCCCTGTAATTACTGCAATATCTCTCGATTCTTTCTAGCAACCATTGAAAGGAACAGAAACTGCGTATCAACTCCTTTCTAGCAAATGAATGGGAAATAGACAATCAAAATGAAATGCGACCACATGCTGTCCTCTACAAATGATGCAGGCTCCCTTTGTGGAAATCAATCCCAAATGTGTCATCCCATGAACTATAATTGAAGTTAAACCAAGGGTGTCTAATCTATCACAAGTAAAAATTACAGTATTAACACCGCTATCAAACGTAGAGAAGCTTTCTGGATTAATGGACTTAGCACTGTTAAACCATCAGGACTTAATGAGGAGCCAAGCCTTACTTGTATTTTAATATGTCTTAATATGTCTGCTTGATATGATATGATATAATATAATATAATGTGTGTATGGGTCTCTTACAGGTGTCAGGTACAGATTTAGAACATTAGAACATTTTTCTAGTTTTTGAGTTTCTTACTAAGGTAGTGGTATCTAAGATATTTGTCGCGTTATGCTGATTTCCATTTCTATTTATTACTACTGATGCAGTCATTAATACATTTTATATATTAATAATAATGTATTAGTGTGAAGCTAGCCTTCCCAGCCTGTGCTCAGAAAGACATTGTGAGCCTTTTTTCTGACTGACTTCATTTAACTGATGAAAACACACCTACGGTCAAAAACACTGTCGTTTAATAAAGTTTGTTGCCATAAGCCTGTGAGCTCCGGTATACTTTGAACAATATCTCTAAAGTCTCTCCTGATACTATCATCAAGCCAGTCAGAATGTGTGTGTGTAATCACCAGAGCCAAGTGCCAAAGACGCGCTGTGTTTCAAAGTTTCATCAAAACCCGAAGAAATGTGCAGTATCTGTGATATGAACTGATATTTAATGCTGGGCGGGCAGATAAAAACCACCTGATCCATATTTTATTGCATGGAGGAGAGAGAAGATTGGCTCCACATGGGAGAGGTGTTTCTAGAAGAGTGTAAAAGCATATGAGAAACTGACGTGGAGTGTTGGACGTATCATAAACCTGCATGTGATACTCTGTGATGGCTACACCAACCCAATCAGCAGTCAACACTTTTAAGAGCCTGCTTTGAAACAAAGCCTTTTTTTTTCTAGTGTGTTCACAGCCCTTTGTGCACTTTCCAGAGGGGTATTGGGTCTCTAAGCTCTTAAACCCTCTCCTAGATGGCCCGTCTGTCTGTGGGCATCAAGTCCACTAAAGCTCCCCAGTAAACCTCCGTGCAGCCAAACTGCATGCATGCGTGTGTTTATGTGTGTGTGATGACTTAAGTGAAATCCCACAGTGAGGACTGGCTGAGAAGCATATTGGCTATAGCCCCACTGAAGCTTTGTAACGGCCGGTTGGGGACAATGTGTGTGTGTGTATGTGTGTGAGCGTGCGCACATGTGTGTGTGTGTGTGTGGTGCATGAATGAATGCGACAGTGAAAGATGGGGCAGTTGGCCACTCTGGACTCTGACCCTCATCTCATGCTGTACTGCACACACACACACTCACACACACACACACACACACACATATTACAGTCCCCTTGTCAGCCTCCTGCTTGCTCCCTGGCCCTGTTAACTGCCTGTTAAGTATTAATGACCAATTATATGCCACTTCCCTTTTGGTGAAGGGTTACACTCATTGTTTGTCTGTTATTAGGATGATGAGAGAGAGAGATGGAGACATTTAGTCATTTTACTTAATTGCCTGCTTATTTGTCTGTTAGCATTTGAAGGAACTCCTGTGTGTGGGAGTGTAACTAGATGAGAGAGAGGAAAAAGTGTGAGATTTTGTGCATGTTTAATCAGTGCAGTTTAAGAGAGTGTGTGTGTGTGACTAAGCAAAGAGGTTTAATTAGACGTCCTCAGGGATTAGAACCCAGATGAGTCAGGATTGTAATCTGGCCAGGGTGGCATGAGCCATGACACTCAGCCAAACACACACACACACATACACACTCAGTTTTGTTTGCCAGGATGTCTCTGTAATCCTCGCACCTCCTGTCTCCTCTGTCTGCCCGTCTTTCACGACCGATTCATTTTGTCTGCCCACTCCTTCCCTTCATCTCCCACTGCAGCATCTCTTCTATTCTCTGTCTTCCCTCTACCTGTAGTAACTCCTTTTCAATCCTTCTCATTCCTCTTGCTTTTCCCCCCCCCCCCCCCCGTCCTCTCTGCACCTCTGACACCCTATTTCTCTCTCATCTGCCCTCTTTTCCCCCTTGCCAACTCTTTCACACGATTGTCGCCCTCTGACCATCCGTCTCCTCATTATTTGTCAGGATTCAGTCCTCTGTTGCCATTGGCTCGTTTCTCGGAGTCTCTTTTTTTACTTTCTTCTCGTGTCATCGGCCCCCTGTGGGCTTCTTTACTCTCCTTCTTCACCTCTCTTTTTATAGAATCCCCCGGTGCCTGTGCTTTGATCCCTTGTCTCTTTTCACTTTCTCATTTTTAATACCCTTAAGCGCTCCAGTTTTTACTAAATGCATTTAAGACTAGCAGACTGTTTCTTGCATTAAGTAGAGGTAGTTACACATTATGTTAGTTGTGTGGTTATCAGTGCTGGGCAAGTTACTTAATCATTATTCATTACTTATTACTTTATAGAAAAACTAATTAAATCATTGTGCTGATTACTGCAGCAACCGTACTAAGTTTTTAGTAATTACTTTTCTTGATCACTTTTTTAAAGGTGACTTTTAAGGATGACTTTAAAAAAGTTGAAAAAAAGAGACAAGAACCTTAGATGTCCCATCATCTGTATTTAACAGATGTAGAAACAGAAAATGAGACCTTGTGGTTTAACAAGCAGCCAGCTCACATTTTAGGGTTATATACTGACCATCAGCAGCTAGCGTAGGCCAACTGACTGCAGACTACATAAGTCCTGTGCTCAGAGCGTAGCTGCAGGCTTCGCACGCCCTTCATTTATGAAAAAAACAAGCGAGTCTTGAATTCACCAGTAGCTGACACTTGCAGCGATAAGACTTTGAGTTATAGAGATTATTCTCCTCTTGTAGTAGAGGCTGAACCCTTTCTCCACACCTCTAAATAAACTAAATATAAGATGACTGATAAATTTACAAAGTAATATTTCTATAATTTAAAATACTGACAAAAGTAAATCATAATACATTACTAAAAGTCCTTGACTTGACTAGACTACTAATTAATGCATTGTTGTCCAACACTGCTGGTTGGAGATAGAAAAAGTTGAGCTGAATTAATTACATTAATTATTAAATGTGATACAGTATGTGTAAATCTAAAATATAGTTGTATTTAATTGGCTTAAGGATTAAATATTATGCTGTTGCTGTTGGGCATTGCTACATATTAGTGTGCATGCGTGTGGGAGGGTATGCAGATCTGACTCAGGGTCAAGTTTATGGAGTCGAAGTTTGAATTCTTATGGCTCCAACGGAGTATAATGTTAAAGGTCCAATATTGTATAAAATTGAATTTTCATTTTTAATTATAAAACAGGTCTAAGTGCTATATAGATGGTGTCAAAGTATCAAAATAACACAACCCAGTTCACTGACAGCCTGTGGTCAACATGTTTAACGAGCTGCCAGGACTTCCATAAGGTTGTGATGTCACAGCCATACAGTCAATGCTCTCAGCCGTGGCCATTATCTGTGGTGGGTCTGGCCATGCATCACTCAGAAAACAGTCTCGCTGTGAATGTGAGAGGAGATATTAAACTACAGTGAGATTGTTTTTAGTGGAACACCACGAATATATCTTCTTAAACTTGAAATAAAACACTGGCAAAGAGAAAACATTGGACCTTCAGTTATGAATGTATCTATTGATTATTTATCACTCTGCCCCGTGTGTGTGAATTTCAGAACTATGTGTGCAATGAATAACAATAACAGAGTGTGAAAATTACATTTTCACCGATGTGGGATTAATAAAGTACTTTGTTCTTCTTCTTCTCCTTAAATCTTACTTCTTCTTCTCGCCCCCAGGCCAAGGACCATTCAGTGGTCCAAGATTAACGACACCTTACCTGAGAGGTCAGAGATTTCTGGCCCCACCTTTCAGATTTCCCGTCTTAGCCAATCACACAACGGGACATACCTGTGCCAGGCCCAGAACAACTACGGGCGCGCTGCCGATCATTACACCCTATTGGTGTATGGTGAGTAACCATGTTGCAGGTTTTCTTAGAATTTCCACAAGTGCTTTGAAAGTTTGCTCCATTGATTCTTTTTCTTTATTGTTTTCATTCCCAGTCCAAGTCTCCGTGGCAATTGTTAACTGTTCTGAATAATTTTATGTTCAATAGATCTTTTGTTTGTTACATTTCTTGTTCTTGTGTTTTGATGAGTTTTTTTTTTGAGAAATCTTTTAAACTTTATTGATCCTTTTATCTTCCCAGAGTCTTCGGAGCCTGGCTATTCTGGCAGTGGGCAATAGACCCATTAAATCATGATGCTTGTCTCATCTGTCTTTCAGTTTTATTTGTTTTCCTGACTCGCTACACAGCAGGAAACCTCTGCTAGACCTCCTGTGCAATTGATTCAACAGAGCTATTGATTCGTAGGCTACCGTGCTCAGATACTGGTCGCCAACATCATTATTCAGGCTATATCTTATAAAGAACCAATTTATCATGTCTCCTGCGACCCAATCCTCTCTTCAAGGAATTCAGAGTAACTTACATCTCCAAGTGCAATAAATAAAGAGTCAAGATGTTGCGATTGCACGAAATGAATTTCATGACACTACCGGGCACATAGAAAGAGAGACTGAGTTTTTGGCAAAAAAAAAAGCCAGTGTGAACATCTGTTGCATTTAAAATTCAGGCAAACTTTTCTTGTTGCCTGAGCAGAGGTTTCAGGCAGAGGGTGGAGGGAGCAAGGAGCTTTTGTTGTCAGGTTTTACAAGTTTTCCAAGATGTTGCACCTAGATTCACTGATGGTTGGTAAATTCTTAATGAAGGTTGACCCAGAAAAACTGCACACTGTGGCTCGGAGAGAGGATGACGTTGGAACTTGCAACACGGAGATCTTGAATCACCATGAAGTTATTTTTCAGAAAATGGGACAATTTGTCCAACTTTCTCTCTGGGTTTGAAGCACATGCGAAAACGAGGTCTTGATGCGCGTTAATGCTGTGTAATACACTCATGAAACAACTGAGTAAACTCGCAGTCAGACAGACAAAATTGGAATTGAAAGATTTTAATGGAAAAGCAGTGAAGCTCAATCACAAAGCTAGCTCGTTATTAGAGGCTTCTATGGTTTCACATCCAGAACATTTGTGGTTTGGCCTAATTACATAACTACTGTCACTAAGCTGATTTGCCCTTTTGAGCGTCATCCCCCCTGCTGGCTGCTCGTGTTATTGCACTCAGATGCCTGATGCTGAGATGTGAAACGGAGGATGGAGGGAACAGAAACATGATATCTTATGTAATATTTTTAGGCTGCTTTTGGTTAGCACCCTCTCATCTATCCATCACACTTACACTATCTTTCTCCATCACGCGCGCACACTCCGTATCAACAGTCGCACACACTCCCGTACAACCACGTCGGGCATCAAACGGCGCGCGTAATGGCAGCTTTCCACAGGCATCAGGGGTGGCAACGGTGGCAAGATGAAAGGTGACATCCCCACCCACTTCCCTCCCTCTCTCTGTCTCTCTCTTTCTCTCTCTATCCTGGAAGGTTAGACACGTGGAGCTTTGATGTGCGTTGCCACCTCTAAAGAAAAATGTTCTGTCTTTCTCGCTCCTCCTCAACATCCTCCCTCATCATTTTCTCTGGCTGTCTTCTTCATTTGTTTTTCCCTGTGCCATTTTTTCCTCTCCTACATTTCATCATTTATCTTCTTTATTTCAGGCCGTTGCTCTATGCTGGTCGTTAATTATATTTATCGTGTTTCCCCCTCCTTATCCTCGCTTATTGTGTAAAGAGGGCATATTTTAAGTAAGAAATTTTGCCTTGACCAAAATCTATAAATGACCAGAAATCCACACAACCAACATAAGCCAAGCTCCAGCTCTTCTGCTCTGCACCACGGATTTCCAGCAATCCGCTTCTTAAATCCTGCCTGATGTAGCCCCACATCAGTGCTGGTGTGCTGTACTTACAGGAAATATGTACTCGCCCACTGGGCAGATTGTTTTAAATACGTATCTCAAAGAGCTCCGAGTTGTTGATTTAGCCATCATATTAATCTGTAGACGGAAAGTCACTCTTGATTTTCCTGTATGTCACAAGTAATAATCTGGCTAACGTGGTGTTAATTCCTCCTCAAGAAATGTCAGTTGAACTCCTTGAAGTCAGACTACAATGTTTCCGGCGGTGTGCGTCTTGAATGCTACATAAGGCAGTGTGTTTTCTATACTATCACTGCGAGCGTAAATAACAAACCACCGTGGGTGATTTAATGTGGTGTTAGGCTGCTGCATTTTGATGATTAACTGTGAAATTCGCCAGTCAATATTGAGAATAAATATGATTTCACTCTGTAAAATATGTTCAGATGACTCATAGCTCATAACACTTATTCACAGTGTTCCTTTTTTTCACCCACGTTTTTACTGTAGGTGTCTTATTTTTTTTTCAGTAATAGTGAATGCCTCATTTTGTATTGCTCTTCGCTTATTCTTAAAGAGATAGAAAATAGATGCAGTCTCATGTGACTCCTTTTCTTGCACCTCAATTTTCCTTCTCTGCGAGCTTATTTTCTGTTTCAGTCAAAACTATTTCAACCTCTCTCCCTCCCTCTCTCTCTCTCTGTCCCCTGTCTTCAGTTGTTCTCTGTGCTCTGTTGCCTTTCCTTTCTCCCTTCCCTTTCTTTTCCTCGACCTCCTTCCTTTCCTCTATTCCGCCTGCTGCTCTCCTCCTCTTTTACACCACCTGTCCACTTCCTCTCCCCAGTCCTCCCACATCCTTTGTTTTTCACCTTGCCACCAGTTTGACCCCCTGTTCTCAGTTCAGCTGCAGTTCAGTGTCTTTACCCAAAGACGCCTTGAGAATATACCACGGGGAGAAGTGAGCGTTGCCGAGCGAGGAGTCGGGGAGGGACAGACGGACTGAGTGACGCAGGGTGAAAGGCTTGGAGGAAGTGATGGAGGGATGAAAAGGACGATGGAGGTCAGATGCACTCAGCGCCGCAGCCTGACAGATAAACGTAATGTCAGTTTACTTGGCTCACGGCCTTACCAGAGGGAATCCCAGGGTGTACTGGGGAAAAGGAAAGAGGGCAAGGAGCTAGCGCCGGAGGATCTGTGTTGTAAAAGATGAGTCAGCAGAAAAGAAACCATTTTATTGCAGGTGCAGAAAAACTACCAGTGCTCTCTCTCTCGTCTCTCCCTCTCATTTCATGTCAGCCTTCCCTCTGTGAGAGTTATCTGCCATCAGGGTCTGTACACTAGGTACAAACTCAGGTAAAAGTGGCTGCCAGTTTGTAGTAGGTGCTTTAGGTGCCGCCACTTTATGGAGGGAGACGGGCTTAATGCTGGCGAGGGAGAACAGAGAGCTAGAGGTAGAAATCTCTCCAGGGAGCCCGGCCACGGCAAAGACGTGATGCACTGAAGCTGAGCTTCATTTGACTGGTCATACTTTTGTGTGCGTGTAAGGTGTCCTGTGTGCTTTGATGTGTCTGTGATTTAGGCAAAGGGAAGTGAAACTTTTCCTCATTGATGTGCATGTAAGTGTGTGCACCACTTAATACGATGAAATTAACTTTCTGCAACTTTCCACAAGTCGCTAATGATATAAATGTGAGAAATTGTTTTGAATGAATCACGCAGCACACACACTCATACGCAATCATGCACATGACACACACACACAAACACACACACTCAGTAAGTATCTGCAGAATGTGTAGAGGGATGTGGCCTCTGTTGGTTGTTTCATCTCTGTGCCACCATTGTTAAGGAGAAATTGGATTTTTTTTATTTATTTTTTTTATGTGTGTGTAAACGCAAAGGTGCACGTGAATGTGTGTGTGCGCGCGACTGGGAGGAGAATGTTGCAGATTGTCTGGTGAAAGCCTGGAGGGCTCCCTTATGTAATTGAACTGAGCTGCTGCACTCAGATGAATCGCCAAGCCAATAAAACCCATTAGAATTGAATTGCATGAGAGAGTGTGGGAGATGGAGAAGAAAAAAAAAGGCAAAAGAGAGGGCGAGGTAGAAATAGGGAGATAAGAATTGTTAGTTTGCATAATATGTAACATACTTATATGCAGGTGTGTGTGTCTGTTATTGCGAAACAGAACAGGAGGTGAGAATCGGGAAGAATAGATATACTAATGGTTTTACAGAAGATTTCATGGAAAGCAGAGGGGAGTGATAGAAAGATGAAAGGATTGGTACATAGCGAGGGATACTAGGTGACCAGGGATTAGACCGTGTCTCCTCAGCTGTTGTAATGAGCCGTCAGGATAATTGGAATGAAAAACATAGACGTCCATTTAATGAAGTGAGACTTTCAAAGAAACAGAATTACAGTGGAAATGTTGGGGGGGTGAGTGAGGAAGCCAGACAGAGGTAATACCGAGTCAATTTAGTTTTCCTTCATGTCATGTATTGAAGAAAACGCTTATATTGATACCTGAGTGTATTCTCAAGGAGTTTCAACCAATCAGCGTTGGCCTTTATGGCCTCAGCAGTGCTCCTCTGACCGGTTTCTAATATTCTCTGCACTGACTGACAGCCAGAGCCACTACTATTCTGGACAAGGCCCTTATAATCAGGAGCGTTGAACATGAAAGTATAACAGGGCTCATCCAAAATGGTGGAGCAGTATCCTCAGGCGCACTTCTGTGAGAAGGAGATACGGAGGAGAAACGTCATTATCGCGAGTGCCACCACATCTATCCCTGGAAATAACATGGGCTGTGTGCCTGATTGGCAGCCACATAGTGTTAATGAATAACAATATGATTTGGGTGGGAGAAAAAAAGGGCGCTATCGGCCAAGAGAACGACAGCTGTATGGCATTCTCCTTAATTAAGTTGAAGAGAGGCAGTGGGGGAACGTAGTCACCGAGGAATGAAACCAGAGACACAGCCGAATTAGGGAAGCTGAAGGAGGAAGGCGGTGCAAATGAGAGGAAGAGAGTTTGGCTGCAGACGAACAGGGGAAGGAAGTGAGAGATGTTGGTAGGAAGATAGGAAAAGTTGGAAATGGTGAGAACGATTTTTAGGTCATTCGTGATAGTCAAGAGAAATTAATCAGCATCCAGTTAATTAGTGCTGTGACCCGGGCCATTAATCCTCAGGCTCAAGCGACTACCACATGTGTCCACACACACACACACACAGACACGTGGAAAATACAGGTATATACACTCATTTAGGAGAGCGGCGGCAGACGCACACGCTTAAACCGTCTCTCTGCTCCACTTTTCTCTTCTTTTCCCGTTTACTTGACAGAAAACTCCGCTCCTCTCTTTGTCTTTCCCACAAAATACACTGCGCATCGTGGATACGTTTCTTTGCTGAGAGAAGAAGACCATGCTGGGCTCGGAGGGGAAAAAAAAATAAAAACAGGACGGGGGTATAGTGCTGACATAAGAAGAGTGCAAAAAGAGATTGATGATCTCAGGGCCAGTGGGAGAACGGGAGAGAAGAGACAGAGGAATACTTACCAATAAATTACTCTTGAGCAGAAAGGGCAGTGTGTGTGCGCGCGCGTGTGTGTGTGTTTGTGTGCATGTGTGTGTGTCCTGAGGCTTTGAGTACATGGACTACCTTGCGTGTTGTGATTTCATAGAGATTGTTTGATGAAGTCGCATGTTATTCACTCTTAAAGTGCTGATGCGCGCGCACCACACGCACATTCGCACCCACTCCCCCATCTCCCCTTTTAGTTCTTGTCAGCCATTATTTTTGTCTTTAACAGCAATATGAACTTGTCTCTTTCTACCTCTCTACCTACCATTGTATCTCAGCCATTGATTCGAAGAATGTGTCAAGATCCAGGCTATTGTTCGGCATTGAATGAGACAGTCCCAGCATGGCACTGTTCCATTGGGAATGCATCTGTCACAGACAATGTCTCTGTCTCTTCTGCCATTGTACCATAGAAAATGTGTCAGTGATAGAGAATGTGTTCCTATATATTCCGGTTGCCTCGTAGATGAATGTCAATCTGCCAGGTGTAATTCTCTTCAGCCGGTGCTTTAAAGCATGTCTTTCCCATTGTAAACATCTTCTTTAACCCCCCTCCCAGCTGCCAGGGAACATCATTTGTCCTTGTCTTTATCGCTTGTCAGGGGTCGAGATCGATTCCATTTCGCACACACACGGTCAATTTGGGAAAATAATTAGTAACATTTGTCTCTGGTATCGAAATGGCATCAGCCTCGATTGCTGATGAGCGTGTCTGAAATAAGTCTTTCCCCAAGATCTTTTGTTTTACGTCTTTCCCTCCCTCTCAAAAATCATTGGAAGAGACGAGCTGTCTTTGAGGCCGCCGTCCAATGATTGTCAAGCAGGACGCTGAGTCAGAGCGGAACCTCAGTTATTAATCAAAACTAATGAAGCATGTGTAATGTCTCATAGGTAGTAGTCACCTCGCTATAAAACCCTGCCACACCTTTGTTGAACTGTCACTGCATGTTGTAGATAATAGCATTTTGTGTATGTCTGTGTTATCCCATTCCCTTGTCTGTCTGTAGAGAATGTGTCAGTCACTACCACGGTCCCTCCCACTCCTACCACCCAACCAATCACCTCCCATTCCACCACCCCAACCCTCCTAACACCCAGCTTCGCCCCGGACCCAGAAGGTAACACACACACACACCTTACTATTCTCCCTGCGCTACCCTGCATCTCTCCTCGTCCTTCCCTGTTCTCCTTTGGTGTCGTTCACTCCCCTACTCATTTGATGACTCTCAGGTGGCCCACACCACCACACACCATCACACACCAACACACACACACATGCGCACACACTTTTTCTACCGCAACCTTCTTTTGCCCTGCATCTTCATGAGCCTGCAGATGCTTGGATGTGCACCGTGCACAACCACCCACTCTCTCTCTCTCTCTCTCTCTCTGTCTTTCTTATCACTGGCTATTTGATGCTCCCCACACACACATTGCCCAGTCAGCATTTGTGTATATGTGTGTTTGTGTGCGCATGGTCTAGGGTGGGTCTCTTGGTGCTTGGTGGGTACTGTTGATGAATCTGCGCTCAGAGTTTTAAGGAACTGGCAACACACCCAGTCTTTAGCTGACTGACGCTGGCCTCTGGGGGGCTTTGGAGATGCCACACAACCATTTCTGCATACACACACTTTCACAAACACACACACACACACACACACATCCAAAGAGAGAGAGAGGGGGAGAGCAAGAGAAAGAAAGATCAGGGATCCAGGTGGTTGTCTAATCGTATTCTCCCAGATGAATGTTACACAGCAGGAGAAAGGCTCCTCTGCACCACCCCGAGCGTTGTGTGTGTGTGTGTGTGTGTGTGTATAAAACTACACACTCTTTCACTAGCTTCCCTCTCTTTTCATCTACAGAATCTATTTATCTCATACATACGCTCACACAAACACATTTGTTCACTGGTATCTCTTCTTTTTTTCATTCCATACCTTTGCCTGCTCTCTGTCTCCTCTCCATTGCTACTTAAAAGGCAAGGTGAAGTGGAGGAAGCGGGAGCTTCTTGTTTTTCTGTTCCCGTTGCCGCCGTCTGCGGCAGATAGAGGATGTTCACCTGCTGGGCATATGTGAAGATGTCATAAAGTGTCACGGGTTGAATAGTTTGGTGAATGTTTAGTCGATGCTGATGTGTCATCTGAGTGGCTGCGTGGAGAAACAATAACCCACTTTAATACTGACATTTCCTGTGGAGCTTTGGGCTGCGGTGGATTAAGAACAGGGTGGTGTGAGGTAAAGGTGTAGCGCCTGAGTCATTGCTTTTTCATCCCCTGTGAAATATTGCTCGCTCGATCCTATCACGGTCCCATGTGGCTGCAAATGCACCAATATTCATTTTACCAATAGCCGATCATACACAGAAGCAGGAATGCGGCGCGCTTCATGCTCCATGAGAACGACGGGTACAGGAACACGGCGTCTTCTTCCTCAGCTGTCAATCCCGGCTCCTCTTTCTTTCTCTCACCTCTTCCATCACTTTCTCTCCTGATCTCTATGCATTAGCACTGTATTAATGATTCATGTTTTAATTCCGCTCTGTCAAGGTCCAAGAGCCGCATCAATAACTCTGTGTCCTTGCCTCCTATTGGCCTTACCAGCTCTTACATTACACCCCCTCAGCCCCATCACAAAAAAAAAAAAAAAGAGCTTTTGTACATCGTCAGCAACTCAGGCGCTGTCTAAGTACTTAGGTCCAGAATCAAAGAGTTTGTTTGTTTTTTTCAGTGGAAAATTACCTTAATTCATACTTTACCATCCATTGCTTTCTCTTTCTCTAAATCTCTGCACTCTATACTGTCAGACAGAATTTATTGGGCAAACTGGACACAGACACTTTGCTTGTTGTTTGCTCTATCATCTGTATTATGACTACAACTAACAATAATACAGTAAATCTGCGGATGTTGTTGTCTAACTGATTAATCGTTTAATTTACAAAATATATGATAAAAATTTAAAAATCACATCACAGTTTACCAGAGCTTGTAGGTGATGTCTTCAGATTGGTTGTTTTGTTTGACCAATAGTCCCAGTCCTGATATTATTCAATTTAAAGAGATATAAAGCAACGAAAACAGACGCTGGGGCTGCAAATGTTTAACATTTGTGCTCGGCAAATGACTTCAACAATTAATCAGTGATTAAAATTGTCATTGTCATTTAAATTGTCCGTCAGCAGAATAATTGCTTACTTGACTACTCATTTCAGCACTAACCTACAATTTCTTTCATTATTCCAATTTTCCTCCGCTTTAAAGCAGTGCAAAGTTGGTAAAAGGTGGGGCTGACATGAATTATTCCTTCACACTGCTGCAATTTTCTTCTAGAAAATGTCACAGAATTTAGCTTGGCTTTTTATCCCTCGTCACTCACATTGAGGTGAAGTGTTTGATGTCATTTCCCAGGGCGGCACTACTCGTAAACACGCTCAAAGTTTTCCCATTCAGAGCGCATCGTGGTCTTGACAGACGCTTGGCTGAAGTGGGGTTTTTTCAGAGGCTGACATACTTACTTCTTGATTCACTCTCCTCATTTCAACACCCTTTTTCTCGCCCATTCTGACTGTCTCACATTCTGTGCAGTAGGGGGTGATGAAAGGTGATAACGCAGGTTGGGTAGAAGATATCGACTTCTCTTTTCTCCTGTCTCCCTCCCTGTGCTCTCCCCCATGCTGGCGGTTTAATGTGCTCGCTTTCTCTCACTTTTTTTTTTTCCCCCCTTACGACGTCTATCCTGCTTTTTGATCCATCTCTCCGTCTTTGTCTCTGTTTCTTTGCCTGCACTTTACTCTCCATATTTCACTTTATATATATATAATATAATATATCTAATATCTATCTCACACTCCACCCACACACACATTATTTATCTCTTTTGTTCTTCCTCAGATCCCGGTGCAGTGGTGGAGACTCACAGCGCAGTACCGTATGCAGTGATAGGTGGCGTTCTGGCACTCCTGGTTTTCACCGTCATCTGTGTCCTCATTGTCACCATCTGGTGCTCCGTCCGACAGAAAGGTAACCCGCACGTAACACAAAGGTTTCTTTCACAAGCAATGGGAAACATTTTGGCAATATTATGTCACATTTTCTTATTTCAACGCTTCCTGGAGTAACGTGCTGTGAAAAAAAAAAAAAAAAAGTCATCGCTGGCCAGTTTACAACTAGATTCTTTAAAAATAATCTTTTAAACTGAGGTGTAAACTTGTCAGCGCAAAGCAGACAGGATGGGATGCTCCTCTCCGGGCAGGCACTGTCCATGATGGACGACCTTGGCCAGGATAGCGGAACAGATAGGGTGGGGTGGGAAATGTAGGTGTGGTCCGCATGTTTTATGACTATATGTTAGTGTATCAAGGCTCATCTATTAAAAGCAGCCTCTCTGCGTTCCCTATCTTTTTAAGTGCCCCCCGTGTTGGCAGCCTTCGACCGTGCGCCACAGCTGCCAAGAAATTATCCGGAAACTGCGTACCAGGCAGCAACCAGCCATTACTTACCTTATGGCTAGACACGCTGTCAGTCAGCGTTCAGTATGGCTTGACTGCCAATCAGGCACAGAGACAGGAGGATTACAACCAAACTATGTTGAGACAGGGCCATTAGGGCTTTGTCTTCGGCCCGCCGTGACTGTCAGCATGCCAGTCAACCTCTGCAGTTAGGAGAATGAGAGTGTCAGTCACCCCCGGAGTGAAGGGACACTCGAGCGGGAAGATGACTTGAGCAGTTCTTGCTCTCTGTAACCTGTGCCGCACCGAATCGTTAATCACACAGACCTGAGGGGTGTTAAAATATGTTTAATAGGATTTATGAGTGACGCAAACGTGCCATTGTTCTCTTGCGCCTAACCTTCCCTCCACCCTTTTCTGCCAATCTCTCCTCCCTCCCTGTCTTCTATCCTCTATCATCTCCTCCACCTACTCCTTCTCTTCTGCCTCTTCTATTCACACAACCGCCCCCTACCCTTAATTTCCGCCGGTAGGCTCGTACCGTACCCGAGAGCCTATTCTTGCTTGGTATTGACCTAACAATCAGTTAACTAATGAATTAATCTGTCACAGGTATGGTATTTAATAATATTTTGGCTGAGTGGTTTGATAATGCTGCATGGCTCTGCAATGATCATGACGCTTCGCCACCTAACCTTCCCCCTACAATCTCCCTCTCGGTCTCTCTCTCTCTCTCTCTGTGTCTCTCCCTGTATCTCTTTCTTTCTGTCTCTTTTCCTCCAGGTTCCTATCTTACCCATGAGGCCAGCGGATTGGATGAACATGGTGAGGTGCAGGAGGCCTTCCTCAATGGGAACGACGCCAGCCAGGGCAAGAAGGAGTACCTACTGTAGCCCTTCTCCTTCCCTATCCCCATCTCTTCTGACCTCATCCCTCTATTTCCCTTCTCTCCCCCCCCTCTCCCACCTTATATACAGTATACACACAGAAACACGCACACACCACACGCACACACACACACACACTTCTGTACAATGCGCCATAACAGACGGCCTTCTGAAAACGACTGTATACAGATACCGCACACAGCCAATCCATCCCACTCCATTCCACTCCATATCCTCCATACACACACCCACCAGAGACGGATTGAGAAAAGAGAGAGCCTATAGACCCACCAGCCATTAACGACTGTGCCATATTCTATAAGTCGGAGAAACTGTGGAAAATGGAGGGAGAGAGAGAGAGGGGGGGGGCGTGAATTTAGACAAAAACGAAATGATGCCATAATTATTTTGATGGAGAGGGAAGCGGGGAGCACAAAGAAAACAGGCACTCTGCCCGTGCAGTCGCCAAAGTGGAAGGGGAATTAGAGGCAGATGACTGCTATAATTCCATGCCTGAAGAAAACCATCCATTTCACAAAGCTCCATCTTTAACTGGCGGAGACAGTGGAGGAGCTGTGTGGGAGGTGGGAGGAGGGAGACAGAGGAGGTGGGGGGGGGGTAAGTTGACCAGGAGCTATTGAGCGCCAGATGCTAGAAAATTGAAAATTTTTAAATTGCCAAAGCATCTTGCCTACTGAGTGCAACCCATATATAATTCCTTAACAACACTAGAGTGTGCAAGCTCAGTGTCCCAGGGAGTATCCGGACTTTATTAACAAGCTGACTGTCCTGTTTTGCTGTCCCTGTTGGGTGACCTGCCAATAATTTGTAAGAATAATCATCTATTAGTGATGGCTTTTTATCTCTCACTGCAACAGTGAAGAGAAGGTGGTTCTCCTTTAATTTACTTTCCATCTCCTCCTTCCCTTCCATTCACCTGTTACCATCGTCTCCCTTATATCTCTCTTTCTCTCTGTCTCTCCCTCTATCGCTCCTCCTTTGTTGGCTCCGAATAATGAAAGGATTAGTGTTGGGCTGCGTTCCTGACAAAGAAGAAATGAATATGACTTGCTAAGGCATTAAGAAAGAGCTTAATTATTTTAGAATGTCATTAAGAGGATAAAAAGGTTTCAAAGTCTTAATAAGAAGGGCAAGGGGAGTGATAGCAAAAGGAGTGAATGAGAAAATAAAATGGATGGATATTTTTTTCTGAATGCTACCACACATATGCAGATACATGCATACATTCATACGTACAGTAAACATGTTGACAGAACAAGTATACATATCTCTGAATTCCTTATTTGTATAAAAAAAAAAAAAAAGAACAGCAACATAAATTAAAGGAAACTTTTAAGAAATATGAAAAACAGTTTACTATTGAAACGCATTATGAAGCAACTATACTAACACAGAATATTAGCATATAGAGGTGCAAAGCCGAACAAACTACTGTCCAGTGATCTTTAAAGAAAATAAAGAAAAGAATAAAAAAAAAAAATCATTTGTCTTTATGAGAAACCAGAGGTCTTATTGATTTTTTTATTAATTATTATTATTATTTGAACAATTATGATTGTTGTTAATGTTATTATTATTGCCGTTGTTATTATTATAATTGTAAATGTTAAAGAAATGTACACTTCCCATGGTTTGTTTTTGGTTCTACTGTAGAGAAATTGCTGTCTTTTTATCACTCTTACCTTTCCTCTCTTTCCCAGTCTTTCTCTCTCTTCGTCTCCTGTGCCTAGTCGTCTCTTCTCCTGTCTTTCACTCTTGTTTATTTTAGTCCATGTGTCATTGTTGATATATAGCTAACTATTTCTTTATAGGGGAAAGATACAAAGCACGACAAAATAAAAAAGAATCCAAAAATAACCTTTGGGTTTTTTTTAATGTGTTTACCGTGTAATTAGCAGGTGCTGTTTTTGAAATCCGATCCAAAAAAAGAGAACAGAAGACGAGAGCATATGATTAGATCAATGGGGAATTGTGGAGTTATAGGTAGGGGAGATAAAGATGAAGGGGATGGAGCCGTTTATAACTGGCAGCTCATTCAGAATAAATAGAATAATCAAAACAGACGGGTCTGTGGCGTCACTAATGAATCATAAGAACAGATAGCGAGGAAGACCGGGTGACAGGAAGGTTGAGTCAGATGCACGCAGAAAAATATGACTTTGCCATTAACTTCCATGCAATCAATACCCGATTCTGTCGAGAAGCACTCAACATGTCCATCTGTGCACAGGGCTAGATTTGAAAGCCGCCGGAGGTCGCCGGGTGATAGATCGATGTGTTTCTCTTCCATCGATGGCAAGGCTCCACGGTCGGCTGTCATAAAGACAGATTGTCAAACGGCAATCAAAGTAATGGACTTGCCAGGCGCTACCAGCATGAGTTGACACTCTGGCCAACAAACAATTCACACACGCACATATACACAAGTCGAAGCCAGACATAGCTCCGGTTTATGATGAAGCAAAGGTAGCACAGGTAGCTCCTGCTATCAGATCCACCGTGGTCGATGAGTAATAAAACTAAGAATATTGTCCTTTTATGTGTCCTCAAAAGAAAAACGTATGTCCTTCAAACAAATGTTTCATCTCTTGTTTTCCTGTGGGATTCACAGCACTCAGTCTGGATGCATTTGGTGGTTGCTTGACGCTGTTATTTTGGCTTCTCCTGAACAAAAATATTTTATTTCAAGTTGACTGTTTTCCATAAAGAAAGTTTTCGGTCATTCATATTCAGAGGAGCTCTCTAGGTAGTTGCTAATGCTGTTTCTGCTTGCTCTGGTGCATCCTGGGAAACTGGCCATTATCTGACCATAACAACGTTATAATTCAGCTTCTAGACCTGATGATAATCACACCACCACTGTCATCATGGAGGGTGATTATCAAATCAATAGACATAAGCAAAAATGAGATCGAAACAAGCCAGACAACAGTCGTCATATTCCTCCCCCGAGTGAATGTATCATAATCTGGCCAATAACGACAGCAAGAAGTCTATGAATAACTCGCACGGCTTCACCCTGATGTTAGTTTCGCCGATTAACGTACTGGAACGGGTTCACATCAGAGAATTCCCCATTTATGACCCATTTATGACACTCATTTTTCATTCCTACGAGTTTCAGTACATATCACGGTCCATCCAAACACAAACTCTTTATATTTCTGGCAGCTACATGGTGGATTACACACAGTTTTATCCAGCTGTAAAGCCAATCCTAATGACCCTAGGATGAGGAACGCAGCTTATGTTCACTGGTCTTCTGACCCTAGTGTGGCAAGGAGGTGTGTACACAGTTACAGCATTGCATGAGGCATTGATTGAGGCGCCTGAGTGTGTTGAAGCTGAGCATAATCAGGAAGCAGAGAGGCAGGCAGAACAATTGAATGGGCAGGCATGCCAGAGAAGCTGGGGAAATCTTTTTTTTTTTCCCAGATTTGTCTATCAATAATGTGTTCCAGGCGGGGATTATTTGGGTAGTGATGGAAGACACGCAGATATATATATATTTTTTTAGTCCGTAAAACGATGAGGAAGAAAATAAATGCAAAATTGACACAAGACCTGCAGAGACAGCTGGGGGAAAGAGCGGACAACAAATACAAAGCCAGAGAGGAGGCGGGAGGAAGAGCTGCTGAGAAACAGAAAAAACAAAACAAAAGAGAAAGTGTGTTAATGTTATGCCCATGTTCCGTGCACATAGAGATGAATTTCACCATCTGTGATTTCTTACACCAACACGGTTCGAGACGAACAATCCAATCAGAGTGAGCAAGGTCCTTTTTATTACAAGTGAGCATCACATTGTATTTCCAAGTGTAATCAAAACAGCCATGAAGATTGTGTCATAACCAGGTTAATGATGTTTCCTTTACAATGCTGCATCCTCTGTGGACCACTATGTTATTACTGAATGTTTAATTAAAAGCTGTCACTCATATATCTACATTACTGGTGGTTGGCTTAGCGGAGACTTAGAGCAGACTTAGAAAAAGACCCATAGGAAGAGGAGTCAAAGAAAACAGACATCTGTGATCAGGATAGTCGTCATCATCTAGAGACTTAATTTTCTCGCTGACATTTGGTAAGGGACCTGATAATTAACTGGCCTTTTCATTTGCGGGTTATTCATAACGTCTGTGCATGACGTTGCTGATTAGTTAAAAAGCCAACAACAAAACACAGGGACATGGTGTCTTTATTCTTCTTTAGTCCACAAGGCATTTGTGGAACAACACTAGCTTTTTCTCGTGCACACAAAGCAAGGAACATCGTTTCAGGAAAATAATTAAAGATGATGACAAATGTGCATGTTTAAAACAAAATCATACCAGATCTTCCATTTAGTCACGCATTCAGACCTCTGGGCACACTTTTGCTTTAAGGGAGTGTTTGGCCGAAGACCATGGAGATGCCTGCACTGCCTCGCACAGGGCCATGCGGACAGACTTTCCTCTGGACGGTACGGCTACTGCAGGTGGAAGGTGGGGAACAGACAGAGGAAAGGATGTCTGCTCTTCCTCTTTTTTCTTAGGAGGAGTGAAGAGGATCTGGGGCACAATGCTGTACAGCTGGAAGAGGAACAGCGCAACTGCATGAGCCCAGGCAGGTAGAGGGGTACTGGGGGTGAACAGCGCGAGTGCATGGATAATGTGGAGCGGCAGGCACAGCAGAACTAAAAGGGAGAGGGACAAAGCCAAGGAACGGACCTGGCAGGAGTCATTTTTAGGGCAGTCTGTGTTACTAAAATGAGTCTTCCTGGGCTTGATGCATAGCAGGTCAAGGTAAATGGCCAGAAGGCAAACCAAGGGGAGTATGAACCCTGTCATCCCATAGACATAGACCAGGAACTGGGGACTGAGAATGGCGTCAGGGGCACACACTCCCCAGTGGCTGCTGTGAATCTCAGCGTAGGTGAAGTTGTGGTTGTCGTCCACATAAAACTTTGACAGGAAGCCTCCATATGGAAGGTACTTTCCAATGACCTTGCGGTCATGGTGGTACTTAGGGGCCAGGGGAGTGGTGTTGGGTAAAGAGGTTGTCCAGTTGCCATGGAGCCCAAGGCCAGCTGTGCCTGGACCAGACCCACCTCTTCTCCAGACGCCGAGAGCATCCAAGCCGATAAACTGGGCGAAGGAGGACAGGACAGAGGCCACCCAGCACAGCAGAACGACGCACAGAGCTCGTTGACGGGTGATCACTGAAGAGTATCTGTTTTTCACAAACGTTAGATTTAGACTTATACTTGCACTTTGTAAGAGAGGTGCTCCTCTAACAACTGTAACATCGACAAGATGTGAGCAAGCAATTGTTTTTGACAGTAGTATAGTTCTGAATGTGACCAAAATCTCATCTTATTTACACCACCTGGTTATCAAGTTGATACGAAGACCATTTAAGACAAAGGCATAGTACAGACTCACTTCCACTCAAAGGCTGGATTTCTAGGTCACTGCCAATCAAACATCTAAGAGCCACAGAGACTATTGATATTTACTCGCTCCTGTCTCCTGAATGGCAGTTTAAACAGAGTATGATAAAAGACACGATAACAGCCTTATGAGCGCTGAACAAACAACCTGTTTTGATACTGTCATACAATGGTGCATCTTGACATGCTTGCTGCCTTTTACCCTTTACCCTTCTATTGATTTTCTTCCTTTACAGCTGAAAGCACACTTGAGAGCACTGGGTGATGCCTGCCACCCACATATTTGCCCTCTCCCACACACGAGATATCGTAATATAAAATGTGCAATTATAATCCACAGTATAGCACTTTATTATTTGTCTGATTGAAGTATATCTCATGTAAGGTATTTAACTGGGGTTTCTTTGTATCGTGTTAATATTTACTAGATACTTATCCTCTTTTAAGCACACTGAGGATTTGTGTTCTACAGCTTAAACTGATTTAACCCTCGCCAAGACTCACCTGTCTGCCAAGTGAAGCTGCAGGTGGGCGTCCAGTGTAAGCAGCATTAACAGGAACATGGTAAACTGCCTGACCAGCATGGGGCAACACACCAAGGTAATGCAGGTGTACAGACACTGTGGGGTTCTCAGGTTGAGTAGCACGGTCACAGGAACCGTGACTGCACCCCCTACAGCCCCCACCCAACCCAGGCACAGCTGCAGGCAGCATGAGACACTCCCGGCTTTGGTCCGTGCACCCTGGGTCCTCACCTGCACATCAGATACCGTACCACTACGGCTGACAGCCAGACACAACCTCACGCTCACCACAATTACACATGCAGATATAATGCATTCACACAGGGAGTACAGCCACATGGTCTCCATGTCTGGGGTAGATGGGAAAAAGAATACAAACAAATGACTGATAATGGAATATATTTGAATACACTTTAAAACTCATTATGGATAATGATGTGAAAGAGCAAAAATTAAAGAAAAATGTATTGACGCAAATAAAGCTTCATTTACTCCCACTCTAGTTGCCACTATTGCCCTGTGTTCCCACTAGGCTGTTTCAGCAAAGAGTGCCCCAGCAGTGTTAACTTGCATTGTCAAAAGAATAGTCAAACATCGAGAAAAACAAAGAATAGAGAGAATACAAATGAGAACTCGGGGACAAAGGGTTGAAGAAATGTTGAGGTTAAGCATAGAGGTGTAGGTCAGAATAATAGATACAGTCAGCAAAAGAGGGAGACGGTACAGATGTGGAAGGATAGAGAATGTGATGCAAGTTTGCGCTAGGGGCAGAGAGAGACAGGCACGGAGAGAGTAGATATTTTGATAGGTATTGGAGAACAGTAA
Organism: Nibea albiflora; assembly: GCA_014281875.1. NCBI lineage: Eukaryota > Metazoa > Chordata > Actinopteri > Sciaenidae > Nibea > Nibea albiflora. The sequence continues at coordinate 18,772,690 of CM024804.1, read as the reverse complement.
ACGTGCCTGGAGAGTGAAAAGGTCAGGCCAGACCAGACTTGACAGAACTTCTCCACTGAGGATGTGAGCACCATGCAAACACAGAGCAACAAGCCCCAAAATAGGTGGCAACATCCTGTTAACACTCTCTGTTCTTGCCCTTTTTTTTCTCTCTTTCCTGTTCTTGTTTTGTCTCTCTTCTCCCTACAGCCCACCGTGCATCATTTGCACATTCATATTCCCTGGAACACAAATAGGCTGAGGCATTTATGCGTAAATGCATGAACACTGACAATCATAGGCGCGCGCACTCCCTCAATGAGTAATTTCCGGCAAATGCATTCAAAAATGATTGGCAGTTCATTTCAGTGCATTTTCAAACAATAGTCTTGCATAAAGTGAAGTAGATGAATATTGAAATAGCAGATTTACAGCAGCAATATGACACCTGTCCATTCCACGTAATTAGTCTGACCTTTTCAGAACATTTTGTGTTCGTCGTCACTTTTCCAGAATAATCACGACTGGCTGAAATAACCTCTTGATACTGCTTCATAATCACTTTGTCTCCTGTCTCGCCACTTGAAGGGCCTAAGCAAAATTGATTTACTGAAGTAATTAATGCAGTTTAATCCACCTTGTGTGAGTTTCTGATTCAAATTGGTGGCTGGTCACTCTCAGTGTAATTAATTACCTAAATTAATCAATTATGCTCTTTAAAACAACATTTAAGCTATAGGGCCGAACCTTCCAACATGGTAAGAGCTTTTCAGAGAGATAAGTGGCGCCTGTTTGTTAATGTTGAAGAAGTAAATTAGTATGAAAAGGCATAGTTACCTGTTGTGAAGACCTGCGATGACAGATAGTTAACACAAATCTCTACTAATCTATCCTCTCAGTGACTTGTCTGTTTTTTTTCTATTTGCCTTCAGGATCTCTATCTCTGCCTCTTCGCTACTCTAAACTGTCAGAGTATAAACCTGATTCATAAACCTCTGCTTATCCACCTGCCTTCTATCTCGCTTCCTCTCCTGTCTCTGCAAACATATCAATTGTGTCAATGTTGGAGCATGGCTGCCCTTTCCATCTAAGACGTGCAAAGGGCACCGCCAGCCCTGCCAACTGAGGAAATATGTAAATAAGGTACGCACACACATATGCACATATATGAGTCCAGACGCTCAGAAATGAGGTTTATTCTTTGTTGTTACAGCAAAAAACCTTCTCAATCCAATCTCCTTTGATTTGAGAGAGACAAATAGGAACAATAGGAAGCTCTTCACTCTGAAGGCAATGTGCTTTTTTATGGGGGACAAATGTTGGAGGTGATAAAGAAGAGCAGAGATATTAAAGATATTTTACATTCTTATCTAAAGGCATTGTTACCTAAATTGAAATAAGCAGGAAGTCAATATATTGTTAAGACACAGGGGGAAAACATACCCTCAATAATAAGGTATCTTTCAAACTTCTACTTTATATTATGTATTTTGGATGATTCATTCAGATCATAACTGCACTCAGTCAGTTTAAAGATAATGCTTGTGCAGAATATGTCCAAATAACATATCTGCATCTCTCATTTGCCTCTTACATCAGAGATGTTCAAAGTACGGTCAGATTTCATGCGGCCTGAAGCTTCATTTTTTATAATATATTATTTATGGCCTGCTAGGATTGTCGGATACTTTATGGCTTGAAGATTTGGCTTTTTTGGTATAACGAAGCATTTGAACCTTTAAGGACATAACTGTAGATGTAAGACAAAATATTACTTTCTGAAAGATTTTCAAAACATTTATCAATGTTAACAGACTTTGCATTACTCATAATAAGTCATGTTTAAAATGAACATGCAAGTTTAACATATTCCATAATACGCATTCTTTGTTATTTGACTCCAGATGTGAAAGAAAGGTAAAGGAATTGGTTTTTAGATTTCTTCACACCTGATTGGCTCAAATTTGGTTACATTATATATATATTTTTTTAAAAAAGATAATTGTGACAATGAAAACAAAATCATTACAAATCAATGCTGCCTGTATGTAACTTTTATTGGTATTTTTTTCATGTTTAAAATGTTAGCATTGATCCCCGGGCATCTTCACACTGTCAAATCTGGCCCTCTTTGAAAGAAGTTTGGACACCCCTGCGTTACATCTTGGTCTCTTGATGGACGGTACACTGCGATGAGAAGCATCGATGGAAAAAGCAACGCTCCGGTCTCGCGTGAAGAAACGAGACTTGCCCGTTTTAACATGAGTTGGAAACCCCGTTCCACCCTCTTCCCTTTGCTGTCCACAAGTAAGGTAAAGCGCTATTTTCAGTCCTCGCTTATATTAGAGTAAATTGCGTACAATATTTAGCGTGTACCCTCAGAACGCGGCCAGGTAGGGTATAAAGTACGGGTTAATAAAATGGTCGAGCTTCGGGTGAGGTTATTAGACGTGTCGATATGTTTTATAAGCGTTTTACTTTGAGTGTTCAGCTCATAGTAGGGCTGTTAGCAATGGCTGCCCCCATGCTGCCTCGTTGAGGCCTGCTAGCATGTGCGGATTTAGCCGTACGACTGTTGCTGATTTGTAACGTCAGTAAATGTTATACACACTTCCAAACGACACGGCTTTAATATTTTTGTAAAATCGGCGTGTTGTCTGTGTTTAAAATATTCGGGTTCGCGACGAAATGGGGGAGCCAAATCTGGGGAGATGGGGAGACGGTCCGGTGGCTAGTGAATAAGCGCTACTCGCCGCCGCTCTTAGGAGAGCTAATGCCGGCTGAAAACGTGCACCGGAGAGCCACACCACACGTGTGTGTGCTCTAGTTTGTTGGCCGGCTCGTTCTTACGTTGTTAAATTGGCATTTTGATTAGTAATATCACAAGTTAAAGATGAGCGGGATCAGTCATGCCCGGGGTTTGATAACGTTGAAGCAACTGACTGTCCACACTCACGGTCCGCGTACCACATTATGGTTACACCGAGCAGCTCAGTTCTCGTTGTTATAGCTCAGTCGTATTCATCAATAACAGCTCAATAGTCCCCGTGCAGCTGTATGTAATCTAACATTAGCGTGCTTTCTCTTTTAGATGCCGGGTGTCACAGTAAAAGACGTCAACCAGCAGGAGTTTGTCCGTGCCCTGGCTGCCTTCCTGAAGAAGTGAGTATTTTGTTTTTCCGTGTCTCATTCTTGATATTTCAATAAACTACAAACTTTTGAGGGATGCAGTTATAAGTAAAAAATTATTCTTTCTATATGTGGCATCAGAAGCAGTTTCAGTCTTGCCTGACTTGTTATTTTCGGGTGGCGTCCACATGGTTGAATGCTCTTATTGTGTGAGTCCCTTCGGATAAATGGTGTCAGCTAAATAAATGTAATGATGGCGTCTGTCTCTGTTTCGCCACAGTGTGCCTCCTTAGTTGTACGCAGGGTTGTTATAACAGAAGCGTGTGGAGGTGTAGTTCATGCTCATGCTTCTCGTCTGTGCCCAGGTCAGGAAAGCTGAAGGTCCCTGACTGGGTGGACCTTGTCAAGCTGGGTAAGCACAAGGAGCTGGCCCCCAGTGATGAGAACTGGTTTTACATCAGAGCTGGTAAGTCCAAGTATCAGTCTTCATGTTGTTTCCACAGACCACGATGTCTCCTTGACACTAAAGATCTCTCAAATATCTCTTGTACTTCATTTTATATCAATGAAGGGATGTATGGAAGTTAGTAGATTTAAAGTGGTAGTGGAAGGCGCTTTAAACGCATGTGTGTAATACATTTCAGTAAATCTGATTTGATGATTAGTTATATTTTCCTTAAAGTGGCAAAAAGTGTTGAGTGTTAAAAAAATGACTGACATCATGTGTAACGAACACACCTTCGTATCTGTTCACTCAAATGTTTCCCCTTTTTGTTTGAGATGGTTATTTTTAGTACTTGTTGAATTGAGTACTCCCAAAATTTAACGCTGGTGTCAAATAATGACCCATGCAAAAACACAGCTGTGTTTAGGGTTATTCTACAGTAAATCAGCTGACATGAAGACAAAAACATTGCCACAAAGATTTCAAGAGTTTTATCAGTTTAGTAATTTGCACTTAGATCTGTCCTCAGTGTCACCGCGTTCTCCACATAGTACTTTGTATCAAGAGGAAGCTTCTGCTGCATGATTGAGTTTAACAGAGCATATTTTCAGTCACAGTCTCTGCTACGAGCAGGTTAATCTCGTCTGCACTGGTAGCATCACAACAGTGCTTGGCCTCAGTGTTCATTTTGGCAAATTAAATGATGAGCGGTTGCCTGTTATCCATGCTGTTTTCTCCTCACGGTTAATCATTGGAATGGTTGTTGTACGATTACACAAGTTTAATGTTGAACAACTTGCACCGCACATTCATTTCAGTCACGAGTTTTATCTGTGGCTGTGCATGCACTTAGGTCCATACTGATTTATCCTTGGTGATATCTCGTCAAGCAAGTTATGCCTACCGCTGCCAGACTACCTAGGGCCAGTATCTCATAAATTATGATTGAAAAACAAAAACCAGGAGGAAAGCTTGTTACTTTGCTTCTTGTGCCATAGCTTAAAGGTGTAGTTGAAAGTAGTGTTACTCTTACTGCTTCACAATGAATGTTTCATTTTTGATCTTGCTCATGAATTAAAATCCTGTCTTCGGGCTTTTCTCTTTTTTAACATCTTTATTTTATTTCCATCGTCTGATCTCGCAGCATCCACAGTCCGCCACCTGTACCTCCGTGGAGGCGCTGGTGTTGGCTCCATGACCAAGATCTACGGAAGTCGCCAGAGGAACGGCGTGTGCCCTGCCCACTACAGTGTAGGATCCAAGAACGTGGCTCGTAAGGTGCTCCAGGCCCTCGAGCTGCTCAAGATGATTGAGAAGGATCCCAATGGGTACGTGCCTCTTTTCAATAGCTGCCACTAGATAATATCTTGCATTTAAAGCTTGTAATGTTTATTTACAATCTGTTCAAGGTTGAGCAGGGCTGCGACTGTTGGAGTGCCACTTAAGTGCTCACAAATCAATTGTGTTGTCCACTGTGTCGATGTTTGTACTCTTGTATGTCTATGCAGGTATTAGTTGGCATCTTGTGCTTTTTATTAGGGGTGAGTTCTGTAGGCACAGAGTAAGTGGTACCACCCCCAACTCATGCAGTCCTCAATTCTCCTCTGCATTTTCATATTTGCAGAACTGTGGCGTAGAAGAAATCCATTAATGTGATTCTGGTTGACTGAAATCTTTAAATGCATAAGCATGAATTTTGCTTTGTGAGTCTGCAGTGGGTACGTGCTCACACCGTAGGCAGAGGACTAATTGATTTTCTTGGTTTTTATTCAGTTTAAGTAGGCAGGAAAATGAAATTCCATTCAGACTTGCCTTTGTTTCAGGGTTGATGATGAATAATTTTTGCCGACGTGCAGGGTAGAGAATTGATATGTGGCTTTCCCTGACTGTAATACTGTGATCGATGTGGCGTTAAGAAGTACTTATTGATGACTTAAGCATTTTGTGTATTGATTTTTGACCAAGTTATGTCGCTTTATGTATTCTATTATGTTCCTTTTTAATTTCTCTGTTTCTAATTTTTGCTGTTCTCCGTTTCCCTCAGTGGTCGCAGACTAACCTCCCAGGGAACCAGAGACCTGGATAGAATTGCCGGCCAGGTGAGAAACTACTGTCTTTAGATAGTTATGTTGACATGAACACAAGTGATGTTAGTAAAGTGCTGGGATTTTAGTAAGACCAAGCAAAGCCTTCGTTGCCTGACTTGCTCGTTGATCTGAGCTCTTTGCTACTGGAGTTAGAACACATGCAGGATGCATCATTTTGAAATGAGTGATATATACTGTTAGTTACTGTAGTGTACTGAACAAAGTACATGGATTGATAATGGTGTAGCCAGAAACATGTGAATGTGCCCCTTCTTATCGTATATGCATTGACTCGACTTGAACTGGCACATCCAGCCTGTGGTACACAAGGGACGAAGCCCACCTGACCTGAAATAATTAGTGTCGGCAGCATACAATGGCAGGGGGACAGAAACAGGGTTGTAACAGACGGTTTTACTAAGTGAAAGATGTTTATTTCACAAGGACAACGTCATTTAAAGTGTTTGCATCTGAAACAGACAAGTCCATTCACTCTGTATGAATACTGATAAGCAAGATCTACACTAATCCTGTTGGCTATACGCTGTAACCTTCCACTTGTGATGTATGTTGTATCATGAATGTGATGTTGAACATCTTCAGGGCCTCTGTTTCTCCACCTTGCTTATTATTTAAAAAGCACTGCTTTGCATTGAGTTCAACTTTGTGACCCGTGTACATGATTCAGCACTTGTGTAACAAACTGAGCCACACCAAGCCTTATTCATCACATTAATAGTTATGTGTGGGTTTTATCCTGTAGTAATAATTTAACATCGACAGCTGCAATAAGAGCATTTCTTAAATATAGACAGACCATTTTCTACTGGCAGCCATAAACCGCTTTAAGTGGCTTGAGTTAAGTATGTGTGCAGCCCGGTCTTACATACCGCTACCATTTAAATGCTCCATAATCAGACACCTCAGCTGTGAATGAATAGCATTGCCACCTCATGCTGGCTAGGCAAAGGTTGTTTTCAGTGACTGACTGTATGGATACACTTTGGCATTTTATCTGACATTCAGATGCACTCAGGATGATGGCCTAGTGTGTGTGTGTAGATCACAGAAATGTCATCCATACACACCTCGCCTGTTGTGCGAGTACACAGCCGCAGTGTCACTTCAGAACGCGAGTCCTTTTTTTAAAGCACTTGTCCTTGGGCAAATCTTCCTGTGCCAGCCAAGTGTGTTACATGTCTTGCGTGGCACCGTGCTGGAAGTGTTTGTTCGCTTTCACTAAAAAACAAATCACAGTTGGGCCTTGTCAAAAATCAGGAGAGGCAGCAGCGTTGTGATAATCCAAGGGTAAAGGGGGTAAACATGAGGAGGGAATTTCATGCTTGGCGAGTCTGCCGTATGGCACCAGTTTTCTCCTTGTTTACCCATGCTAATGAGCTGTATGCAGATGAGCAGACCTGGGCCCAGCCCCGCCTACCTGCTGCACAAAACTGTCAGGAAACTGTTTGTGTGGCTCCACTACCTCCCCGTGGACGCCCCTTGTGTGTTGTCTGATGGGTTTTTAAGAGATTGATGCTTTCCCTCTGCTAGTGAGATTTCTGGCATGTACTGTCAGGAGACCATTTATTTTTCGTGCAGCTACTGTAGCACAAAACTAGCCTTGTAAATTGTGACCACTTTAAAGTCTTTATGAAATTGCATTTTGATGGTGTCTTAGTACTTAAGTTGCACATTTCCTGTTCAAATGTAATATTGCGGTGGGCCTTAATGTGGTGAGAAATTCACAACAAACAATATCCTAATGAGATGGGAGGTTTAATTAGATTGTGACTGATAGAAATGAGTTTGAATAGTAGGGGTCATTTGTGCAAACCATTGTACCATGATGAAACCATTAAGATAGTGTTTTTCTTTTTTCCTCCAGTAAGTCATTTGTATTTTCAATTTGATGAGAAACACTTTGTCTGCCGCAGGATTTAAGTTCTGAAGATCCCTGATGTGTCTTCTCTTTTCCACAGGTTGCAGCTGCCAGCAAGAAAACCGTTTAATAAACCTTTTTTGGAGAAAGTCAAACGCTGTGTGCTTTTTGTTTTCAACCTCTGAACAAATGACTATGAACCTGGGGACAGTGGTGATTTGCTTCAGTATTTTGAAGTGCTCATCCAAGACATTTCTTGATTTGGTTGCTGTGGCTGACCGGTGTTTTCAAGTCAAGCCAGATTGATTTTAAAAAGGGCAAAATGTTTGAGCCAATGAGCTATGTTTCCACCAAAGTATGAACTCTGAGTTTGCAAGAGGAAACTGATCAACTGTATGAAATGATCCCTGGCTGCTTTCTGCCTGTCTGCTTTAAATGTCATTTAGTTGAAAGGGCAGCAAATGACCATTAGTTGCCGTGTTTTCAGATCCTCGTATCCTTCGAACCAGCAAAAGCTCACTACAGGGTGCTGTTTCATTAAGTAGCTTGAAAAGGTTTCCTGGGAGCCGTTTTATCAGCCAATGCAGCTTCTCATCAGTGGCCAGTGCTTCTTGTCACAGCACCAGTAGTGTTTCTATGTGGGGTTTTTTTCTGTTGCTACCGTGCTCATGTATCAGATATAGTTTAATGTCTACAGATTGATCCACGATACCATGACAACCAAGGAAAATTGTTCCCCTATAATAAAGGTAAATGATTACATTACCATAAGCGGCATAGTTTGCAGTTCAGTAGCTGGTGAGGAATGATGTCATGATTAAACGGCTTCAGTCGAGGCCATAGTGCCACCTAGAGACTTGAACAGCCAACAGCATATTATTGAACCAACTGTACAATGTTATCATTGAACAAACGCTGCACATTTACTGTTTGAAACTATCAGATGGAAAATGTGAACCACCCCAACCTCGATATTTAGAAAGTCTTGCAAGAAATCAACTCTGTAGTCATTAATCTGCGTGTGAACGGTTGGTCAGGTAAAAGTAGACATCCAAGGCTATGCCAGGTCTAATTTATCTTATTTAAGCGACCTGGTTACAGTTTATATATGAATCCACAACTGGTCTTTTTCCCCCCCAACATGTATGACCTTTTAAATCACCAGTCTTCAGTCTGGTTAAGCTGACATCAGTGCTCGTGCTTTAGGTAATACACTTGCATGTTGTGTGGCACAAAGCTCAATCAATAAGAGCACTTGACTGGTCTTAATTTGGCGGTGCTTCTGGGATCCTGCAGAGGGTGCCAAAGTCTATAGAATCTATATCACGGCTACACATGCACGTTGGGGCGATTACCTCTGAGGTGCCTTCACGGGTCACTTTAAAGCCGTGGCATTTTGTTTTAATAGCATCTTTTCTATGAGAGGCAGCCTTTTTTGGAGGCGCAATTCAATTTGAGAGACTCACACAGTCCTGAATTTGTCTTAACACTTTGCATAAGACACAACACTTTTTGAATTATATCCTCAAATCATAACAGCTGCAGGAGCTTTCCGCGCAGAAATGGAATACGCAGGGCCAATTGACTGTAAAACATCCAATCTGTTTTCATTTTCAATTTGGGCCGGTGGAGCTTCATGTGGCGCCTTTTATTTTATTATTATTATTATTATTTTCTGTCGCTCTACTAGCCTCGAGGCAGCAAAGGTACAAGCACAACCAAATGAGTAGAGGAAAGAGCCGGGCGCAGTGGTCATGTAGATCTCTGTCCACTTAAAGAGAATACAGATTGCTTCTATGCTGTTCACTCAGTTCATGTCTAGATTTGAAGAACAAGCACCAGAAGGCATTGTTTGCTGACAGAGCTGAGCTGTTGTACACAGCCTGCTGTGCTCCTTGTGTGTGTGTGTGTGTGTGTGTGTTGGTGTGAGCGAGCTCATACGCGCTCCTGTGTTTGCGAGATATAGTGTGTCGTAGATCCCCCGAACAGCGAGCCGCGCAGTGTTTGCCAGTCTGTCATCCACTGTATCTCTGCGTGTGTGTGTGTGTGTGTGTGTGTGTGTGTGTGTACAGTACACATGACAGTGCGCGCACTCCCGCATCCAACCGCGCGCACTGCCGTCTCGTCTTTTGTTTTGCGTCAATCATCATAAACAGTTCATCAGTTATTCCGCACGTCTCCCAGGAAATATTAATCTCTTTCTATGAACCAACTCATTCTCTCCCGCTCACCGTCCCCTCCGTCTCTGTTTGCCAACTCGCTCCTTTCTTCATTTGAAGACCAGCTGTTCCTGCACACCTGAACCCATCCCCTCTCCCTCCCCGGGCCCATCCCTCTCTCCCCCCCGCCCCCTCTCTGCCTTCATGGTCCCTCTTCTACCCTGTAATTTGGAAGAGAGAGAGAAGGATAAACATGTCCTTGAGTGGTGGAGAGAAATGCGTGGAATCCACCAGAGGAGGTCTGCCGTGTTTGTTCGACTGCGTGTGTGTGCATGCTCACGTGTGTGCTTTTTGTGCACTCCCATTTGATAACGTGCGCCGCTTTTTCAAGGCTGCTTCGATGTTCTGTCGATCTGTTTTTGTCATTGTGTGCAGTGTAAATACTAGCAGTCCTCACAACAGCAATTACTGCTGTGGAACAATTACCACTTTAACAAATGCACATCCAAGTGCTTTATCGTGCTGTGTGTGTGTGTGTGTGTGTGTGTGTGGAGGTGGCTGTGCCTACTCACTCTCCAAATTCTTTGGCAGCTCAACTTGATCACACTGAGAATGGATGCAGACCTGCCTCTCACCTCCTCGGGGCTGCAACAGCAGATAACTAAGAAATGTCTCCGCTGCACAAGTCTCTCTAAAATAGAACCACTATCAGGAGAGCTCCTACACACACACACACACTCACACACACACACACACACACATTGTCAACCCACAGCTTCATGCCCTGTGGCATGTTTTCCTCAGAAGACAAGACATACCTCAGAAAGTTCCCCCAGCATTCCCAGTCTCCTGCATATTGAGTTAACTGAGTTTTCATGGGAAAGCTGGCTTCCCACTCCACAGATCCACTTCTGGACTTTATGGAGATAACATCAGCACTTCCTGTCGCACAAAACAATGTGTTTCTCGTGAAGCGTATTGTTTCCAAACAAAATGTCTTTCACGCATTTTCTTTTTTTTCCTCAGTCTTATTCAGTTTCATGCGTGTTTAAAAAAAACACATTTTTATCCTGAAGATCGTGATCTTGAATATTTAGCCCTTTAGTCCTTGTCAGTATAGTCTGTAATAAAACTTGAGTCAGCGAGTGGTTGACCTAACACAACAGACGTGGCAAGGTGTGTGGATGCTTCGTGGCGAGGGTCAGCCCCTCGCCTGCGAAGTGTGTTTATAGAAATTAGTCTGAGGCCAAAAGGTTGATGTTGTTTTAGTAGAGAGCTGAGCTGCTGCCCTCTGCATTACAAGTCTGTAAGTGAGGAAACTCCTCTGCTACACACTTATCTGTCCCGGTGGGTGTGCGAAGGCTGATTGATAGAAGTGTTTGGTGTTTTGTGTCTGGAGAATGAAAAAAAGTTTGACCTTGCTGACTTCCTGGATAGTTTAGTTTTATATACATCTGTCTAATGTGTGTGTGTGTGTGTGTCTCTCTGTTCTTCTGTGTGCTGTCAGCTCTAATCCCTCATCCTGTGTTTGGCCTGAGAGCAGGTGGTGTAAACATGCAACGTGCCGCTCAGCCTGCCTGGCACCACAGGGCACTGTAGCACTGCCCCACAGCAGGTGTGTATATACGAGCGTGTGTGTAGGCGAAACACTCACCATGTGTCACTGACTTCTGGGTCTCTGTGAGCTTTGTGTGTGTGTGTGTGTGTGTGTGTGTGTGTGTGTGTGTGTGTGTGTCTCCCCTTAGATCGCGAGTCTGAATCCCCTCCACCTGTCACAGAGGGTGGGGTGCAAAGGGAGGATGACAGGGCACAGAACAGATGCTGTCTGCAAAGCCCGCCGAACTGACTGAATCGCACAGTGCGTCTTCTTGCGCGTGTGTTTGTGCGTGTGTGCAGGCCACATCATTTCTACGTCGTGTTTGTCCTCGTGTGTGCGCGCACATTCAGATCAGAGCTTTCAAGTCATTCATACTTTGATGCCGCGGCCCTGCGCTTTCTTCAGCGCAGAACAAAAGAGTTTCACGGGGAGACAGCCAGACACCTATGTGACATCAGCTGTGGAGATAGCTGACACAGTGACAGACTGAGATAGTAGGAAGTGTGTGTTTGTGACGCTGTGCTTCATCATCTCTATCTCTTACAGTCCACCCCCCACCCTCTATCTGCCTGTGTCTGAGGGAGACAAGAAATGTCTACAAAGAAATGCCAAGCGGACGTGTCAGAAACTGACCAAACACTGTCTGACCTCAGCTACCGGAGAGCAAGCACAGCTCAGCTACGAGACACAGGTCACCTACCTATGTTAAAACCGCAGAAGAGATCCCCCAAAGCGTGCTCCATTTACAGTGATATGTTAAGTTGACCTGGCACTCTGTGGCCTTTTGCAGTCTCGTGTCATGTTGGATTTACTGTAAACACGAGCTCTTAGCTTTAACCGTCCGCTTCAAGCTTGTGGCTGGAGAAAAGTGACTCAGGCCGAGATATCACCAAAAGGTAAAGAGCGTCAGACCATAAAATCAAATTGATCGGCCATCACGCACATCAGTCAAAAATAAAGTTCTGTGTGCTACCTTTGCACAATCTAAAGAGTTTAAAAGCTCAAACTTTTCCACATTCCAGCAGTGCGGTGCAGTTTTATTCTTTTACCTCCATGGATGTGACGAACGCCAGTTATGACTGACCCATTGGTCATATTGCATTTTTCATAGCTGCTCGGGATGGCATTGTCAGTCCAATACTTTGGTCTAGACTGAAATATCTTCCCATGACATTTTGCTCAATCATTCATGGTCCCCAGAGTATGAATAATACTGACTAACCTCTAGCAGACTAAGCCTTTTCCTCTAGCAAGTGAAATATCCCAACACCTGTTGCAACCGGTGGTTGCCCGACTTTTCCGCTGGTGCTACGAGCATATCAAACTTTTCATGGATCGTGGGTATACATGTATCCAGCGGGGCCCAGAAGATCCTCTCTGTCCTTGTGTTAGCAGGCTGATGTTTGCATTTAGCTCAATGCAGAATTGTCCAGTTTTTGAGACTTCAGTTAAACGAGAATACTTTTTCTAACTCCTCACCCTCCTTCCTCTCCGTGTTTCCATTAAATCCGTGCCCCTTTCTCCTCCTCCCACCTCCAGTCTAAACAATCCCTCACACTCTCACTTCATCGCTCTAATGATCTTTCTCTTTCAACCTTCCCATTGTATGGCCGCGTCCCCCCTCTTCCTGCTATCTCCTTTCCCCCTCCTTTATCCCCTTAGTACCATTACTAGCCTATTTCCCCTTCCCCCAGCCTCGTCATTCCTCACCAGGACTAAATACCCTCAGCTCGTTGCATTGCCACTGTGGCGTGCCTTGACTCTACTCAAAGTCTGTTTATTTACAGATCCCCGAAAGTCTTTAAATCACATCCAGCATGAAACCTTATTTTGAGGGGAAAATTAACTGCATGAAAAAAAAAAAAATCAGTTAACGTAGACAAATCTTGTCATCATTTTCATGTGGGTGGATGGAAATTGATTTGCCAAGATCATTAGTAAAATGTGAAGTGTCTCAGCGGGTCAGTGCACATCTAAATGGCTAAGAGTACATCTTTTTTTTTTAAGCAAGAAAAAGATGCTGTGATTAATTGTTGTGGCTGACAAAATTGCTGAAAAACGTTGGAAATGTTTCAAAGGATGATTTAGTTTTATTACCACTGAGGTCTGGCCGTCATTTTAATCATGATAACATTTCACTCAAGTAATTGGTAAGATCTGAGACCCTTACAACGTGGCTACAGTGACGAGCATTGGAGATGAGAACAGTTGGTGATCAGGCAGTTTGGAAACGGCCAGTGATCGGTTCAGTAGTACTGTAGTGTCTTGCAATTTTGTGATACGTGTACTTGAGTACTATTTTATGCCACTCTGTGTGTCTACTCTACTACACTTTGTTACTGGCAACCCTTCATACAAGTAAAAGGTTATTTAAATCCCTTTACACGGATGTGAAAGTGCTCCCAAATCCCTAATTGCACATGAACACTGCTCTGTACAGTAGACCAGAATATACCAGAAAGGAGTTTGTGTCTTTTCACTAGATGGCAAACCTGCAGCGACTACTAACACGCAGCCTGTGTGTGTGTGCACGTAGCTTCAGTGTGATTACCTTGTGACTTCCTAACGTGTTTTTCAGTTAAATTTTAGACAGTAACTCAATGAAGCTGGGGGGGCATGCATGCATGACACCGCGCTGTACAAGGCTGGCTGTACTTCCTGCACATGTTGCTATTCGCTGGATTTTCATTTGTGACATCCAACCCAGGTGTGTTGTTGTCGCCGCGAGCGCCCACATGTGTTTGTGGCACGGGGTTGCCAAGGTTAGGGAACTCATCTCAGACTGCCGTTGTGCTGCTGTGTGCTATACTTGTCTTTTACACACGATGACCTCCTCGGCTTAATCTGATCTCCTCTTCGCTCCCTCGGGACAAATTCCAATGCGCCCTTATTTTCTCTCCGCCATCTCCTCGCTGTCTTGCGTCTACTCTTGTTTTGTCTGTCTGTATTGTCCCTGTCCTTTTCACTGTACCACTTACAGTATGTATTTATTCTGTTACTCTCCTACTCTCTGTATTACTCTTATTTTATCTTCATACCTGCATGTTTTTTTATATTTCATCCTTTGCCACTCATCCCAGGCACACAACTGTTTAAAAAATGTGTCCTTGGACTCAGGAAACCTTCAGTCTGTCAATGAGCTTTTGTTCGCGTATCTTACCTCCCCGAAGAGATGTAGATAAACGAACCTATCCTTCACCATTATCAATGTGCTACTGTCTTTCTTGTGCATGTGTGTGTGTGTTTGTGTGTGTGCCAAAAAAGAAGTACACACTGTTAATGTGTGCATGTGAAAACTGTGACAGAGAGGTGAGCAGAAATCTTATTAACTGCTGAGCTGCTTTCAAAGCTGTCTGCTCTCCTTACCCACAGTTCACCAAGAAAACAGCCTCTTCACTCCGCTCTGTCCCTGCCAGGAATAAATTGTGTTTTCTAAACCAGTGCAAATGCAAACCGTGCACATTTCGGCACATTTGAAAATAAATAAATAATCCCAATTATGCACTATGACACCTGATACGGTATTCTGCAATTGTGTTGGTTTCAAGGCCGTGATCGGTTGCCATTTGGATTCATGAGTTCAGTGTGAGAGAGAAGCTGAGACCAAACACTGTAATTGACCGTTGACAACAATCATAGAAATCGTGCTGTTCCTCCATGGAAGTCCAGGCACACCGCTGAGACCCATCTTGTGACAGAGCATTTAATTTGACGACTGGGTCCTGCTGTGCCAGAGGTTTGGTACGACATTAGGCTAACATTATGCGCTAGCCTCCGGGCCTGCCGAATACGGGCAAAGCACGGGGTCACGCCTCTGCGGGCCCTGACAGAGAAATTGTTCTTCTGGTTTCTCTCTGTCTCATTTTCCCCTCTCATTATTTCATTTTTTGATTCTCCATTATACAGTTACTCCTCTCTCTCTCTCTCTCTCTCTCTCTGTCATTCTCTCTTCCTCTCTCCCCCATCTGGCTTCCCCAGCTGAGGTCAACACTCCGCCACAGCACCAGGACACAGGAATCTCATGAATAGCAATGTGCCAAACTGGCACCCCCCCCTCTGACATTTAAAAAGTATGTGTAAAACTGAAGTTCATTTCAATATTTTGATTGTAATGTAAAGAGGCTCCATCCTGTGTTCCTCCCATTTTTAATATTCATTTCAGTCGGTTTCAATAATACCGCACACTTTATTTAAACATGATCATTTCCCCGTCGTGTCATTTTGTAGTACTGTATTTTCAATCGTATCTCTCCGCCACAGTGAAGTACAATGCAGCATGTGTCCTCTGACTTCCCTCCAAACAAACAAACCTTGCATGCTCATCAGAACGACGGCGTATCTCTGCGTTTCTTTGCAACACAGTGTATAATGTTACACATACAGCCGCTGCTTGTCTGCCTTTCCAAAACAGCTGCTAAAGTTCAAGGTCTAGCCACCTAAAAGGTCGGTCTGAGTTTATTCACATGAATCATGTCTGGTCCATTAATGCCCCTGTGTGTGTGTGTGTGTGTGTGTGTGTGTGTGTGTGTGTGTGTGTGTGTGTGTGTGTGTGTGTGTGTGTGTGTGTGTGTGTGTGTGTGTGTGTGTGTGTGTGTGTGTGTGTGTGGTGTGGGCACCTTTTGTGTCTGAGCGAGAACACTTGGTGTCTTTGAGACAGTCTTGATCTAGTCTCGCACCGTTCCACAGTCCACGTCTGTCCCAAATTTATTTCGCCAACCTCTTACTCCTTTCTCCCCACGTTTACTCCTCGCTTTGGTGCCGTCTAACTCTGCTTCCTACATTTTCCCTCTTAGCCCCCATCATCCACCCACCCACCCACCCATGTCGCTTTTTTCTCTTTGCCTCTCTCTCTACTCTGCTGGTGGGCCAGCCAGGAGGCAGCTTCTGCGTTTGAGGAGCGTAATCTGCTCTTTCTCCCCTTCCTATTTCCATTTCAATCCTCTGTTCACAGCTGGAACCAAGGCGCTCTGCATGCAGATGAGCAAGAGTTGACTTTTTCTAGAGCAAGCGATGGGCAGGAGAAGGGGAGGATGAGGAGGAAAGACAGAGGGAGAGAAAGAAGGGGGGCACCAAAGGCCGAAAAATGAAAGATTGTGCGAGGAGGCGAAGCAACAGTTGCTGACGGGGAAATTGTTGAATTGAACTTCGTTGTCATTCAACTTTATACAAGTGCACAAAGGAAAATGAAATGTTTTTTTTTGCAGGTCATAACGCCTTGAATACAAGAGGCAAAACAAGACGAGATGACAGGAAAATGCAGCCTGTCAATCAAACAGCAAGTAAAACAAAGTAGTATAAAACTACACAGTCCAAAAATACACTGTGTTAGACACGAGAGCAGGATTGTGTTTTCTTTTATTGTAAAGCATTGATCATTTCTGAAATGCACTTTCAGATTTTATGTATTTTGAGGAGCAGGCAGCACAGATCTGCATAAAAATGTTTCCTACAAACGTGAAGACGCAGGGCTCTCTGAGGTTCAAACTGTTTTCATGTTTCATTTCAATGTGACCTTAAAGCTTGTAAATTTGATTCAAAAATGAAGACGAAGAAAAAAATTGTTTCGGCAGCATGGAAGATATTTTTAGCCCTGTGTTCTTTTCAGTTTTCGGCGCTTCAATGCCTCCAAATATGATTCCTTTTCAACACTGTACAGAATTACACAAAAGCTGATTGACTCCCTGCGCAACAAAGCCGCCAAACCAAAAGATTCAGTTTCATGCACTTACATATGTATTATGAAGTTCTGAACTGAGGCGGTCTCTGTTCATCTCTGCCCAAGGTCAGGCGCTTCGTCATCATCCTCAGATCCTGACAGCATCATGACAAATGCCCACAGAGTCATCAGTGAGCGCGTGACTTAAAGTGAGGCCCCTATTGATGACATCAGAGGTCTGTTTAGCAGCAGAGGCTGAGTCATGTTGGGCTGATGACTGGTGAATATAGAGGATTGTTTTGGAGTTTGGGCAGTCATATGATCTGCCTGCAGCATCCATTATGAGGGACGCAGATATGAACACACGCACGCGCACGAATTGATGTTATTGTTGTGAGATGGTGGGGGCCCCTAATGCACCCTGCTCAAGTGCTGTGTAGCCGTCCACTCGAGTTTCAGTCGAATCCCATTTATGGCAAAAAAAAAAACATCTGCTGCCAATTGATTACAAAAACAGATATCGATTCGAACGGGCGAGCTCAGCAGCAGGAGTGATTCACTCAGGAGGAGGCAATGGGGTGTGACAAAATGTGCTGACCACTTAATATGGCTGTTTAATCTTTAATGTCATTGTCATTGTCCACTCCTTGAATTACCAGGGTGTTTCCAAATTTCTCTCTCTGAAGGAAAAAGAAGGCATGCTCCGCGTCTCTCTGGCTGAATCAGCTCGAAATTAAGTAATTGAAAGATCTTCTCCTCCCTCCACACGTGGCCTGCTCCTCTTGCCCCGCCGCAGCGGTGTGATAAACAGCCTTGCCACTCACTGGCAGCCCAGAGTTGCATTTAATCTCATCATGCCAAGTGATCTGCCTAGCCCAGCAGGCCGAGGCAGATAAACTGCAGGGCCGGTCAGAGGGGGCTCCCATTGGCTTGTGAGGGGTTCACTTTTGCCTCTATTGACAGAAACATTCTCTTCAGGCTGCTCACCCCTCTTCCCATCGCTTGCCCCGGGTCGATTTGCGGCAAGCACATCAGCCTCTCCCTTTCTTTCCTTTCAATCACTTTCTTTTCATCCTGGCTGCACCCACGTTCTCCCGGCTTTCATTCCCTCTCCGCCCTTAAAACATCCGAGCAGCTCACTTCTCCTGTCTTGTTCTTCCCACTCCTTTTAAACTAATTGACTCTCCACACTTCTGACGGCCACCTACCGCTGTCTTTCTTCCCAATCGCTCCTTTTTTTTTTTTATGTACCCCCCTCGGTCCCTCATTTTCCCTCCCTCCTCTGTCCCCCGACTTTCCCTCATAATGCCCTCCTGTGGAGTCACAGAAGTCCATATTGATGGCAACACTTGGCCATAGTGCGTGAGCGTGTGTCACGGTTCCTCAGCTCCCATTGCACAGTCATTGTGGCTGTAATGCCGTAATTGCCCCCCATTATGGGCAAGAGGGGGTGAGAGAGGTAGTTTCAAAGGGAGGGGAAAGAGAGAGGGACAGAGGAAGGGGGGTGGATGTGAGGAGAGACGGACGAGAGGGTGGGTGGGAGTTGGACAGAGAGATGAGTGAGGGAGGAGATGCCAGAGTCTGACAATGATTTAAAAAAAAACAAGAGGGAGAAGACGTTTGACGATTAGTATGCTGGTCAGCAGATCAATCGGATTGGTGTCTTCTTGTTTGTGGGTGTGTGTGTGTGTGTGTGTGTGTGTGAGAAAGAGACAGCCTGTGACTGTGCATCTCAGGGGACGGCCCGCTCTTGGCCCCTGTCATCGTTTGGCCCTCATCAGTAGAGATGTAATGGTTCAAGCTTCATTGGACACACACAGATGGGTCCGTCACTTAGTCTACAGCTGACACACATATGTACACGCAGGTGGAGGAGCAGATCAGGCAGCGCTATAGAGGCACGGAGACAAATCTAATTGGAGCGCTGCGTTAAATTCTCTGTTCCGAAATGATTGTGCTCGTGTGAGGCTGAACATGGACGTGTTTGACTGTGTGCCGTTTCACAAGGCTGTGTGTGTGTGTATATCGGAGTGTGCACAACAAAAGTGCTTTTAAATCACAGGATAACATTGCTTAAGGTCAAATCAGGAAACCCACTAGGACAGCGAGTAAGAATGTGCTCAGACATGTAACTAGCTTATTTAAGATTGATGGAGGCGGTAACATTTTCATATTCCTAGCGTAACCCCGGGGCAGACACAGTGAAAATGCAATTGCCTGCAATTCATCCAGTGGTGAGGGATGATTAATATTCTATAAAATGGTTTACATATTCGTGTTCAAAGCCTGCAGGTTTAAGCGCAGAGACGACACCAACATCGAGCTGGTGTAGGCACGATGAAGTCCACACAGCCCAGCAGGCATGGGGATTGTGAGTGTGTTTGTGAGCAACGGAAAGTGCAGCGCAGAGACGCTGGAGACTTTGAAGGCAAAGAGTTGACTCCTAATTAATTCTCTTCTGAAAGCTACATTTAATACAGAAAAAGACGTCTGATGAGAAGCCAGCTGCGGTTCAAGAGTATAAAAGAGGAAGCTGCAAAAGAAATATAAAAATATGTTTCATATGTATATGGTCCTGCTCTTGAAACTCATTAAACTATTCACCCTGGCTTCATTATTTTAAGTCTGAATAAATAAAGAAATAATAAAAAAATAGTTTGAATTATAGAACACTATCATACATGAAGTAATAAGGTGTGTGACATGAGCCTCTCAACAACTGCCCAATAACTCGGCTGTAGACTTTAAAAACTCAATGCAATGATAAGTTAACTTGATATAAGCAGATATATTTACTGATGGAATGGATATAATCCCAAATTGACTGTCATGGTACTGTATATTAAAATTGATGGGAGACTGGCGTAGGAAACAAAGGAAGAAAACAGTCATTTGTAAGAATAAAACATGCGCAGCATTGGGTTTGTCTTTGAAGAAAAGCAAGACAAATATCAGTGGATTACAGCCTTCTCATGGTTCTTCTCATGGGCCTCACAGTACAAATAATACTGAACAAATTTGAATAGAACAAACAGAATTATAAAACGCATTATTTGTGCTGCGCTGAAAATTATATTCTGCGCTGCTTTGGGAACATCTCTATGACATTGAATTCCTGAGTGACTTGAGGGGATCAGACAGTTTTGTTTGAGATATATTAGGCTACATGAGTTTTATTTGAATGAAGGGCTTACAGCTGTGAATCAGAAAATGTCCCTATATCCCAGTTTAATCACCGTGGCTTTTGTCATAGTGTTGACAAGGAGCAGCTCTAGGATTTTACTGTAGATTGCATTATTACTACAATCCACCTCTCCTTTTCAGTTTGGACCGGCTCAAACGCACAGAGAAACCACAGAATACAAATAGAAAGAGTGAGCGCACAGTGTATTCTTTTAAATGGATTTCCACTTTAAAACCATGAAAACTGAAGTGGATAAGTGACAGTTGTTTCCTGAGGATGAGTATGAGCCGGGCTGACTGAGACATGGTTCGTGTAAACTGCGCTGCCAGCAGCTGACCACATGGACGACCTTTATGACGCAATGACCCGCCGTATGGGCACGGAGGCGGGTATGTGACACCCATATTGTTCACCACCATTTCCTGTAGCTTGGCCTCGTCTACAGTGAGGATGACAGATTTCCCGCCCACAGACTTACTGTCAGAGTGGGTGGTATTGTGCCTGGCACCCAGTCAGGTAGAATCCACTGTGATAGACGACAACGCATATTAAAAGTCATGTTCCCTCTGAAGATACCATAAAACTGAACATAAACAAAGGGTAGCAGCTCATTTGATCCTGTTATAACGGACGCTACCAATGCACACTGCCAGGAGGGCACACAGTTCACTGAGTGATCCAGTCTTCCATCTAATGCAGGTAAAACCTTTGGGACAGAAAGCAGAGTGATGTTAGGATGAATCATAATCATTACTTCATTTTAGTGACTCTGTTGTTGAGCCTATTGATCATCAATGCCAGCTGGCAGTAAATGGAAGCAAGCTATCTGGGTATCATACGGTGGTGTTGAATTCCCAGAGAATAGCAACATCACTGCACAAATTCTGCACTGTGACTCATGCACCACTATGTATCAATGCCTGGAAAACAGCTGTGTGATCGTCTGTAGCTTGGCCAAGAGTGAAGAGGCCAAGAAACAGAAGGAGACAGAATGGGAGCTGGAGGGGAGTGGAAAAGGGTGGGTAATAAAGATATATGGAGAGAGTAGAGTGGACGCAGATGGAGGGCACGTACAGGAAGACAGAGTGAAAAGAGGCAGACAAAGGGGTGGATCAAAGAATCGTGGAGGGAAGTGAAGGATGGAGCTTCGGCATATTTTTCATCCATTCTCCCCCTGCAATGCCACGACCAGACACGAGAATACAGCTACCTTCACTTTCTGACTCTCCCACTCTTTTTTCCCTCTCTTTGCCAATACTTTTGCTATTACCCCCCGGGGCTATATGTTACCCATCCCCTGACTTTGGAATTAAAGTGCTCCCCTCCTCCTCCTCCTCCACTTCTAATCTGTTCTCTTCATTATTCTTTCATTACACATCTCCATTCCCTTTGTAGTGCCTCCATGTCTCTGTTTCTCTTTATTCCCTCGCTTTAGGCTGTGTCAAATATTCTCCCTGTCAGGTAGCCTAATTTTTGACATGGAGTGGGGGTGGTAAATCACATAAAACATGGGACTATAAAGTGGGCTGTCTGATTTGTATTTTGCAAGGTTGTGACAATTTGCCGGTAAAGACCAGCAACGAGTGTCATATAGCTGCATGATATTATTTCTTCTGAAGTCTAAAACTGCTGACAAATCTCAGTGCTAGCAGATTTTGCATGCGTGTTATGACCTTTTTATGTAATTTTTAGCAACCATGGCGTTGTTTGATCTGCCATGAAAGGTTTATATAGAGGAAACATGCTTTTAGGGGTGGAAATGTATGAGTCGGTCGATCAGTTCGCTTCTTGTCCTTGGTCAGGTCCATTTTGCCAGAAATGTTTCAAAGGTCTGAGTTGACCATGAATCCTAATGATTTTAGTGATTTGTGACTTTCCCTCTACCAGAACCAGCAGATCGAACCTTTCATTTATCCAATGAAATTTCTCAACATTTACTGAATGGATTGGCACAAAATGTTGTACATATTCCCAGACAATGTATTATAATGACTTTAATGATCCCAGGACATTTTCTCTAGCATCACTAAGAGGTTTTGTGGTTTCGAGTCAAGTATATTAAAATGGATTGCCTTGAAATTTGGGACAGCCGGAAATGTCTCCTTTGGGATGAATTATAATAACTTGATCACTTAAACTCAAACTCTTCAAACTTTAAACATCAAAGTCTGTTTGCAGGTTTAAAAGCCTTTTGTGGCTCCAGAGGAAGTCATCGTTAGGTGGGGCTAAAGATTATAAATTTGAAAATGAAAACTAATCTGGGGGTGTCGACTAACAGACAGGCTTGTCAGACTGTAGAATGCTGCTAATCTCTGCTTTATGTCAGCAGCTCAAGGCTAGTTTCGCTGCTTCTAGCATAACCAGATCTCTTAAACAAGTTGTATGGTGGGTAATGTATATGCCAGTTTTGACAAGGAAGAAGAATAAAGCTCAGCTGTATTTTTTGCCTAGCTAATTTTAGCATGCCAACACATTAAACCAAGATGATGCATACCTGGCTAAAGGCTTTGCATGCTTTTCTTTGCTCTTATATACATAACAGGCTTGTCTTGGGTGAATCTTGAAGCAGCAGACATCAGGGGCCGCTAACTGCAGCTTCTGACTGTGAAAGCAAAAACATAGATGATGCTTCTTAGAGTCATCTTCTTCAAAACATGTTTCTGTTTGTGTTGTGAAAATTGGAGATCAGAAGGCGGGCATCAATTGCTCGGGGTATCACATTGCTCAACTTCCCCAGGAAAGCTTGTTCTGTGGAGCTGGAAAGGTGGTTCCAGCTGACTGTCAGACTATAGATTGATTGGGAACAATGGAGATTCCGTCCTGGTTATGGAAGAGCGGACCAGCTTTGTATTCTTGCAAGGAATACTGTGGGTTCATGTGAGTTCAACCATCCAGTCTACATGTGTGTGCGGAAAAGGCTTATGACTGTGGTCCCCCTGGGTTTCTTGTGGGTGGGAAACTGTGGGAACATGGAATGTTGGTTGACAAGGCCATTTATACAAGCCATGTGGTCTTTTATATAACCAGAGTAAGAGCTGTTGCCATACTCTAGTCATTCGCATTGGCATCTATGGTTGGGATTGGCTAAGGTTGTGCCTGAGCACCAGTTCTTGGAAAAGAAAACCTTAAACTGAGATTGCAGATGAGCAGTAGGGAGTATCTTGCTTTGGTGATCACAAAATAACTTTTTTTTTCTGGTATTTGCCTGTGATGCAGTTCTGATGGTTATATCAGGCAGAGACCTTTAGGATGTTGACAGGTTGTTTGCCGTCCAATGTGAAGCAGTTGTGAGCTGGCATAAGCACCTCCAAAGTACATGGTACTCTGCTGGAAAGTGGTGGATTCCCCTCTTCAGGAAGGGAGGCAGTTGCTTTCTAAAGTGAAGGAGTTGAAGTGTTTCATTGTGATGGTAAGATGTAGAGTGGTAATCCTAAAGAGAAAGACGGATTTAAAGGCGATGCTCCTCATCAGTTAATCAAGATTCCAACTATTTTCTTTGTTAATGAATTCTGCAGAGTGACAGAATGGACTGACTGACTCAAGGGGCTGAATTTTGAGTTTTATTTGCAACAAGCTTGGAGGTCCAGAGGGTGCTTGGAGTAAGACTTATGCGTTAGACTTTTGTGTTAAAAGGAGATAGCTGCAGTGGTTCGGGCATGTGGATTTCTCCCTGTGGAGGCAATCTGGGCATGTGTCTTTGGGAGGAGATCCTGGGGCAGACCCAGAACACACTGGAGGGATTAAATCCCATCTGCCCTGGGAATATACCAAGGTCCTTGTGGGGGAGCTAGAGGACATGGCTGGGGAGACTGGCATGTGAGCTATCTTGCTTAATATACTCCGGTTGCAACCTGGACCCCAATGAGCTGCATAACATGGAGGCAAACAGCTATAGTCATGTACTTATAAAAGAGCACACATAGGTCATTTCCCTCTTACATCATGCTCAGGTTGGGAAGCTCAAATGTCTTACCGCCGTGTTCCAGGTTGCAAGTGGTATGAGCAAGTGGGAATCTGAGAAGCCATTATCATTTGACCACATCCAGGTTAGTCAGCAATTGAAAAGACAATGGATAGTGACAATGCCTTATTTCAGGTCCGTATTTTAAGGTAAAATGACATATTTGATAACTCATTGGCTACTCACTGGAACACATATTTCTGTGTATACTTCACACAGGTTGCATCCAGTAGCTGATTGCTAACATCAGCCGTTGTCTAAGAGTAGCTGACAGGTTATCAAATATGTTGTTGCACCATGAAATATGTATGCCCGATGTACCTCTGGATTTTCTCTCTGCTCTGTCTTTTCACTTGCTGATCAATCTGCAAGTGGTGAAATGATAATGATTTGTCAGATTATCTGTGTTTGCTTGCCGGTGTTATTTCACAATTTGCACAATGTGCACCATAGTATATGATTTTCTGTTGTTTACAAGAGAGCATACGACTAAAAAACCTATAATCTTTATGCCAAGTATGGGGGACACGGTCGCAAAATAATACCATCTGCACACGGTGGATTATGTCAAAGAACACAAAACAGCATCTGTCTGAAGACAAGCGACAACCCTGTCATTTTCAAACTACCTTTGTCTGACACTACATTTATAAATCATGTACAGGACTACCTCCCTGTGACGCTTCACCTGTGGTGACTAAACAAGTTGGACTTTGAGACAGTAAGCGGCTGTTTGTCACCCAAGACTGACTTTAAACGCTCTGGGATTTATGTTGAGAAATCTTCACTTTTTAGTTTTAGACTTCACCCCTCTCTGCCTCATTATTTAATCCCTGTCTCTCTCTCTCTCTCTCTCTCTCTCTCTCTCTTGCTTCGTATATTCCCTTCAGTCCTCCATTCGTATTACCCTCACGATGCTCCTCTGTGTTCTTCATCCTTCATCCTCTTCCATCCTTATTTCCCCCTCCTCTCCTCTCCTCTCATCTCCTCCCCTGCAGCTCCATTAGGTAATGAGCCAATACAGTAAATCACAGCAACAGCCACTGTATGACTAAAGGCCTTACGTAAGAATGCCCTGCGCTTGGCTAAATCAGCATTAGCCACAGCTATGCGGCATGATACAGTGTAGGTCTTATGTAAGGCAGTATGAGGGTTACCCCAGTGTTAAGTCCTTCACCACAGGACAGAAGCCTTGTTAGTGGATGCTGTGTCTCTCCAGCATGTTGAGATGATTATGACTGAGTCGATATGACGGATGAGTGGCTGTATTGATGCGAGATACTCAGTGAGATGGCTTTTTCCGCTCTTGTTGTCATAGCTGGGAACAGACAGAGGGAAATCGTTTCAGAGAATTGAATGGGATGAGGTTAAACTAACTGCTTCAGCCCGTCAAACTCTCAGTCCCCTATACAAACTCCTGGCAGTGTCGTCTTTATGACTAGAACAGCTGTGTGAGTATTCCAGGCAGCTCAACTATCGGATCCCATCCCCTGTGGGTGACGGCTCTGTGAATGCTGCAGTGGAGCGGGTTGCAAGTATCGCTTCTCCTCTTCGAACGCCGCTCAGAAAATATTAACCAGCTGTTTTGGACCAGCTATGTTTGGAATGTGTCTCTTTGAATACAACTGCCCTGCAAGGGACTATTATTACCTGCAGGGTGTGTCGATTATCTAGGGTGTCTCCGCAGTCAACCAGTCTCCAGTAGAAAGAAGCTACAAGGAGACAGATGTTAATTTTGTGTACTTGTGGTGCAGTGGTGCCGTTAAGCCATCTTATAGGGGTCTGCTATACCATATGTTTATACTTTCCAGCTCTATCGCTTAAAGGATTTGGCCTAAACCAACTCCATAGGTCACACAATACCCACTCCAAGCACTTAGACTGGTATTATAACATTGTGAATAAGCCACTTAGCCCCTCATGATAACTGTACATCTGAACTGTAAATACCCAAATAGACTGAACTATACTCTGTAAATACACAGAGTAATTCTGTAGGGATTACATGTCTAGGAATGAATGGTATGTCTGCCAGTGACAGACAGCTTAGCCTACTCCAAAGAAATGGCCTCCGGTTGCTTTACAAATGAAAATCATTATATGAGACATATGCAGGTTGGGGATGGTACATGTAACAAGGTATAAGTTTTTTTTTCAACCAGTTAGTCCCTGAATGATGTGTGGAAGTTATGAACAAGCCTTTTAACTATGGATGAAAATAATCTCCCATGTCTGCAGTTCTTTTTTTATATTTATATCAACCCATATCATAACAGAAGTTATGTCTTGACACTTTCCATACAGAGCAGGTGTGGACCATACTCTTTATGACATCATTTACAGACCAAACAATTCCCACCATGAGCAAGCACCTGTCAACATCGGCAAGAAAAGGCAGCAGAAACGTCGAGCACGAACTAGCGGCCAGTCGAGTTTAAAGAGGGAGAAGTGATGATGATAATGATGCCAATCATAATCTCAGTGGTATTTGTAGTGGATGTCAGGCAGGACCACATCAGCAGCCACAACCACAATCACTGCAAGACGAAACAACGCAAATACTCAGGGCATGTTCACGCTCAGGGCTCACCTGAACCTCTATCAAAAAGGAAGATGTTAAGCCTCTACTCTTAAATGTGGAGAGGGTGTCTGCCTCTTGAACCCAAACTGGGAGCTGGTTCCACAGGAGAGGTGCTTGATAACTGATGGCTCCGGCTCCCATTCTACTTTTGGAGACTGCATAGGAGCCACAAGTAACATCTGCACTCTGGGAGCACAATGTTGTAGTGCTCAGCTGATAAACTGTCCTACTTAAGCAGCAGTTAAGTGTCCTGCAGCCTATTTTATTGAGGATAATGTGAGTCTTTTGTCACCGCTGTAAATACACAATAAAGTGTGCCGTGCAGATAATACTCGAAACGAGTCCAAACTGGGATAACAGTGACAAAAATATATTTCAGTGTGAACCTATTCTGTACTTCCACTTTTGTGTGTGGATTTTGTATTTCACCCAGATAGAACTTTAGTTATTTTGCCTGCGTTTTTTTTTGGATTCGCTGCGAGTCAGAGAGCCTCATGATAAAATCACTTTTAAGTCCCTTTAAAGAAATCCTGCGGGCCCCAGCAGCCCTACGCGATTAGTCAAGCAGGTCTTTTCACTCTGAGAGAGAGAGAGAGAGAGAGAGAGAGAGAGAGAGAGGGAGGGAGGAGGGGGGTTGTATTGGGAGGAGGGGGTGGGTCACCTTTTGTGCAAATATATCAACCAAGAAGACTACCACCAGCATCAGATTTCTCTGTGTGTGTATGTGTGCGTGAGGCAGAGAGAGAGAGAGGCACTCCTTTTGCAGGGGGAGAGAGAGAGAGAGAGAGGTCCAGAGAGCTTTGGAGCTTTGAAAGAAGAAGAAGATAGAAGACTTTGCTGCTGCTGCTCCTGACAGATTTCCACAACCTCAAACACAAAGTGAATCCTACTTTTCACACAGAAAAAAAAATAAAGAAAAGTTCGAAAAGCAGCCATGGACGGGATAACGTTTGGACGCGCGTCGCTCTTGTGCACCTTGCTGCTCTGGGTAATTCAAGGTAAGTCTATTTGATACTTTCCCCGTTACAATATTTTAATGAAACCCGCTCTTAGTAACTTTACAATGCTTCGGACGCTATGCTGGTTAGTTTTTCATGTCCTCGGGCTGCAGATTTACACTTTGGAGTTAAGAGGTCCGCCGCGTACAGCCCAAACCTGTCCGCACATGTAGCCAGAAGCCAAGCATTAACTTGTTCTGCCCGAACACTTTGGAGTTTGGTAACATTTGTTAACGTTTTCTGTGGAAAACACGCCAGTAGCAGGTGGAAAATTGGCTTTAACCCGAAATCGACGCGTATCGAACAAGTCCTTTTGTTTCAACAGTAATTTAACCGGGGGAAAAAATACTCAGCAACAGCCGTCAGGTCACTACTGGTGTGTTATGCGCACTGTTGGGGTGATTTAAAGTGTAATTGTGGCGCTTTGTCGATTTGCTGCTCCGCACCGGAGTGCACTTCTTTTAACGCGCAGGACTGCGGCACACCGTTACCGCGTCTAATCCAACACAGCCTAAACACCTCTACGGTGGAGCCACAGTGAAACGCACTGAACTGAACCGAGTGAAGAAAACAGAAACACAAATTGAAAAAATCAAAGTGTAGACTTAATTAAAAACAAAACAAAACAGTAAAAGCTTCCTAAAGTGTGTGTTTGTTTTTTTTGGGACACCAATATTTTTCAGCTTTTATTTTGAAAACCATATCTCGTTCAGTCTCAGTGTGTCTGTGTCTGGCTGCTGGGTGCAGTTTCCAACGCTTTGATGTCTGAATCTGCGGGATTTGCGTCTTCTTTGCTGGCAGTCTGCATCACCCACATCACCCCTGGGTGCTGCCAGAGAGACTAAGCCAATTTAAATCCAACTTTGACTTTGGCCTTACATGATCTCCAGAGAAAAAAAGTTTTTCCATCACTGCTCATAATCCAAGTATATATTCATTTAAGGAGTTGCTGTGCTGCTCTACAAGTGTATTATTGACTCATTCATTTACTATGCAGATTTATCTCCCTACGCTCTAACTGTCCCAGAGGACAGATGATGGTTCAGCTGGACTTCATGGTGTTTTAAAACCTCTTAGTGTCACTGCGGTATTTCAGTTAACATCCTTACATGTTTATATTTTTGTATGTGTCTGACTTATATATATATTACCACCTTCAGTGAGTGAGTGGTGTGTGTCAATAGTGAATTTGCTCCAGCGTTTGTGGGCATTTTGTGAAAGTTCTTCCTTGCCTATGCAGGCAGCCTGTGGTGGTTTGAATTGAGGCAGGATGAGCGCAAGGGCGGGGCTGCGCTGATGGGCAACTCCCCTCTCTGTATGGTGTATATCTCTATTTCTTTTATTCACTGTCATTGTACTTTTTCATCAGTTTTGCAGCCCTTCAGTGAATAGCGGATCTTTTTTTTTGTTTATTAGCATCCACCTCAAAGTTTACCTGGTTTAGCTCTTCCTCTTCCCCAGATCTTCGTTTTTATGGCTGCCCCCCTCCCTCCTCTCTGGCCTCGGAGACAGTTGTTGCGCTTTGCTGTTTGTCTGCCCCTCATGGAGCCTTTAAACAGGTGCCTACTAAAAAGCACCCTGTAATTGATGGATGCAGCGCGGATCACACACCCCTCCGTACAGCTGTGGTGCATTGATTTAAAGGCTCGGCTCCAGGTGCTGAGCTCACCCCGCTCACCCCCGTGCCGCTCTGAAGTCTGAAGGAAGGAAAGTCTTTATTTCAATTTGGTTCTACAAATGTTGATCAAAGGATTTCAAAAAAAAAAAAAAGCCGAATCCCTCTGTTACCAGAGTCTCTTGCTCTCTTCATCTCTCTCTAGCACAGTTTTGTCTAATAATAGCAGCTCTTGTTGGGTCCCTTTGGGATTCTGTCACGCAGACCCACATTCTCACAATTGCTGGTCACACACTCACAACTTATGTCCCCTCTGAGCTGAGGAGGTGCACTAAATAGAACCAGGAGGAGACACGTAACGCCCAGATGTGTGTCGTCACCTGTAGCTGTGGCTACGGACCACTAAGCATGTATGCCTGCGTTTATGTAAGTATGCTGTGACACATGGATATGTGGTGCATGGCGGGCCAAGGTTCTCAGCATGCCTGTGCCCGGGATTGCGCTGACCCTTTGACCCCGCTCGCCAAAACATGTTGCTGAAAGGCTCCTGCTCTGCGCTCCTGACATGCCATTGCCCTTTTTCATCACAGCACAGGCGTCAACAGCAGGAATGTGCTGAAATATAACATAACTAACATTTCAGGTGCCCCAAGTTTGTTGATAGCAGTCTTTCCAAAATTAGAAACACAATTTCTAAGTGGATGTTGAAGTAAATATATTACAACTCTAACCTTGTGAGGTAGTTTCAAGGTCACATGAGGTAGTTTTTGGGGATGATTTTATAGACGCAATAACTCCAGACTAACTTTAGAATTCACTTCCTCCCCCAAACTTGGATTTTTGCAGGTTTTGGGGGATAAAAAGAACAAAGAAACGCTGAGGTAAAGAGACAAAAGGAAGAGTCAAATGGTGAGATGAGTCTGAGCTAAACTGTAGAGACTCCAAAGTGGTTACTTGACAGGTGGAAAGAATCGCAGTGACAAGCATCAGCTGAGTTCAAGGTGTTAAAGTCTAACACGCCGCGTCAGCCTCTTTGTCTATGGCCGCCTTAATTCCCACAGTCATTTCCTCACTTTTAATTTCTGTCCCCCCCTGCTAGCACGGCATCAAAAAGTGCACCCCCTGCAGCCATGTGTAATTATTATGGTATTAGGCGAGTAAAAGAGCCATTTAGCCATGAGGAGATAAAAATCCAGGGGACCTCTTTTACAACTGTCCCGGGGCACTTACAGTTAGTCTTTTGCAAGCATACACACGTGTGCATTCTTGAAAAAAAAAAAAAAACGTCCATAGGCGTGCACAAGTAGCATAAATTCGCTGACCAGTAAGGGCGCACTCGCACAACCACAAATTAACGCGCAGACGAGCAGGATCCCGGTGTTATGCAACGCTGGAAACCTTAGCTCGTATAGCGGTGACTGACAGATTGATGGTAGCTGCTTTGGGAGAACAAGTCTGTGTTCGCCCCCTTGTCATTTAGGCTTCTGTGGGGAGGGGGGGCTTGAAATGGTGGAGACGTACTTATTGAGGTGATTCATTCCTCTTTCTGTTTGTGAATGTGTGTGAGTATGAGTGTGTGTGACAGTGATGGAGTGAAACACCGGGATGGAATGAGCGGCATTCCTCTGGACACGTTGTAGCTCGAACTGTGATGTCTGCGTTTGTTTGTCGCCACCTTGATTCCTATGGAAAAGGGGCTTCCTTTCTCGCCTTTTAAAACCCTCTCTCACCACAACTAATCCACGTACAAACAAGCAGCGACAATGCGGCTTCCATCTCACCATCAGGAGGCAGGCGTTGTATGTGCAAAGCCTGGAGTCTGTTCACAGCCAGGGCGCATTCTTGTGGTTTGACTGGTGGTTTCAGTCAGCTGAACAAGCGTGGGGCACCAGTTAAACATTAGTCAGTCACAATAAAGGGTTGACTTGTGTTAGGGAGTCTATTTAGTCATCGGCGAGCTCTCAGAATGGCATTTGAACTCGCCAGTCCTTCTCATACCCACTAGTGTTTATTATCTGCAGTGAATGACACATTAAAGTCAATTACGGCAGTTGCGTAGCACACTGACACTGGCTGACGAGCTGGCAATCAGCACCGGCAATTGGGCACCCGCAGGTGCTAGGTCGGATGCACGCGGTTAATCCCGGTTTGAAGTCAGTTAGCAAAAATGATAATGTGGTTCACAGCGGAGACGGACACGTTTATCCCAGCGCTTTTTCATCCTCGTATCCCTACAAGAGCTTCAAAAGAGCTGCAGCCAAAGCTGTGATTATACACACACACACACTTCCACAGGTACTCAGACACAAACAAAGGTTGTATTAAAAGGTGTATCCAGATTAGCTTTGTCTTCATTCCCATATCTGTCTTCCCTTAGCGTCCCACTTTTTTTTTCCGTCCCCTACAGTGACACTTTAAGGTAGGTTTTTGTGTGTCCAGTTGTGTATGCGCATGTGTTTGCTTGCTGTGATTTACCATGTTGTCTTAGCCTGTGTGGACCACTGTGCTTTTGTGCATGGTTCCCAGTTAATAACCCCGTATAGCACCAGGAAGATTGCCCGCTGTGTTTAAGAGGGAGAGGGCTCTGTTTGCCTTTTGACGCCCATCCCTAGGGCCGTTTTTCAGCAGATTTATGGCCACTATTGATGATTTTAAAATAAGAACGACCATCCTCCCCCACTCGGCGTGTTCACTGAAACGCATTCCGGTACGGTGCGCGTCTGTCACTGTCCGCGTTTGAATTTAAAGCGCTTTCAGAGATGAATATTAAGACGAAGGAAAAAAAGAGGCGAAAAAGAAGTTGTTTTGGTTTGGCCTGTTGCTTTGAGGATGCTCTCCTGTCATTAATGGGAGTTGGAGGAAGGGAGGGAGGGAAGCAGAGAGGAAGGGACTGGCAGAGAGCGAGATCAAGGGATGGGATGAAAGATGATTACAGCTGACTATTGTGTTGCCACTGTGCAGTCTTGTTTTTTTTGTCTCAGGGGAGGAAGATGATGGTGATGGGTAATTTCAAACGCAGCCTTGAAAAAAAAAAGACCTTCATGTCTCCATATGTCTGTCCTTGTCTCTTCATCAGTGTATATGCTGGAAGTGGTGGGGGGAGGCAATCCAGGGTTGGAGCAAAATTGAAAATTCACAAAGCTCTTTCGGGAGATGAGGTTAAGTGCGCCAATCCATTTAGCAGGAGAGTGCTGTAGTAAGACGTGGAAAAGAACCTGTATTTCTCAGTGTGGTTGGCGTAGGAATACACAAAGCAGCAGGACTGGCTCTTTTAGCCCTGCGCTGTACAAATCTGTGTCATAAAAGAGCGTGAAAAATATGATGAGCTACATGCTTTGTGCCTGCCACAGTAAAACGCCTTTTTATAACACTCCTCTTGTGTCCAGTTGTTTTGATCAATCAAATGGCATGTGAAGGGGGGATAAAACGAATAAAAGCGATTAAGGCGGAGATAGCAGCAGTGAGGATCAGACAGGCGGAGTATGTCAGGATTGAGGAATACCAATTAGGAATGGGGAATGTCACGGAAAAGCCTGGATCTGTGGCCAAGGAGGATCATTTTCCTGGCAGCGGAGAAGAAATCCTAACCCCTGTGCCCCACCAACCCTAAACCCTCCATCTGACTGTTGGCTGGCAGAGCGTCCTTTGGGAGCTCGCAAGCTGTTGCTTTTCAGACATCAACAGTTGCCTCAGCAGCAGTTGTTGAATGCACCCCTCCAAAAAAAACCCGTCACACCCCCTTCCTTCAATCACACACTCACACACACTTGGGTTCCATTACCACCTCATGTCTTTCCACACCACTGGCTTGGGCCTAGCGTGGGGGGATGGAGAGAGTAAAACTGTAACTTAACTTGCTTGTCCGTCAGAGTATTCATTTGATGTCACAGGAAACACTTCACATGCGGCTGGGATGCAATTTTAAGCCCGTGGACAGATATTTGAGTGCACCTCTGACCCAGGCATTCCTGCTTCCTAAGGAATGGTTTCAGTAATATGACGGCGGAGCCTCAAGGGTCTCTTTTCCTCCCTTATCTAGATCACATAATGATAACCATGAAGATGAGGGTGACTTAAAGTTCACCAGGCTACAAAATGCCCCGTGTTTACATTATGTGTGTGAGCAAATTTATCCGAACTGCAGCCACAAAGGTAGACCAAAACCATCGTGATTCCTTTATTCTCTTTTAAGCCACTTTTCATGTCCAATCTCCCTTTTCCATCTGTCAGAGAACATTCCTGCGCCCCCCCCCTCCTGACTTTAATCGAGTTAATGGTTAAGCAGCGGTGGTTAACCTCTTCACTGAGGCTGGTCACTGTTTGACAATGAGATCTTATTACTTTAACTGGGCCGTGGGGACCTGGGAGACAGGAGTGGGAACATTAATCCTCCGTGCTAGTAAAGTCAAGGTGGAGGAGGGTGTGTGTGAGATTCATAGGTAGTATTTGTATTACAGCACAAGTGTTTGGTTCTGTTGCATGTTCACTATGACCTCATGTCTTTATGTGTGAGAAACGGGGGCTCCCCACGTTACCTGAGAGCTAGGCCAGAGTGTCATCACTGAACAGATCCAGTGTCAGCTTTCAGGGCTTCCGAGTCAGGCAGCTCGCCTTAGGACATAGCCCGTCTTTGTTTTATTGAGGTTTCACTTACCTGAGCCCCTCTGAAAGAACGACTGCAGAACTCCGACTCGCTTTGCTCCTCTCTGCCTGTGTGAACTTGACTTTGAAAGAGAAGTTTAGAGGAGTAAAGTTTCCATGTTCTGACTGTTAATATTCTCCTCAAGTCGCGTCCTGTTCTTAACTTTAGCACGAGGCTCTTTTACTCTGTTAGTTACATTTCTCCCTGGAATTGGCTTGTCACTCTCTTTACCACACCCTACTTCATGCCCAGCTCCGTGAATCATCCCGTTTATCACCGTGTTTTTCCTCTTCCATGTCTCTCTCCTCCTCTAACTTTGTCTCACCCTCCATCCATCATCTGTCTCTTATCCCTGCCGGGGACCGACACAAAATACATGCATCCTCCTGACCATGTGTTGTCTAATCATCACAATAGCCTGAACAGAAGGGGCCAAATACAAGCAGGGTGTCTGAAATCCCCGGTGATTCTTAGCAGTAGGGGAACATAATCAGTTTTTTTTTTTGACTGACAGTTCAGCTAATGACAATAATCAAGCCAGGAGACTTCCCGCTGGTGCAACAATATTTGTAACGTTGCATCAGTTCGGTGCAGCAGAGGTGGAAAGCACCTTTTTTTTTTTTTTTTGCAGTTCTGCTAAGGCAAGTGCATTTTCCCAGACTTGTTTTTGTTGGCTGAATCTCCCGTGTTGCCCATATTCCGGTTATACAGAGAGTCGAGTTTCATAGCTTCATTTTGATCCCGTCTTACAGGAAAAAAAGTACAAGCTTGGTCCCATTCCATATGAATATTTAATCCAAAATCAATGGCATGGAATTGGGTTATGACTCCATCAGGCTAAATGATTCCCAATTATACGTCTGCGCAATCTGCAGAACAACAAACGTGATGGATAGTTATTGGTGGGGATAATGTTGGACTTACAGAGTGGCTAACTGATTTAGCCTCTTGTTATTATGGGGTAAAGTAATTATAACCCCAGTGTTTTGCCTCGAGAGCATCTTGCATTCTGCCCTGGCGGGCATGTTTCAGGGGGAGGACTAAATTTAGTTAACAATTATTTGTACTGAATGATTATCAAACAGAAGTCAGCAGAACATACTGTACGTCCCATTCCTGGCTCCCTTCTGGGGTGGTGAGAGAGGCTGAGAGGTCTTGGACAAGCAGCTTGGAGGACCCCCTTTGATCCCATTGCCCACTCACATCACCCCCCCCACCCTCCACACACACACACTTTAAGTATTGTCTCCATGGAGAATGATGAAAGATGTACCGACTCCCCATGTCAATTAGCAGTTTAGGAGTGTGTGCTGCACTTTGTGTGTGTGTGTGTGTGTTTGTGTAGGTGTGTGTGTGTGTGCGTGCGCGCGCGCCTGTTCATTGAAAGCACCGTGCGAGGGTGGGGTTGCTTAATGGTGGGGGCAGAGAGGACACATGTTCAATAATAAGGCCTGACAAAGGGGGACAGGCAGAGGGAGGGAAGGGGAGAGGATGATGGAGCATTCAGTATGTCAGTGCTTTTCATTATGTCTCACTACTTACGGCTGGAAATCAATATCATTATAGTAATGAGAATATTTCCCCACACTGGAATATACCACAGAATGGTGTAGAGACAACAACTTGAACAAATAAAGCAAAAACATTTATTGACTTTTTTTTTTTTTTGGTTTGCAGTCTGTTTGGATGATTTATTTTGGACTCGGGCTGCAGCTAATGATCATTTTCATAATTCTTTTAGTTAATCTGCTTTATTTATTTTCCTTTTCCTTTTAAATTAATGATGATTTTTGGCCGATACATTTTCCAAAAAAAAATACAAAAAAGTACAGATGCCTAAAACCAAAGTTTCCAAATGGCTTTTGTTCTCACAAACCCCAAAATATTAGTTTTACCGTGCAATTTTCTACAACTGAGATACGTGAACTGGAAACATTTGGCTTTCAGGGCTGAAAAATGATTTCAATGATTTGATTAATCAACTAGTCCTTGTACCTTTAATTTGAAGCTTGTAAAGCAACATGATATTGTCTATCGTTACAAGATGAGGCCATTGAAAACAAGTGAACTAAAATACTGAATTATCTCTCCATGATAAAAACGACTTAGCCTGCTAGTCCTCCTGGGCTTATGGAGTCTGTATGTGTGAAGGACACAAGTGGTATACTTGACTGATACACTCTATGTATGTAAGAGTTTTTTTTTTTTTTTATGGATTAGCCTCAAGTGTTAAAGGCAAGCGTGAGAGCCAAGTGTATTCCACTCATCTCAAATCATAAAGTGCCGCAATTCATACATAGCCGAAGCCCTGGGACACCTCACTGCAGAGTTTTTCTGTTTTTTTGTGTGTTTTTTTAAATGTATTTTTCAGGTTTTTCTGTCTCTGCACCTGAACAAGGCTACATTGTTAAGACATTCCTGTAGGCTGTTGGAATGCAGGTATTAATGCTGGGCTGATTACACACACAGCAGAGAGAGAGAGAGAGAGAGAGAGAGAGAGAGAGAGAGAGAAGGAAAGAAAGAGGCAGGGAAGGAAAGGAAAAGAAGGGGAAGGGGAGAGGAGGTGTAGAGTGAAGGTAGCAGAGGAGGGCAGCACAATGAGGCACAGTGAAAGGGTGACGAGCACTGGTACTTGGCTGATATTTAAACTACTATGTGTGTGTGTGTGCACCATGTGGGTGAATACATACATGCATGCAGGTGCTTCAGTATGTCAATGGGTGTGTGTGTGTGCGTTTACATATTTGCGAGGAGGGGGTGTCTGGTTATTTGAATCTGTGTCCTCAGTGTGTGTGTATGTGTATGTGTGTGTCTGGAATGCAAACCCCATTAACTGAACTAACACCGCAGTGTGTGTGTTTGCGTGTGACAAAAGCAGAGTTAACTGTGGGTGTGGGACAGGACCCGGCTGTGTGTGTGGGCGCCCGTCAGGGCTGTTAGGAGCATGTGAACATTGCAACTGCAACGCCAATGCGAACTGGAATCTGGACTTAACAGAGGTTATAAATAGGTGTGTGTGTGTGTGTGTGTGTGTGTCCCACATCGATGGCAGTACCAGCTGGTGATGGGAGAGTTTGGGACTTATAGGAGAGCCCACCGCTACGCTCAGGAGGCCTCACATGGCTAGAACCGCCTCTGGCTTTCTTTCCCCTTCCATTCACTTTCCTCAGATGATTTATGATGCTTCGTGGATTTATGTGTTAAAAATATTTCTTCAAGTTAATATTTTTGCTAAAAAAATGTGGAAGTCAACCTTTACTTTGTGTATTTTCATGTAACAATAGCTTCACTACCTCCTTCCTGTCCCCGTTTCTTCTCATTCCTCTCTTTCTTCTCCCCTCTGACTGAAAATTGATGGTCGTTTCTTTTCCCTGTTTTCATTTTGTCATATTGTGGCGCCGTGGTTGTGGCCCCTGGTTGACCAGCTGGTGGTATATGATCCAGGCTGTCAGAATTAGAGCCTGCTCTCCTTGGCAAGGAAGTCAGTAAGGTAAAGCTAGCCAAAAAAATCCACCATCCACTGCCTACACCCTCTTCTGCAGCCCCTCACCCACACACACTCCCCACCTCGCCCCATCTGTTTGTGTGTGTGTGTGTGTGTGTGTGTGCATTTGGCGCTGCTTTAGAGGGCAGTTGGTGTAACGGTTCAGGAGAGCATCTAAGCTGGGTCCACCATCGGCATGACGGAGCAAACAAAGTCAAAGCTCAGTATGCGACCGTAACCCCTAGCTAATGCTTACTTCATTGGTTGGATCAGTGAGAGATGCTACATGCTAGGAGCAGAGGTAACATGGGCCTTATGGTTACATTGGTACCAGCCAAACAATGGCATGCTTGTCTTCCTGGCTACCCACCTGTTCTCTCCTCTCTTGCCTCGGTTGTATCCAAGTATCCGGACAGGACCTCCTGTCCTTCTCCCTTCCCCACCTACACTGTGTGTACACTCATTCCTTTTTTTCTCTTCATTATTCTTTTCCCATTGGGCTAAGATAGAATTTTGAGCAGGACAAAGGAGACTGGTGGCTGTGACCGGGAAAGAGGAGAGACAGCTGGACGGTCCTGAACCCGAGATTGTGTTGCATTTGTCCACTTCAACGTCGTCCGCACCTCTTTCTCTCTGTGTCCTCATTTCTGTCTTTCACTGTCTCCTGACCCTTCCCTGTGTTTCACACTTTCACCCTCTTCCAGTTCCTCTTGTGTTCTCGGTTTCTCTTTTCACTACTGTGATTCCTATCACCACTCTCCGAATCCTGTCTGCTGCTCGTTTGATTTCTCACACCACATCCCACTGCCTTGCTGCCTCCGTCCCTCTCACTCTCTCTCGCTAACTCTGATGTTTCTTGTTTGTGTCCGTCTGTTCCCACTCAGCTATGTGGTCACAGCCCCTGCAATAGATTATCAGTCAGTTGACTCACAGAGGGCAGCCAAAGCCTCCCGTACAAACATGAGACAATATCCAAATGATTGGCCGGTTGGCTCTGGACCGTGGAAATCAACCTCCATATCAGCTTGAGCCAGGCTCGGTCCACAGGTCCGCCTGTAAACCATATGAGCTGGTAGCACTGACACACTGCGGTGCTTCTGTTTGTTTGCCGCAGCTGCTTTGTGTGTAGTACAATCCAAAATGGAATGAATTATAGAGAAGCCACTATCGGTTGTTTTCACATATGGTTGTTGATGCACGTGGGCGGGAAAAGAAGTTTGGATTGCAGAAATCATATTAAATGATGCCAGTAACCATGTGCTACTTAGACCTCCTGTCCAGATTTCTTTACAAAAACGGCTGAAGTGTGCATGTTCAGCCATCAGTGAGCTCAGCAAGTTCTGTTTTTGCTCAAGTTTTGATTCCTCACTTGCAGCATCTGTGGAA
Organism: Nibea albiflora; assembly: GCA_014281875.1. Lineage (NCBI taxonomy): Eukaryota > Metazoa > Chordata > Actinopteri > Sciaenidae > Nibea > Nibea albiflora. The sequence goes on along the minus strand of CM024804.1, from coordinate 18,733,908 downwards.
ATAACTACAATTTGTGCAAACTCAGGCAGGGCAATTCCCTGCTGCAGCCCTAAACTTTGCACAGAGAAGATGGTTGTTTTTTTGTTGTTGCATATATTAACTCTTGCTTGGTGCACATTTTGTGTCGCAGCTCCCATATGCGGATGCTTATTTGCAAAATATTATGACGAAGCAACCGTTTTATGACAACAGAGGGCGGTGAGCATCTGGGTGCTAGTATGTTAAATGTATATAATACCTCTTTAATCTATAGAACACATTGTCCCCAATATACTCTGTCTTTCTATTCCATCTGCCTTCACTTGTGCGCGGCTAAAACTTAAGCTGGAGTGTTACCTCCATGTGTCTCACTGCCTTGTTTGCCACTTCAGCCTGTGCTTCACAGCTCATTATAGAGATATAGGGCTGGCTTCTCTGCCCTCCAGCTACCTTTCTGCTCAGAGATGGAGAGTTGAAGTCATGGAAAATTCTGGAGCAAGGCTGATGATAGACAGCTTCCACATCTCCTGTCCGTCAGCTTGGTTTACTTCTATTCCACATACCTCAGCTCACAGTTCTTCAGTCCTTCTCACCTCTTCCCAGATTTGACAGACGACCCCCCCTCCCTCTCTCTCTCTCCTTCCTGTCCTTTCCCTTCTTCCCCCTCTCTACCCCTTCCTACCATATACCTGTGTGGACAAGCTTTTGCCTGCCTCGGCAAACCTCTCTCAAACACCCCTTTACACTCCCTACCATAAATGTCAACATTCGCCCAAGGGCCCCCAACCCAACTGCAGAATGTGTAATTCTGACCACGGCATTACAAAAGCACACTGTTCTCAGATGGCATTTGGTGACATACAGACTTAGAGGACAGGCTTACATTAGTGATGTCATGTCCGAAACATGGAAACAATTCTGGAAATGTAAATTGAATATCTTACTCATGTTCTAAGTCATGCGTGCATCTTTTTTTTGGAGCAGGTTTGTGATTTTTGAACACAGCATTATGAATAATGAATGAACGCTGTTGATGGGGGGTCTGGCTCCGCCGCCGCCGCCTTTGAGTTCATCTAATTGAAACAAGTTCAATAGTGTCATGTCTGCTTTTATCTTGATATTGTTTCCTTTTTCACTCCCTCCCCCACTCTAATAATGAAAACCACAGACTGAAAGCTATTAATATAGTCATACGATCACTGATGTCCAGTAATATACATAGTATATATATACATATATATTTCTTTCCAGCAACGTGTGTTAAATTTAAGTGCAATTTTCTAATGGTTTCTAATCTTTCATACGTTACTATGAAATATGGCTAAAAATGTGAAGAACGCTGCTCGACAGTTTTATCCTTATCTTGCCTCAGAATGGTCTCCAGCCCTCCACCATCTTTCTAACCCCACCCTTCTTTCCTCACCTCCCTCCACCCATCAGTGCTTTCTCCCCTTGCTCTCGCTCCGTTTGCCTTCATATGCTCCAGCGTGTCTACATTATTACCAGATGCCTGGAGATGGAGGAGGTGGATGCGATGGTGCCAGAGTAGTCGAGGTGTTGATAGTTAAGCTTCAACACTCCTACGAACTTCTAGAAGCCGCCTCCTTACGCACATGCACACACATACACACACACACACACAGTCATCCTGCTTGGCTTCCTACCATATGATGTTTTGTTTCCTTTAATATACTAAACGACCGGCACTTGAAACTACCACCTGGACCATCTGCTCCTGTAAAACACCTACAGCAACACTCATCTACTTGGACAGAGACCGGGGATTTCTTTCTGGCTAAAGCTTGGTGAACAAACGCTCAATCTTAAAGGCTGGTGTGCATGGACATGTTGGAAAAAAAACAAACAGTACAGTCCAGTTTGCTGAATAACTCCCAAGGTTAGACATGAAGTCATGTTTTAAAGATCTGGACTGAGATCAATGGACTGAGTATTTATTGGCGTCACTGGTTCTCTATTTTAGGAAGTTACTGGTTCTCCAGGATACAGTCTATATTAATGGAGGAACAAATCAGTCTCCATACTGTCTGCCTCAGCGGTATGCATGTACGCTATGATTAAAGTGATACAAGGACACCATGACGCACTCCTTTTTTCTACTCAATTTTTCTTTTGATCTGGGCATGCCGCCGATCATATCTGTGCCAGTTTTGCCACATCTGCTTTCTTCTCTCCCTCTCTTCCTTTCTGTCATCGCCTGTCATCTTTCTAATCTCTGTCTGTCAGACACCATCTTCGTGTCATCACGTAAGTTATTCTGCCATCATAAATCTGTTGTTTTGCACGATATGGTATCTCGGCTGCACACGTGCTTCGTGTGTTTGTGTGTTTGTGAGTTTTCATGAATGAATTTAGGATCATTTCAAGGCAAGTAAATTCTCACATTTGAACAGCTGGATCTAGATAATGTTTAACATTTTGCTTAAAGGATTAATTGATTATTAACTGTTGCCAGTTCATTTTCTTTCTTGCCTTTGGTCACTAAAATAAACAACCGCTCAAATCTGTTTTAACCTTTTCTGAACTGGTGTCCATCCTTAAAGACAAACTCGCACGTCCTTAATGTTAAACGTTTCCTTTGTTAACCAGGCGTGCCCTTAGTTTTCAATGAAGCGTAAATGGAGTGGCCACCATATTGATGAAATGTCAGTGGAAACATCGTACAGAAGTGTAAATTTGCTTGATTTAAATTAGGGTGAATATACCGTGTGAGTGTGAGCACGTGGGTGCATTGAGATGCATCGACCGCAGGGTCACGGGCCCATCTGGTGTGGGATCTCACTGGCAACCACATCACACGTCAGCATATGACCTTGGGTATAGTCACTTAAAAGGAGACGAAGGATTGATGGCATTTCTGCCCTGAAAAGCAGGACATGGGCACTATGTGAGCAGAGGAAAGGAAGGCATGAGTCAAACCTGCTGTTGGGTCCGCTGGGTTAAAAGGGACTGTTCAAAGGTTCTGTAGAGGAGCAGAATGTGGCTGAGACATTATTTTCAATCATACTGCCGTGTCTGACCTTATTCCCCTCTCTCCGTTCTCCCTCTTCCTCTCACACCCCCACCAACACCCGTCTTTGTCTCTTCCTCCATCCATGACGACGTCCCACTGTTTTTGTCTGTTTGTTTTTTGACTTTGCGGCCTCTTCCAAGCGAACCCTCCAGCCCTTGCCCGCCCTCACCCCTCTCCCCCACCGTCTCCTGCCACACATCATGTTTTGCACCACGGTGTCTCTATCTTCCATCTCCTGGAGTTGCAGGTCTGTGCAGGTTGCAGCGCGTGTTGTTTTGTCTTTCTCGGGTTTCTCACATTCCAGATATTATCACCAGGCTCCAGTTAGCTTAGCTGATAGCCATCTAGACGGGACAGTCAATCACTTAAAAGACAATGACGGATGGTGCCCTCTGTGTTAGGCCTGATGCCCGCGGAGGAAAGGCCTGCGCCAGGCGTGGTCTTAACACAGTGATGCGTACATCATGCTGAACATGCCATGAGGTTATCTTGTCAGAAAACTTTGTTCTCTCTGTCAGTTATATTTTCTGTTTTGCTCTTCAGAGTGTTCCTGGAATCCGTCAAAATGAGAATGAGTGTTGAATATTTAAATCTGAGCTTCATTTCCTTAATTATTTTGTCTGTTGTCTCCCATTCCTTGTCTAATCACATCACCGTCCAAGCTATGAATAATAATTTAATGAAGCATTAATGAATATGAAAAATGTGCTCTGTAGCAGATTGGAATTTTATGAGGATTGGAATAATACACCTTCTGAAAGTCTCTGGTGAGGCTTGATGTGTAAATGAGTTAGACATTTTTGGTGTCTTATTCAGAAAAATGTCCAATTTATGAGAAGTGGCTTCATGAAAAAGAAATCAGAGCTTGGAATTGAAATTATTCATGGCTGACATTTTCTCCAGTTTCACACTGTCATTTTCAAGCTCTCTCTTTACAACCGTCATTTTATCAGGTAACGCTTGAACAATGTTCTCATTGTCTGTGTATTTCTGGGTCTGCGTCTGTGCGTGCCCACGTCTATCTATCCACCTCTAATCCAGCCTTGGGCAGCTTCTGTCCCCTGCAGGCTCAATGTCAGCAGCCTGACTTTGATGTCAAGCCACAATTTATTCGTCTGTCTCCGCGGACTCCCCTGCTGTCCACATAATGTCAGGCAATCAATAATAATGTGACCTACCTATCTACCCCGCCTGCCCACTGCTTTAGTTATTCACCCCCTGCCCTGCACTGTTCGAATCTCTGACCTGCCGCTGCCCCTGAAAGAAACCCTCTCGTTCCCATCCTTCCCACTTTTACCAATAATGCCTGTCTAGCTATGACAATAACCTCTATGTCTGTTACCCTGGTAACGTACACCCCCTCTAAAGCATAGACAAACCACTACACCACTTGTCAAAAAAATGTTAAAAAAGACCGTTCCCTATGGAAACGGATCAAGAGAGGGAGGGCTGAAGGTAGATGGTGGGATGCATAAAGAAAGAGAGAATTAAAAGAGAGGACGGATCAGCTGTTTGTTCATGAATATGTTTCGCGTGCCCTCTTTTCCCACTCCCCCTCGAGCCACCGCTGCATTTCTGAGGAGGTAATAGAGAATGGGAGAAGACAGGTGTGCCATTATGGGGCAGATTAGCGAAGAATGCTGGAAGGTTGACACAGACGGGAGTTTGCTAACTCCGCCGCGTTTTTTGTGTGCGCTTTTGCGGGCTCACATTCCCTCTGGGTTATCGCTGAAATATGTGCGCCTAATATGTGATCTGCGTGCCACTTATGAAATGCGCGCTCGCTCTGTCCATATGCTGAATGATATTTGAAATATGCTAACTGGGTGTGTAAATACGTGCATGTGCCCGTACGCAGCTTTCTTCCGTCTCCTTGCCCTACCCATGTATGGGCAAGAGTTAGCTCCTCGCTATCTCCTCGTCTGCAGCTTATCTGCCGGCCTGTCTTGAAGTGTTGGCGCAGAAAATAGAAACTATGTTGTGGGAAGGCGTTCTCCTTTTCTTTCCCCCGGTATAAAATATGCACCTCCTATATCCTAACGAAATACCATGAGACAAAAGATAATGCGGTGTGACATGGGGAATGATGTAGGGTGCTTTTAAGCGTATATCACAATGGCATTTTATCTTTCTATAATGAGTTGTCTGCATGAGAACACTGGTGGCATCAGTTAGAGACAGAAAGATATTTGAGGAAGCTGTCTGAATACAAATGAGTGTGTAGCTACTGTATTTGGATCTATAAATATATTATACAGCTAGCGTGGTGTATTTCTCTGTGTGTTCTACCTTGCAGCTAGCATCTTACATTGGGGCTCTTAATGGGTCTCTCCAAGTAACCAGCCTCTCAGCCAGTCTTACACCAGCCACTCAGCCAGCCATGTGGTCTCTCTCCACTCTAATTAAACTCACTGTGGTTCCAAACTCCAACCAGAAAGACACAACCTCAATGCCAGACTCTGTGTCAGCTGCTGCCAAGACCTGTATGTTGTTGTTGTGTATGTGTGTGTGCACGTGTGTGTGTGTGTCAGGAAGAGAAAAATTGAGAGAGCAGAAGAGAGGGGCTCATAACCATATTTGCCTCTCATTTTACTCTGTCAAGACATAGTGTGGAAGAGTCTGCCAAAGCACAAGTGGAGCAGTGTGGGGGGGGGGTAAAACAAATATAAGTGTGGAAAAGGAGACAAAGAAGGATCTACAGTAGACGGTGTATTCAAATGGCTGCCTGATGGAGGGAAAGAGGGAGTTTAGTGGATTTAAAAATCAAGACGAAGAAAGGGAGGAATGCGGGAGAATAGTAATTAACTCTGAATTATTCTATCTTGGAGGGATCAGGGGGGGATTAATAGGAGCTTTGGTTTGGATTCTGCACCTTTCACAGTGTTTCAGCATGGTAGCCCGGTCCCTGTACTTAAACGTGTGTTTGTGTGTGTGTATGTATGTGTGTGTCCGCATGTGTCTCGCTGTACTCCAGAAGGCTCCATGTGTCTGTGCCAGTAGGCTTGTGACCGTATCTGCCTGCCAGCCTGCCAGCCAGCAAGCGATTGTGTGTGTATTGATGTGTGACTTTGTACCCCCCACTTACTGAAGTTCATCCAAGCATTATAAGTTAATCTGCCATAATAGGCAAAAAGACAGAAAGTGGGGGAGAGCGGTAGGTCGGGGGGGGGTTAGGAACTGGGGGTGGGAGGTGGGGCATCAAAAGGTAGTGAGAGTGTTTTTCTATGTGTGTGTGTGTGAGTGTGTAACAGTCTGCTGTGTGTGAGGTATGCCATGCAGGAGGCTACAGATTTAGGGCTAGACAGACCGTTCTAAATCTCCAGCTTATACGCTGTTTTGGGACAGCAAGTGTTGATAGCCCAGGCAGGCAGACAGCTCATGTCGTTCAGATGAAAATCATGGCTTTGGCCTCCACACTATCACAGATATAAATCAACCCCAAAATCTGATAAGAAAACTCTGATTTAGGAGGGAAACGGGGTGTAAATATACAGTTCTATATATTTTACTGAATGAATCATTGGTGGAGTATGGAGGAGGCGAGGAAGATAAGTTAGAATCTCGTGGTTTCGCTGACGTGTGGAGGTCAGTGCCGGCAGTGAATTAGCACAGGTTATGGAAAGAGCCAAAATCAATTGAGTGAGGCCTTTGTTGTTGGGCTAAAAGTCATCTATTCCGAGCGCACAATGAATGAGTTTACCTTCGAGCTGGGGTTTCCCGTATCTCTCAACTTTCACGCTGAGTGTTTCCACTGTCAACACCGTATAAGACTGTTTGTCCAAGACGGGAGGGGTTGTGGAGGGGAGGGAAAGAAGGGAGGGGTGGAGGGCCAGAGGGCAGGTGCAAGGGTAATTTTGTGACAGCGGAGGAGTGGAGGTAGGCTTTATCCAGCCTGTCTGGAGGCAGTGACCCATACTGTATACACCATGTCTCCTCAAACTCCCTGTCCTCCATCTCTTAACTCTACCTTTTTTTCTCCTCCCACTGTGGAATTGCTTGATTCCGAGATTTTCAAGCTCTTGTTAACATGAACTTGAATATGATTTCAGGAACACACACACATACAAAGACGCATGTTCTTTCACAGCTTTTATTTCCACACTCTTGTGCCCTTTTCTTCCTCCTTTGCCCTATCTCACTACCAATATGTTTACCCCTACCTCTCTTTCCCTCTATCTCTCCCTCGCACACAGGCTTTACCAGCCTGCTGAGCATGATGGGCCTGCTTTTTTTTTTTAAAATAAAAAAAAAATGGAGCAATGGATGGATAAGAACACAGCAGAGGGATAAGGGATATAGAGAAAGGAAAGAAAGGAGGAACAAATCAAAGCGTACTCCAGTGGCCTGTTATCTCATTACAGCGGTACCGGCTTGTCACGCCCGGCTGACTGGCCCCCTAAGGAGCACCCTCGCCCCCATATAAGACCCCCTTTATTCAACAAGCGCTCTCGTATTTCAGCCTGGGCACAAAGAAGGGCAATTCTCTCTGGTTTCTGAGCTGTCCACACCCGATTTGTGTACCCTAGCTCAGCCAAGGCATACAACAGGGGCATGGGCACATACACAGGAACCTTGTTAGTCGCTAGTTATGAAATGATGCTTGCGGATAATGGAGGCTAATAGGGAGAGTGGATATCCATTTGTTCCACCATTTTCTCCCTATTCCAGCCCTCTTGTACAGTCCCATGCGGGTATTAGAAGAGGGCTTCTAGAGGGAACTGCTGTCAGCTGAAGTAGTGGAAATGGCTCTCTGGCTTTTTTTTTTTCCTCCTCTTCTGCCAAAATGAAGGCTCATTAGAAGTGAAGGGAGGGCTGTTTCTAAATGAGATGGGCAGAGTGCTACTCAGCACTCCTGCAGAGAGAGAACGAGAGACAAGAGAGAGAGAGAGAGAGAGAAATCAGGAGAAAGATAGTGGAATAGGACAGAGAGTGAGTGCAGGCGTATTTTGCTTAAGTGGAGGGACAGGAAAATATATACGAGCAAGAGCAGTGTCACCATTTTAATTAACGCGTCACATAAAGGCAAAGGCGGACAAGTCACACCAAGCAGACTTTTCTGGTCATTCATAAAAGATCCCCATCGCCTGGTGACATCTATGCGCACCTTTTTTTTGTGTGTTTGAGTCAGGCAAACTCTCAAGTACAAAACAGATTTGATTGCGATCCATAAGTACTACCTAATAGCCAGTAATTCCTGCGCTGCTGCACAATGATATCCATCAAATCACCGTTTCATGACCACTTTATGATCACAATGTCATTTGACAAGATAAACATAAAAACTGTTTAAACCTCTGGGGTCCGAGCGATCGCCCATGATTGCAAAATCAATTTATGGGGCCACTGATTGGACCCCAGAGGATTAATGCCCTCAGCTGTGTTTACCACTCGGGAGTCACTTGGGATTCCAGATGGCAATTTTAGGTGAAATACAACTGTAGTAACGTTGTCCTCACAAGGAGCAAGACCCAGGAATGGAGCTACAGTAGCATCTTGGTGTTATTTACCCACAGTCCCGCTGTTCCCTTCTCTTTGTTTACCTCAGCTTGTGTGGTGTGTATATTTCCCGTCCACGCAGGAACAGGCCGTTTTGTCAGACCAACAAAACACCTGGGTGCTACAATTCATCGTGAGAGGACTACTTGGGAGGGCAGGGCAGAAAGGGTGGCAGACACCGGAGGGGGGTGTGGGGGCTGTGCATTTGGGAATGGAGCTGTTGAGATATGAAGGGCGGGCAGGTGTGTTTGTGCATGTGTGTCACTCTGTTTGTGAATGTAACAGTGATCGGACTGTAAATAGGCTACTGTAAATAGAACGTGAGACATTCACCCACAGACTCATCAGTATTAAAATACACACGGGTTGGCAGGACAGCCTGTTTCAGCCTTTGCTCTGTGTGTGTGTTTTTTCACTAGTAGGGTCAACAGCAGATATTTGAGACCCGCAGAGAGACCTGTTGGCCCGCTTTCACCTTTTCCTCACCTTACAACTTATCTCAAATCTTATTTCCCCCCTGGAACAAAAGTGTCTGGGTCTGGTTTGTTTATCTTAATCAAACACACTGCAAGCTATTGTACGCTGGAAGACACACACAAAGCACTGAAATATACACACTACAGTGTGTTGTTTATTACTGTGAATGGGCATGAGAGCTACCCTGCACTGAGTATTTACCCGTACAGTATGCTAGGAAATGACTTGCAGAATGAACTGATTCAAGGATAGAGGGAGAGGGGAAGCGAGAGAGACAGCAGAGGCGGCGGCACTTTGTCCTAACCCTTTTAGTGAGATTAGCTCCAGTCTTAATGTCTCTCCCCTTATTTATGCGCTGAGCGAGCCTTTCTCCCCTCACCCTCTCTCCCTCCTCCCTCCGACGGTCTGTCTTGACTACAAATGACAAAGGTGTCAATAAGTTTTCATTTTGAAAACATAAAACCGTCACAGAAGAGTAACAGACAGCAGCAAAAGAGAGGACAGAGAGGAGTGCGCACTAAATTTGGGCTGAATCGAGTTGCAAGAATTTCAGATTTCCTCAAGTCAAGTTAACTCAGGTACTTGTGCTAAATCACCTCTGTAAAATGATCTTCACTGACGTAACAGAGGTGACCCTTTCCTTCACTACTGTGTTGCTACTAAACTACCTGGAGCTACATGATTTTGTTTAAAAAAAAACAACCTGTGGACGCTCTCCCTTGATAACAAGCTTATTGTTTTCTGACTATCTAACAGTTTTTAAATAAGGAACCAAACGTCCAAAATTCTTTGAGAAATCACTGAGTAACATTTTATGACCTTAAAATACATTGTCAAGTGCAAATGTCAAGTCACCAGCATGTCACCATGCAGCCATTCATCAACATCTGAAATATGTAAATGTGTTTGACGTCAGGACCTGAACTGAACCAATTAGTGGATTTAGAGAGAAAGTTCCATCAATTATACACAGAGGAGTCAACTCTTTTTTAAAGTTTGAAAAACTTTTTTAAAAAAAGGAAGAGTCTAGCAAAAGATGCTAGACTTTGCATTTTAGAAAATATAGAATCCAGTGTTTTTGGAGCTTGAGTCAACACACCGTAGGCTTTGCTGCTTTCAGTTTTAACCATTCCTGTCCCAATCAGTCTCTTGGGAGTCATTCAGTTTGAATAATCACCAGAAGCGGAAGGAACAGTCAAGTCAGTCATGTACATGAACATCTATAATATGCCTGTTTGTCCTACTGTTATTGTCAATCGCCTGTCATCCATCCATCATCTTTCAGGGCTGCCCCTGCCCTTACGGGGTCCTGAGAGGAATTCATAATGCCCCTCATCACCGAATGCACCTTATTACGGTACCCCATTATGGAGGCCAGCAACATTAGAGTCAACATATGCGAGCAGATTGCCTCTGCCAAACATTGCATATCATTGTGGCCCATTAAAGCAAGTCATTTACCTTGATAAATGGGTAGAGGCTGAGGGGAATTGAAAAGACACACAGGGGACCCTCTCCTTCCCTCACTTCATCTTAGTCCTTCTCCTGCTGCTCCAATTTTAACTCCTGCATCGGCAGTACTTTCTCTCTCTGGTTTGATGCTCATGGCTGCACTTGCATCAGTGTCCTCCTGTATCTCCTTGTTCTCTCCTCTGAGATCCTCTAGCCTTCTCAACTTTTTTCTCATTCAAACTTTGCACCGCGCTGCTTAATGCGATCCCAGCCGTCTGCCTATCCCTCCATTCCGGTCTCGTCCCTCCTCCTGTTTCTAGATTTTATTTTCTGCCAGGGGCTGTGTTTCGAGGAAGGAGGGAATAGCGAGAAAGGCTGGGAGAGAGGGAAGAAGAAAAGGACAGGGTGGGTTAATTGGAGTGCCTGAGGCAAAAGGGATAGAACGAAGAGGGAGAGGAGGAAAAGGAGGCCTAGATTCAGGGGCCCCCAAAACATTAAATATTAACACCTTTTCTCATCTCTGCCCCTTAAGTGACATCTACTGATTGGGTTCTCTCTCAGTTGATCAGGACACTCACAGACACACACAGACCAGGCACACAGACACACACACACACTCTCCTTTCTCTATTTTACCAAATTGAGTTCCCTCTGAAAATGAAAGGCAGCCAGGAGGAGACATAGTTCAGTAATTGGTGGACCCTCTCTGTTTTGTGCCCTTTGATTTGAAAAGTAATGAAATTCCTCTTGATATTTTCATCCGATTTTGCATGCCATTCACTGCTGCTTTTTTTTTTTTTTTTGCTTTGTTACCTTCACTGTATTAAGACCCAAAACTAACTCTAATAGGAGCACGACACCGGCTATTGTCGCGCTAACTCACTGTTAATGGAGTCACATGAAATGGCATCAGATTGTGCCAGCTAAAAAGATATTAGCTTTATAAATGGCCCAGACGTTCTGTGTGAGAGATGATTTTAATTTTATTCCGTTAACTCTAATGGGGAAGGACACTCAGACAATCCTTTGGTTTATCAGTGAGACTATATATCAAAGCTTTGCAGAAACACTTACACAGCACTAAAACGCACAAGACTCATGTATCCATAGCTCTATTTATAATCTCTTTGTCTTGCCTTTGTTTAATTTTTTCCAACCATCACTTTCTGCAAAAAAACGGGGCAGAAGGCTGCGATGGCAGCTCCACTAATTCATATTCTGCTCATGCACTCTGTCTCCGTTTTCCCTTTTTGTTTTTCTTCTCCTTGTTCCTACCATCCATCCTTGTCGTCATTTTCTTCTCCTGACTCACTGGCTCATGTTCGCAAAGGACAAACACAGCCCCTCCTACCCCGGCACCCTCACCACTACACTCATTGGCCTCACGGCTCTAAACTCTACTGTTTGAATGGGGTTGACTTCTCACCCCGTTGCCCGGACAACAGGACCAGCGAGGGGGAATCTCCCGATAGACAAAAGAGTGTGTGAGGGCCCGACCTTGTAGCCCACTTCACACTGTTTGTCAAGAGCCCCTAAACTGCCGTGAGATGACATAACACACACACCAGTAAAGCTGTGATTTATCTGCCGCAACTGCACACACTGTGATGTTACCTCTCTGCCCTCCGCTCTCAATGCAGCAGACGCTCTTATACACAAAGAAATCCACACACCCGCTGTTTGGCTGGCAGACCTAATTTGCCGAGTCACTGAACTTTGCGATGAATTGGGCTCTGCATTTTATTGCATTGAGTAGAATGCAGAGATGCTAATATTGTTGGGTTTATGGCAGTGAGGAAGACTGATGCGTACCCAGGCTAATTGCTAAAAGCCTTATGTTTGACTCAGCTGCATTACGTCAATGCCAAGTCCCCGGGAACAATCAGACCTCTTCTAAAAATCAGTGTCCTTGTTTCCACCCTCTGACGCCGTCCTCTGTCTCTCCTTACTCGTTTCAGTCCACCTTCTGAATCCAAATCAAGTTACGTGTGTGTTTTTTTTTTTTTTTTAACTTTTATTCAGAGCACGCTTTATGCATCAGACACATAACACATTTCAAACAAGGAGTTTGATATAAGATTCATTCGGTCCGACAGAAGAGACTGTAGTTGTATAAGAGATAAGATTCATAAAACTACAGTCTGACAGAAGAGACAAATGGTCCAAATACAAAAGATCTGAGAACAGAACAATAAAGGCTTACAACGCCCTTGTCTAACAAACAGTAAAATTTGTTTTCCCCTCATAATCTCTCCTCCCCTCTTCCATCGAGCAGACAGACACACACACAGCCGGTGATTTTGTTGCCAATAAATAAACACAGTGATAAAAGACAGTCTCCCCTGTTAGACTCAGTTGACCTCTGCAACCAACCTGAACGTGTGTGTGCGTGTGTGTGTGTGTTGCCGCTGGGTCCCAGGTGTTACTTCTACTCAGGTGGTACATCAGTACAAGTTCAGACAGGAAGACAGACAGCCCCCTCCATATCCTGTAATTGCGGCGCAAGGGCTTAGCATGTGGCATCTGAACATCCGGAATCGGTCTTTCTCACCTTTAATCAAGAGCTACGCCCGCCCGTTCCCAGCGCGTACAGATATCGCACATAACCCTCATAAAACGCAGGCAATCTAGAACAAAAAACAGGGGCGCCCTGTTTCACCAGGCAATGAAACTGAAGCACCAAATATATAACTGTGTTTGACTCCAATTAGAGGCCCCAGATATCATCTTTGAAGCGCAGCAGACCTCCACCATGACTTCAGAAAGCTTTTTGACTGGCTTGTGAACGGTCAGATGAGATTTACAAGACTGAGGCTGATTCTCTGATTGCTATAATTGGTACTTTAGAGCACTGCTATCTGCGTGTTATTGGGCAAAAAAAAAGAGTTTTTCAAGGGATTCTTGTGAAGTACATAAAAGTCAAATCCTGGCGGTCCGACTCTGTTTGGTCATTAGGAGTTGTTTGAAATTCTCTGGGGTGAAGATGCAATAACAGACTGATTCCTTTTAAATCAGAATTACAGTCACTTTATTAGGAAAATAAAACAAACACACAGGGATTTGTCTTGGGAACAGCTCATCAAGGATCTCTCACGCCTCTAGTTTGAAGGCATTTGATGTGCTTTATCAGTCCCGCTGAGGGAAATTTCCTCCTCTTGGAACATCTTAAGCAAATCAAAACGCGGCAGCAAACACAAAAGGAGCATACAAAGAGCAGACAGCAGTCACTGTGCATGCACAAGCAGCCCGTGTCTATAGAAAGGTCAACCAGAAATCCAATGTGATTATTCAGACTGGCTTGAGCATTTTGTGAAGAATAAACTCATTGCTAAATCATTTTCTGCGTTCAATCAGCGCATGGCAATACCAATCGCAATTTGCATTATGCAGAATATTTTTTTTGCATTTCGTTCGGAGATATTCATAGCTAAAGTATTAATATGTGGGCATGTATTGTAGAGTGCAACAGGATATTACAGACCGCAATCTGTTTGCAGTGACGCATAATGTGGTGGTGGAGGGCTGGGGGCTTTTGTTCGTGGTGTTTGCCACAGGATGTGGCCTCTTTGCAGTGTTAAATGATATACGGAAATCAGCTGCAAGGTGAAAAAAAAACTGTAGCTTATGGATTTACTTTGTATATATATATATAATCCTTCTGTCCTCGCATTGTACTTCTCCACATACACTTTGCTGTCCTCTCCTTAGTTTCTGTATCCCCTTCTAATTAGCATTAGATACATCTCAGTGATTCCCTTCAGAAGGTCAACTCTTAGCAGGACACCAAGAGACGTTGTAGCTCTTAATTCTGCCATCCACAGCACTGTGCGCGTGGATACAGTTGTCATTAAAAGTATCCAAGGTGACAGACAGTGACTGTCTACTGTATCCTTTCATGTTTGGTTTCACTATCTGTTGATTTATTTATTTTTGTCTCCTTGGTTGCTAAAAGTTTTACTTCTACAAACTGTTTGGATCTGTATGCCAGTCGGGGAACTTCCTCTCTCTGCACGTCTGTCATCTGTGTCTCACTGTGACTTTCTCGCTCTCTCCCTCGCTCTCTGTATGTGGCATTCATTGTTGGTTACCGAGTGTGAGTGTGTGTCTGTGTGTGTGTGTGGGTTTTGCTGCAGCTGCTGTTTCTACCTCTGCACCTGTTCTTGTCTCATCAGTCAGGCGTTGACGGAGTGCAGGCCTTACATGGACCCACCCCGACACTGGCAGTCTGACCCAGCCTGCCCCCTACCACACACACACACACACACACACACACACACACACACATACGGACACACACATATATCATACTATGTATATACAGTGTACAGTATACCGTCTACATATATATATCTATATGTACACTCAGGCCCCACTTATCCATTAATCTCACACTGTCAGCTATTTAAACTATGAGAGGGAACAGCAAGTAAATGAGTGAAATTGCACTCCTGCTGGACAGAATTGCAAAGACGTAACTTACATTCTTTTTATGCCACCAGTTGTGTCCAACCACAACTGTGTTATTCAAATGGCAACAACGTGCAGTTGTAACACATTAGCAAACACTCCCTTCTTGCAAAGTGAGCGCTGACTGAAAGGCCCCTTTTTGTTTAGCTCTTCTCCGTACAGCAGGCCCTGTGTGGGTAAATTGCCGAGATGGAACGAGTTTGTCCGCTAAAATGAAACTCACCGAGCAAAGTGAATTTCCCGAAGAGTGCAAACTGTGCCCATCAGGGCAGCTCGGGCAGACTAATGTGAGCGCTGAGCGAATTGCGAAAAGCCCGTAAACAAGAGATTTGAGTCAGATCCAACCTGCAACATTAACAGGCCATTATCGGTGCGAGAGAGCTGAGGGCAACCTGCTACACCCCGCTGCCACAACTGAACTCACACACACTCAAACACACACAGAGCCTCGAGCTCATGTTGATAGCTCCTGACTCAGTCATATGGTGATAGTAGTTGAGTGAAGCCACATTTATGCTTGTGGGGTACAGTGTTCCCTGCTCTAGTTGTCTCCGGTGTTACCATTGCCACCTTCTCATTAAAGCCAGCACAGCAACAGTGGACATCTCCAAACAGGCTATAATCCTGATCTGTCCATCCATTATCTGGAGTATCTGTTACAGCCTGTCCCAGCTGACTTTGAGCGATCGCCGCCATCTCATCGCACACAGAGACAAACAACCGTCGAGAACCCGCGCAGACGCGGGGAGACCGTGCAAGCTCCAGCCACGCCTGTGTAAATTCAGCTTGTGGTGTCAGTGATTAAAACACAGAAGGCGATTATGAAGAGATTGAGAAATAATTCCAAACATACTGAAAGAGGTGCTGATCAGTGGAAAGTGAAAATGCGGAAGTTACGTAAGGTACGCGTTATTCAGTGACAGCAGTCCTCGTGACATTGAGGCTGTGTCTTCTGCTGCAGCGGGACGCTTGTTTGCTTTGCCAACAGTCAGACACACTAATCCCGTTAGAGGCCAAGGATGTTTTGGATCACACACACACACACATAGACACAAGCACATGCACACAGGTACACACACACACCTTCTGACACTCCTCGTCCATCAGGTAGAGTGTTGCACTCCTCTTGTCCTCTCCAGCTTTACACTCGCCTCATAAATCAAGTCTTCTGCACACACTGGTACAGATCTTCACGGTCTGTATCTGTGACACATCCTGCCTGTAATCTTAAACACTTCTCTTGCACCCGCAGCACCGTCATCCAGGTGTATACACTAGGCTTAAATAAAGCTGAGTTACTCAGAGCGTCCATGGCTGTTCAGCAGAGTGCTGTTTGGGTTAGTAGGAAGACGAGCAGGTACTGCCGTGAATGAAAGATGATTCACGGTGGCTTCGCCCTCCCTCTCTCCTCCTTTTCTTACATTCTTTGTGCCTTTCTTCTGCTATCTTGCATTCTCTTTTTCCTCCAGCACGCGCGCATGCGCAGACGAGACACGCGAGCGGGTCTGCGCGCTTGTTATTAAAGAATGCTCTTTGAGAATGAAGGATGAAAAGAGGACAGTCGGGGAGAGAAAGACTCTCCCGGTTTGATGTCCAGAATACAACAGTAGGTGAAAGGGGGGGGGGCAAGAGAGAAAAAACGGGGCAGAAGAAAGAGAGAGCATCCAGCTGCTTCTTTTCATAATAAGGGGTGCCCGCTTGTGTACGTCGGTGTGTGTTTAAAAAAGAAAAAGAGGTTGAAGGAGAAAGAAGAGAGCGGGAGAAAAAAGCAGGGAGACAGAGACATGGAGCGAGTATTAAAGATGGTTTCACATTAACTTTTCAGCAGTTGTGGGACTGAGTCTCTGGGTCTCCTCCACTCTGCCACAGTGCTTTGACTGCAGACTTGGATCTTTGTTGTTTCCACACACCCTGTACTTAACTCAGGCTTTTTGGGGTGGTTCGTTTGCTCATAAATATCACATGCATTATAGATATGGAAGAGTGTGTGTGTGTGTGTGTGTGTGTGTGTGTGTAGAGGTCACTGTACAGTCTGACCGTCTCGTTCCCATCTGTCTTACTACCCGGTCACGCACCCCATCACACTCCACCTCACACACACTTTCCCTCTCTTTGGCTAAATCCGATTATCTGGGCTGCGTCAGCTAACGAGACCCCCATGAAGCTGCTCCCCCCCTCCGACAGCCCCAACCACTCTCTTTCTCTCTCTCACACACTTGTATAGTGACAGCCAGCAGCCTGTGTCTCTAAGCACACAAACACACTCACACACACGCACATTGGTCTAAGCTCAGATTGGACAGTGGACTCCCTAATTATGCTTTAATTGTCAGGCTCTGTCTGCCCAGCTGCCTCGTGGTGTAAAACACACAGTAGCGGTATGACTGATTACTCTGGACCAAAACATATGGTGAATGACACTAAAAGATGTGTTTGAAAGAGAAGGAAAGGTTGAGAGGGAAACTGACAATAAAATCAAGCTGGGGATGGGAAGGGGGCAAGGTTGGAAAAGAGAGAAAGATGTGGTACAGATGGCGCACTTCATTACTTTAATTGTCTCAGTAGCTCTGTTTACACGCATGCAGTAGCCCAGCTACTCACCGTACTCCAGTTAAAAGAGAAAAAACAAGCGCGTGTCAGAAGTGATAAATGGAGAAAAACACTTTCACCCAGACTGTCTTCTGGCTGTCTAATAATAGGTGACTATTACTATCTCACAAAAGACAAAATTAGGGCTTGTAGCTGCTCCAAAAAGTGAGGATTCAGCCATTTTAATTATATTCCATTATGCCTGACAAATTCGTGGCAGACACATAAAAATGGGTGACACATAATAACACAGCTGTCACTATATTTCCACAGGAAATGAATGTGATTCCTGTTGTGTGACTTGCACAGCAAAAAAAAAAAAGAAAAAAAAGAAAAGAAATGTGCACCCAGCACATGCCATAGCTTCACAGTGTAAATGCATGTTTAACAAGTTAAACTTTGTCCACTAACATGCAGTGCAGCTGAGGCTAATGGTAAAAGTTTTAACCAAAGTATAACAAGTTAAAAAAAAAAAAAGAAAAGAAATGAATGAATGGCAGCCCATTCTGGAGAGACGTTTCACTAAAAAATAAAACTGTCAACCTAATGGTACTGAAAGAATATCGGGATTACCAAAGTCACTAACCTCGGTCCTCTGGGAACAATGAATGTTTGTACAGAATGTCATGGAAAAAAACATCCAATAACAGTTCTTGAGAAATTTCAATCTGGACCAAACCAGAGGACCAAATGACAGACCAAAAAAAAAAAAAATCTCGAGGCTATTTGAGGCAAATCCTTCTCTTAATTTTTACATTTTTCATTTAAGTGGAGTTTTGGAAATTACTAGAATTTCACAAATTGTGATGTCTGTTAACAAGCAAGTTTAACAACCGCCAATCTCCCCCAAAGCATTGTGTGGTGCACATCTATCGATTCTAATGCTGAAGATTCAGTGATTTATTAGTACGAAAAGAAACTGGCAACGGCTAAGCCTTCCCCTTTTGACTGGATAACTGGTTTTCTCTAATACTTCATTAAAACGCGATCCAATATTCATATTAGGGCTGTATCAACTGGAGATTCATCAATAAGACTTAGGTTCTTGCATGTGCCAGTGAGAAACTTGATTTAATGTAGAATGTGAGGGAGTTGGTGTTTTTCCCACGCACCACTTAACGGGACTCTTAAATTCTGAGTCCTGGCTTAAAACAGCACTTCAACATTCTTGTACATTTGCTCGTCTGGGTTTGCTGTTTGTGTTGGCGCAGAAACAGAGGAGGATTTTCTTTTGGGCTACATCCCTCTCACAAACTTGAAACACGAGACTCGGTTTGTAAAACTAATGTTGTTACACTTGAGAGCCACTGAGTTAATAGAAAGAGAGTGAGAGAGAGAGAGAGGGGGGGGATACTGGATATGGGGGGGAAAAGAAGAACATAAGGAAAAAGAAGAGAGGCAGGATAAAAATAGAGGCGAGGGAAGTGAAAAGTAAATCACAAGGAAGTGAAAGAACACAGCAGCGGTGTCAGACATAAGATCTTTTCATCAAATGTCAACACTTGACTGACCTCTGACCTCCTTGGGTCATTGTGATTCACAGCATCCGACCCTGGTGGAATGTGCCTCGCTAACGCACATACACAACACAGAGGGGAAAGCGTGCATTTGACAGCTCTCCCCGTTATCTCCTCCATATGTACACCCTGCCTTCTGTTTTTCCTTCCTTTCCGTCCTTCGCTCTCTTCTTTCCTCCTCGCAGCAGAGTGATAACAAGGCGGTCATCTCTGAGCTCCTCTCATCTCTCTTTAGACGTTTTTTTTTGTGTGCAAACACTCTTTCATCTTCCCTGTCTGCATTTCTCTGCCCTGTTATTAAAACTAGCTCGTCAAACAACTATGATTCCCAGAAGTCCATCCTCCCCACTCTTGGCAGATTCTCACAACAGATAAATTATTTAAATGTAGATTTTGTAGTCCAGAAATTGATGACATGATTAATTTATGTTACCATACAGAGTATGGGGCTGGGTTGTTCATTAGTAACACATACTGTATGTCCAGAATATAAATATTAAACTGAGTGTAGATCCCTGGCTGTTTAATGATTCTTAACTTAATCTTTGGAGTGTTTGCAGCATGGAAAGATTTTGCAGATATACTCGAGTTGTTGTTTACTGTTGCTTCTGCCGATGCATCCATTATTTATTCTTTAAAAAGGTTGTTCTAGTTATAGTTTATTTCTGTCAAGGTGCTACATCTTCCAGCAAACATGACCCATAAGCCTGTAATTTTATTTTTTGCCTACCACCGTGCATGCATGAAATATGCCATCCATATGTCCTTCTTTGCAGTTATTCTTCTGGGTGTAGGATTTATGACACCGTATGCGCTGCAGTGACTTCATTAGCCGAAATGGAGCTCCCTCTCTCCCTCCAGCTCTCAGTCCTTCTCCTCCCTCTTTTCCTGCACCTCCTATCTGTGATGAAATCTCTTTGTCACAGTGTTTCTCCATAGCTACATGTGCAGAGAGTTCGAAAGCTATAGTGTTGTTGCTATCCCCACAGGAACCAGTTTTCGGTCCATCCTGTGCTCTAGCTGCTACTCTCCCATTGATATCTGGGACACTGTGTGCATCCTAATGTCTCTGTTGAATGGAGTATACTGACAGTGACAAGGCCCTTCTAGCTCCCCTCTGGGCCCCTTAACAGTTTTTACTGCAGTTGATACACCTTTAAGGGAAGAGTGATATTTGTAGCTGCTGCAGTCGGTGTGGATTTGCAGCAGTTAAATCAAATGGAGAACTCATGCCAAAAAAACATATTGAAAGATCCATAAAAACTTATTATGTACAATCCTGCAACACAGTCCACTTCTTTTCTATTGATCCATATATTTAGTATGTTCCAAGCTGCAGTCATGTTGGTTGTGCTGTCTACTCGTTTCCCCCTGTCCCTCTATGAGGTGCAATATATGCTGCTAAACTTCTTTGTGTCTTTTCCATTTAATGTATTTGGACATCACCGACACTACCATGCCTTACTTTCTGCATACCAGCCTGTCGTGTCATGATCCAGATGTGTGATACAGACCGACACATCTTATTATAAGGCCTTAGAGCTTGCAGTGTGGTAGGATTTCAACTGAGCCCTGTATCTTTCTTTCTTTGCAGTGTGTAGTGGAGCTGTGACTGTGCAGGTGAGCCCTAAAGTGGAGGTGCTGAAAGGAGAGACTGCCAAACTGCCCTGCACGTACACTGTTACACCATCTTCCAGCAACACTGTTGTTGAATGGTTCATTGTAAGTCATTTCTATATGTATATATATATATTTTTTATTCAAATATCTTTTGACAGTGAAGAATATTTTCTTGGCAGTGAAAGTCTGAAAGTTTGAGTTCTAAAGAAATTGCATTTGCAGACCCAATTTCAGGTCCCTTATTTTCTCTGACTTATTTCTTTTTTTTCCTCCTTTTTCCATTACTGCTCATGTCCTGCCCGTCTCGTCTGTATCTCCCCTCCATCCATTCAGGAGGAGCAGGGAACCAGGAAGCGCGTGGCTTTCCGCTCTCAGAGTGGCGAGGGAAAAAGCGATGACGGCACCCCTCTGACTGGACGGGTCAAAATTGGAGAGGACTCCACCTTGACCATCTCCTTGGTTGAACCCTCCGACGAGCTTACCTACTACTGCCAGGTCACCGCTGGCTCTGCCGGGGCCGGAGATGCCACCACTATGCTCAAAGTCTTCTGTGAGTCGGCCAGTCTCAGTGCCCTTTGACTTTTTATGTGACATTAACGTGACCTTTTCAGAGAGACCCCCACCCTCCCCTCACTTTCCCATCAGTTGGCGATGTGAGGAATTTATGTCTTGTTTTGTTACTGTCACTGCCACAAGGTTTATGGCTTTAATCAGATCCGTATGTGTGTTCATGCATACCCTAATTTAGAAGTGTTAAT
The DNA here is from genome assembly GCA_014281875.1 of Nibea albiflora. NCBI lineage: Eukaryota > Metazoa > Chordata > Actinopteri > Sciaenidae > Nibea > Nibea albiflora. Next base: position 18,712,522 of record CM024804.1, on the reverse strand, counting down.
TGAACCTAATGCATGTAATTCAATTGGCTGATTTTATTTCACACGTACTCAAAGTAACTCCAGATATACGGATATATAGTATCAGAATTTGTCACAATTATCTAGATTTGTCAAGAACAGAGCTTCAACTAAATTCTTTTCTTCACGTGTAGGACTTCGGAGCCTTTTCCAATTCCTGGACAATTTTCTTTGATAAGTTCCCCAGAGGTCAATTAACCACAATCTAATCACTTGTGACACAATTGATGAATAGTTCAATCACACCTGTCATCTCTCATATATCTCACCTTAATAACGGTCAAGATTTATCAGCAAGGCGCCGGGGGTTGACCCTTGATGCTGGCTGCCGTGTCCTTGTCCCTCCCTCAATCATGCTTTTAGCGCTCGGTGGTCTAACCGAAATGAATGCGATTCATTTGCATTTTGGATTGGGCTGATCAGTCACACTAAAGAAGAAGAAGAAGATTTCCCTGAGCAGAAAAAACAACCTTTCTTTAGTCAAGCTTCCATTTTAAAAAGATGTTACAAGTTATCCATTAACTTTTATGCACTCAGAGGCACTGAAGTTTAAAGCAATCTCATAAAATAAGCTATTAATTGTGAATGAGCTAGTCCTGGGTAGACAATACCTCAATTCAAGTGCTATTTGACCGAGGCTTTTTTAGATGCACTTACTGCTCTCAGTTGTAAGAAAACAGCCCGTCTCTCTAGCAAACCAGCAATTATTCTTTGTCCGCGTTTGACCAGTTGACTCATTGACTCGTGAATTATGGTGTGTCTGTCTCGCCTTAACTTAATAGGGCTGAGTTATGAGGTCTCCTGAGGTTTGAGCTGCAGCAGTGATAGCCTGGTATCTCTCTCTCTCTCTCCCCCGGGAGGCCTACAGCAGAGAGTAAACAATACGTCTAATGAGCAAAAATAAAAATAATCCTACCTGCATGCCTCCGTGTGCCTTGTGCTGTCTTTAAATGACTTTTTTTAAGGCTAAGACGCTGTTAAGGAGAAAGAAACCAGCTTTTGAATGTTCTCGTTGTACATAAAAATGACTGAGGGCACATATGGCTGCCTGCTCCGCGCACTGCAGTATGTGACAAAGGAATGGCTCTAAAAATGCTCGGACAAATTTGGGAGCAATATGACAAAAGAGAAGCAAAAAGAACGGAGCCATGAAACAGAGGGAGGAATACCATCTACTGTTTATTTTCCTAAGAATTCGACAGCTGCCGGCAGTGATAAGATGACCTTGCATGTGAACAAGAGAGCCGGGGAATAAAGCAGAGAAAAGAAGCAAGGGGGAACATTCACACCTGTGGTTGTGTGTATGCCAGACAGAGGAAGAGGGTTATTTTTTGTTATTTGACCCTTATCAGCTCATGTGAACCAGGTCACCGTGGAATAATGTGAAGCAGGAAATTTACTGCTTGACTTAATTAACAAGGTCAGCAGGCATGTGGGCTGGACCGCATATATGGAAGGAGTGGAGTGTGTGAGGTTGTGTGTGGTGTGTGTGTGTGTGTGTGTGTGTGTGTGTGTGTGTGTGTGTGTTAAAGGTTTTCCTCGCATGATGATATAATAATGATTTCTCCTTTCCCTTTTCCCGTCTCAGTTGCTCCTGAGAAGCCAGAACTCACAAAGCCGTCAAGTCAGGCCATTACTGCAGGGCAGACTACCAGCTCAGAGGTGTGTGTGCAGTTTCTGTAACTGTGTGTGCGTACTGCATGCGAGCGCATATTTTCCGATTCCTGGAAGAACAATGAAGATACACGTTTTCAGTCTGCTTTCTTTTGTCCCTCCTGTAATTGTCCATGTTGATTAGATTGGCGCCTGTGTGACAAAGAATGGACATCCCCAGCCAAGAATTGTCTGGTTCAAAGATGATAATCCCCTAGCTGAGATCAAAGACAGGAAAGAGAGTATGTGTCCTCTGTGTCTGTGATTTCCAACAACAAAAATAAAGTCTAATATCATGTGCTGCACAAAACAGAGAATAATCTGCATGATTTGCTTCGTCCTTCCCTCCTCTCTTTCAGAGACTTACATGATTCCCTCTGTCGTGAAGGAGGCCTCCGGTCTCTACACTATCAAGAGCACCCTGTACATGCAGCCCACCAAGGCCGACAAGGACGCTGTTTTCCACTGCATAGTGGAGTACAGCATGCCAGGAGACCATGTCAAACAGAATAAGTCGAACACCATCACCATTAACCTCAACTGTGAGTGAAGGGGAGGGTCAAGATTTTAATTAGTGAGTTTAACAGATGCTGGTGGGGGGATTTCGCTTTGTTTGGACAGAGCCAGGCTAACTCTTCCCACCTGTTTCCAGTCTTGCTTAGCTAAGCTACCCAGCTGCTGGTTGTAGACTTATATTTGCTGACGAGACATGAGAAAGGTGTTGATCTTCTCGACTGTCCCTTGGCATGAAACGGTAAAGCATTAAACTGTAGCAATTAGACCTCACGATCCCTAAATATACTAACTGCTAACTGTCTGATAATCAAGGGACGGTAATGAGGATGTATCCTGTGGGGACCATGAATGGCTGTACAATATTTCATGGCAATCCACCAATTGTTGAGATATTTAACTCTGGACCAGAAGTGGTGGGAAGATGACACTTGTAGAGCTGCTAACATGGTGAAATAGGCTAAAGACCCCTAATCTTTGAAAATATATGTTTATTTATCTACTTTCTGTAAGCCTCTCCCTGTTATCTTCACTTGCTGGTCCCATTCCATTGGTAGCTTGTCTTTCCTCTTGCCAAACACTATAGTTAATGCAACACAGTGGAATTTGATATCAGCTAAGGAAGAATGATGAAGCAAGGAAAGAGGAGGTACTGAGAAAGTAAAACATAACTTCTGGAATGTTTCGCACGGCTCTGATTGACGATATCCAGTGTAACTGTGTAAATGTATCCAAAGGAGGAATTTTCACCTGTTCCATGTCTGTTCACGTCTATCTAGATCCCTCTGAGATGGCGACCTTTTCCCTGCTCAACAAGGATCCGGTGAAAGAGGGCGACACCGTCAACATGAAGTGCGAGACTGATGGAAACCCACAGCCCGAGTTTGACTTCACTAAAGATGTACGTGTGCGTTTCATGTGTGCATGCGTTTGTCTGAGAGGGAAACAGTGAATAAAAACCCACACCGTACATGTCCTTCCACCTTCAGGGAGAAACCGTCGTTGGTCAGGGTGGCCTCCTGATGCTGAAATCTGTCAAGCGCACACACAGCGGCGTGTACCAGTGCACGGCCACAGATTTCGATAACCTGGATGCTGACCTGAGCGGAACTATCACCCTCAATGTCAACTGTGAGTGAGCTAAAGACAAGACACTCTCACACAGAGACACACACACACTGCAGAATTAAGTGAACACACATAACTTACCTCCTGTTTGTGCAGTTGCGCCTTTGCGGTTAGCCGTTTGTGTCATCATTGAGTCATAGAATTAAAAGGGTTAGAATGAAATGAGCTTTAATGGACTCCTTTCAAGAGGCCAGTTTTTCACAGTTCATCTGTTACCATAATGTTATCCCTACTACACTCCCTAATTTGATTTATCACGCATATTATGTTGAGATACACTAGAAATAGCATGGAATAGGCTTAACTTGGACTTCTCTATTGGGCTTACATCAGAGTAAGTGCAGTTAGCTTTTACACTGAGAAGAAAAGTAATATTCTGCTTAGTACGGCTGTTTTAATGGCCTTATTACATGGTTGTTTAAGCGATGAGAAGATTTCTGATGGTAAGTGGCACTTTAACTTTAACTGCTTCTCGCTCCCCTTCTCACAATTGCTTTCCACCTTCTCTCTGTTAGACATTGACCCCGTGAGTGTGACCCCTGCCCAGCCTCAAGTTGTCATGCTTGGAGAGAAAGTGAACTGGCAATGTAAGACCAAGGCCTCTGCTCCGCACACTCTTCAATGGAAAAAGGTGTGTCCCGTCGTCTTCTCGACCTTCCTTCCCTTCTCCTTTCATGGAAAAGTGTTGTATTTCTAAGCATACAGAGCTGCACTCCTTTCCTCATCTGTTAAAACATTCCTTAATAACAGTCTTTACAATCCAAACTTATCATTATAACATATTAACAGCTCTGGCTGGATGTTGCACAAGAATTCAGTCTTTCCTGGGGTTCCATATTTGGTCATTTTGCGATTGCGGTTCGGCTTTGAAGCATGCTTTTTAGCAACACTGCTCTTGTTTTTATTAGATAAGACAACATGTCATAATGCGACGCACACGGTAACTTACTTAGCATGCAGCTGTTGGAGCCTTCGGATCGGAGGCAGACAGTTGTGGTCCTGCTACACAAGCTGCATTGTGTCCAATTGCAACAACTGGAAGGCCACTGCTGTTTGTTCCATTTTGCGAAAGAGAAAAAAAGCAACAGTAATAAATATTGTACACGGTGATATAGAGTGTCACCCACTGATGAGAGAATTTATCGTGACTACTAAAAAAATAGACCACCTGTGCAGGAGACATGCAAGTTCACCATATATCAGACATGATTTTTTAAAAACTGTCTGTAGATGTGCCAGAATAGCAGTGGATGATGAGGGTAAGAGATTATTAAAACAAGTTGGAGTTTGCGTACTTTTAGCGTAGCAGGCTAAAGGGAATAGTTAATAGCAACGCGACGGTGTCTCTTTTCTATGGGAAAATCTGTTCTCTAAATGTATTTTCTACAGTAAACAAACCAAAGAAGAGGTGATTTGTTAGCTCATGCAGTCTATTTGAAGACGCTCTTTACAGGTAGCAGAGGTGTATTTGGTATTCATGTCTTCTCCTCCACTTGCAATGTGCAGAGTGTTCCTCCACTGTCAGGCCTGTTGTTGTAGCCTGTGTATCTATTGTTGTGTCTCCTGGGTGTGATAGAAACTCACCAACTGCTGGTTTTCTGGGTAGACGACGTGTCTGTTCTCCGTAAGAAGGATTCCTATGAGAGGAAGTTGAGAGAAATTCCAAGAGACAGGCTCATCATGGACGACTGACTTTGATCTGTTATCGCTGTGCATGATGAGTGTGTGTGTGTGTGTGTGTGTGAAGGTTCTTCTTCTGCTTTCCCAGCATAGCTGCGTGCCTTCAGAGTAGACATTCACAATGCTGCTCTGCTCTCGTATTTACACACAGAAAGAACTGATAGTGTGAATCCACTCGTGTTCATTTCTGTGTGTGCGTTTCTCCAGGGCTCTAAGGTGCACTCTCAGGATGGCATGCTGACAATAGTCAACGTTTCCTATGCTGAAGCTGGAGAGTATATGTGTGTTGGAGCTGTGCCATCTGTGCCAGGGCTGACAGCCGAGGCCAGTGTCAACCTCACCGTCAAAGGTAACACACATAGGCATAGAAATATAAAAGTTTAACCAGTTCCTCTGACTTGAATACTGCTGAAAGTTCACTCAACTCGATAAATTAAGATTATGAAACTTCCTAGCATCTAAAATTCAGAAAGTCAACATTGGATTTTATTAAGATGAATCAGCCTGCAGTAATTCACAGTGTGTGCTGTGCTGTGTTTCTGTTTTGCTTATAACAACATTTCCTCTTATTTACTCTCTCTCTCTCTCTCTCGCGCTCTCGCTCTCTCTCTCTCTCTCTCTCTCTCTCGCTCTCTCTCATGACCTTAACAGGAAAGCCGATGATCGAGACACCCGCTCTCGGAGAGGTGGGTAAGGAAGGAGACATGGTATCTCTGAAATGCTCGGCCTATGGCTTTCCTGCCCCTCAGTTCACCTGGACGCCCTCTGGAAAAGAGGTATGAATGCAAAACACAGTCAATTCAGTTGGTCAATTTACAGTCAATTTACAGGGATACAGATGTAAACAGATGTAATTGCTATGTTTCTAGAAAGGATTGCAAACGTTAAATCAGAAAAACAGAGCTGAAGAGGTGTAACAAACAAACAGCGCTATCACTATAAGTGTTTTCATTTAAGTCAGTATGTGAAGTTGGAGGAGTTAATTTTCATCATAAGAGCTTCTTTTCAATAGGCAGGTATGCCGACATTCATAAGCAATAGAAAAGAGATGGAGAAAAGTAGCTTGCGGAGTTATTCAAAGTAATATTTTATTCTAATATTTTATATCGATCTGATGTAGTTGAAGAGAAAATCCCATACGAAGCAGCTTTAAAGATATTTACAGAGGGAATACAGCTTCATTATTGAAATATTACATAATATAAAATGATAAAAATGTAATAAATCTTTCATAAACCTTCTGAAAAAATGTATAATTTCAGAAGCTCATAGTGAAGTGTAGAAGATCAAAGCTTTGAGATGGTTAAACTTCCAGCAGATCATTTGTAAGATCATATCTTGATCTATAAATGTGAATGATGAGCAGTGTCAGAGGGTGGGAAATGATAGGAACTACACGTATTAAGACAAAGAAAGAGTGAGTGCAAAACATTAGCAGGAAAATATTCCACAGATTTAAAATATGGGGAAGAAATGACATGTAAAAAATGTATGTCATGTCTTTTTGTCATCCTTCCTTCATCACTCCTGCCAGTCGGTGTCAGTGGAAGGTAACAAGGTGGTGAGCACCATGACCCTGCCAGCCACGGCTGAGGTCATGAAGGACGGTGTGACCTGCATGGTCTCCAACGAGCACGGAAAAGATAGCAAGATCATCCCGGTATCTCTCAAAAGAGGTCAGTATCAGGAAACAATGGCAATAAGGGTGCTTCTTTATCGCCGTTCCTCCTTCCTTTTTTTCCTTTTTTTCCCACTGCAGTCTTTTGAAGTTCAGTTGCGGTGTAGAACCTAAAAATCTGAAAAAGATCAAACTGGATTTTTGTTCAGCCTTTCAAGGAAAATTTGATTTTAGAAGTCAACTGCATTAGAGTTTTTTGTAAGATCAAACGTGGCATGAAGTAAAACAACGTCAAGTAAAGCGTCAAAAGTGGAGATTTATCCATCAAACTGGTTATTACAGACAGTAACTTGCCAGGTGTTACTGGTAGGATAGCAGGCTAACCGAGAAAACGAATGCTAGCTTGGTAATATATTCATGGAGTGTAAAAGAAGAAGATGCAGAATATGGTGGACAAATAGAGTTCAATAATGATGTGATGATTTTGAATTATACTATACAAACGACAGGAATGCAGCTTACTCTGAATCACAGATATTGTTCCGTGTAAGCAGGTATAAGTTAAAGAAATATGTTTATTACCTAGTTCAATGTATTTGCCCTTTTCGGGTGTTATGCTACAGCTTGTAGCGCTAGCATGTGACTATGCTATGAATGTTTCCTAGCAACCAATTTACACATTACAGGTGACAAGAATAGTGCAATCTAATTTAATGGCTCACTAGTTTGAAGCAAGTAGTTTCTAAGAAGTTAGACGGGACTAACACAGCGCAAACAACACGATCTAATAGCTGGTGCGGCTGGATCCAGGTTTCTTTTGCTCTTTTAGCAGCACCACAGCCTGCAAACTAAACCCTTTCTTCTCCTCTCTTCTCCTCTCTTGCAGCAATTGACAACTCAGCCGACAGAGGTAGAGCCTTCTCCCTTCTCCTCCTCCTCTCCTCCCTCCTTCTCTCAGGACTCTTTGTTGTACAGACCCTGTAATTTAGAAATCCCACCCCCCTCCTCCTCCCCTACACCCATCCCCTTTTGCCCCAGCCCTTCCATTACACACACACACGCATATCTACACGCATACACATCTACACACACACACACACACACTCACACACATAACTCCCTCTGCTGTACTGTAATCTTGTATATTTGCCCTCTTGCTACCAAACACTGTGGATATTGTATATTGTTACTCTTCTTCTCTTGTCACCTTTGTATGATGTCTGTCCTATATTTTGTGGATGCTACTACAACTTTTTTGTGGCCCTTTGGGGACAATAAAGGATTCTATTCTATTCTATTCTTTCCTTTCTTCTCTTTGTTTCTTCACTGTGTCACCTCTTCTTTCCGACTGCCTTCTTGTTTCTCGCTTTTCCTTTTTTCGCCGTTTCTACTCCGCCGGGGTGCTGTGTGTGGGATCTTTTAACCTTAGCTTTGTGTGCGTATGCTCTTAGTGGTGACTGTCTCGTGGTTGTTGCTTTGCTATGCTATGGGACTGAGAAACTCTCTTTCTCTCAAAGTGCTGCTTTCTGGAAACCCTGTGCTTAAGTCAGGTCTGTATCGCTAACCCTTTTGACATGTGTTTGGAGTTCGTCTAGAACTGTAAGTCTCTGTGTGTGTATTGATGTTTGTGTGCGCACACAGGTTAATGTATTTGTGTTTACAAGAAATATGTGTTTGTGTATCCGTGCTTGTATTACTGTAGTTGAGAGGACAGACTTTAATTTATTATTAATTTTTGAGGAACTCCCATCACAACCAGAAGAAATTCAGATTAATTAGCTGATTATTTTCTCATTTAGTTGACGAATTATTATCATTATTCAATATTTGGGGTTTTAAAGAAAAGCTGCAAACCTGCTTTCTCTCTCGAAAACAAAAACATTTTGATGGAAATATTTCAGGTCTCCTGATACAGGAAAAGAACGGGAGGCGAGCCTGATAGCATATTTATATCACCGAAGAAATAAAAGAGATGTGTTTGCATCAATTTTTAAAGTTTGTTTGCAGTAAATTCAACTCATGTTGAGGTCAGTGTAGCCCCCGAAGAAGTGCAAGCACTGTTACTATGGTTACCGTCGGTTTAAACACACTTCGTGCACTGATTTAGAAATGTTAACTGCTTCCCTGTTTGTGCCCGAGGTTCAACTTTAAAGGAATAGTTTGACATTTCCTGGAGTCTTGTCATCACCGTGCTGTTGCCAGGCAACTAATGGAAACTCCAGGAGAGTCACGCCAAGAAAACAGTCAATCACATAAAACCCTATAAAACCATTAAGAAACAAGATGCAGCGTGTTAATTTGTGATCTTAAGAGGTGCTGGTAATTGCAGATAGAGGCAGGTGAGTTGTTTTGTTACCATGGTAACCATTTACCAGCTTTATATTTAACTGACAAAGGAGTGGTATTGATCTTCTCCTGTAACTCTTGGCGTGAAGCAAACAAGCCCTAAAATGCTGAACTATTCCTTTAATGCACACAGTCAGCCAGCCAATCAGAAAGACGTATTCTTAACGGCCGCTGTATAAATTAGTGTCAACACTGGCCTTCAAAACACTTCATGTACTTAAAATACCGTCAAAGTTTATGGAGAAAATCATCCTTATGTCGTTGGATTACTGTAGCATCATGTCCTCACAAGTACACTAATACAAGTGTAGGTGGATGGGTGAGTATGTTCAGTGTTGTTTTCTGGCTCTGGTCAGCTGTCTAGTATTACCTGTGAGTAAACAGGCCCCGTTTTTGGGTCCCATCACTTTTCAGTCATTGCATTCAAAAGTTAGGCTAACCCCACATCCCACTCCCCGCTCCTTCTCCTCTCCACCCATCCATCTATCCATCCATTGTCTCCATTTGGACCCCTTCCTCACCCTCTCTCCATCCTCCCCTCCCTCTCCCCACCCCATCCCCTCGCTCCCTCCCTCCCTCCCCTGGTAACCCAAATAAAATTATTACCCCCCTCCTCCTTGCCTCCCTCTCTTCTACCCCCACGAATCAAACACCTCCACCCCCCCTCACAACTGCCCCTCTCCCTACCGCTGCGTCTTCCAAATCAAAACATTTCCCTCCGCCTTCCTCCCATCTCCTCCACCGCAATCAACCCTTTACTACCCACCCCCACCTTCATCCCGCCAACCCTCCACCCCACCATCCCTCCTCCCCCCCCATGTGTCCCTCCATTGCGGCGCATTGTAGCCGACCAGCAGCAGGGAGGCTCCAGCGGCGTGGTGATAGCCGTGGTGGTGTGTGTTCTGCTGCTCTTGCTGATGGTGGCCCTCATCTATTTCCTGAACAAGAAGAACAAACTGCCCTGCAGCAAGAAGGACAAGAAGGAAGTGTGAGTAGATAGTAGGAGAGGGAGGGAGGGAGGGAGGGAGGGAAGGAATAGGAGGAAAGAAGGGATTAACATGACTGACATGAAGCGATTACCTCATGTAGCTCAATAACCGCAAAAGTCAAACTGTGAAAATAAAACGAAGAAGATTCATTTGGGGCTCTGCAGAGAAAACAGTGATTATTTTTTACAAAATAAAATAATTTCTTTTTATTCAATAAAAAGAGAAGATGTCACATATAACACCAAAGCAATGAATCATAAAAAGTCTGCAGTAGAGACAAATATGCCAACTTCTTTTTTTTTACTAGTGTCAGAGTAAAATTATAACTGCTGCTCTCTTTAATTTTCTGCCAATAGTCTTGATTGCTCCAGTACTTTATGTGTCTGCATTATGCCAAGCTAACATGCTGGGTTCGCCCAGTCTTTCAAAGACAGTTGTGCCAGCATCATTGCATTAGTACTCCTGGCATACATTCACACAATGTGTGTAAAATATGTGTATGTATTATTAATAATGCTTTATTACTGGTAATAAAAAAAAAGCCATTTTGCAATCATTTTGTGCAGCATCTGTATGAACTTGATATATTTATGATGATAAACACAAGATGTCCATTTCATCATTTTCATCACTCACTTTTCAAACATCTTTCTTTGTATTCTTTTTTTCCTCCCGCCCTCTCTGCAGGGCCAATAAAGAGCTGAACAGCGACATAGTGGTGGAGATGAAGACGGACAAAGCCAATGAAGAAGCCGGTCTCCTCAACAAAAGGCCGTCCACAGAACAGGTGAGACCAGCGGACGTAGAGGCGTAAAGAGTCATAGATCGAACGAAAGCCCCAGCACACACGTTTCACACGCTAAGCGCAAAAGTTTCCGGTAGCCTACTTGCTTCTGTTGCCGCTCAGGACAGCTCAGTGGATAAAAACATAAAGCCATTGTTGATGTGAATGGCCTTCTCATAAAAATAGTTTCCATTTAGTCACTGCTTGTGATCAGGCCCGTATGATGTCGATTCTTATCACAGGCAAAGAGAACAACAAGAAACTGGATTTTCCAAAGAATGTAGTCATGTTTTGATTTCAGTTCGACACTGCTGGTTAACGTAGTTAAACAAAGGGCATTCTGATTATTCAGACGTGTAGGAGCAAGCAGCGGTAAGCAGCAGTCAGCGGCTGGTCTTTGGATGTATTGCAACACCTCAAGGCTGAGAATGGCCATTTACGCACGCGCGCGGCTCCTCCGTGAATCTGATCAGTTCGACATAAACGCGAGCTTTACAGTCAGCAGAAACATCTACAGACGCACCAGAGTGTCTGAAGTGAGCAGGTCTGAGAAAGCTGTCCGCGCATCCCAGATGATGGAGCGTGACAGCCGAGAGTCATTTGAAAATGTCATCACAAAGTGTGAAACACTTCATCATGAAATCCGTGGTAGTGGCATATTTGACGTGGACGTAAAAGCCATTTAAAGAGAGTCTTGTTTTATGTGATTTTTTTTTTTAACAACTGACAGCAGACTGTGTGACATTTCAGAATTGCAGGCAGATTGCAGACACTTTTTTTTTTTTTGCTTTGCTTTTGAAACGGATAAGAAGATGTAAAAGTCACTCGTGTTTCTTTCCTGAGATGTCATTTAAAAAAAAATATCACCCCGTAAGTCTCTGAAAGGCTGCAGTCAAGCCTGACTGATTTAGTTTTATTCGCAAACAGAATTATGTAGGAATGTCTCGCCACAATAAAGTGACATAACCTTATAATGCTTACAGCTTCTAACGCCAGCTGCAGATCATATTGCAGCGATACAGGGTCGCGAAATATAGTTGCTCATTTGAATTTCGCACACGTAAAGTAAAAAACCATAACATACTACACGTCACATTAACGTGTGAATTAAATTAAATTAATGTGCTTGTTTTAATGCTACTGCCCTCTAAGAAAGGTTACCTACAGTTAATTAACTGGAGTTAATTGTTGAATGAGCTGTGAGTGAATATGCAGAGGGAGTATTTATTTATTGTGTTTGGGGCACATTTGAATAAATATCTATTCATTCTTCATGCATAAACATAAATACAGTATGTCTTATCTCCAGGAGCATATGTTCATCCATAATGATGGCACTTGTTGGTCTTATTTATATTACTCTTTGTGTGTTTTTCTCTCTTTCTCTGTGGCAGTGATGAAACAAGACGATGAAAGTAGCCGACAGAGGGATGAAGGGACGGAGGAGTACAGTTATGAAGACAACAGGGCTAATTTTTTTATTTACTACACTAGACTGTGGGGGACGACAAGAGGTGGAGCATGGAAATTGGTTTGTTTTGGGGACCTCGGGAGGCTCACCATGTTTGGCACTGCGTGTTTTATAACCTGGAGTTAGACCGCTTGGATGGAGCTTCTCCTTTTTTCTTTTTTTAAATTAAAGATAGAGCTGCCGTCGAAGTTAACTCCATCCATCCGCGCTAACTACAGGTTGAAAACTACACATGTTCAAAACCACAATGTGACATCGCCGGATGACAATATTATCATGGCTTCTTTTGATTCCGACTCCTCTGCAGAACGGAGCTGTACAGTGAGGCGTGGCCGACACAGCCCAAACACAGTGGCAGAAATCTTTCTTGTCTACCCCAAATGAAACACAAAATGCCATTATGAAGCCACTGTGTGTTACTGGCGTGTGTGTCCGTCACGCACATCTATTCTGTTTTGGAGTTTTGCACTTAAATTCTGTGCTCACCGCTGGGTATATTGGGAAAACTAATCACAGGCTGCCATTCCGGTTTATTCACCTCAATAACAAGCGATGATTTATGCTCACATTTAAAACCTAAGCACACGGTTTGGCACGCCTTGCTGTAACATTTCTGCTTCTTCTTTTTTTTTTTTTTTTTTTTTAGTGCTGTTTGTTTAAATGCATTTCTGCCACCTGTGAATGTTTATGTGCCCCCCATCCCCATCCTCCCACCCGTCCACCACCATATCTCTAATTAGCTTTCCATAGAAAAGGCCCGGGCATTTAATAACGCCAATCCTTTTCTCCAAAATTGGTTTTGCTTTTTAGATCCAGCTAAAAAGGCAACGCGCGAGCTATTAGGTTGTACAAATTTGTTCTTTCCAGTTTCACCGTACTTGTATATTATGTTAGTACACAAATTGTTCACTTGTTTTTCCTTTGTTCTCCGGTTTTCTCTGTGAATTCACAAACTGATTACCCTGTCTGTCAAGCAGGAAGTGTACTGTGCTCGGCGTGGAGCTCAAACAGTCATTACAGAGCTTTCACAGCCTTCCAGTCCTCTACTCCTGGATGAAACCAGCCTCGCAAGAACGGCACACACTTGGTTTCGCACAGAAACTCCAATTATCATCAACTTTCACTGTAGAAAAGAAAAAAAAAAATTGTTGAAATTTGGTGAAATGCTTGACAAGCCAAAACCGCGGCTTGCTCTGTTGTCGTTTACACATGACAACAAAATGCGGCTGCACATTTTCACCTCTTGTAGTAGAAATCACTGGCACGGGTTCACTCCAGTTTGACACGAGCAGGGAAGGGAAGGGGAGGTGTGAGAGGGATCAGGGGTTGTTACTGGTGTATGCGATGTACCTTTTTTTCTGTTGTTTTTACCAAATCAAAGAGTTTCGGGTGTCACAGCAAGATTGTTCATGTGTCGAGGTACGCAGCACTGCCATTTTATTTCCCTACACTGTTGGCAGAAAAGGTGTGGTTGGGCTGACGTGCCCTTTTACTTTGTTGTACACTGGAACTATTGGCCTTGATTTTAATTTTTTTTTATTGTTATTATTTTTAAAAAGGTCGCCTCAAACCACTATCTCTAACCACAAGGCATATTTTATTTTTTGATGTCTGTCTGCTGATCTTGCCATATTGACTGTTAGCGAGCCTGTGATGGCAGGGGAAGATAGATGAGTGAACTTGGAGCATTGTTTTTTTGATTTTCATGTTTTATATAAAAAAATAATGTGGTATAAAAGTCTGTTTGTTTGTTTTTTAGAAGGGGGATTCTTTTTGGAACTACTGAGTTTTCATTTTTCCCATGCTTTTTTTCCCCACTTGCTCTGAGAGACAAGAGAAATGTGTTTTGTTTCGTTGTTTTTTTTTTTTTATAAGATATTCTCAGTGCTTTACTTCTCTCTCTCTCTCTCTGTACTGTGTACTGTATATTTTGTGGTACTGTTCTGTTGTGACCTCTGTGGTATGTTGATGTATCTTTTTTGTTCCAGCTGTGTAGAATTTATAATGAAAAAAACTCAAGAAAACCAATCACAACACTGTATTCTCTGCGTTTTTATTCCCGTTTTTGAATCAGGAAGCGGTTTCGGCATTTCTTTACCTTGATCACTGTTTTGTGTTGTTTTTGTTTTTTTATAACACAAATTGAATTATTCGTTTCGATTTACTGTCTATACTTTTTTAGTGTGGAAGCATAAAATGTTACGTCTGGCTACATGAGCGGGCGACTTGCACACTTCGTCTTCAAAAGCGAAAACCCTATCAGAAATCAAATTGCCACTGATGTAATTCATCCGCATGTGTTTTTCATGCACTTCCTAGATGACATCTAAATTGATTCCTCGCTTTCGCCGAGGTTTAATCTCTTTGATATAAACAGCATTATGTAAATTCCCCCCTCTCGTTGATTGATCCCATGATTTGTTGTGACAGAACAGAAAAATCAAGGAAGCTCTTGTTTTGCATCGATAACTGCTTAAGGGATCAGCTCGCTGCCAACTTCATGATGCAGCGTTCCCTCTACTCGCCTTCATTTTTAGAAATGAGTTGAAATTAAGCCATCAATCATCGGCAAAGCGATGTGAGGCTGTGTGCATAGATCAGTAACAGTTAGTAGGACACTTATCAGCAGCAGTTATAATCGTAATTGGCTATTTGAAAATTCATATATCAAAACCAAACATTAATCAAGAGACGGCACGAAAGGAATGCTTCTTAAGATCTAAACTAGCCTCCACGTTAGAAATCTTCCCTCCCTCTAACTTAAGCTTACATAACAGTGGGCTAGGCTCTAACCTTGCACCACTTTGTGACTTGTGATTTTTCCCCCCGCAGCATGCATACGCACAGGCTTTCTCGTTACGAGCCTATCTGAGCTATTGTCCTGGCACACACCCCCTGCTCTGCTGTGCTATCCATTAGGAAATTAAAAGTCTCCCATCAATGTGACCTGGAAAAATTGATCTGTGTCCAGAATACAAAGCAGCAAAGATGGAAGCAAGCACAAAGAGCGTATTGGCAGATAGCGGGAATTTGTGGTGAATAACGGTGTCAGTGTCATCCCCTGCTGATGTAATAGAGGTGGGGGAAACATGTCTGCATCATCAGGGGTTTTTAGACTAATACACCTGCAATGAAACCTCCAAGCATTTGCATTTCCACAAAGCAAATAATCTTAGATAGACCACATTTGTGTATAGGGAATGTAGAATGTATTCATATGATAATATTGGTAATTATATGTAGGCTGAATCTCAACAAAGTGTAGCATCTATTATCCTGTCATACCATCTACCTGCCGCACACACCAAAAACATCCATTGCATGTCCGGTCGGTGCTATTGCAGAAACATGGCGGTGTAACATGACAGACTCCACGCGTAAGTTAATATTATTATTATGATCATACGCTAATGAACGCATAGTTGTGCATTTTGTATTACATTTAAACCATATTCTGACCCTGCTAAATGTCAAAGTAATGGAGTGTTACTGGGATTAGTATGCAGTCACTGTAACTGCTTAAAGTTTAGTCTATTACTCAAAAAAGTAATAATGTTATTAAGTCACGCCTTACTGTCCAACACTATCTGTAACATGCTGAAATCCAGTGCAGCTGTAGAACAGTTGAGATAAACTGTATAGCCACCTAAAGTCTGCTAACATTAGCCACCATAAGCTACAGGTCATGCCAGACCAGGTACTGCTGTGGCAGCAAAACCCCTGCACATGGTGTCTTTTGCTGCCTGTGGATTCAGTTTTTCATCTGAGCGTTGAACGTCTCTCAAAAGTTACAAAGTCTCGTTTTAGGGCTACGAGCTCTGTGATACTGTGACGAGTAAATGTATGAAATATAAACATAAGTGCAGTGAAACCCGGCTTTGAGTGCGTGATCAAAAGTAAGTGTTTGTGTATCTTGCTGTCTGTGTGTGTGTGATCCTCCTTTTTTGTTCTACAAAGAACGAGAGGATCAGTGCTTTTCAGTCTTGCTAACAATGAGAGGGATTACTTGCATTTCTCAAAGTGTCCTTCCCTTCCTTCCTTCCTTCCTCCTCCTCCCTACCCCTTATGAGTTTTCATGCTGCTTCCACTGGGTTTAGTTACAGTAGCTTTAAACTGATTTAGCCATTTAGTGTCAGCCTATTGAGGGATGACAGCCACTGTCTGTCTGCTCGACCTGAATCTGATGGCTACTCAGTAGCACTTGGCTCGAATTCAGCTCAGAATACACACACACACGCACGCACACAGAAATAGAGACGCTATTATGCGCTGCTGTGGAGATGGATCCAGGTTGCATAAGGCTCTGGTGACAGCCTTGCTGACAATATGTGCTCCATCATCCTGCGTAATCAGCACACACATGCAGCTTGAGCACACGACCCCAAGAGCAACGAGGCTGGAAAAAGATCAGCACAGTCGTAGAGATTAATAGAGGACTGGCTGTGTCAAGGGAGGAAGGGAAGGAAGAAGATAATTAATAGAGAAACTCACAAGTAGTGAAGAAAAGGGGAAAAAGCCAAATGGAGTGAACTGAAAATGGATTTAAAGGCAGGATGGGGAGGGGAGCATATTGACGTAGGAGATGTATGTAGCAGAGTGACGGAAATGGGAGCAACGATTGGTGATGAACCACAAAACAGGATGCTTGTTAAGATGTCATAAATTTTGCTCTGGGCTTTTAACTAACATGGGCTCGAAGGAAATGAAACAGGTGATAAAGGGAGGAAGGGAGGATGAAGGGAAGGAGGGAAAGAATGAAGGTGTGTACCAGAGAGATGGACAGTGATAAAGAATGAAAGGACGCTTGTGTGATAAATGTGTTTATCTCCCTCAGTCCTAAGGTTTAATATCTTGTGTGGCCTGAATGCGTTTACTGTTTGGGTGTGATTACAAGAGACAGAACACTGAGCACTCTGTACTCAGCGTGTGTGTGTTATACCCACCTGTGTGAGCGCGCATTTATCTGCTGTATTTCTGATATCTATCTCCCAGCATGGAAGATTTGTTTCATTGATTGTATCTGCGAGTGTGCTATTAAACCGAGTGGCGTCTGATCCCCCACCACTCGAGCGCCAGCGAGTGTGTGAGCGCGTGTCACTCACAGCCAGACTACCTGTGGGATGTTTGGTTATTAAGGCACAGCTTGGTGTGCTTTCATTTTAATTGGTTAGGTTTACTTTGTGCTGCGTCTGAGGGAATAAGAGGCAAATAGAACAGAGGGAGATCGAACTTCCAGCAGGGTTCACAAGCTAAAGAGTGTGGAAAAAAAACAACAATAAATATGTAGTGTTGGTTTGTAGAGGCAAAGAAGTGAAGGTTGTGATGTGAGCTGTGTTTTTGTGTGTCACTCCCTCTGAGTTCATCTCTGGAATGATGTGGTCGATCCACAAGGGTCAAAGGTCGCTTAAATTTTCCATGACAGGCTGAGGTCAGCTCCAAGATTCTGCTAAAGCATTATTTTTAACCAGAACCGTTCAAACCAAACTCTTTTAAGAGAATAAGTTCTGGGAATTTGCCTTTGTGGATTGATTTTTTTTTTGGACATTTCAAGGTTTCTGAAATTTTATTTATTTCCATTCAAATGTAGTTAAAATCACCACAACTCTGTGTGGTTACAGGTCGACAGAACAAAAACCACACTGCTCTAAAGCATCAAGGTTAACCAGGTTTCGCCAGGTCGAACCTGTCAACTCCGCTGCTACCGATCGTTACACGCTAAGACAGCAGGAAACATCATCATATCGGAGGAAAATATTCCAGTTCCTCCAGACACAGCAGAAGCAATACGCCAGAATAAAATACAGCTTACTGTAGCTGGGGGAAAAACATTCACTGGGTTTCTTAGACTACACTTCGAGTAAGGTAAATAAAGGGTAGCTGAGAAAACACTAATAGCTCTTCGCAGCCTTTGAATTAAAACTGTTGTAATTGGAGTCACAGAAGCTGCTCGTATATAACAGCCCGACTCGACTGGAATATTTGTTTTAGAGATGTTCAACGATGAACCTCCCGCTTGCAAAATCGGGATGAACTTTCACCACCGACTACTCCACCTCCACCTCCCGGATGCAGTCGTATGTAGCTTCACAACTTACAAGTACCGCTTCTGTTATGAAACAACAATAATAGTGATATATATACGACACAGATAACCTGTAATATAGTGTGTTACTGTGTTTTCGTTGTGGTCACAGAACAGAAACCTTGAAGATATGGCGCCCTCCCTACATGTAAAGTAGTCTTCATGTCTGGAACTTTGTGTCCTAATTTATCACAGGGGCTTATTTAATCTAAATATTTCATCTGTTTTAATTTATGTCGACTCGCTCCCAAAAATGGGGTGGGTGTTAAAAGGGGGGCACATGGGACCAGGCATACTTGTCAAAAAGAACAAAACATGATGGGAAACAGACCATAAATCGGATTCATTTAAGCCTAAAATATTCTGATAAACTGCCACAAGGGCTTCACATCGGCATTTTTGATCATGATAAAATGTAGATGCATTAGTGTTCACACACGGTCACACACCATGAATGCTAGATTTATTACCCAAAGCAATAAAATCTCCTGGGGTCCAGTAGAGAGAAATGAGGGGGGGGTTGGAATCAGAGAATAAAGTCAGCGTTAAAAGAAGAGAAAAGAGGGAGAAGGGCCCGGAGGAGCTGAAGAGCAGCTGTTGAGAGCTGCTCCTCGGAGAACTTCTGCACATGCAACAGGCTCCCCCCATTGGCTAGCATTACAGCACAGCAGCTGCCTGGAGGACAACACACACACACACGGGCGCGCGCACACACACAAACCTATGTTTTTGGCGATGATTTACACACATCACTCCTATCCCGAATGCGTGCTCGCGTCAGTTTGTGTTAAACCAGTGCTCTTGAAATGGCCGGGGGCGTGTTGAGTTGTGCGGCGTAATGAAATGGTAGCACATTCTTCGCACTTGACCTTGTTGCCCAAGTCTCTCTGTGGAAAGCACACCTTACACACACCTGCCCGAGGCCACACACACACACAACACACGCACAGAGCCGAGAAAAACAGCAGTTGCATTTACATCTTCCAGCGGTACGCAGGCCTTCATCTTCCTCTCCTCTGTGTCTTCATTTAATTTCCATCACACATGCATATACATGGGCACGCACACTGTGAAATGTGTTTCTTTTTTTCCCTTGTGTGTTGTAACAGTAATAGCGGTGACAGTGAGAGCGACTTAGGGCATCCCAGGAGTACACCTGATAATTACTATCATATGCTCCACTGACTTACTAATGGAGCTTTGCCATTATATCCCATCATGTCCTCCTTTTTTTTTTTTTGTTCATTCACATATTAACCCTCCTGTCTTCCCTAGAGTTGGGAAAAACAGGATCGTATGTGTGTATCACTCAAACATGGGCAATGCCCTGTTCTGCCCCCCCCCCCCCTCATTTCCATCTTAAAACTCCCCTTTCGACTTCAACTTCTAGTTTATGCTTCCCATTCACTCTTGTGACCTTCCCTACTTTCTTCTTTCCTTAATGGAAAAAAACACTACCAGCTATCTGGTGATGAGAGAGCCCTGCTTATTACAGAGCCGGAGGGGTCTTATCAAGCCGCGCTGTGCAGTAATAGAAAACACGACACCAGCGTTTAGTCGCTGACAGCTGCTGTGCCAGTGTGTCTACCTGTGTCAAGGCCCCCCCCCCGTCCTGCATCGCCTCTTTGTGTGTGTGTGCGTGGAAGTGAGGAGCCATGGTATTTCTCTCAGCGGCACCCTTATCGGCTTATCGGACCTGTCCACTTTATTTGATGTTGGATAAGAGGACATAGGCTCTGCATAACCTCTCGCACACACAGGAGGGGAAAAAGTGTGTGCGTGAGAGAGAGAGAGAGAGAGAGAGAGAGAGAGAGAGAGATTATGTGTTTTCTGTGTGAGATGTTTCACAGATGCTCAGCTACTATAAGTATGCACGTTAGGGTAAATTATTTTCTCTCATAACCTGCAGATGCTCCTCCCTCTTCCTTGCACTGCCTGGCAGTGCCTGTCTCTTGTCCACACACACACACACACTATACATATATATAAATGTACAGTATATTTCCTTCCTACGCTCATTTGCTACCACTTTGACCTCTGTACAGCAATACAAAGCTGCTTTAAATTACTTTCAGAGAATCGTAAGGACACGTTGTACCGTATGAAAAGTTGTGTTAGGGCGTGCTTCTTTCCTGAGCCACATGCTGTAGGGTAGCTGGCAGCATGGGTGGGGTAAGAGGGGCTAACATTCCTTACTAATTGCATGAGTTCGGCATCCCTCTCTTCCCTCAATATTGTGTGTGTGTGTGTGTGTGTTTTATGTGTGTGTTTCTGCTATGTGCTGCAGAATAGCTCGGAAAAATTGCCACCAAGACATGCGTTTGTGGAGTCGACCTTTGCCACGCAGGGTCAAAGCCGGGGTTAGGTGTTACATTTCAAAGGTTAGCTGTTATGCTACAGTAGGAATGAGGTCAAGGGTCATATCAAGGGACATTTGTCCAACTGCGATCCTGCTTGAAGGTGCTCTCTGTCTCTTGAAATGTAATATATATTTTAATAAGGCAATGCCTTTATAAACCAGCGTTGGTTTTGCTACATCTGCTCAATTGGTGAAAGATGAAGTGCAATATTGATTGAATCTATACCCAGCTCATAAAGGATTTTACATTGGTTGTTTTGGTCCTCGGGGTAGTTTTTCTAGTCTGGTCTTTTCTAGTCGAAATCCTTTGCTGCACAGGAAATGATGCGTTAACCCCTGTGACAGAGGTTAGTTTAAAATACATAGAAGAAGAAGTTGTTTGTTTGCGAAGACGGCTATCGTGGCTGTACAGACAAAACAAATCCATAGAAAAAGTCTTCCTACCCAGTAAACATGCTACTCGATGTTTAACAGACACAATATTAGCATGCAGTTTAACTTCATGGGATTGTATTAGATGATAGAAGATCTTTAGATTAGTTTAAAAGCTGACTCTTACTGGTAAGTCCGATGATCTCATGATCTATCAGAATAGTTTAGTTAGTTAGCATTCCTACAATAAGAGGACCAGATATCTTTGTAGAGGAGATAACCTAACTCAAACACGATTACAGACTTCCCCAGCTTGAATAAGTGAAGCTCTGCTCTACAGTTCCTCTTAAACTTCCATGATTGCATACTATTCAAAGTTATTTACCTCCCAACCCCCAACTCCACTCCCTACTACTTGCACTGACAAGTCGTGTGTGCTTCAAATTTAATTACAAGGGCTGAAAACTCAATTCTGACATTAAACCCCCCCCAAAGTGTGTTTTTCTTAAGAGTGGATATCATTGATTCTTTTTGTTTTTGGAGGATCAGGGCCTTGGTGCATCTTGAGAGAATCTTGCCATATGATTTATTATTGATGTTTCTCAGGCGTGACGCAGGAAAACTCAGCTACGGCAGGAGGAGACCACTGAGATGAAACAAACTATGATCAGCCAGCTGTTCAGCCAACATACCTTTTGTTAACTCTCCGAAAAGTAACTCTCTCTGTGGCATTTTCAGTGTTCTGTGGAAGACATTTTCCTGCAGGCGGGGAGTTTCCAGCTTTGCGCTGATATATGAGTCGACTTCTCTCCCCCTGTGTGACAGACCTATCAATGAGTCGCGGCTTAGCTCAGGGGGGTTTGTCAGGCTTACCTGGTGTTAGCGATGGGACATCTCTCTCTCTCTCTCTCTCTCTCTGCTTGGGGCTGGTGTGTGTATGTGTGTTTTGCAGCAGAGTGGAGAAAGCATGCAGCGTGCGTTCGATATTCGATTCACTGCAGCGAGCAGCATGTAAACAGCATTACACACTGTGTATCTACTTGTATACTATCGTCGGGTGTTAATTTTACTGTCTCCCTGATGTAAAGTGTGCCCCCAGGTGAAGCTTTCTTACTGCATTCCTCACAGGCAAACACATACATTTACTCGAACACTTGGAGACATGCTTACACGCAGGAAACAACATGTTCTGGTATGTAGCAAGAGCGTTCACCAATCCATAGGGATTACAGGCCTTCCAGAGAAAGAAAGATATACTGGAAAAATTACAGAGTAAGAGGGAGGGATGAAGTACTGTGTATCCATGGAAACGGAGCCCGTCCATGGTGTTTTTAGGGAAGTGTATGATGATTGCAAGGGAAGGCAAATGGATTCCCTGTGGGGTTTACCTCTTTGTAGCTGTGGCCCCTTTTTGAGAAAACCATTACTGAAATGCACATGTGTGTGTCTTTGTGTGCGTATGTGCGAGGAGGCGAGGGGGGGGTTGATTTGGAGTATGTGTGTTCTGTCTATCCCCTTTCTGTGAAGGTTTTTTTTTTTTGTGGCACAAAAGCACCTTCTCTTCCAAGCCTTCATTCCCACTCTCCACCCGATTCTGAAACTCAAGGTGTTAACTGACAAAAGTACCTGAAGGTATAAAAGATTTTCTTTTTTTCCACAACACCGGTGGTGCAACAGTGCAACCTGATCCCATTCTGACCCTCCGAAAACACTGAATGTGCCTTAAAGACAGTTTATTGTATGCTTACCGCCTAAAACGGCAAAGAAACTTGAAATCTGGAACACCTTCCGGCTAAATTCTGTATAGGCTAAAAGATTTGTTAGTTACTTTCCAGCTTGGAAGAATCAGGTGTTCCCTGCAGAATACATGTATTTCAGGAAGACTGTCTGCTGTTGTTGCTTTTCTGGGAGAAATCAATACAAATATTAATGATAACTCTCCCCGACTATCAGCCAGAACTTAAGGAGACATCCTAGAGTATGTTTGAGATTGTTTTTTTTCTTTTGATTGTTTGTCATTGCCATGGGCTTGTTGTTATTCAGGCGTAACTCTGTAAACGTGCAGGCATTCAATAAAAATATGTTATTTTAATCACATATTCACATACAGTATGTAGGAAAACATCCAGTCTGCGGATGCAATAAATATTAGAGAAGGGAAGGGTTGTCGTGGCCCTCTGGTCATTTTTGCATGGATGTATTGAAAGAGAAGCTAGTGTGTAGCATAGAATGTCCCCATTCACTGCAATAGACTTTGTAACTGCGTTTACTAAACAGCTTGTGTCCACCAAGGTGCACATTCTCATTTAAATGCACAGCAATTTCCGACATGAATACATAATGCCTCCCCCACCTCTCTCTCTCTCTCTTACTGACACTCACACACACACACACAGGCAGGGATAGAGTGTGTGTGTGTGTGTGTGTGTAAGGTTTGGATTGTGCAGTGGGTGTGAGCGAACTCGCTGATCCACTGTAGCGCTAACTATGATGGAGGGAGTGGGAGAAAAGCAGTGTTGAACTAAGTGAGGGACGGTGGCGGTGTGTTTGTGTGTGTGTGTTCATTATCTCATCAGCTCTCGCATTATCACTATCCACACACACACACACACACACACACAATCGCACACACTCATGCACACACGTGTGCTAGCAAAACATGATTTTAATCACTTACTCACTCACTTGCTGCCTCTCAGAGCCGCATCCCACACCTACATGCACGCACCGCATCCCACACCTACATGCACAAACGCAAGCGCTCGTCGTGCTCTTGTAGCTATTAGGCTTGTATCATTAAAGCTCTTCAGGCTAATTATCTACCCTGATGAGCCACAGGTCTCAATGGGACGACGGGGAGAGATCAGACATGATTGACTTGGCTTGTGCTACCCTCAATGAGCCATTAGCCTAGTGAAACAGAAACACCCACATACAGTATATACTTCCACAAAAAAAATCCACAGGCGTGTGCAAGTCAACTTCCCGTATTCATTTACATCTTTGTGAAAAGACCTGTCAGGAAAAATTCCATCGTGGAGGGAACAAGTGTGAGCGTGTGCACGCGGCTGTGCACTTTGCCTCTGTTTGTGAATGTGCATTTGAGTGTGAGTTCGTCACTTTTCCTCTCTCATGAGCCAGGTGCCACAGGGGAATGCTGGGAATGTAAGCCGGTGATGAGTGATGGCGACAGTTTGCCAGAGAAACAGAGGGAGATGGAGGAAGGAAGGGAGATGCCTCGCTTTTACAGATATAGTACCAACCACTGATAAGCACTGTCACACCCCGGGAAAAAAAAATTTCCCCCCATGGCTCATCGTTCATTTTAATTCCCTCATTAATCAGTTTATGCTATGATGTTTTGACAATTTGGGATGATATTTGTTTTCAATATGGGCCATGCATGCGTGCCTGAGTTATGAAAGCCAGAAGAGAGGGGAGGAGGAAGAGAGGACATTTAGAAAGTGGGAAATTATTTACAGTATGTATACAGTCAGGAGGGAGAGGAGCGATGGTTAACCATTAATAAAGGGAAGAGGTAAGGTAAGCTAACTGAGCTGAGAGAGAGGATTCCACAGTGAATCCACAATCAAAGGTGTTTTTTTTTTGTCTGAAGGAAGATTCAACCGAAATGGAAAGAAAAAGAGAAGCTCAGTGGGAGTCAGACTTGTGTCTAGAATTTATTCCAGGGCATAAACATCCCTCTAACCACCAAGGTCATCTTATCTTTACAACTTCTGATAGTGTTGGTCCATTAAATTCTGAGTGGGAGCCCAGGAAGGTGCTTCTGACCTCTACAGTTCAAGAAACAAGGCGTCATTTTGAATCCGTCGGTATTCTTAAGCAAAACACAAAACTGTGCTGCTTGACAAGACAGGCATGGCGTAAGATTTTCTTTTTGTTCCCAGAACCCCTAAAGGGAACGAGACCTCGTTTGGGCTATTACACAGAAAAATGTTGAGTCTGGATGTAGTGGATGACAATTTCCTCCTGAAGTCAGTTAATCAGCCCTTGGAACTGAGATATTTTTAAAATTAGTCATAGTTTTCTGTCAGCGGTGTGGCTCTAGGGATGGAAATGTAGCATTGTCTGTCACACAGTTGGCTTTGTACAGCCTGAAATATCTCAACAACCATTGGATGGATGGCCATGAATACAGACATTCACAGATCTTTGGTAATCCCCTGACTTTTCCTCTAGTGCCGCCGTGAAGTTGAAGGTTGCTGCAAAACCTGGTGCAGTTGAACAATCATGTTGCTCGGAGGATGATCGCATAACATTCATAATCCTTGAACTTTCCTTCTAGCACAATCATCCAGTTAAAATTTTAATTAATTTTGTGCTAATTAGCTAATTCTAGCATGCTAACCTGCTGAACTAAGATGATGAACAAGGGCATTGCCTTTGTGAGCCAGTATCATGTAGGTGCATCCTTGTAGAGCCACTTGCCTGACTCATATCTTATAGTCATTTCCTTCCTACTGTACTATATATCACTGTTTAACCTTACCGAATGGCTTTGACTCACTTTATTTGCGGTGGAAATGAAAGGAATTCCAGCAAGTACTTACAGGAAAGAAATGGTCTGTGGTGTTTGCAGAAGCACATAAGATGACCCATTTCAGTTACCAGAGAGTTCACTTGGAATTTATGAGGGGGGTGCTTCAGATCTCTGAAAAAGTCTTGTAAAGCGAGGAACCTACAAGCCATAACAAACTGCAGATCATTTGGGATTTGGTATAAAAAGAGACCAAGAAGGTATTTTGTATGGGGCATCCTACCTGAGGGAATAAGTAAAGCATATATTGTATCTATTACAAAAGCTAGAAATTACTCTCGGGGAAGCTATTATATTGGTGTCAGAGCAGATCCCCGAAAATTACAAACAATGGCTATCAAAAAACAAACAGCAGCTCCTAAAACTCATACCAATTAATATCACACTGTTTTCTGAAGTGACATCCCAGTTTCCAAAGTCAGCCCCTCAGCTTGCCTTCTGTCCCCCACTGAGGTGGGAGAAGAGGGGGAGAGTGGGTGATGAGCGGGAGAGAAATGCTGAGAACAGATGGCGGAGTGGCCCCTATGTTCAGCTGCCTGGGTGATTATGGACACAGCTGTCAGTCACTTCTCATGTAAGTGTGTGTGTGTGTGTGTGTGTGTATTTGATTTTGTATATTTATGAAGTGTCTGTACTTTGTGTGTGTGTGTGTGTGTGTGTGTGTGTGTGTGTGTGTTCGTGCCTCCCCCGTGTGCTCTCCAGTTCCTTTGTACTCAGTGTGTCTCGGTAGTGTTACATTAGATCCCTGCATTTATTGCTATAACATATCTTTGTGAACATACTGGTGCAACGCTCACATCTCAGATCAGAGATCACACAAAACCTTGCAAAGAATGTAAGATTCACGTCACCTGTTCTCACTGTCAAGGCTGTCTGTCTGTCTGCCTGTCTCTCTCTCCTTCTCTCTCTCTCTCTCTCCTTCTCTCTCTCTCTCTTTCTCTCTCTCTCTCTCTCTCTCTCTCTCTCTCTCTCTCTCTCGCACGTTATGTTCCTTTTATTATTGGGCTTTACCCCCATCTAGTGGAGCTTCACAGAAATGCTGCTGTGATCTTTGCCGTCTTGAGTGTTTGCATGAGGCCAGGCACACCTCATAAACAGTCATTTCATTCCAGTGTTAGAAACTTGATGGTTTCATTCCAGAATGACATTTCCATTCTTTGTGAAATGGCATTTACCCTTGTAAAACAAGTTAGCTTACTGTTACTGACACTAACCCTAAACCTAACCTTTGACCAAGTTACAACACTAAAGCCAAAAGCCTTGTTGGTCATGGACCAGTTATTTTGGAGAGGTGGGCTATTTTGTTTCCATGACATAAAATAAATGAAGTACACGTGTAGGAGCTTAAAAGTTACCACTGGATAATGTCTCATTTGCATACAGTTTCAGCAAACTTGCAATAATTGTCAAAGTACGTAATCAACCGGGGGAGTTACATGACATGTTAAAGTTACCATGCCTGCATTATTTGATCTTTTTTGGCCACTTAAGGCAAGACAAGCTGCAAACACAATATTGATGCTAGTATTATGAGCATATTGCATATATTAGACCGACTAACAGATTATACCATATGCACACATGCAGTAAATGGAGTAATATTACGATTAAATCGTGCTCATGTTTCATGTTTCCACCTGATGAATGAAATGAGACTCTTCTTTTTTTTTTTGCAAGATGTAGTAATTTTAATGTTCAACGTGTAAAAACAAAACAAACAGTCTCTGTCTATGTATAATTCATCATCGCTGTCTCCTGTATGCACAGCAGCATGTGTGAAATTATGATTTACTGAGGGGAAAAAAAAAATCTGAGCTAATTAGTGGCTATTAGCCAGCTGTGGAAACTGCTTTTTCCTCATTTGCCTGAGCAAATGAGGAAAAAGGAGCAAACAGCGAGTAAAGAGTCTACTAAAATTCATGAATAAAACACAATTTCACAGAACATATGACATTTTATTTGCTGTCGTTTATATCTGCAGCTGTGGTTGTCTGAAAGGGCTGGTAGCTGTCCATCACACCGTTGATCCAGCTATTGTAGTTGCACATCTTGGTGTAGACGGTGGTATTAGCCTCATCCCTGCAGCCATCGAACCACCGCACACCCTGCAGCTGGCCATCGCACACCATCACACTGCCGCTGTCATACTGCAGAGAGAGGAAAGGACGAGGAAAGGGAGACGGTTGACAGGTCAGATTAAGAGCTTAAACAAATGTAGAAGTGAGCTATGCAGCAGTCTGATCCACTGTTCCTTTGTGTTGTGTGATGCTCACCATGCAGCTATCTGCGTTTGCTTGCCCAGCGCAGACCATGCCCGGACTCCAATGTATGCCACAAGGTAATGAGCTCTCACAAGTCTGGTCATCCACGACAGGCACAGTTATACATTGCAGCTGTTGAGATGGACCATCTGTTTCCGAGAAGAAGGATGTGTTATAACAAAGATCCATTTAAATGATCTCATCTGAATGTGTAACATAAGTACAATTTAGTCATTGTGATATATTCTGTACCACCTATCAATGTGTCACTCATTCTTTGAGTGACAAAAGCTTCCTTCTGTCGCCTCGGCAGGTCTATGGATTACTTCCCATTTCTTTGCATCACCACTTTATGCACCAGCGCGTAAAGTCTAAACCTTGAGCGAGTACTATTTCCAAGGTCTACCTCTTTTTAATTAGTGTTGATCACTGACCGGGCATTTTGACAGCCAATTATAAACTCCTCTGATTAAAGAAAGCCATTTTTAGCCGTTATTAAAACAGAGCGTTCATGCCTTGTTAGAGCTGCAATGACCAGAATATTGATGAGCTTTTTAGCAGGTTCATACCCACCTGCTGATTAGAACCCAACATTCCCCTGAGTCACGGTGGAACTGTAAGAATAATTGTTGCGCAGTTTGTGTTTCTTTCTTTTTTATTAAGCCTAAGTGTCCGATAAATGTTTCCTGCCGTAGAGTGAGTTGTGGCACTCATTCCCTCTTGTCACTGCACGTGTCTTCAAGAGGCCAATAACACTGCATTAACTTATTTCACTTGAACGAGAAGGGCTTTTCTAGATTAAAGGTCCACTGTGTTGCGTGGTACTTGAAAAGAAAGGGTTCTTGTTTGTTCTGAAAACAGTTTGTGGTTTGAGTCAGCATTGAAGCATTCAATGTAAAGCACGGAAAGTTTCAGTTAGATCAACTATCCATGGGAAAGCTGTAAGAAATCTCATAGGACTTGGACTGGACTGGATTATAGGACACTGGCTTTGCTGCAATTATACTAAATTCTGGCGTGGTGGCGAGTTAATGAAGTGTAAAAGCCACAGCATCACCTTTAAATCCACTTACATTCATCTGGGATGGTAGATCCCCAGCCGCTGACATAGCAGGTCTCACCAAGCCGTGGGCAGCGGCTCGGCAGAGGGATGGGCTGAACGTACTTGGTGAAGCGAGCAGGTTCGGCCAAACGGACCATCTTGAGGTTGTGGAGGCTTGAGCGGTAGGGACTGTGCTGGACTATGGCAGCAACTTGAATGTGCTGCTCTGTGCCCTCCTCCACAGTAACGTCATGTTCCCCAAGAGTTGCAATGGTGCTGGTGGATCTACAAGGACAGAGGAGACAGACTCATTTCATTAAGCTCAGGCTCATGCCCTATGACCGAAGGAAAGTAAGCCTGAATCAGATGTGAACAGCAGGTTAATAAATGCGGTGTAAATGAAGGAGGAACACAAATGGAATTTGGCCATGTAAAAACAACAAATACAAAGTTGATTGACCTGTCGGATTGTAATGATACATCCTCTTGACATTTTGACATTTCACTGCTACGAAATGGTAAAAAATGAACAAAAACAAAAAAATGTGTGACCTATTCATTAATCACTTTTATGAGGAAAACAAAAAATGCAAAACCGTCTGCTTTTTAATTTTGGCAGGAAAATTGCGTGACACTGGAGGAGCTGAAGACTGAAGGCCATGCTGAAAAAAAGCTGCAGCAAATTGAATTTAAGTTAAAAAAAACAAAACAAAAACATTTCTATTGAATATTATGTAGTTTAGTAGAATATATCAAGCACCTCAGTCGAGGCCAAATGTAATTTTACTGCTGACATTTTTAGGAAATTGGAAGTGCATTAAATTATAGTGCAGCCATTAGAATAAAATTACTGCTTAACCAAAACAAACGCAACTCTTTACATTCAATGTTTTGTTTTTGAATGACTCTGACAAGCACTCAGAGCATGCAGACCTCTGCCAAGTCCAAATGTACAGTCTTCTGTGGTACGCCCTGTGACTTGGATCTGCTCCAAAATTTAATGGGTTCTTTGTTGGCCCATACTACACCCCACCACTAAGTTTCATGAACATGTGGGCCAGTAGTTTTTCTATGATCCCGCTGACCGATAAACAAACAGAACAAACATAACCTCCTTGGCGGAGGAAAAAAAAGTCTGAACACAAAGGCACAAGGCACAAAGTAAGTTTTCATTTGGCACAGTCAAAATAACACTTACATTCTGTAACAATCATAGTTGGTGGAGGTTACTATCCACCATTCGTCAATGAGAGCTCCACTGCAGGACCCTCGTCCATCAACCTGCAGCCTGGCCTGCCAGGGTCTAGAGTGAGGCTGGCAGACCTTGTTATCCTCCAAGGGAGCCGCTCCTTTAACAGACAAACAAGACCACAAGAAATTAAATATCTGTCCTAATATTCATTTATTTTTATATACACAACATGATGAACATCTACCTGCAAGCCCCAAAGCAACCGCCAGAAGGAGAAGACTCATGCTGTATGCCTGTTGTTTTTGTTGTGTTCCTCTGTAGTTCTGATAGTGTGTGTTTAGTCTGGCTTATTTATACCTGCACACATTTAACTGTTTTATTACTGTCCAGCATCATTTCCAATTCAGGAGTGACCTTTGTAATAACCTTATCAGAGACATTATCCATATTTCACAATTCGTTCCGTCAGAGTTACACACCTTGTTTACCGTCACCTTCCGCTCCTTTCCTGAGAACAATACAAATCCTCATTCACTGTATTTGAAAGATATCGCTCAGACATAATAGATCCAGTTGCAGTTTTTGTGTTTTGGCAATGTCTTTTTCATAGATGGAAGCACAGATTCTTTTGGCTTGGTGGGCTATATTAAAAGCATTTCTTATGGTTAGCGTGTGCTAAGTACCCTCTAAAACGAACAATGGGGTCAGAGATAAACGGACAGCAATTTTGCAACTCTACGAGAAGTAATAATGTAGGAGATAAGAGTGGAGATACTATGCCCACTGCTGTTTATAAAGTTAATATTTTACCATCATGAAATTTTGAAAGGCTTGTCTCAAAATAACACAGATCGCTCACCTTGTTTGGGGAAACCAGAATATTTGCTAATAATATTCTCTCTTCCCAAAAAGAAGATTAAACCAATTTTTTTTTTTTTCAAAAAAAACCCATCACCACGCTGGTTAACGTTTCAAGAGCTCAAAGAGACAAAGCTGTTAATTACAGCAATACAGCTGTGTTTCACACGACCATCCATAATTATCATAAAAAACTAAGACTAAAAGAGAAAGACAATATTAACATATTGTCTACTCTAGGGATAATTAATTGTATTTCATCCACAACTGGGGTGCTGTATGTTGACCAGGCTACTCCAATACAGCTGACACATATTCAGGTATGCCTTTCATAATGAAAGCAAACTGTATAATAAACTGAAACTGTTAAACTGTTATGCATATCAGTGACACTTGTTGAAGTTTAACAGGATCATTTTATTAGCGGCAGACCATATGATTGCACAATGCTGAAAGTACTCAAGAACACAATTGAATTAATTACGCTTGAGTGAGTGATAGCGATTGCAATATGCAGAGACCAGAACAGATGCTGAACAGATGCTGATCAAGTGTAACTCCTGATAATCTGATCTGATTAACTCGATCAAGCTCGAAGTCTCGTTCAGAAAGATAATCTCCATTTAATATTGATTTCAATGGTTTTTATTGACCCGGTCTTACACAGCTTCTAATTCAGCTCCTCACACATTGGTGAGAATATTTCTAAAATCAGAAAAGCAGCCATACCGTTTGTTTTACCTCCTGCCAGATAGATAACTTATTATCACAGAGAGTCAGGGGTGTACAATCATAACATTTAAGTCTGGCAACCAACAAATTATGACTGATGACAGCAACAGCAGCGCTGAATTCCAGAAATATAGCTCCTATTAATTTACTATTGTCAAGTTCTTTGTACCCATTATCCATCATATTAACCGGGACAGTCCTGTGGAATAACCCAATCTGTAAGCATGTTGACACTGAACGAACAATTCATTATTCACAAAGTGCTGTCCAATCTGTCTGAAGCTGATTTTTTGTATGATTGTTCTTTAAGACAGGGAGCAAACTCATAGATCTGCTGTTCTTTGCAGCTGGCAGTATGCCACTTAAGAAACATCTGTTTAATACACATAGCAGGACTCTGCTATTCAGATTATGGATTGGGGGAAATAACCTTTTTATCATTTTGTTTATAATTATGAATCATCTCTTATATTGTACAAGAAAGCATGACAAAGATGGATTATTTTAAGTCAAATTCAACAGTAATTCTCCAATTTAAGCAATATAATATTAATTAAAGAAGGTCTAGATGCGCCATTGGATGTACACTCCTACTTTAGAGTAACATCCTCTTTAGGTGTGGAAATCTGATGGATGCGCAGCTCTGAATAAAGATGCATCCAAATCAAGGCTGAGATTGCAATCCAACTCCGTCAAACCACATTTGTAAATAAAGCCGGGGACACAGTGTGACACTTCTTTCACTCTGTGAAGTAAAGAATCTGCGTAGAGATTAAATCATATAAGAGCGAAGCCAAGCCTGGTGACAGTTGAGCCAAAAGATTTGAGACAAATACTGATACCGAATACAGAATGCAGTTCTTCTACATGAAATCTGGACAGATGTGGATACACGTACCAACAGGGCTGTGGACACCAGGACCCGCAGGTGGCGCTACACATTTTACTACGTAAAAGTAGTGGCAGTGATGGTGTTTGTTCTTCCACCACACATTTGTATTCTGTCCATCTGTCTGTATGGCACAACCAAACAAGATCTCCTTTGTTTGTGTCAGCTGTAGCTTCAGAAGGAGCCACACGTTGTAGATTTATGCATTAATTAAAAATCATTTTTTGCGTCGCTGGCTGTCCACAAATCCACAAAACAAACACAACTTTGCTGTTTATTCCTCTCTGTTGGTGTCTTTGCGCTCACATTTTTACACGTTGTATCCTTTAATCTATTATTAATTACAACACGAGTCCTTGTTCGGGTGCAGCCTCAGCTGATAGAGTCTGTTGCCTCATCACCGATTCATACAGACATAAACACGTGATTCTTTGTGTCAGTGAGATCAAAGAAAACGCAGGTCTCACACAAAGAGACAGGAGAAATATGCAGAACTCACTACATCAGACTGTGAACTAAATTCTCATTTATCAACCACAGACATTTTGTTTGTAGAAATATTTTATTTCAAGACATGATACAAATATTTTAACTTACTCAGAGGTGGAATAACCATTAGTCAATTAAGAGGAAACATAAACACCAGTAGGTGGCGATAGATCGTTACTCTTTGCATTTTCTTGTTGCTTTCTAATTCTGGAACCCATGGAGGATATTGTTGGCACACGATGAGGTGCTGTGTGTCCTCTGCTTCTGTCCTCCAAGATGTTCTGTCCAGTTCCTCTGTGCAAGATGTTCCCATTGGATGGTTAACATCATTTATCACCAGTTCTGTGGCCAAAGAAAGTGCCACAAAGAGCTCAGAGGGCCAGTGTTTTTTTTTTTTGAAGATGAGGTTTGGGGTTTGGAGGCTTGGATGAGGTGAAATTTACAGATGACATTGTGTGGAACTTCAGAAAAGGTAGCTGAGGTCATTGGAAATCAGTTTATTACTGGGAATAAAACATGTGATAAAGCTGGTCGTGAAAGATGCCGGTATAGGTGGACACAACTGTGGCAGTATCGTCATAAAGATTCCTGTAGGCGACACAGAAAGAGAAAAGTTCAAATAAGATACTTTTTTTTTTTTCATCAACAAATCTGCATTCGAAATCTCTTACTTTGCCTTCTCCTCCAGCTTCATGCCCTTGATGCTTTCTAGGTATCCGCTGGCAGCATTGACAGCGCTGTCATAGTAGGACTTGACGGTATTTGTGACCTTGGCCACGGTCCCCTCAGCCTCGTCAGTCTGCCTCGCCACACGGAAGCTTTCAGCGCCTATACAGAGCAGGTCAGAAGGGTCAAATGGTTTCAAAACGTTTTCACAGTGAAGCAACACATTTTTCCATCACTGGTTTATCCTATGAATGTAATTTCACGAAGAAGGCACTTACTGAGAGCGAGTAATGCAACCAGCACAGTAATCACCAGCAGCTTATTCATTTTGTCACTCGTGTCTGCGAGGAGAGAGAATTACGAGACATTTAAAACTTACCTCACTTCATCCACTAGGGTGAGACATTGTCACACATTTGTCCACTTGTGTGTAGCTGATAGATTTATGTCTATATCAAATGTAAGAGCCTGTTTTGTCACTCTCTTAGTATGAAATCAAGTTTCCCTGTCTCTAAATCTCATTTTTCTTCACGTTCCATGCATTTCTTACATTCTACCCCAGTCAAGAGTTGAAATAGAAACGTCAGTACTCACTATATTCCTGCTCAGAAATCACTGTGATGAAGAAAACAGAGTACCAGGCGCCACTGACCAAACCTGTTTATATAGGAGCGATGTGTTGACATGTCGTTCCTAGAGCCAAAGTGCACTCTGTGGTAGATAAACCTATGCTGTTTCCCCGTGTGAGTGTGTTTGTCGGAGTGTGTGTGACATGATAAAGCAGACATTATAGCTATCTCGTGTAAACAGTAGGAGGTGAATGAAAAGCATCAAAAGAGGCTTTAAACGCAATCAAAAGCCACCGAGGAATTTGATTTCACAAGCGCACACGCAGGGGCTGAAAGGGGGGCTCCAG
Source organism: Nibea albiflora (assembly GCA_014281875.1). Taxonomy (NCBI): domain Eukaryota; kingdom Metazoa; phylum Chordata; class Actinopteri; family Sciaenidae; genus Nibea; species Nibea albiflora. Next base: position 18,677,906 of record CM024804.1, on the reverse strand, counting down.
TTGATACATTTACCACGAACTGTGTGCGTATGCGTGACTCTAACTCAAAATATACCACAGTCAATTATTCCGCATTGATTAGGTTAGTGGTTCATTAATACAGCACTCTCTTACAACTTGCCCTGTTGCCCACAACCTCCATGAGGAGGTACCTGCAACTTGCATAATTGTGGTGAGTCATCCTAAGTCCTGTGAAGATGGCCAGAAGTCTAGAGTGTGTTGAACACGTCACCCGGTTCAGGTTATGAAATATTTTGGACAGCTAGTTTAGATTTATTAGGCCACAGCTAAAAGACACCTTTAACTTCTTTTCTATGGAAGTTAATTTGACTAATTTTGTGAAAGAAAATAAAAAAATAAAAATAATAATAAAAACAAAGAAAGAAAAAAAAATACAGTTTCTACTCATCAGTGAGTTCTTAATCAGAAATGGAGAAACGTCTGTGGACTTACTGGCACAGAAACATAAAATATATTTTCTCTCTCTCGCTCTCATTCATGTGATTTGATTTCAAATGTAACTGAGAGTACAAAGTGCAGACCGTCTCTGGTTGCTAGTTGCTAGTTGCTAGTGCACTCGCTCACTCACTATACGTTGGTGGTAAATATTGTGGCTCTGGTTAATAAGTGCAAAAACTTGTTTGTTTGCTTTGGCAGATCATATCAAAAAACCAACACGGGTGATTGTTTGTCACAGTTTTGTGAAAAACAATCACCCGTGTATGTTTTTTTTAGCTAAAGTGAAATAACCTACAAGCCTGTGGAAGCTTTAGATTTCTTTCCATGAGTCGTTTTATCTTTTAATTAGCAATCTTGTAGTCTTGCACAAGAAGTTAATTAACTTCCCAGCTACCTGTGTTACTCAATCTTTTGACCTCCCGTGTTTTAGAAGTCCTTTTCTCTGTAATGGCTACATGTTGACTGTACCCTAAATCAACATCCCAGCCAATCATGTGATCCGGCCTCACATGTCATGTTGCTTGCGACCCCGGAGCTCGGGTCAGTTTGAGGACAGCCGTGGGCAGCAGAATGTTTCACACTGTCTGAGAGTTTGTGGTTTTGATTAAATCAGTAGGGGGGATTTGCATATTGAATCAAAATGTGAAAAATAAGCCACAAATGAAGGACTAGCACATCCTGCTTGCACAACATGCCACCGTTCAAAATGACCTCACGCTAAATAAGATAAATGCTTTAAAAGCTCTCTCATTTAAAATAAATAATACGTTTGAGGGATGATTCAAGTGGTTTTGTACTTTGATCAATGAGACACATAAATATAGATATTTTTTTATTATAGGAATATGGCAGATACAAGAGCATCTGTGTTTACCACTGTAAATCAATTCAATTACAGTTTTATCAAAGTGCCAGTTCCAAACATTATGATTGAATGATCTTTGTGTATTTCGTTTCATTTTGTTTAACTTGTTTAACTATAACTATAACTACAGCAGAGTCAGGAACGACTCTTGTTCTGCTCATAGAATAAGAAGATGGGATAAGTTATGCCATCAAATCAAGCTTTATTAACCGTGCAAGTAAAACCTTCGATCTCTGAATGAAGAAGTAGACCTCATATAGTTTCCAGTTCATTTTAATGAACACATTGTAACACATATACATACACAATCATACTTTGGTTAGTGTATCAAACACAAAATACTGTACATGCAAAATTTGCATAGGTGTTGTTGTTGTTGTTGTTGACATGTTTGCCCTGCTTTTTAACTTGGTGTGATTTGGCAAGGATATTAATTTGAAAAGAGGCAAAGGATTGTATTTGCATTGTGCATTGCTCTTCTCAGTCTAAACTGGTGTAGTTTCTATGAGCTAACTTCTATTACTGGCTGCTGACAGGTGGTGTGTTCCAGTTGGTCTTCTTTACTCAGCGGGCAAGAATTTGTCCAGGTAGACCTTGATGTTGTCGATGGCATCGCTCAGGGCATCACCAACGTGTGGGCGAAGGTAGTGTCCGTACAGACCCAGCAGTGCTGTGCGGGTCTTGTCCACCAGGGGACTTGCCTCCTCACCCAGGCCCCTGCATAAAGACAGACACATTATTCAAGCACATTTCCATGGCAAAGGGATTCATCGTCTGTCTTGTGTTCCTTCAACAGAAACTGTTAAACATAAATAATATTTTAAAATGCGCGATGAATACGTCTTTACTCACATGGCAACCTTGGCGATGGCTTGGAATTCAGGCTTGGTCTGCAGACTCTCAATGTAGTCTCTGACAACCTGCATATCATCATTGCTGCTCATATTGTCCACATAAGGAGCAGCCGCGGCCTGCAGCTTGCCGTAAGCAGTTAGCAGCCTCTTGTAGAAGACACCTTTCATTTGATCATACTTTGCAACAAGATCCGGTGATGGTGAAGGAACGTCACACAGGCTCATAGAGACTGCAATAAAATCAGAATGGTGAGTTATGAGTGTTATGTCAAAAGACGATCAGAAGATGTTCAGTTGTAAGAATTATCAAAGCATGTATTTGTATTTTATTTTTTGTTTTGTTACTTTGTCAATGAGCCTTTAAGGCCAAAGAAGAGCTTCCATATCTGTATGCATATATTTAAAATGCTGTCTGCTCCAGCAGCACAGCGTTATTTAAAAGTCAGTCATTATCTTGCAGGTCAACCACAGATAAAGCAGTGTAAAAGCCAGCCATGCAACCATGTCCATTAAATCACTGTTACACATGTGAATGACTTCAAAGCACATTCATTATTTTACCCCGTTTCCAACAAGAAATGCAGGCAGTCTTAAAAATGAGAAGCATTTGCATTTAGAGTCACTTGCTTTAAATGGCTCTCCGTCACACAGCAGTTAAACTTCAGTTGAAAAATCACACTGCAGTTGTTCATATTGCACAGGTGTGTTGCCTTACCCTGCAGAGCGAGGATCAGTGCCAGGGCAATTTTTGCATTCATCTCTGAAACGAAAGAAAAAAAAATAAAATTGAACTTTATCTATATATTCTTTCCCACATCAGACATGAGCAGGCCAATAAATAAGTTGCTGAAACTGCAGGTGCAGATGCAATGCCAAAAATCAAATGCGTAAATGCTTTAAAAAGTAAGTCTATTCGAAAGTAGCTTCAGAGGAGAAGCTGCTGCATGAAGAAGCGTGATTACCTGCTGCTGAGTTGGATGTACAGATCCAAGAAGTGACAGTCTTCTCTGAGGGTGAGTTGTCTGTAACTCGGAGCTCACATCTGGCCAGGATGATATAGTGGGGGACTGCAAACAGACGTCATCTGACACACACACACACACCTAGACACACACACACACAGACACACACACACACACACACACACGCACACGCACACACACACGCACACACACATGTTCACCAAAACAAAGTCCACTGTACATGATGTATTTGCTTTAAATAATGTATGTTGAAATATGATTGAAGTGGTTATGCAATGTTCCTCAAATATAAGTTTATCTGTATTCATATGGAGATGCCCTCGGAGCCCTCCTGATACTGCATAAGTAGCGTGCAAAATGTCACAGTGCACGTACCGTGTGTCATAACCATGACGTCTGACATGGCAAAAAAAAAGAAAGAAAAAAAACAGCTAGTGTGTTGATACCTGCTATAATAAAACATTAGTCTTAAACAGATTAACTCTTGCTAATCAGCAATTCTTTGACAACACTTTATAATGTCTTCTCAGATCAGAGTCAAACGGTCAGGAGGTCAATCAACTAGGACCTGTCTAGACACACTGTGCTGAACCCAGAGCGATGCATGATGGGATTTCTGCACTCACCTTTCACCCTGATATCTCGAAACAGACTGTATGCAGGGTGATTAACAATCTTCAGAGTGATTTAAAGGTTTTCTCACCTGCTCTACCTTCTAGATTTTTGCAAATCATGGTATAGACAAGACTTAATGACAGCAGCAGCTACAGTAATGAATGTAACTGTAGATTTAATGGAGATTAATGTAACTAGCAAAAGTGATAGCAAGAGAGTGTGTTTATACCAAGAAACTAAATATTTTGTGTGTAGATTTCATAGAAGAAACATGTTATATATTTAATGTTGGTGAATTTACCTTCTGATCAAATTATTTTATTCATTCCTGCCTTTAAATGTTCCCCTTTGTGATCTTTACCGCTCTCTTTGCAGGACGAGCTGTGACAGTACAGCAGTACAACATTTACTACAGACGAAACCAGAGCTGTTTGATGTGAATCTGGAGTTTTATTATGAACTCGTTTGATTCTTTCTTCAGACATGATCGGTTCAGCGACGAGTGGATGAATGAATCATAGATAAGTCAGGTGGTAAGAGTCAGCCTCTCTTTAGCTTTGAGATTGTTGATCAGCTAGTAGAGTTTGCTTTGAGCGGATTGTAATTGTCAATGGTTGTCTGGATCTTCTCCACCACAGATGTTTTGATACCAGAGGCCCATTCAGCATAGCTGCCAGCCACTGGTTGGATGTGGTCCTCATAGTAAGTACCAGCAAAGTCCATCACTATTCCCCCAATACTCTGGACTGTATCTTTGACTCCCCTGTGAGACGCAGGAAGATGAAGTACACACATAATTACCGAGGTACATACAACAAGATATGCACAGAAACATTTTCAGATAACTGGCATCATCATTTACAGACAAGTCCAACTTGCATGCAATAATTAATGAGCAGCCAGCAGATGATGAGGGTTAATACCTGGCTCTGTTTGCCAGCCTCTGCAATATTCCTGGAGGCTCAGGAGTAGGTGCTTCGGTAGGTTCTTGGGCCAAAAGTTGGCCACATGCTGCGGAGGAGGATGTTTGTCAGATAAGACAACACTGGAAAAACAAAAAAGCTAGGAAATAGGAAAAAAGGAGTGTAAAGTGAGAGAGGCTTTAAGGCCATACCTTGCATGAGGAGGATGAGAGTGAAGAGCGCTTTCGTGGACATCTACAATGACCAAAAAGGAAACACAACTCTCGGGAATTTATGTCAACATAATTCATTTGCACTTCCACTTATATGCCACATCTGCTGTCTGTCATACTCTGAGGACATTATGTTACAGGATACTGTTTTCGTTCAACACTGCCCCCCCCCCCTTTCAAAACTAAAATCATCATACTATAAAATCACAGATTTCAGAACAAAATTTGACCACAAGTTCATTAACATCACAACATGCATGTGCAGAGAGGAGTGACAGAGGGTATTTTACCTTTTCCCCGTGGTCAACAGAAGTTGAATGAAACATGTGTTATCATGCCTCTTTATTTGTATTAGGTGACCGCAACAGCGTGTACAGATCGTATGATCTTTTTTTTTTTGTCCACTTTATTGACAAAAATGTGAGAGGCAGCAAATAAACAGGTCTTTGACCAAAATGTTACAGTCACAAATTGAGGGTCATTTTTCTCTCTTCTTCTGCCGGTGACATTCTGACAAATACTTTTAGGGAAGGACAGAACATGAAGGCAAAGTTCTCCTGGCTTGACGTGAAATATTTTGAACTACTGTTCATTGGTCTCATCCAGCACAGACGCTGGTGTGATTTGCTTTTCTTTCACCCGTTAAATGTTGGCCGGTTAGACGCGTTAATGTTGGTTTTCAAGTTAAAACACTGCTTTTTGGATCTGCAGATCCTGAACTCTTGATTTCTTTTCAAGATCAACATTAGCTGAGTTCACTAACTGTCCCAGCGCCCTTTGGTTCAGATATCTCAACCCATTTTGCGGGGGCTGATATGTATACAGATTAGTCAAAGTCTTTGTTCTGGCAGGAGAGATAGGGGTTTTAAGGGAAGACTGCAGAAAGATAAACATTTTTAGCCAGGCAAAGCATTTCTGTGGGCAGAGTCCACCACAAAATCAATTAATTCTTGTCAGTACTTGGTCTCTGTGCTCGCTGCATGTTCTGAATGGGAACAGCTCAACACTCAATGTTGAAATTAGAGTTCATAACTACATTGCACTTAAAAGCATGATCTCACAGCTGTGAAAACAGACGGGATCAAGATTTGTCCTTGTTTTTAAATTGTGTGTTGGGCTTTAAACATCTGTACTGTCCTACAGAGTTAAAGATGGTGTGTGTGTGTACGTGTGTGTGTGTGGTGTGTGTGTGTGTGTGTGTGTGTGTGTGTGTGTGTGTGTGGTGTGTGTGTGTGTGTGTGTGTGTGTGTGTGTGTGTTACTCTGACATGACTGCAGCCTTTCATTATGTATCAAAAAAGTTATATTTATTGTACAATATATGCAGTTGATGAATGAAAATCGAAATATACACTATTAAACAGTTTAAATCCATATTTTTTATATTTTTAGATTAGAACTACAATAGGGGAGGTTAAAATATAGTGCACATATAGTGTACAGTATGTTTGCATATACTGTACTTTTTATAATATTATTTACAGAGACCCAGTTAACAAAACAAAAAAAAAACTGGTTTAAGACAAGACGAAACACATTTGATGTTAAAATCAGGTGGATTATAGTTTAGCCACATCAAGATGTAGATTTTACTCCAAATCTAACAGTAGTAATGTTTCTTAACATTGTTTCTTTTACAGTGTATCCTCCATGTAGGGAAGTTGCTAAAAAGGTACTAATAAAGAAGATGCAGTTAACATGAAGTCTTAAACAAAGTGAAGTGAAAGTGATTCGTTTAAGATTTGCAGTCTGTGACCTCTGTGCACCAGCTGCTGACCTCTGTCACTCTGTTCTCTGAACAGATCTCAGTGAACTGGGACAACTGGTGGATCATTAATCCAGCATAAACAGTGACTTTAGCCCGGGAGTTGTGAAATGCCGGATCAGCCATGTTGGCACTTGCCCTTTGGTACCAGCTATTAACACAAATAAAGTATTATCTATCAAAGCTGTTCTTTGATGGTGTGATTAGATTTACTGCTTGTTCATATGATACTGCCCCCTGTATAAATGAATTATTTGGTGAATCAACTCGCTAAGATTGTAACCAGATGGTTTAAAAAACTAATAATGGCAAATTTGTAGATTTGCTAGTGTTACAAAAGAAGAAAGCTTCGACAGAACGAACACAAAGACCTGCACTTTTCACATCCCTTCACTGTGGTCGGTTATGTTTCTACAAGACAGTAAATGTAATAATATTTAGGTCTTCTTTAAAGTACTGTTCTCAAAAAATTAAGAAAAAATTCTCATGACCGTTGAACGTGATTGTCTACACATCATGATTTGAAACTGGAAATTGTGATTTCTTGGTAAAGACCTTATTTTAAATATTTTAATATTCTAGTCTTGGATTGTTTTTCCATAATTTGCTAAAACTCTTTTTACACTTTACAAAAAACAGATATGCATATTTTTATTGTACATTACTATTTTATATTCATGACTTGTGTTTTTTTTCCTTTTCTCTTACTATGTTTATTTTGACAATTATGGATCAAAATCCAAGGCCCTTGTATGTGAGAAGCTACTTGGTAAATAAGCTGATTCTGTTTGCTTGATATGTGTCTTGTAAATATTGATTTGAAAATCAGAGAAGATAAGTGGAAAAGGAAAAAAAAAACTGTCAGTGCGCTGACTTCCTCCCATTTTCTTCCATTAAGTCTCCTTTGTCAAAGATAACTATATATTTTGTCACAAACAATAAAACTGGCACTTAAATAATTTAAACCCATCAATTGTTCCAGTTATAGATTTGACAAATGAACTGCAGTGATTTATATATGGAGGCCATACTGTCATAGACCAGAACTGTTCATTTATTGATATCAAACATTGTTATCAAACTCTTCCACTTCAATTCAGAACACTAAGAAGTTCTTCACATAGACAAATGCTGATGCTAACACAGGATTTATATAAAAACATATTTATTTATTTAGTTGGTTTTTTTTTACATCTTTAATGCACAGATTACCAGAAATTATATATATTTAAGAAGACGTCTCTTTACAGAGAGGCAATGGAAGCATTTTGTCTGGTCAACAGAGCAATGTGTCATATCAGGGTCCTGACAGGGCAGAGTGAAGAGGTCAGAGGTCAGAGGTGGTAGGGATAGCAGGTTGAGGTCTGGAGACAGAAACATGTCTACTGGGACAGCTCCCCAGCCTTGGCCTTTATTTTCTCGACCAGGCCGTCGAACCAAGTCCTGAGGAAGAGAGTACAAAAACTGTGTGTTACACAGAGTCAAAGCACGCATGTCATTTTCTGTAAATGTAAAAATAAAATTTTATGGGTTTGAGCGCCTACCTTGTGCTGGCTGCGAACTCGCTGTTCTGTAACTCAGTGAAGGTAGTCTTGACCTTGTCAACCACTGTCTGTCCCATGTTGCTCATATCCTGGCCAAGCTGGGTTATCTTGTCCTCAAAGGTTGCATCCTGAGCCTCTGTGCGTGAGAGAGATGGACAGACAAAGTTACACAACACCGGAGACGAAGGGGGGGAAACACAGACGTTTTCAGGGCATTAAGAACACACAAGACTTACCTGTGTATGCGACAAAAGCCAGCATCAGCACGGCAACTGCAAGGTACAGTCTCATCTTGGCTGCAACGCTCTGAGGAGGGAGGACAGAGACAAGTTGTTGTTTATTACATGGCATCAGTGCATATGATGTCTTTAAAACAAATACGCCCCTGCACTTCAGCACCACCGGGACTGGACAGCTCCGTTTACGTCCAGACTGCTTCTTATAATTTAAAGAATTACTTAAACTTTTTTTTACCCTGTTCACTACTTTAAACACTCAAATATCAACATGACAACATCATATGTTTAAATGTAAAGCTCTAGTGAGACTCTTTTTTTTCAGTTCTATAGGTGATACGAATGAAATATAAACCATACCTGTTTTCCGTCTGACAGAAGAAGAAAAAAAGAGTGTGTGATGAAGCGCTGATCCGTGTTCCTTTTTATAAGCCTGCTCTGTTCTCGGTGGGTGACGCAAAACACGAAGTCAGCATGTACACGTGGTGACCTTGCGGTGTCACTGCCCCCTTTATTGACCAGCGCAGATGTGATTGCATTAAAAGAGCCTGATTGTGATAAAGGGCCTCTTAAACACCACTCACCTATGAACGAATATGTTGCATAACGCAGCACACTCATGATAAAAGTTATCATCCACCACTGTGTGCAGTATCTCATGATCATTCCCATGTTTACAAAGAATAGGAGCAGATCCCAGCTCAGTGATGATGTTAAGGACAGTGATGAGATGTGATTAGAAGAAGCAGAAGAAGAATTAGATTCAGTCGGGGGATATGAGTTTACTTAGGTTAGGTATGTTATGAATTAAGCATGCCAAAACAAGAGTCAGAAACTACAGAAGATACAAGTACAGCCAGAATAATGACTCTTTTAAGTGATTGGTCATGTTTTCATGTTTCCAAATGTGAAGACTTTCTGGTTTTCCTTTTAATTATTTCGATTTGTTTTTAGTAACCCTGAGGCCGGAACCATTGTTTGGACAAAACAAACATTGTGAATGTGTCCCTTTAGGCTTTGGGTCACTGTGATGTGTGTAATTTTCCAGAATATTTTCAGAATGTTTACAAACCAAACAGTCAATCAATTCATGGAAAACATCATTTGGCAAATGAATCAATTCAAACCATATAAAATGGTTATAAAGTAGCTCCACTTCAACCAATCACAGCAGTAAAATTCTGATTTTACACTTAAATAATGTATAATAATATATATTTATAGTCATGGAGGGCATTTTTCTGAATTGAGTACTTTTATTTCAGTTCCGATGATGTCTTTAATTTAGTAACATTGTCACTGGTGGACTTTTATTTGTAATAGTATTTTTACTTAAGTAAAACATCTGAACGCTTCCTCCACCAGTGCTTAAAGGATATGAGTTTACTCCTCAGCAATGATGGCGTCAATAGACATGATGCAGCAGGAACATAGTTCAGCACTGATAGCACTGAGTAGACCTGAGCCACTTGGAAGCTCCTTTGGACCTGAAGTGTTGGACTAGACCCGGTCATATGGCGTTACATTATTGGTTAGAGGTTATCAAGTTTTGATGTGAAGTAATTGGACTATTACAGGATCGTTTTTTACTGTTTACTGTTTTACTTTATTCTTTTACTTACAGTAAATGAGTAAACATTGCTTAACAACAATGTCTCTTAATTCCCTGAACAGACTGACCAGACTGAATGTTGCCTTAAGGGGCCAGAAGTCACTGATATTTTGAACTCTCATTGTAGACTGTCCAGTTCTGTTTTCCATTTCATTGCATCATTTGGTGTTTCTGTAAACCAGACCTTCCCTTTCTTAAAAGGGAAGTGAATCAGACGGAACCTTATGTGGTCCATCTGCTGCATTAGCGTGCAACAGAAAAACAGTACAGTCAGTTGAACTGCAGTAACCCCTCATTACAACTGTGAACTGCGAGCTAGAGCCAGCGAGTCTGTGTCGGACCGTTTGAAGGCTTCATCACTACTTAACATATCTGTTTTCACACCCGGCTGTCTGCTGTGGATGGCCAAATGCCCATTTGTTGCTTATAACGCCGTCTATAAGGTGCTGCCGCTATAACAAATAGCCAACAATTAAGTCAAATGAGCCCTCACATGCCTCAACACTCACACCTCACCTATGAAAGACTAAATCTCCATCTCTTTTGTCATGAAGTGGCCAGTGGGTTTATGTATGAGCTTGTGCTTGCGTGCCTATAAGCTCCACTTGAATAATTGTAGGAGGCATAGGGCGTGAAAGTGCACGCCTTGCGTGCTCCCAATTTGCAATAACAAGCTTACAAAAAGGCTGTTTTTGTGTTTGGCCAAGGGCCCCTGTGGTGATTAATGTTGTGTGCCAGCTCTGAAGGGGAGGGAAAGGATGGAGAGAAGAGATGGGGTAAGAGGTAAAAGAGGTAAAATCTCTGCAGGGGTGTGGAGGGGTAACTAGCAGTCATAGGCTAGCTAGCACCTGCTAGCGGAGACTTTTTTTTTTGTTGTTTTTTTTTGAGTGCAGACACCCTACAGGAGCAGACGGAGCAGAAGTGCTGAACTGGCAGGATGCTTGTGGTTTTCCTGTTTTTACTGTCCCTCACAGTTCCTAACGTACAGTTTAACGTTGGAGTTTCACTTGTCTATTAAAGGGAGGGCTTCTAAATAAACACTGGTTCCTGAAAGGAGTGATATCATAGGAGACAAACACCTAACCATGGCATTAGTCACTGTTTCACTTTGCATGCAATGCCCTTTAACACAGATAGAAACAGATAAACATGTTTTGTTCTAAGGCAGTGAGCTTATTTTGTAGAGAAGAAAAACAGAGCTTAAATTAACAAAATACCAATGTACAGTTATCCATATATTGTTCTGCATATATACCTTATAGATATAATTCAAAGTCAACATTTTATAAGATGAAATGTGATTTTTTTTTTTTTGTCTAAACTACACACACTTGCAGCTGATACTTAAGCAGTTACTACCCCCCTGATAAAACTGAAGAAAAAAAGTGTGTGTTCTGTTCTGTTCTGGTGGTAAATATAGTTTACTTTATCTTCCCAAAAAAGAAAACACAGCTGCATGGATTCAAGTGGAGGGGTCAGAGGAGAGAAGAGGAGATGAACAAGGGACAAATGGTGTCCTCTACTGGCCTCTGCTCTGCACTTCAAAGGAAAACCCTGCTGAGTTTAATAAGCATAACAATTTTTTTTTCATTGGAGGAGAGAGTGATCTGAGTTTAGGACAGTCTTGACCATATTTCCCCCCTTAGGTGGGTCCAGATGTGTGGGCAAGCAGGAAATCCTAATTTTTAAACTCATTTCCTTTGGATCAGCTGCAGGATCAAATGTTTTCTCCTGGGTGAAAGGCGTTAAATTTAGAAAGACATGCGCTGAAAGTTTTCATAGATTCTTTGGGGCATCTTTGTCGTTTGTTCTGAGACCCTGGGGAGAGAGACAGCAAAACAACATTGCAGCTAAATGATATGGATCTTAACCACTATTCCACCAGGATACGCGCGCTGTATATGTGTGTACGCACACCGCAAATAGTATCAGTACATTTACAGTCTGGGCTAATTTGCGTATACAGACGCACTGGTGCGTGTCGTTTAATATAAGCTCAGCCAAGATAAAGGTAGAGTGTCACCACAAAAAGAATTCAATCAGGGGCACAGCATGTTCCCAAATGCCTGCTGGGATCAAGAGAAAGGAATCTTGGATCAGATCTTAACAAGCCTGGACTAGAAGAAGGGTAGGCCAAGGCTCCTTGCGTTTGTGAGGGTGGTGGCTGTGTGAGGAGACCAAATGGAGAGAGGAAACAAGTGGGGTGGAGTACAGGTAGAAAAGGAGTGAGAGAGAAAAAAAAAAAAAAAACTTTAAGATTAATTACATTTGGGCAAAGAAGAACAAGAGGGCCTTTGTGTGTGTGCGAGGGGGTGGAAAAGAGTTCTCAAAGGGGCCAATGGCATTAGATAAATGGTTTTATATAATGAACCCCTGGAGCCGTAAGTAACAACTGCTAAATGTACGAACATGATGGGTCAATTTTCATGATTAAAACACTATTGAGCTTTGTTAGAGGTCGCTCGGCGTATTAATCTTCATAATAATCTACATTTAGTGAAGGTTTAGGACATTCCTCTAGATTATTTATAGATGTTTTTTATAATATTATTATGCAACATTAAAATATTCAAACTGCCATAGAGTATAATATAGTGGGTCACCAACAGCTTTGTGGAGTCTCCAGTTGTTAGCGTAACTGGACCTCATCTTAAATAATAGATCCTCGGACTCTTTAATGTTTGATCAGAGAACCACACAGTGGAAACAGAACGTCCTTTCTAGGTTCTTTATTCACTTAGCACTGTCGAGCACACTGCAGCCACAGGCAGTGCACTCACAGTGAGCAGCATGGTGGGCACACAACATGTGAAACACAAGGGACACTCTAGACAGACTGAAGAACGGTCAAGCAATACACTTTTACTCACTGATTGTCATAATTGCATCAAGTCATTTTAAAGTCCACTTCTCTCTGAACAACGGGTAATGCAGACAATACAGAAGGACACCTTAGTGGTTCAGTATCAACTCTAGAAGAATTCAGTGCATCTATTGAAATGAAAGACACTTGTGTTTGGTGCATTTAGAGATGATCCAGATCTGGAATCGTTGCCTATGAGGCTCAAACTCTGCAGTCATATTTACAACCAAACAAAATGTGGGGAAAGTCAAGACAAACACTTTGGGGAGTGGAAGGCAGCTAGAACAGTTAATTCAAAGTATAAAAGCAAAGCATATTACAAATAATTGTCTCCTTATAATCAGCCAGGGTGCTTGTGTTCACTGATCAAGGGAGTTGATGAAAGAAGAAAAGGGTGACTACGCAGAGGAAAGATCTGAAACTTCATCTCATCAACCCCCTTACCCTGAACAACGGAGCACCCGAATGAAGATATCATCTGTAACTCTCAACTCCCCCCTCCCTACCCTTGTCAGGGTATTAAGAGGTCAGTGGTTTACACATCAGTCCTGTGACAAACAGTGAACCACCAACCATCTACAACCCTTAAAAAGACCCTCAGAGTCTTTCTTTAGGAAGCAGGGGCAGCCTCCTTGACCTTGTCCACGATGGTCTCCAACTGCTCGCGGATCTGGGTGGCCAGTGGGGAGAACAGTTCGGTCAGCTCATCGATCTTGCCTTCCAGAGAGGTGCGCAGTTCCTGGGCGGTGGCCTCCAGTTGAGTCTTGATGCCCTCAGCCTGGGTGCCCAGCTGCTGGCCCAAGTCCTCAGCCTGAGTCTTCAGCATGGTGGAGATGTCAGTCAGCTTCTTGGTGGCGGTGTCACCAGCCTGCTGGACGTAGGGCTCAACCTGCTCCCTTGCAGCATCCAGGTTCTGGGTGACACGGGACTGGATCTCACCCATGTAGGTGGCCACAGTGCTAATGGGTGAACAGGAAAGACATATTTAGTTTTCATAGGAACAAACACAAAGAAATAGAGAAAAACATGTGTCGTCACTTCTAACCCCACTTACTTGCGAATCTCCTGGGTGTCCTTGTTCAGGCGCTTCTTCAGCTTGTGGGTGTAGGTGCCGATGCGGCTGCGGACGTCATCACTGTTCTGCTCCGCCATGGTCTTGAGCTCACCCAGATACTCAGTGCTGCGCTCCTTGGCGTCCAGCATGTCCTTCTGGAGCTTGTTGACCATAAGCTGAAACTCCTGAGAGAGCTGGTCAGTTGTGGTTTCGGTGTAGGGCCTCAGCTTGGTCTCGATGCCTTCCTTGTATGTGTCCAGCTCTGCCATGGTGTCAGTGATCAGAGTGCTGGAAGCAGAAGAACGAGGTGATCAGATATTAGGATTGTAAGCGCAGCCAAGATGTATGGAAGTCAGTAGTCGTACGAACTCTTGGAAATGGCACAAGAATTTGGACTATTCACTCACTCTAGCTCCCTGGTGAGCTGAGAGGCCTTGATGTTCTCCACAACTCCATCAGCTTTTTGGCCCAGATCGGAGATGTACTGCCAGAAGCGGTCCACGGTGTCCTCCCAGCGGACTGCAGTGGCATCAGCCTGGCGCACAGCACGTGCATTGCAGCCTGTTGTGAGCACACAAAAAATACCGAATAAATATACAAACATCAAATCCAGTAAAATGATGATAGTACATCCTAGAGCGGCAGTTTACTTACCAGTGATGACTGCCACAGCAAGGATCAGAGCTACAGCCTTCATGATTGTTAGACAGACAGATACACCTATGAATTGAAGGAGGGAAATGTAAGCAGAAACATTAAACAGATGCAGCAGAGATGATTGGCTATTTCAGTACCCTAAACGAATTTAAGTTGTAATATAAAATAATAATTGACATCCTATAAGTGAAGATTCAAAACTAGTTACGTAAGTCAAGTTAAAATAGTTAGATAGCAAGTTGTTTCCACAAGCTGGAAGGTCTCTCTGGCTGCTGTGCGCCCCTTTCACTCACCTGGCAGGTTGAGCCTCCTCCGTGCTCCCTGAACGGTGACTGAGGGCTTTTATACAGTCCCGGGAGGCTGCCGCCGCCGCTGCTGCTGCTGCGCGTGTTGCGCGCGTGTTGGGGAGGGGTGTGATTACCCGCGCGTTCACGTGGTGATGATGATGATGATGATTGTTGTCTGCGCAGATTCCCGTTTCTCTCCACGTAACGTGCCACCAACACCGCGTCCGAAGTTCTCACAAGTGTGCATTGTTGATTGAGCAATCCGGCTGTCACGACAATAACGAGGGGGGGGGGAAAGAAAAAAAACATGTTTCTGAAAATGTTTCTCTGCCTTCATGTTTTTCACAGCTTCCAAAGCATCCACAACAAGGGGAGGTAGAAAATCTACGTGTTACTTTATTCTCATACTCAGAGGCAGAAAAAGTCAATTCAGATCATTTTAACTACTTTAGTAGTATCCTGTTATGCAGCTTAAAATACAACAATACAGCATGTTTTTCAAAGCTGAGTATGTGTGTACCTGTAAAGTAACTAGTAACTATATCTGACAAATAAAGGTAATGGAGTACAGAAGCACAATATTTTCTTCTGAAATGTAGTCATAGAGATTAATAAACCAGAATATAAATGATAAACTACAGTAAATTACTTTTAATATGTACTTAGGTACAAGTTGAGTAAATGTACTTAGTTACATTCTGTCAGTGCTTCCTCTCTACTCCATCTCAGTGAAAATCATTGTACTTTTTACATTTATATTGTGATCATGATGATTTAGAATATAATACAATTATATACATCTCAGCAGTGCATTTTAATTCAACACGTGCTTTTTTAAATAGTATTGTTAATTTGAGTTTTTTACTGTACTTTGCCTCAAGTTTTTACAAAGTGGTATGTTTTTATTCTTCCACTACTGACTATTGTAGGCTTGGTGTGAATGGCTACAACTTTGCAGGTTTTTCTCTCTGATCATTCACCAAGTGGTCTTATCTGAATATAAATCCTCCTGGCACCGAGATGTAAATGATCCTTTCACACATGCATACCAGTCTAAATGCTCTTCCAGCACTGACTGTTGACACCTCACCTATCCCGCCATAGACACACAACCCCCAACACATCTGGTGTCTTTGCATTACAACCCCACTCATATATTTCAAAGGGCGATTGCATTCTCTGTATGCAGAACATATGCAGCAGACTGTGTCTTCCATGTACTGTACTCGTTGTACTGTACCACTACATGACATAGAGCTGTAAATTACCGGTAAGTGCCTTAAGCACAAATAAGGCATCAGATCTACAAGTTGGGCATGTTTAGACTTGGGGACACTGAGGTACAGAAAGCCCCCTGTACAAAAGAAGGATTACAGGTAATAAAATACAGAGAAAATAAACTATTTTAAAAAAAACTACGTGCAGGTGAACAAATGAAGTAAAATATACAGGTTCCAGGAAAAAAGCTCAAGCTGTTTTTGTGTTGTAAGTTTCCCAGATGACAGAAGTTTCCAGGATTTTGAAAATTTGGCACAGGAAAGGGGATGTTCGAAAGAAAAAGAAAGTGTTTACTCTAGCTTATTGGGCAACAAATATTTATTTAATGGTTGAACATAGCTGCTGTGAGCTCTGATACATTCTTGTCCTCTCCTCCAGACAAACCTGTTATTTGCCTGCTATGATTACAGATTTAAACAGCTGGACTTTACAGCTGAACCACAAATCTCAAAACTGAACTCAACCCAAAACTATTGACTAACGGATTTTATAGGTATTGCATTGTACTGATAAAAATGGTTTAAGATGTGAGCAGGAATATGTAGTAGGTTACACCAGCCACGACATATCAGTGTTTATATCAAGCTCATCTCTGATTCCATCATAGCTCATGATGTGTAATGACCTTTGCTCTGCAGGACTTTAAGCCACTTTGTTGTCAACCCATTTATCTGTTTTGTCTTTTTTTTCTTCTCCACAGAAACCCAACTTTACACAGGAACAAAGTTTGAATGGGTTGGTCAGGTAATTAGTGTTAGAGCACGATAACACTGCTGCGTGATAACCCAGAGAGGTCAAATGTGTGATAAGTGATTTGGGAGACTGTGCCCACCAAACAGTTCGTCTATCTTTTAATGAAGGAGAATGTTAATCAATCAACAGTGGGATGCAGTAGATCATTAGGAACGTTCAGGTGTGACCTCTCTGTTAAGAGCAAAAGACCTTTGACCGTTTGTCACTGCAGGAGGTGTGTCGCACACAGGACAATACCGTACGTTCAGTTAGATAACCAGTGCAGTCCGGTCCAGTTCAACCACGTAAACAGATCTAGATTTAATTGTATCGTCTTAGCTCAAATTTGAGGAACATGTTTAATCCCTTGTATAAAAACCAACACCTTCCAGCATGACTATCACAGATGAAAACTAGATAGTTTGTGTCTGTAAAGGAGATGGACCACAGTGACCCAACTGCAGACATGGAACAACAAAGGTCACAGACCAGAACACACAAACCAACAATGCTGCGCCTTCCCTGACTGACCAGCACAAAGGGCCAGGCAGGAGAAGTGAAACAGAGAGTTTGAAGAACTATGAGGTAATACAGTAAAATAAATATCTGACACGGTCATCTAAACTAAAGCTGCTTCTCCTTTTGCTTCACAACAACACAGGCAATGTCCAAAGATTATCGGGGGAGAGTGTGTGAGAGGACATCTTTCGACAGTTTGAACAGCAGTAACCTCAGTCTGATGATGTTGTTCTCTGGAAGCCGCTTTGAAGAATTTAGCTCTTGGTTAAGTCTGGATGATCTCACCCTTCCAAAAGGGGAAACATCTATTTGCGCAAGTCGGCAAGGTTATTACAGTTAACATCTGTGGGTTAAAAGTTGTTGAACTGGATGTCCAAGTTGAGAATTTAGCGTTTTAGCCTGCAGCGTATCCCCCTTCCCCATCATCTGCCTCTGAGTCAGAGCGGTGTCAGCTGATGGTGATGTGTGCCAACAGATCCAACTGTCTGAGTAGTTCTGCTGAGTTTATAGCAGGAGGTCACGGGATTGATTCATGCATCAGCTAATGCATGCCTATTACCAAAAGTTACCTTGAGTCAGATTACTGTCTGCTGTCAGTCGAGCTGATATTGTGCTTCGAGGCTGAAGGACAAAAGCCTCGTATCTACAAATGAGTTCAAGCAGTGCATAAACATTGTTGGTTTGTTGGCAACGTATTATTTTAATTCAGTGTAAATGGAACTAAAGGAGATAAAGAAGATACAATGTTCATGTCTATGTTAAAATGAAGCTAAGGGTGGCTGCAACGCTTGTGCAGTGTAAGTTGTGCATTTATTTTGAGTAACATTACATTATGTATGATCAAACACTAGCGGGTCATGAACTTTGCCAACACACTCAAACATCAGGTAAATGTAACATCATGATACAAGGCCTAAAAAGCTCATCTGCTAGCTGCATAACACTCCCTCGGTGCTTTGAGCTGCCAGTCTGGGCAGCATGACTAACAACAACAACAACAAGTGAAGCAGTCCACCAGGAAATGATGTAAATCACAGGGAGTTGCAGACATCAGCAGGAAAATTAGAAAAAAAAATCTATAAAATATGACACAGCTTCACCAAAATCTGTGAAATAGTTGGCGGTGTGTGACTCAGTAAGTGCTGCGCAGATCGTACGTGGCAACTCAAAGTTCTCAAGGCTCAAAGTGGGAACAACAGAGACACTATTTGCCTGAATAGAGCAGCATCAAAAAGATAGTGAAGCTATTATTTTAAGGTGAAATAGTTATTTAATGTCACGCAGGATTCTGATAAAAATAAAATATAAATTCATAAATATGTTTTCATTAGTGTATAATGACCTGAAAATACGGATCGTGTTTTTGTTGGCTGACAATGAGCCTCGCTGCAGTTTAAAACCACCATGTTTCCACCTGAAGAACCATGAAGGTAGTTTTAAAAATCTTTTTTGTATTTGTCACTGTATATTTGTCATGAATTCACATAGTACTTATGTAATAACTGGGTCCATAACCCCATATTTAGAATATTTAAACAACTTTAGGTACATATAGGCTAAATAATTGTAAGAGAGGAAGACAAGAAAAGTAAAAGAAAGCGGAAAAAGTAGGTCCTTCATCCAGTGAAACTCAATATGCCTTTATGTTAATACATCAGGAAAGGTTTAACCGCACTTTATAACATGTAGATTGAGAATATAACCAAAGAGCTTTACACAATTGGACATAATAAGAAATCAGAGCTGTGTGTGTGCCTGGAGGGTTAATGGAGAGCATAGTCTTTGACAGTTGGGGGCAGAACAGAGGAATGTTGTTTGCCACTGGGTAAGGCAGCGTGGGAGCAATCTGGATCTGGCAGCAGGGATGGAGGGCACAAAAGGAAAACTCAAAAAACAAGGTGAAAGCAGGATGTGTTCATGAAGTTCAGACTTGCAGAGACAAACCTGAACATGCCCCGTCCAAGACCCACAACCAAATTGTACAGGGGCACTGCAGGGGGGGCGGGCGAGATTTTGCAAGCAGAAACTGAACAGACAAGAAAGGCTTTATTCGTCCCTGATGTGTGATGCTAACACAGTTTCTTGCTGTCTTATAACTGTCAAAATTTTAACAATTTATTGAAGATGCCTGACCGGTGTGTTGCCCACATCTGCACATGAATATATACAATGAAGTGACTCTATATATTCACCAGATGGCACTAATTTGTTTCAAATATTCTCATTGCAGCCAGCCAAGTTGGTTTTTGATATTTTCCCCTTTCCCCGGGATATTTGTGAAGTACTTCAGCAGAAAATAATTGTTTATAAATGTTTCTAGTGGCACCATGAACAAAATATTCTTGTTCCATAGTTTAGATCTAGATGATCAAACCATTTGATTATGTAACTAACCCCTCACAGAAAAATCCCATGTGAACTACTTGGGAAACATGTTTGGATCGTTTTCATGTCAATCACCATGTGCCTTGATTTTCACATGTGCTCCATGTGTTGCAATGTGAGAACGCAGTCCTCCATATGGACACATGTAGATACATGCAGACATGAAACCATGAAGAAATAATGTGTTTTTTATCACAAGGGATGGTTTCTAGTTTCCTTTAGGATGTGTGTAGCTGCTGTTTTTTTATTATTATTATAATTATATTATTATATAAAAATATATATCGACCATCAAATCATCCCAGCACTCATTTAAAATTTCATCAGGACTTCGTAAATAACATGACAGACAGACAAGTTGGTGTTTTGCCTTTACTTTATTTCCATAATATAGGAAGAGAGCACCGTGTGTGGTCACAGACCAACACTCAAAGTTTATTATTAATCTATTTAAATACTGTATTTAGCTTTCTAAATTGATGAGCTTGTGCTGTTGTTCACAGCATGGCGGTGTTACTGGTATCAGATGATTAGTTCTTTGGATGCAGTTCCTTTCTGTTTAACGTGAGGTGAAGTTGACTTAGTTGGCCTTAACAAAGGACTCGTAGAGGGAGGTGAGGCGAGCCTGGAGGTCCTGGGCGTAGGGGTCCAGCTTTTCCCTCAGCTCATCAACGTAGGGTGCGGCCATCTCTTTCACCTGCTGGGCTCTCTGAGTCAGCTCACTCTGGACTTTCTCGGTCACGGGCGCCACACTCTCCTTGAACTCCTGCAGGTGCTGGTCCACCTTCTGCTTCAGGTCATCAGTGTAGGGCCCCAGCTGGGTCTGCAGATCCTTCACACTCTGCTCCAGGTTGGTTTTCAGCTCCTCACTCTTCTGCAGCAGGGTGGTTCTCAGGGCCTCGGTGTCCACAGATTCTGCGTAGGGTGCCAGCTCCTGTTTGAGCTGCTCCACTCTCTGCTGGATCTGGGCCTTCACGTCCTCGGTGTAGGGCTCCAGCCTGTCTTTGACTGTGTTCAGGTCCTGGGTCAGACGCTCTTTCAGCACATCAGCCTCTGTGGTGACTTTGGTGATCAGGTCCTGGGCTGCAGGGGGAAGCTGCTCCTGGAGTGAGACTGCATATGTGCTGGCCATGTCGGCACCCTCTGTCAGACGGGCACTAGACAAGAGAATAAGCAATGACGCAAAATGTTGTTTTTGAATTGCATGTCTGTTACTAATATAATACGGTTTCTGCCTCATTAGCTTGTCACCAATGGTCACGATGGTTTTGTCTGACTTACCTCACGTCCTGTCCAAACTGAGACTTCCTGATCATCTGGAGGGTGTCATCAGCTGTCGTGGTGGCCTTAGAAACATAGTCCCAGAATGCATCGGTGAGCACTTCCAGCTGTGGCTTGGGTGCATCAGCGTAGAAGAGGTTGGCATTACAGCCTGTTGAAAAGACACAATAAGACAAAAGGGCCGTTTGATATTTTTCAGATATTGCTGAAAGCCTGATCCGATATATTAAGACATCTGTACAAGAGCATATTTACCTCTTAGCAAAGTATAAGGTTGACACAAACAGATACAAAAAAATGAAGAATGAAATTTTCCCGTCATACTCACCGGTGAAAACGGCTAGGACGAGCACAGCAAGGACCTTCATGGCTCTTAGCGAATGTATCTGCAAGTCCACCGGGGAGCGCTTGGTTCCAACTTGTGAAGTTCTGCAGCTTATATAGCGCTCCAGACAGTAATGATCTCAAAGTCCAGGTGATACTGCCTCGCTGTCACCTAGCCTCACCCCGCTATACTCGATGACATCTTGTGCCAGAGAATTCACGCAGCACACATGCACAAGCCCATACTTTTACACCCAATGCACACAGACACTGAGAAGCGCATAACCCATTTTCTGCAACGATCATCTGCCAGCTAAAAGTTTCTTAGTGAATTATTGTTATTGATACATTTTCTGTTGAAATAATCACTGAAACGTGTGTGCGATTTATTGTAAATTCAGCTATTTTTCCTGAAATCAACCTCATTGTCAAAAGCCTGTCTAAAAAGTATTTTTTTAAAAGCCATGTCCTTAATTGTTCTTTGATGTCTGGCTTTGATTAGATATGCAGTAGGTGTTTTATTGTCATGGCATTTTTCCAGCTAACATCACAGAAGCTTGTGGGTTTAGTTTCTGTGTCAGTACCAATGTTCAACAGTCTCTAAATGAGTCAGTCTGGCCAAGGGTTAGTAGACTTCAACACCGTCACCTCCTGAAGGACAAAGTAGCCGCTGTTTCACAGTTCACATACCATAGTCCACTTCTCTCAATCCACTCTTGAAGATCAGCATTTTTTAATATATTTTTAGTTGCGCTATGACCCCATTTTTCTCGTGAAAAAGGAAAGATACATTGCTGAGTCTTAGATTGTTTTGCCCCAGGAGCCCTTCATGACTTTTCTACAAGTGCACTTGAAGACAACTTGATATATATTTATTATCTCCTGCTTCTTCTTTTTTTAGAAAAACTAAGTAGTTTGATAAATATATTACAAACTTATTCCAAGTATTCCTCATTGAGATAAACAGTACAGGTTTGAAGGTTAAAGCAGCTTTCTAAAAAGAAATGAATATTGATATAACCACGGCTTAAAATATGTTGGTGACTCTGAGAGTGAAACACTCACAGTAAAGCTGGCCTCGGGGCCTTTTTTTTTTTTTACTGAAAGGTAATGGAGAAACTGACAAACAATTACAAAGAAAAATGATGTGTTATCAACAATAGTCAAACCGAAAGTGTTGTAAAGCGCTGAAATAGTACACTGACAATGCTGGCAATGTTGCTAATTGGACTACAGAGAAAGCGTTGGTCCAGATACCCATTTTTATATATATATTATATTTCTGTACACACACATGCATATATATTCATGAAATTTAAATGGTTCAGCAAAATATACAGATATTTTGACAGCCTGCAGGATTTATTTTAAAAAAAATGTTTTTTACTATAACCAAAACAACATTTTAGTGCATTTTAGTGCAACATTCACGTTTCCTGACCCTCATACAAAGTCCACTGGGGTGAGCACAGCAAGGTTATCTGGAGTTATCTGCACTGGAATATGTGGACAGTTTATAACTGCATCCTAAATGCTTCGAAACGGATCAGAGGAGATATACTGCAATATATCTAGTTGACATAGGTTTTTTTTGTACATTCCTGGGAGTCATATAAGCTCGGTATACTGTACAGACTCTGTCTGCGTGTCTGCAATTGCAGCCTCAACCGTCATGTGATAACAGCCTGGACAGGCAGCAGAAACAGGAAGAGAGCCATTATGACAACATGGCAGGGACTCCTGGACTTTGGGCTCTAGACTACAAGTGACTTCAGTGTATATATAACAGTCTGACACACTGACAAACACACTTTAACTCTCAGAGGTACACAAGACAAAAGCAGGTGAGAATTACACTACATTTACTACTACTAAAACAAAACTTTATGCAGCAAATATGTATTTTTGACATTTTGAAAGTTAACGGGATTGTATTATTTTATTTTATTTTAGAAACGCAGCCATGAAAGTGTGCGTGCTACTAGTTGCAGCTGCAGTGCTGTCTGGTAAGTTGCATTTTAATTTTTATCTTTAAAGTGTCTTTTCTGTATAGCTTAGTCAAAGCTACAGTGTGCAGCACTGCTTCAACAGCCATCATCACAATCAAAATGAAGTAAATGGCTGAAAATCTGCACTGTCCTCAAGCTCTTCTTGGTCTCTCCAACAGGCTGCCATGCCAACCTATTCTATGCTGATGCACCCAAGCCACAGCTGGAAGTGCTGACTGATGTTTTCTGGGACTACATTGGCAAGGCCACCCAGACAGCTGATGACACCATTGAGATGATCAGGAAATCACAGTTTGGGCAGGACGTCAAGTGAGTTGCCTGACAGCATGGTCGTTCACTAGCCACTCAGTAGATTACCATTGGTTTTGTTTTGGATTGTGAGTGAAGCAACTTGCTTATTTTACCAGCATCTGACTTGTGGATGTTGCTAAATGAATGTCCTGGCCTATCATTAAGACTAGTACGGTATGATCTCTGATGGTCTAATCTACTTTGTCTGTCTTCTAGTGCCCGTCTGACAGAGAGTGCCGACATAGCCAGCAAGTATGCAGTCTCACTCCAGGAGCAGCTTCCCCCTGCAGCCCAGGACCTGATCACTAAAGTCACCACAGAAGCTGACGTGCTCAGAGAGCGTGTGACCAAGGAGCTGAACACCGTCAGGGACAGGCTGGAGCCCTACACCGAGGACATGAAGGCCCAGATCCAGCAGAGAGTGGAGCAGCTCAAACAGGAGCTGGCACCCTACGCAGACTCCCTGGACTCCGAGGCCCTGAGGACCACCCTGATGCAGAAGAGTGAGGAGTTGAAAACCAACCTGGAGCAGAGCGTGAAGGATCTGCAGGCTCAGCTGGGGCCCTACACTGATGACCTGAAGCAGAAGGTGGACCAGCACCTGCAGGAGTTCAAGGAGAGTGTGGCGCCTGTGACCGACAAGGTCCAGGTTGAGCTGAGTCAGAGAGCAAAGCTGGTTAAACAAATGGTGGCCCCCTACGCTGAGGACCTGAGGGAAAAGCTGGACCCCTATGCCCAGGACCTCCAGGCCCAGCTCATGTCCCTCTACCAATCCTTTATCAACGCCAACTAAGTCAACCTCCACATCTGCTCCATCATTTATTGAGATGCCGGCCTTGTTTGGTCTACCTCTGTTTGAACCATGAAATATAATAATTTAAATATTTGAATTGTACCGTAAACCCATTTAAACTGGGTGTATACCTACAACATAATATTTATTGCTAGGTGCAAATATTGCACCTCTGCACTTGTCAAACATGTATATACTTTGTTTTTATTATGTGCTGTGAAGTTGGAAAGTGTCTTTTTTTTTGTAATTTGTGTAAGTTATGAAAAAAAATAAATAGATGAATCTTAAAGATACACACAGTGACCAGTGTTTGAATATTAATCCATATCCTTGAGGGACATTTGCGTGAATTCAGTGGTTTAGAAGTTGGGAAACAAAACACTGCGATGTTAAATAGTCCCCCAGCCGTTTTCCTGTTCCTCTGAAAACAACTCACCATCTGCCACGAGTTCAAGTAAAAGGCCTGAAATTTAAATACATCAGCAAAAAAAGTGTGATATTTTGACAGCCAGCTGGAAAATATTTCTCTTTTGAAAGAAAGCAAGTCAAAAGTGACTCATCACTGTTTGATTCCTGACTCAAAATATACATGCTGGGTATTGTAAAAAAAACAAAGCAACATTTTAGTGCCTGGTACTATTTTATTCACATTTCATGACCCTGATACAAAGTCTGACAGAGAGTGCCGACATATCCAGCGAGTGTGCACTTTCACTCCGGGAGCAGCTTCCCCCTGCATCCCAGGACCTGATCACCAAAGTCAGCTGACATGCCGAGAGAGTGCGTGAGCACCGTCAGGGAGAGGCTGGTTGAACAAATAACGGCCCCCCTACACTGATAATCTGAGGGAAATACGTCACCTCTACGAATACTGTTTCAACGTCAGTCACGTCAACCTCCGCATCTGCTCCATCATTTCTCAAGATGCTGGCCTTCACGCATGAAATATAATCATTTAAATATTTGAACGGTACTGTAAAACAAAATTAAACTGGGTGTATACCCACAACACAAAAAAAATGTATTGCTAGGTAGAAATATTGCACCTCTGGACCTCTGCATATATATACTTTTTCATAAAATGTATGCTGTGAAGTTGTAAACTGTGACATTTAACTTGTAAGTTAAAAAATAGATGAATCTCGAGAATACATGTATCAATGTTTGTATCTTTTACAGAAAAAAAGTAAAATAAGAAGTAATCAGTTCAGATAGCCTACAGTGTATTGGCAAGCCATCCTGAAAGTACACAGCACTGACAAAAGTATTACAACAAACATAGAGAGAGACTAGTATGGTCACATGCCACATGGGGACATGTGCTGCCTTTTTTTCCCAGGCGGCAACAAGAACTTTTTACTCGTGTCTTAACACGTCCTGCCTCCTGTGACAGTCTTGTCTCTTGCTCCTGAGGCAGATTATCCTTCTTATTCTTGTACTTGTCAACGCTTGCCATGAGACTGCACCTTGGTGTGAACACTGAAATTGAGAAATGGCTGTGAGAAACATGGATGACCGACGTGATGTGAGAGAGGCCTCTTACATTCATCCTGTTGAATGAGCTGTGAGAGTGAAAAATAAATCGGTTGCTTTCTTGCTCGTTTCTAATTTTAAATGATGTCTTTGTTTCGACTTGAACAAGAAGAAGAAGAATTCTTTCTGTAATCAAAAACAAAAATTGCGCAACCTCTT
The DNA here is from genome assembly GCA_014281875.1 of Nibea albiflora. Classification (NCBI taxonomy): domain Eukaryota; kingdom Metazoa; phylum Chordata; class Actinopteri; family Sciaenidae; genus Nibea; species Nibea albiflora. The sequence continues at coordinate 18,651,674 of CM024804.1, read as the reverse complement.
ATTGTTCTAAATATACGACGCAGAGCGTTATCTTTCCCCTTTCAACGGTGCCAGCATTCAACGTGGAGGGTCAGAGTCCAAAAACAATAACATACACACTCACACACACACACACACAAAATTTGGTTGCATGACAACAAAAACTGAGAACAGAACATAACATTTTTTTTTTTTACTGATTCTTCAAAAGGCTGCATTACGTAACCCACTAACCACAATGGCAAAAATGATTTTATGAATATCAGCTGTTTATTCAGTCACTCACTTCATAGCCTAGGCCTGTGCTTCTTTCTTAAGTGTAAGTCCCTCGAAATTCAATCTGTCCTTACTGTAATTGAAGCGTTTTAAAGTGCCTCTTTCACTGAGATACAAACTAATCAAAATACTGCAAAGCTCTGTGAGACTTTACAAATGCAAATCTAATCTCACATTTTCATGCTCCGGCCTGTTTTATACCTGATTAGCACTTGTGTGGGCACCCAAGAACAACTATTCGCCCTGCATTATCAGGCAAAACAGCCAAAAGGCACTGTTAAGGCCTTTATCCCACTTTCTAATACCAGAGGCTACACTGATGTCTGCACCATTTAAAGTCAACATCACAGACCACTGGGGGGGAAGGAGTTGTTGTTTGACGCATGCAATTTCTCTGAACAAGACACGTCTTGCCTTAACCACCATGGCAACCGAATTCATTGTTGTTTTGATGCAGATAGGAGATTGTCACCAGACCATTGCTGCAGTTTCGATAAGCAAAACAGTGACCGGGGAGATGAGACGATTGCTGTCTTTGTGTGGGTCATTGTAAAAGCTCTCGGGCTCTGGCACGTGCTCCTCCTTGTTGTCCTTCTATTAACTGGCCTGGATGGATGTTCATCAGGAGATGTTTTTGGGGAAAAGGACATCTTGCATATGAACAATCATGCAGCCCTTAAAATAAATATGAGAAGGCTGCGTTTAAAATCATTTGAAATGTTCTCAGGGAGATTTTCTTTCAGCTAATTACTTCAAAACTGTCCACCTATAATCAGCAGCTACCAATGACTACAAGAAACTTCACAAAGATAGTACTGTAAGGCTTAGTTATTTTACCTTAAGTACAAGTATTTAGGAGTATTTTTACATGGTGGTATTGTTACTTTTACTCATGTGACTTCATCTTTGTCTTGAGCCAGACACTGAACCTGCATGAATGATGTGTGCATGCGTTTGACAGAGAACCATCTCCCAAATCGTTGTTGTTATTAAATGTGTCTTGTATCGCGGTAAACCCAAATGGTCAGTGATTCCTGTGTAAATACCGCCATCAAGTGGTGAGCCTGTAACAGACCAGTGTAGGAGCTGGGTTGGCGTGTATAAAATAGCTCACTGTTATAAGGAACATGTAGAACAGGGGTCTCAAACTCAATTTACCTGGGGAGTCTGGGTGAGGCTGGGCCGCATCAGGTTTTCCACAAGAAAAAATCTTGCCAAATCTCTTTATTTTTTAACACAAAATAAGTTGAAAAAATAAATAAATTAAGAATCTATGAAAAAAGAAATTAAGAATCAATTAGAAAATAAATCAATCACTGATCAATTAAAAAAATATATAATAATGAAAATAATAATAATAATTAGATTTCTCCAGTTAGTGACTTCAAATATTGCATTTCCCACTTTTCCTGAAATTGTCTGTGCTCATCACCAACCTTTCTCTTCACTGCAGGCTTTGAAAAAGACATGTTTGGGGCTGTGTAATATATAGAGTTCAACTTGTTGTCACTGTCGCATTGACGTTTCAATCCAGCCTTTAGCCGACGGACAGTGAACGGTCATTCCCGCTTCTTTTTATTGGAACCGCAGCGGATAAAAGCCCGGAAATGACACCGTGCTGTTGTCGATGTCATTTTTTTGAACTGCTTTAACATCATAGAAATATATGTAATGTTCATTGTGTGAGGCAATGCGAATACAATGCAAATAGCGCGATGGAAATAAAAAACACAATGACCCATAAATAACGGGGCGACCTTATAATTGGTCCGGGTTCCCGGGGACTGTTATTGCCGATGGACAGGTGTCGCTATGTGACTGCAGACTACGTCAGGCTGCATTGAGCTCCTTACTTTTCTTTTATCTTTAACTTAAGAAAACTTTTTGGTTAAGTGTTGTGAACGCAGCGTGCTGGGGCGAATGTCCGCGTGTGCCCAATAGAAACGAGGCAGCCAGCCAGTCACGGAAGAAAACTCCACGGTAACGCTGCTGTATCTTTCATTGAGAAATGTTTCTCTGCTCACGTCAAGCCCGGCCGATGTCCCGCCCCCGCGAGCCATATAGCCCCACCGTGATTGGTAGGTTCGTTCAGCTCCGCACACAACACTGTAAAATGCCATACATATCAAACTCGCGGGCCGCACTAACATTACACTTTCATATTAAGGCGGGGGCCACAAACTATCATCCTGCGGGCCGCAATTGGCCCGCGGGCCGCGAGTTTGAGACTCCTGATGTAGAAAATGAGATGGTAGAGGTTCAGGTAAGTGTTCAGATCACTCTGATAACATTCCAGACCGGTAAAATAGATTTGATAATACATTATTATAATTGTTAATGTTGTTAATGACTCTGGGTTGTTAGTCTATGGCTCCTCTTCATTTGGTGAGGGTATAAAAACCTTTTTTGATCATATAGTTGATACATTTAGTAGTAGATAGTAAGATAATTATTTATTTAGCGTAACTTACTGTAAAATATGAAATCTACACCAACAGAATAGAAGTGAGAAGGATGCACAGGATCACACACACTGGAGCGTTTCAGTGCGCCCCGGAAGCAGATGTTGATGTGCCGTGGCAAGGTGAACACAGCTGGTGGGGCATCAGTTCACCTTTCCAATCTTCGAGCAGTGAGAGCGGGGACTGACTGAACTGCCAACCTTCGGGTTATTGGGACGACCCACTCTACCACTGAGCCATGGCCGACCTAACCCATACTGTTATTGTACTGGATGTCACGTATTACATATTTTAAAAGCATTATTGTTGATTGATTTCATCTTGACACTCAGGATGACTTGGCAGCTTTAAGAATACCAGCAGGTGAAACTCTGAACAAAGAACGGTTCAATGCCATTGTTAAAACACATCAATCAGCATCCTACCATGAGTGATGTGGCCTCACAATAACACAAAAGGTTATTTCACAACAGATTTGTGTTGTGTTTCACTAAATACAATGAACCTTTGGCAAATACATAATAGGCGTGCATAGTTTGATGACATCCATGTTCAAAGTATGTGATTTATGACAGGTATTTGTCAACACCCGAAGCCAATAATATGGCATCAGATAATTAAAAATTATGTAACATTTTCTTACTGATCAGGACCTTCTCACGAACACGTCCACGTGAGTTTGCAGAAATGATAAACACTGATGCTTCGTCTCATAGCTCCCCGATGAGGTCACGCTTCACACATGCACTGTACCAGTTCGACAGGTTGATGTGTGCCTGTGTGCATGTGCAGGAAAGAGCACACAGGCAGATTGTACCTTTTCAGTGTTATTGTCTACAGCTCTGACATGTCCATGTGACAACTGATCTGACTGATACATACAGTGATAGACAGTAACTGTTACCTGGTAAGTATCAGTTTATCTGTGAAATACCAGTCACATGTGCTGCTGGATGAGAGCCATAGTAAGACCAGTAAAATGTCTCTCTGATTGTGTAGGAGAGAGTGTCATAACTTGATGCACCTGTTTGTTTTGTTGAACTGTTTGCCTTGAACCACAGACCTGAGTGTCAAAGGGGTTGCTCTACAGGATTTTTACCAAATACAGCTGCAGTCGTACTTACTGTAGCCATATTTCTCTAGCCTCAAATTAGAGTAATTAGCGTCAGGGCATTCCTGCGCTACAACTTTGGCGGCGTGTGTTATGGCAGACCCAGACTTCTCCTTAAAACCTCCCTTAAATAATGTAACAAATAATTTTAAAGATGTGAAACACCTATTTCTAGACTATCTTTGACTAGATTGGACATTTGTCTTTGAATGAGCGTCTCAGACCTTTCCATTGTCGGATGTCTCTCTGTCTGATGCAGACAGATAAGAGAACCTGAAAGAGAAAAAAATACAAACGAATGCGTTGAAAGATTTGCGCATATTGGATCACAGTGAACAATGTACCACAGAATGTAGAGCATTACTGTATATGTTACGAAACGACTTACACGCCCATGTAGCTCTTTTGAAAGCATGAGAAACCACCATAATTCCATCACCATTGTTTCCCGTCAGGTAGGTTTGTACACTTTGTTTTGTGTTATTTAATGACTGCAGTATAGCATCGCTGAGAACTCTCAGCATTTAATTTAATTCAATTCAGTTTTATTTATATAACACCAAACCATAACAGAAGCAAGCCTTCACATCATCACATCATTGCGTCTAAACCTGCATTCCATTTAAAGCCAAAAGATTATCTTTCAGACAAAGTCACGCAAGCTCGAGTCCAACAAAAGGATGCCAGTATGAAAAGGAGAGAAGTATGAAAGTATGAAGCAGTATGTCTGGTTCATAGGTTGTCATTCTACCAACCATGTTTGTTCCTGCATTGTGCTTATGTCTTTATCAGCCTGCAGGCTGCAAAGTGTTTATACGGGTACATGTAGTGTGACAGTAACTCCTACCTTCCTTTTAAAGCCAAGAGATCATCTTTCAGACAAAGTCACATAAGCGTGAAAGTAAGTCAAACAAAAGGATTCCAGTATGAAAAGAAGAAAAGTATGACAGGATGAAACGGCACAGCAAGGTTATAGGTTGTCATCCCACCAACCATGTTTGTTCCTGCGACAATCTTAATTCATTTATCAGCAGCCCGCAGCCTGCAAACTGTTTATACTGGTATATGTAGTCTGACTAACTGCTGTCACAAAAACTAGTTCAGCTGGTTGAATGGTACACGTACATAAAGATAAGAAGAAACAACATCTGAGGTCTTAAATGAAGCCAAAATGATGCAGAAATGACAATTAAAATGAAAAAATGTTTCCATTTTTTCACACCTGCACATCAAAGTTGTTTAAATTCTTTTAAGTTTTTCTTTTCACCCGATATCTGTATCGTATGTTAGAGTGTCTACGTCTTGGGGCATGGAAAGAGTATTAGTTGTCAGACAACAGTTTGCAATGTTTAATCAGTGTTGTTTTGGTTAGTGTTTTGAAAGGGCGTGTGCAGGACTCTGTGTCAGTCATTAGCTGCATTTTCCAAGAAGTGTGTTTTTAGAAATTCACACAGGGTTAATGCTCCTTTTTCCGGGAAGAAAGATAAGAGAGGATCTATTGGAATCTATATCTACTGGAAGAGATAATAGTACAAATACCAATAAGTGATTGGGTGAATAAGTAATTTAGACGTGTTGATGTTATTATTATCATATGTATTTCTAGCATTTTTCATTCACAATCATGCATAACTGTATTATTGTTGTGCTGTGCATACTCCACCATGTCATGGTAAGTACATTTATATTTTTCTTATTGTTACAGAAATACACCTGCACTTGTGAATTTATTGAATTTATTCCATTTTCATAATCTTGTGACTTCCGATCTATTCATGCCCAGTCTCTCGAGCCGGTGTTCATAGGTAAGCCTATTTGTTCAATGAAATGAAGAACAAATATTTTTATAATTGACATTAAAAAACAATCATTAAACAATTTTCAAAAGAGAGAGACAACACAAGCTTCTGTTAAAGCATGAATGTTTTTCTGTGTTTTGTTCTTAAGACATTGAAAGTGATGAGGACTTGGACTTTGCTGAAATAAACAAAGGTAAGATGAAATAGAGAATGGTAGTTAACAATTCATTTGAATATGCAGATGAGATGCTGCCTCCACTGGAACTATATAAACACACTGTGGATAAGAACAAATACAAACTGTATACTTTATAAATGAGATAAACTGGCAAAGAAAAGTGTACTTTCATTTGTTCCATTAACAAAAGCTTTCCGTTTGTCATCCAGGCCTGGATCTATTTGATGCCGACATTAAGCAAGTAAGCAATGCATATAATTTCTTATTTGCAACATGCCACATTGGGTTTCTTTTTATTAATTGAATGACTTTACTTCATCAAAGGAAATCCAGACAAAAACAAGAGTCCCCAGGAACGCCATTTCGAACAGAAAACAGTTGTGGGACATCCCTGTTCATTATGTATTAGAAGACTTGCTTTGTGAGTCATAAGACCATTTTCCTTGATCATTAGATATACTCTTCTGAAGCATGACCAAATCAGAAGGAAAAGTAAGATGGAAAACACTTCTTATGACTTTTCTGTGTTGTCTATAAGCAGCAATGAACGCAAAAGGAGTCATCCTGCAAGCCTTTGAACAATTCCGTTTGAAGACATGTATTGACTTTAAGCCCAGAATGACTGAGGAATACTACGTTTCAATCACAGACCTAATGGGGTACATCTGTTTTTCTTTTTCCAAAACATAATCTACTAACGTTCTACCGTGGCAAAAATGGATTCATTCTGCATGTTGCATCCCTCTTTGCAGGTGTTTCTCTTCTGTTTCAAGGTTATACAAAGATGGCCAAATCGTTTCCATTGGTGAGAGATGTGATCGTCTTGGCATAGTAGAGCATGAGATTCTCCACGTGTTGGGCTTATATCATGAACAATCAAGATATGACAGAGATGACTACATAACTATCATGTGGGAAAACATTAAAGACGGTACAAATATCCTAATCTTTTGAAATGTCTTGTTTGGAAGTATTTGGAAGTATTACTTTGAGTATTAACTTAGCATTGTTCTGCATGTTACTGTTGTGTCTTATCATGTGTCTATCTGTCCTACAGAGTACAAGGGAAACTTTCACAAATTATTACCCAGTTTAACGACAACATTTAATGCTCCATATGACTACATATCAGTGATGCACTACGGCCAAAAACATTTTTCCCTAAACTCTAAAAACACAATTGTCACTAAGCTACACGAGTATCAGGACAGGATTGGCCAACGAATGGAAATGAGCCCAATCGATGTGTATAAGGTGAATCGTCTTTATAACTGCAGTAAGTTGTGACCTAACACGTTGCTCTAATTATGAATAACTTTAAAAAACTCACGTTTGGATTATGCTATACAAAGATGTATATGCTTGTTTGTTTGTTTGTTTACCACAGACACTTCGATTTCTTTTATGGAGCATTGCAACTTCTCTAATGCTGATGTCTGTGGGATGAGGTACTGTAAAAAAGGCTTGGCTAAAGGTTGGACGAGAATGAGCTTCGCTCCTGGAAAACCTTTGACTGACCACACCAACCTGCACAAGATGGATGGAAAAGGTATTACTCTTTTAAGTTAAACAACAAATTGCTAACATCATGAGACAGTAATAACTGGAAAATGGTCAAACTCCCAAGGTTACTTCATGCATGCCAGCACAGCATCAGGTCAGGAAGGAGACTCATCCTGGCTGGAGACCAAGAGGATGAATCCTACTAGGACGTGTCATGTCCAGTGTCTCCAATTCTACTATTACCACAGCGGGAGCCAATCAGACCAGCTCAACATCTGGATGAGAGAGTTTCAGGATGAGAGGAACTCGACTGGAAATCTCCACCTCATGGGTCAGATCACTGGTGAGGAAAATGGACAGGGACATTTTTTTTTACATTCACGAGAAAAAATTACCAAGGTCACGCATTAGGTTTCATCCTCTGGGCACCATGAATGTCTTTACTACATTTCATGGCAAACCATTTAATTATTATAAGGTAATTGGACTAAAAACATTTTTAAAAAATGTCAACCTGTGGGTGACACCAGATAGGGACTCACAGACGACAGACTCACAGACCACAAATCATTAAGATTCATCCTCTTGAGACTAGGAATATCTAAATTATGACGACAATCCTTTAAATAGTTGTTGAGATATTCCCTGGACTGAAGTGGCAGACAAACAAGCCACAACAACTGTCAAAAGCATTTTTTTTTCTCCTTTTAGGTGAACCAACCTATCAGTGGCAGTTTCACAAGGTTCCTCTGAATGCTACTAAGCCTTTCCAGGTTGTGTTTGAGGTGCGCAAAGGAAACGAGGAGTCTTCTGGAGGCTTTTCGATCGATGACATCAACCTATCTGAGACTGAGTGTCCACATTATGTCTGGCAAATTAACAACTTTGAAAGGCTTCTGACAAGCTCTAACAAAAGTTATCTACACAGCCCTCGGGCATATTCTGCAGGAGGTTATTCTTACCAGATAGTAATAGCTCTGCGCAAAACTTATTTTGGAGTTTATTTCCGCTTAGTGTCCGATGACTCTGATTCGACACTCGAATGGCCTTGCCCATGGAGGCAGGTCACCGTCATCATGCTGGACAAGAACCCACACATTCAGAAACAGATGTCCAAACAGATCAGTTTATCCACTGATCCATCCTTCTGTGAGTCCATAAAAGAGCCTCACTGCTCTACTGTGAGGATTATGTTAATGTAATGTAATGTGATGTATCTGTAATTTTTTTTCTCTTCTCTGTTTTTTTAAAGTTGCATTTGAAAACCCACGTATATTAGGAGAATATATTCAAAGCAATGGAGAGTATTTATATGTGAATCCATCATATGGGATGAGAACATTTCTCACCCTGAAGCAAATTAGGAACCGAGACTACCTGAAGGGAGGCACTGCTGTCTTCTTATTTTCAATGAGAGGTGAGCTTTTATGTCTCAAAATTTGTTTCACTTAGGCAAATATTTGTTGGCATATTTTGTTTTATTTTTCTTGTTAAAAATTCCTTTTAAATTCATACACGTTGCTTCTAGATATTTCCAGTCTGCAGCAGAACAACACTTTACCTTGTCCAAAACATCCACCAAGTAATTTTACAACCACCTACTCAAACAACTATGAAGAAGGCCCATGTGACACAGAGTAAGCTCAAAAGTCTTAATGAAATAAGCTTTGAATATCACACATTTTTGACAAATAATTCTGAAATCCTGCATCCACCTGTAATGTTTGAGGTCACTGAGTTTGTGGTGGTTCTTTAGGTTGGATTGAAACATGCTAAATCGCTGTTCCTGGGAGTGCTTACCTCAGAGTGGTAAGTTATACTCCCCCAAATTGTTGCTTTCCTAATTGTTCTGAATGTATTGTGTTGCCTCACCTTATGTTATATTTTGTTAGAAAATGCACATAAAAATGGAGATTCTTTCATCCCTCAACAACAGGACACATTCTTAACATAAGTAGTTTCAATGAACAATATACAAGAAAAAATAAGTAATTCTAGAGACAATCATGACGCACTAGGCTCATTGTGGTTATAAACTAATGAAAACATGTACAGTGTATCTCATATTCCATATCTGTTTGATTCTTTAATTGAAGCTTCAGGAGCCGGACCACACCTCAACTGTGCTACTTCTGCTACACCCATCCCATTTCTTTCACTTGTTTCTCCTCTCCTTCCTACTCTCCATAGGGTTCTGAAGGGGGTCTGTCGTGCCGGCGGTTTCCCTACCGGAGCTTCCACACACTGCAAAAAAGTACAAGAGATCATGCTTCCCTCACAATCTTTGATTTTGTCAATAAATCATTTTAAAGTATCTTGTTGATGGTGTGGTCCATGCTAGTGAAATAGAAACCCACAAAATTTTGCACAATGGACTTTGAACACAATTATGCAGAATACCAGGAACTTTTACTATTCATGTTTCATATAGCATTATTTCATGTTCTATCATGATTTCATATTTGACTGGGGACCTTTGTTATAGTAACATATCCATCCTTTGTGTTATATAATACATTTTCTTATCTTAGCCGTCAAACATACAAAGCAGTGCTGTGTACTTTTAGTAGTAATAAACTTTTAGTTTAGTTAGTTACACATAGTTTAGTTATACAGTGAGATACAAGAATCAAAAAGCTAAGGCCCAACTAGTGAAATAAAAACTTCTGATCACATCAAAAGACACGCAACAAAGTCGTGAAGGCTGAATTCATTTCACATGTAACACCTTAAAGACAGAGAAGGGACAGGTCTATAGACTGGAATTTTGCTGGACTGGAAAGTTCTTTAGGTGTTGACATGTGACATTGACAAAGAACTCGTCACCATTTCTATCAACAATTATTCAAAGAATGTAACTCGCATGACTGTTTTTTTTTCTTGGTTTTTGCTGAGTGGGTTTTTCCTGCCTACTTAAAACACAAGAACCATTGCCATACAGTTGCAGTGTGGACAGTCAGGCTGACAGAAGGTCAAGACAAGTAGGTATTTTCTATTTACCTAAATGTATCGTAGCTCTATTGCATGTCAGTAACTGCATATCTGTAGTGGAAATGTCCATACTTCTTCATATATTTCTGTTGTCTGATTTAGGTCCACGACATCCTGCTAAGATGAGGGGCCTCATCTTCCTCGTTGTGAACATGGCAGTTATATCATCATTCTCAGTAAAATCAGTAAGAGTTTATTTGTTGCACCTTGTGTTTTATTTTCTATTCTATTCTATTTTATACTACAGAATAAACTAACATATGATTTTTAATTATCAACAGTTTGATTCTGAAATTTGGACTTTATATCATGAGGCCAAATTTGAAATACTGTGCAGAGAAAGGAGCAGAGAAAGCAACTATAATCAATAACCACTTTTAGTAGAAGCAGAAGAAGTACAATAGTACAAAAAAACATGTTATTTCCTATATTATGTTACACTGTGTAGCTGAGAATCACATCATTTACATAAGGTGAAGTGATCAAATCTGATGTTTGTTTCTACAGGATGAACCAGTGATAGTGGGTAAGTTCTATCATTTAGTGTTTGTTTCATTTCATAAAATGAATCATTAACTGTTTTTAATTAATCAATGTTACATCATAAGGCGACATTTAATTTGTGTTTGTAGATGTTGGTGAAGACAAGGACATTACAGAAGTGAACAAGGGTAAAGTTAAACATCTTCAGACAATTAAATGGACCTTGTGCTGAGATTATTTTGGTATCTTCCGGTAACTGAGCACCTTTGTTTGTCTTTCTTTTAAATATCAGTCATTGTCATTCAGTGTTAGACTTAACTTAACTCTTAAAAGACACTGTTTATGCTTTATCTTAGATTTGGGGCATGATGATATTCTCGAGGTGAGTTTAGCATTTTTTAATTTAAATTTAAATTATTTCAATGATAAATATTGTGTTGCATAATTTTGTGTCATCCAATGCATTTCTATCATTTTAGCCAACAAACATACAAAGGAGCGCTGTTAACACTGAGAGCAGTCTTTGGTTGGATGGAGTTCCATATGTTTTGGACAAGAGCCTTGGTAAATCTAAAATCTTTCTGCATGATAACTCAGAATATTTCTTGTTGTTTGTGATGACCACACCTTTGAAATGTTTACACTGTTTAGGGGAGTGACTGAAATATGTTGCAATGTTACATGCCTGTACAAAAGGCTATGCTATTTAACCAGCATCAATCAGATGGAGGTTAATGACAAATAGTCTCATAGCAGTGCCCAGTGAAATCATGCAACATTTTGAAGTGAAGTAAAGTTATTTGGCTTGGCTTGATATCTTAGGTTAACGTAGTTTCATGCAATCCAAGTGTGCACTACCCTGTATCCATCCTCCACCTGATTATCTAGAAGGATCCGTGAGAGCAGTGCCTCAGAATAATGTACACAAAAAGAAAATATCTCATCTATCAGTTACATTTAAATTGTCATTTCTTTGTTCTTTCCATATTACACAATTCTCATGAACAACGGAAGAGATGAATGCTAAAGGAATCATCCTGAGAGCCTTTGAGCAGTTTGGACTGAAGTCATGCATTGCTTTCAGACCAAGGACTTCTGAGACATATTACATTTCTGCCCAAAAATTGGGCGGGTATGTTTGTTTGTTTTTCTTATTTTATTCTCTTTCTTCTTAGATACATTTGGGCACAACAATTAACAACATTAACTACTAAGACTAAGAGATGTGCGGTTGACCATATTTTGCATTATATATGTAATGGACAGATGGCTGTAGAACATGAGAGATTTAGCATTGTTCACACATGCACACAAGTATACCCATGCACAGATCTTGTATATGTGTGACTGTTGCTGATGAACTTTTTTATTTTCATTTTAGATGTTTTTCATATGTTGGGAAAGCAATACGAAATGGACAGCCACTCTCCATCGGGAGATACTGTGATGAGATTTCCACAGTTGAACATGAGTTCCTCCATGCTCTTGGCTTCTACCATGAACAGTCCAGATATGACAGAGATAATTTTCTGACCATTGTATTTGAGAACATCATACAAGGTTTCATTAAGACTTGCATTATTTGTCATATTATATGTATATTATGTCAAAGTGTACTAAGAGAGAATACATAAATCCAGCAAATGCGTAAGCATACCATTAACTCAGTAATTGTTTAAATGAAAGCAGGATTATCAAATGTATTAAGAAATGTATCAGTCATTGGTCAAATTATGTAAAACCTAATATATTGACACAGAGTAAAACAATTAATAAATGCAATACATTGATACTACACTATGTTGATAGGTTGAGTTTAAGAGTCGTTGTTTGTTGTTTGTGGTGCTATGTTGAGTTTTATTGATTTTTTTTTATATGTGTCATCTAGGTTTTAAAAATAACTTTCGAAAAGTTAGCAGTGACTTCAGCACCACCAATGGAGTCCCATACGACTACTGGTCAGTGATGCATTATGGCAAAAATGCATTCTCCAATGGCAATGGGTCAACAATTATCACCAAAGATCCAAACTTCCAGGATATTATTGGTCAAAGAAAGGAAATGAGTCCCAGTGATGTTTTGGAGCTGAACCGCCTCTACAAATGCAGTAAGTGACGGATGAGCCATTTTTAAGAATGCTTTCGGATTGTTTGTTTCATTGATTTGAAAGTGTCAGATCTGGGTGAACACATTGTACATTGTCACATTTTTCAATTAATTTTCCCTTTAAACTCTGAGATGTGACTATTCATAGCCTATTTCCAGCTCAGGAACTTTTTTGATTTCATATACCAAATTCAATTAATAGTCCTTAATCCAATTTTCCTCATTTGCCTCTACAGACTCGACCATTGCATTTAAGATGCACTGCAGCTTTTCTAATGCAGGCATGTGCCAAATGAATCACTGCTCACAGAGTGGCACTGGCTGGCAAATGGTTACGAGTGTTTCTGGAGGTCCTAACACTGATCACACCAATCTACCCGGGGGCAGTGGTGTTCATAGTGGTAAGATTTCAGCATTTCAGAAGTGTTGCTGTTGTCACCTTTCTGCTGTCTGCTGACTTTCTTGTAACGTAAATCTTGATGATGTATAATTAACTTAGATTAAATTGTATAGACTGTACTTTATATGTAGATATTGCATTTAAATGTCCATAACACATACCATAACATTCTAGGTCAAGATGCAGGTTACTTCATGCATGCTAGCACAGCATCAGGTACAGAAGGAGACTCGGCCTGGCTGGAGACCAAGAGGATGAGTCCTACTAGGAAGTGTCATAACCAGTGTCTCCAATTCTACTATTATCACACTGGGAATGAGGCAGACCAACTTAACATCTGGATCAGAGAGTTTCAAGATGAGCAGGATGTCAAAGGAACTCTTCGCCTGATGGGACAGATCACTGGTAAACTGTTGAATGGTATTTAAGGTACTTATTAACTGTTTGAAAGATGCAGTTGATTAATTTAGTCATCACAAAACTTTTCCTGCAGGTTCACCAAAATCTTACTGGCAACTTCATCACGTTTCCCTGAATGCCACCAAGCACTTCCAGGTGGTGTTTGAGTCTCGCAAAGGAGCAGGCAGCTCTTCGGGTGGATTCTCAATCGATGACATTAATTTGTCTGAGACTGAATGTCCTCATTTAACCATGCAGATTAACGATTTTGTTAACCTGTTGAACACTAGTAATTATGGAACAATTATATACAGCTCACGGCAATACTCCAGAGGGGGCTATGCTTACAGGATTGGGATTGGTCTGTACAAGTCATTTTTTGGACTGTTTGTGCAACTGTTGTCTGGTAAATATGACGACCAGCTGGAGTGGCCTTGCATAAATAGGCAGGTGACCTTCCAAATGGTGGACCAGAACCCCAACATCCAGCAGCAAATGTCCAAGCAGAGAAGTATCACCACTGACTTAAGACAGTTAACTAATGGTAAGTTTAAAGCGACATGATGAAATGTAACAGTATTTCCTCTCTTGTTATTTGCTTTTAATGTTGCTTTCTGTAAACAGGTAACTATATTTGGGACAATCCTCGGAAGTTTGGAAATTCATTTGTGGAGAATAATGAGACCATTTTTGCTGGACCACTGTTTGGCAGGACCTATTTTGCATCTTTGGAAGACTTAAACTTCAGAGAGAACCTCAAGGGAGGGAGTGCCGCTTTCGTCTTCAGCTTCCAAGGTAGGCTGATGTTTTTACTGTTAAACTTGATTGTAACTGTTCTACCTGGAGTTAAATAGAACCTGTTTGTCGATGTTTTGTTGTACAACACAACTGAAACTTTCCTCTTTTGCTAGATATCACACCTCTAGTTAATGGAAGTACTCTACCATGTCCTCAAGTGGGACCAGTGGTGATTAAACATCCTCCCAGAAACATGGACGAAGGTCCATGCACGACACGGTAAGACATTGTTTTATCGATGTTATTAAGAACATTGTCACCTGTTCTTATTTCATAATATGAGAACTATTTACAGGATCTTAACCACCACCAAACCACCTCCTACAACAACAGATGATGACAGGTACTCAGATTTACTCACATTTTACACACAAACTACATTTCACCTGTAAACTCCATTTGTGATAAAGCCTTTTTCAAAGTAGTATGAGGCATATGTCAGAAATCCTCTCTTCATGTTATTTAATTCATTTCTTTGTTCCTGCTGCAGCATTTTTGGCATCTCTCCTGGTTTGGTGGCTTCTCCTGTCCTCACCCTCCTGGTTGCTCTGATGCTTGTCATCCATCGCTGATGTGTCTCCTCCATCAACATCTCACATTCACACATGGACAGGGGTAGCAGATTTGTCACTGGCTGAGAAATTAAGTGATTTTGATTTTTCTTCTTCTTCTTTTTATTAAATGTTTTTTGTTGTTTCACTGCTCATATGAGGAAGTAATAAGAGAGGTGCAGTGGGTAAAGAATTAGTGGTACTATACATCAGGTATGACTTATATTTGTTGGAATTTGGAATCTTTTGTGGGAAATTGTGCATATTTGGTTTGCTTTACATTTTACTGTGCTGCAGTCTTTTTGAGAAAATACAGGTTGGTTTCACTGCTTTTTTAACTTGCTTTTAATAAAAGGTTGTTGTGAGACCTTATTTTTATATATCAGAAATACATACAGTACATCCACGTTTGTTTCTGGTCATGACAAACAGCTTATTAGTATCTGAACTGAATTGTATTGCTTGGATAAATCTTTAAAAAAAAATCAGTAGACTGTTTTGTGGGATCTTGTGGAAGCTTTTAAATAAATATTTTTCAATGCAACATTTTTCTTTGTATTTGCAATATCGGCAACAATAGCTAAATCTTCCCTACACACACAAACAACAAAGTGGATAATCGACTTGCGCCCCTGGGTGCTCTGGTAACAAGTACACTTGAACACCCGTATGTTCAAACATGATGTTTGTTATGGCCAATCCATGACTAACACAGAAGTACAATATCAAAGCACTGCTTGGGTTCAGATCAGGCAGACTGTTTATCCCAATCACCTCCCTCCAGGTAGCTCCATCATCAGTTCCTCAGCAGAACTATGGAGTCACCAGGTGGACCAGGTAATCTGAACTGCTCTTCAGTGCATAGGCAGGGGTCCTACAGGGTGGCCGCCCTGCATTGCTCATATGGGCTGTGCCCGCCGCGTCCCGTAGGTAAAGGCCAGGTCAACAAACTTTTGTCAAATATCAGCTGCATTTTAGGGCTTTGTTGAAGTGAAGTGAAAATGAACATTACCTCTGCTGGTTTAGTCTGTTTACTCCCTACATAGGTGGAACCAAATCGATAACCAGATTCACCCAGGGTACTGACGGTAATGGTATGGCTGACATGTAAGTGGTTACTCAGGCCTTTGTTGACCACTAACCAAACCCCTTCCATCTGCACTGGAAACACCTCTGAAACAACAAAAACAACATCTATGTAATCTAACATCAGACATATACGTAAGCTCGGTGTTACAAGGCACGGACACAGGACTCAACTGCAGGACTCGGGAGGCAGATACAGGAGATAACCAGTCTTGATAACCAGATATGACAGAGATAATTTTCTGACCATTGCATTTCAGAACATCATAAAAGGTTTCATTAAGACTTGCATTATTTGTCATGTATATTATGTCATATTCAATGCATGTCATATTTATTATGTCAAAGTGTACTAAGAGAGAATACATAAATCCAGCAAATGCGTAAGCATACCATTAACTCATATGTGTCATCTAGGTTTTGAAAATAACTTCGATAATTTTGTGACCATTGCATTTGAGAACATCAGAAAAGGTTTCATTAAGACTTGCATTATAATATTCCTGTTCTTTACATGTCTTATGTCAAAGTGTACAGAAGAACCCAGTATTTCTTTAAATAAAAGCAGCATTCTCAAAACGCATTTTGAAATGTAGATGTATAAAATACATTAATAATATTATAAGTTTTTGGGTTGATTTGTTTTTATGTGTCATCTAGATTTTGAAAGTAACTTCGCAAAAGTTAGCAGTGACTTCAGCACCACCAATGGAGTCCCATACGACTACTGGTCAGTGATGCATTATGGCAAAAATGCATTCTCCAATGGCAATGGGTCAACAATTATCACCAAAGATCCAAACTTCCAGGATGTTATTGGTCAAACAAAGGAAATGAGTCCCAGTGATGTTTTGGAGCTGAACCGCCTCTACAAACGCAGTAAGTGACGGATGAGCCATTTTTAGGAATGCTTTGGGATTGTTTGTTTCATTGATTTAAAACTGTCAGATCTGGGTGAACACATTGTACATTGTCACAGTCACATGTTTAAACTAATTTTCCCTTTAAACTTTGAGATGTGACTATCCAGCTCAGGAACTTTTCCTTTTTGGTTTCATATACCAAATTCAATTATTAGTCCTTATTCCTTAATTCCTCATTTACCTCTACAGGCTCGACCATTGCATTTAAGATGCACTGCAGGGGGGCATGTGCCAAATGAATCGCTGCTCACAGAGTGGCACTGGCTGGCAAATGGTTACAAGTGTTTCTGGAGGTCCTAAGACTGATCACACCAATCTACCCGGGGGCAGTGGTTTTCATAGTGGTAAGATTTCAACATTTCAAAAATGTAATTTTGCTGTTGCCCATGGATGTGCTGACTTTGAATCACAATAGTCCCTCATCTCTTGTCATCTTTCTACTGTCTGCTGACTTTCTTAAATTGTATGGACTGTAATTTGTATGCAAATATTGCATTTAAAGGTCCACCATAACACATACCATAACATTCTAGGTCAAGGTGCAGGTTACTTCATGCATGCTAGCACAGCATCAGTTAAGGAAGGAGACTCGGCCTGGCTGGAGACCAAGGAGATGAGTCCTACTAGGAAGTGTCATAACCAGTGTCTCCAATTCTACTATTATCACACTGGGAATGAAACAGACCAACTTAACATCTGGATCAGAGAGTTTCAAGACGAGCAGGATGTCAAAGGAACTCTTCGCCTCATGGGACAGATCACTGGTAAACTGTTGAATGGTATTTAAGGTACTTATTAACTGTTTGAAAGATGCAGTTGATTAATTTAGTCATCGCAAAACTCTTCCTGCAGGTTCACCAAAATCTTACTGGCAACTCCATCACGTTTCCCTGAATGCCACCAAGCACTTCCAGGTGGTGTTTGAGTCTCGCAAAGGAGCCGGCAGCTCTTCGGGTGGATTCTCAATCGATGACATTAATTTGTCTGAGACTGAATGTCCTCATTTAACCATGCAGATTAACGATTTTGCTAACCTGTTGAACACTAGTGATAATGTCACAATTATATACAGCTCACGGCAATACTCCAGAGGGGGCTATGCTTACAGGATTGGGATTGGTCTGTACAAGCCATTTTTTGGACTGTTTGTGCAACTGTTGTCTGGTAAAATATGACGACCAGCTGGAGTGGCCTTGCATAAATAGGCAGGTGACCTTCCAAATGGTGGACCAGAACCCCAACATCCAGCAGCAAATGTCCAAGCAGAGAAGTATCACCACTGACTTAAGCCACTTAATTAATGGTAAGTTTAAAACGACATGATGAAATGTAACAGTATTTCCTCTCTTGTTATTTGCTTTTAATTTTGCTTTCTGTAAACAGGTAACTATATTTGGGACAATCCTCGGAAGTTTGGAAATTCATTTGTGGAGAATAATGAGACCATTTTTGCTGGACCACTGTTTGGCATGACCTATTTTGCATCTTTGGAAGACTTAAACTTCAGAGAGAACCTCAAGGGAGGGAACGCTGCTTTCGTCTTCAGCTTCCAAGGTAGGCTGATGTTTTTACTGTTAAACTTGAATGTAACTGTTCTACCTGGAGTTAAATAGAACCTGTTTGTCGATGTTTTGTTGTACAACACAACTGAAACTTTCCTCTTTTGCTAGATATCACACCTCTAGTTAATGGAAGTACTCTACCATGTCCTCAAGTGGGACCAGTGGAGGTTAAACATCCTCCCAGAAACATGGATGAAGGTCCATGCGCGACACGGTAGGACATTGTGTTATCAAATTAAGAACATTGTCAGCAGTTTTTATTTTATAATATGAGAACTATATCAAATTTAGTATTGAAATAAGTTTTAATATACCTCCCAAATAATTTTACAGGATCTTACCCACCACCAAACCACCTCCTAAAACTACAGATGATGACAGGTACTCCATCTGTGATAAAGCCTTTTTCAAAGTAGTATGAGGCATATGTCAGAAATCCTCTCTTCATGTTATTTAATTCATTTCTTTGTTCCTGCTGCAGCATTGTTGGCATCTCTCCTGGTTTGGTGGCTTCTCCTGTCCTCACCCTCCTGGTTGCACTGATGCTTGTCATACATCGCTGATGTGTGTCCTCCATCAACATCTCAAATTTGCCACTGGCTGAGAAATGAAGTGATTTTTACTTTTTATTAAATGCTTTTTTTTTCACTGCTTATATAAGGAAGTAATAACAGAGGTGCAATGGGTAAAGAATTAGCGGCAGTATAAATTAGGTGTGACACGTATTTGTTGGTATTTGGATTATCTTTTGTGAGTTAATCATGAAATTGTAAATATTGGTTTGATTGATTCATTTTACAGCCCTGCAGTCTTTAATCTGCGTTTTTAAAAGGGGGTTTGTGAGAGGTTGTTGTTGCATATCAAGGATAAATACACAGTGCACAGATTGATGTGAAATTTTACTTTTTGCAATGCCTCTTGATTCACAATAACAGTATATTTGAGAATCGTAGAAAATGTCTGCAGTAACCTGATTTGTTTGGTAGTCGTGAGAAAATGATTATTAGTATCTGGATTGTATCGTATTGTGTGGAAAAAATCTTGCAGTGTTGGGACTACAATTCTTAACAAACTAACAACATCAAAGTATTCAAACAACTACCAATATTTTTTTTTTGTATTCTGATCCATATCCATTAGCACAAGTAACAAACCTCAATGTTTTCTTGGCACTGATATAAATGTTCCAACTAACTAGCTAATAAAATGATCTGGACTCCACCATTTTCGCAGTTATTTTTATTCCTTTCCTGTTGTACTTGTATTTGTTACTAGCAGTTTATTTAGTAATAAGTAGTATCAATGAACAATATGCACAAAAAATAAGTTATCAGTAGTGACGTCATTTAGAGTTCCCAGAGGCCAATTATGAGATCAATGTAGATGCGAGAAGGAAATAAATGTTCTTGCTGAGCAATGTTTTTATTGACAGATTGTCACACTCTAGACTCAGAGCCAATTGCACTGTTTACAGGATGCATGAATGCACGTGACCCAAACCAGGGTGGGATCCAAACACGGAGTATCTGCGCTAAAGTGTAGCTGCTTAGCTAGCATAAAGTTTTATTGAGGGATGGCTCCAATGTATCGGATTGAAAGAATCAGGGCCAGCCCAAGGAGTTTAGTAGCCAAGAGCAAGATTTAATTTGTGGCTCCAACAAAACTCCTAGTACGGTCAACAAATCACCACTAATAACTGAATGAACTCACGCACATAATAGGGATGGACAAATCATTCAACATCAAGTCTCTTGTTGTATGTGAGGGTTGGCAAGTAGCTACAAAAAGTAAATGATGGAGAAAACAAAATAAACTGTTCAAAGATTGTGAAGGATCATTTTATCAGAAACAAAGAAAACCATTTGTTACTAAACAAGACAAGATTACACAGGCACTTCATTCTTCCTGTTTACAGCCAAATGAAAATATTAACCAGAGGTCCTGTCTGATCAATAAGAGAAAACGTGGTGGTTTGCACATAGGATAATTTAACATACATAGTATTTTCATGAGGCAGAGGCACAGAGGCTTCCCTTTTTATCTGGCTTCAGATTTGTCACGTACACTTATGTAACAATGCAAGATTTCAGCAATGGGGAACAATCAGGCTACACTCATGATGTTATTGAGACATATTGAAACATGGTGGTTCAATATGGCGGATTCCATGTATCTGGACGTCTACAGATATGGAG
This sequence comes from Nibea albiflora, assembly GCA_014281875.1. NCBI lineage: Eukaryota > Metazoa > Chordata > Actinopteri > Sciaenidae > Nibea > Nibea albiflora. The sequence goes on along the minus strand of CM024804.1, from coordinate 18,630,872 downwards.
CTTTGCTGTGTGTGTAACTGCTCAGCCAAACTTGAAGCAGCTGTGAGCAGCACAGAAGGGTGAAGTGTATTGACACGCTAGCTTTGTTTTATCATGGCCACTGCAAAGTCTATGTCCAACTTGTCTTGCTTCTCCTTATAAAAGAGATACAGTTTATTTTGTTATATTCCTGAGATTTCCAACTTGCCATGATTTTTTCAAGACAAGTCTTTGTTGCTATGAAGCAGGTCCCATATACAAACGAAGACTCATGGCATAGCGTGCTCTGTGGCATATCGTGACATGGCATGGCTTGGTGGTGAATGTTGTGGAGAAATTCAGGAGCCTCTGATGTCTTATGCTGTATTATTTATTGACACTTGGCCAAGGAGAATTTGAGACACTCTCAAAGTACATCAGAAGTGCCTGAGTCGGTCTCACATTCTGCCCAACTCATGCTGGTGGATAGATTTTAAACCCCAAGATAACATCACTGATAGTATACGCCCAGAATTAGGTAAAAGAGAATGCTTTTACCAAGGATGGTGTCTTCATCAACATGATTAAGTCTGGAGACACAGATGTCTGTTTATGCAGACTGAAATGTCAATGGCAAGCTGTCTATTATGTCTAAGCATGCAGCACCAGAGTTCTTCGACCCTGGCCACCACAGTGTCGAGATAGGATGGCACCTACTGTTGCCAGTCAAAGACAAACAACTAATACTGCTGTGGACCTCAAGGCCCACACATGACTTCGTGTAACCTTGTGTAATGTGCCTGTATGTTTGTGATTTTATTAGATATCATTTAAAAGTATATATGTGTCACTCAGACCACTAAAAGAATAGAAAATTCCCATAACAGTGAAAAGCTATTTGGCTTCCTTCCACTGGCAATGCACCTGCACTTCCCAGTACTGTCACACCTAGGGTGCGGCTGAATGTTCAGTTTTGCTTGGGAACATTCCTAATTGAGTGAAATTGACACGGAAGTATTGGCGAATCTGCCATGATGAGAGCTGTTCTCAAACTGTTGGAAAGGAGCTTCAGTGATTCCTTTATTATCTTCTTTAGCATAGGATATACTGGACCATCCTTTATGGAAGGAAAGGAGGTAATGCCGTCCCACAATTCCTTGCGGCAGTGACAAAAAATCGACACACCGTTCAGTTATTCACAACCAGACACAAGAAAGAAAACATAATTTATTTAAACTGTGCGATGCTCTCTGACTGCAGCAGAGAGAGCGTGTGGCATATGAACATACGTTAAATAAAACCTGTTCCGTTGGTGACTGTGCAGCTGCTTTCACACACAGAGTAAAAACTGTTTCTAACTGACATCCAGCATCCTGCAGATCATGAAGTTGCCGCTTGCTGATTAAGCATGTGTCTTTGTCTTTATGTTATGTATATGAGTGATACATGAGTTGACAGGAGGGTGAGCGACCATACCAGTGTGACAAACCACTTTTACTTCTTTGACAGGTGGACAATATTCATTTATCTGAGGCTGATAATGATAATGATTAATAATGATTTCACGGGTTGTCCATGTTTATGTTTCCTGCATGAAACAACACGTTCAGAGCACATGGGGAGTATCAAGTCAGTATCTCAGATGCTTGCTTTGTTTGTCCATCTTCTGGACTTTGCAGTTTTACCACAGATCATGTCAATAACATTCACCGTTGCATGATGACATAGTCTAGTAATTCTCTGTTGCAGTTTTATATTGTGATTAGCTATTAGTTAGTGATTTCTTTGTTCAAAAACATTCTTGTTCACTCTTATAAAAGCTCTTGCACTAATTAACTGACTAATGACACTAACTAATGAAATAATATCTTCGTTTGAAATCGAAAGGCATACACCAAAGACAGAGAGATCAAGCGTCAATGCTGGTTCGTCAGCATTGCAGCCAACAATTAATCAAAGAATGCATGTGTGACAGCTTTTCTCTTTTTCCTTCCTGCTTATAGTGACAAGATTTCTGATGCAATTCAAGAGCGGACTGTTAGCATGACAGGAGGTAAGGTAGGTATTTTCTCCTATCTATCGAAACGTGTCGTAGCTTTATTGCATTTCAGTAACTGCATATGTACAGTTGAAATTTTCATGCTTCTTCATATATTTCTGTTGTATGATTTAAAAGTTTGGTCCAAGACATCCTGCTAAGATGAGGGGCCTCATCTTCCTCGTTGTGAACATGGCAGTTATGTCATCATTCTCAGTAAAATCAGTAAGAGTTGATTTAATGTTGCACTTACTGTGAAATTATGATGTATTTTATGCTACACTCAGACTGAACTAACATAGAATGTTTAATTACCACCGGTTTAATTGATGGATAGAAAATCAATAATCAATCAATAACTAGTAGAATAGTAGAAAAAAATCACGTTATTTCTTATATTATGTTGTAATATGTAGCTGAGAATAACATCATTACATTGGTGGATATAATCAAATATGATGCTTGTTTCTACAGGATGAACCAATAATAGTGGGTAAGTTGTACCATTTAATATTCATCATTTAATTTCATAAAATGAATCATTAACTATTTTTTATTCATCAATGTCACATCATAAGGCAACATATCATCTGTGTTTGTAGATGTTGGTGAAGACAAGGACATTACAGAAGTAAACAAGGGTAAAGTTAAACATCTTCATACAATTAAATGGACTTCTGGTAACTGAGCACCTTTGCTGTAGCTTCATGTTGTCTTTTATTAGTTATTGATAGTTAAAACACTCACACATAAAAGACTTTTTTTATGCTTTATCTTAGATTTGGGGCATGATGATATTCTTGAGGTGAGTTTAGCTATTTTTAAATTAAAATTATTAAAATGATAAATGTTGTGTTGCATAATTTTGTGGCATCTTTTGTGGCATTTTAGCCACCACGACTACGAAGGAGTGCTGTTAACACTGAGAGCAGTCTTTGGTTGGATGGTGTTCCATATGTTTTGGACAAGAGCCTTGGTAAATCTAAAATCTTCCTGCATACCATAACCATGATAATAAATATGTGTTGTTGTTTGTGAGGACCACAGCTTTGAAATGTTTACACTGTTTAGGTTACTGAAATATGTTGCAGTCTTACATGACTGTACACGAGGCTATGCTATTCAACCAGCATCAATCAGATGGAGGCTAGTGCCACAGGTCCAGCGAAATCGACACCACTATGAAGCCAAGCAAAGTTATTTGGCTTGGCTTGATATCTTAGGTTAACGTAGTTTCACAGAATCCAAGTGTGCACTACCCTGTATCCATCCTCCACCTGAGTATCTAGAAGGAACTGTGAGAGCAGTGCCTCAGAATAATGTACACAAAAAATATCTCATCTATCAGTTACATTTAAATTGTCATTTCTTTGTTCTTTCCATATTACACAATTCTCATGAACAACGGAAGAGATGAATGCTAAAGGAATCATCCTGAGAGCCTTTGAGCAGTTCGGACTGAAGTCATGCATTGCTTTCAGACCAAGGACTTCTGAGACATATTACATTTCTGCCCAAAAATTAGACGGGTATGTTTGTTTGTTTTTCTATTTTATTCTCTTTCTTCTTAGATACATTTGGGCACAACAATTAACAACAGACTTTCAGAGATGTGCGGTTGACCACATTTGCCATTATATATGTAAAAGAGCCTGTGCATGCACAAGCAGATGAATGTAGAACATGAGATTTAGCATGGTCAAGTCAGTGTATATGTGTGACTGTTACTGGTTAACTTTATTTTCATTTTAGATGTTTTTCATATGTTGGGAAAGAAATACGAAATGGACAGCCACTCTCCATCGGGAGATACTGTGATGAGATTTCCACAGTTGAACATGAGTTCCTCCATGCTCTTGGCTTCTACCATGAACAGTCCAGATATGACAGAGATAATTTTCTGACCATTGTATTCGAGAACATCATACAAGGTTTCATTAAGACTTGCATTATAATATACCTGTTCTTTACATGTCTAGTGTACAAAGAGAGAATAGATAAATCGAGCAAGTATGTAAGCGTACCATTAACTCAGTAATTGTTTAAATAAAAGCAGGATTATCGAAATCTATTTCTGTATCTTTTATATGTGTCATCAAGGTTTTAAAAATAACTTTCGAAAAGTTAGCAGTGAAGTCAGTGCCACCAACGGAGTCCCATACGACTACTGGTCAGTGATGCATTATGGCAAAAATGCATTCTCCAATGGCAATGGGTCAACAATTATCACCAAAGATCCAAAATTCCAGGATGTTATTGGTCAAACAAAGGAAATGAGTCCCAGTGATGTTTTGGAGCTGAACCGCCTCTACAAATGCAGTAAGTGACGGATGAGCCATTTTTAGGAATGCTTTGGGATTGTTTGTCAAGTCTGTGTGAACACAGTGTACATTTTCTGACTCACATTTTTCAACTCATTTTCCATTTCATCTTTACCATGAAATTATATTAGGCCTACTTCCAGCCCACTATAAAAATAATTAACAGGAACAGGCAACTAAAACTATTTCGGAAAAGGCCAGAATGGTAATGAAAAAGTAGATGTAGTCAGTTTGGCGTATTATATAATAAAAGTCAAGAGATAAGTTACTACCTATGCTTGAATAGCACCTAACACACCATTTATAAACTTTAACATTTAATTTGATTTTGTAGTCCTTGATCCTATTTTCCTCATTTACCTCTACAGGCTCGACCATTGCATTTAAGATGCACTGCAGCTTTTCTAATGGGGGCATGTGCCAAATGAATCGCTGCTCACAGAGTGGCACTGGCTGGCAAATGGTTACGAGTGTTTCTGGAGGTCCTAACACTGATCACACCAATCTACCTGGGGGCAGTGGTGTTCATAGTGGTAAGATTTCAACAAAGTTAAATTTTGCTGTTGTTTCCTGTTATTTTTGTTTATTGGGGTGCTGTTCATGGTCATGAACATGCTGATTTGAATCACAATACTTCTTGTCCCTGATATTAAAAATAATTATGATAAAAAGAAAAAACAAAAATTAATCATGTATCTTCATGTTTAGACAATTTTTTATCAAACTACAAATGACTTTATGATGTAAATCTTGATAATGTATTATAAACTTGTATGTATGTACTGTACTTTATATGTACAGTAGATATTGCATGTAAAGGTCCACCATAACACATACCATAAACATTCTAGGTCAAGTGCAGGTTACTTCATGCATGCTAGCACATACATCGGTTAGGAATGAGACTCGGCCTGGCTGGAGACCAAGGAGATGAGTCCTACTAGGAAGTGTCATAACCAGTGTCTCCAATTCTACTATTATCACACTGGAATGAAACAGACCAACTTAACATCTGGATCAGAGAGTTTCAAGATGAGCAGGATGTCAAAGGAACTCTTCGCCTCATGGGGACAGATCACCGGTAAGCTGTGTTGTTTATCTTGTATCATCTGGTCTTTAATTTATACGTAATGTAATTTAGTCATCACAAACTCTTCCTGCAGGTTCACCAAAATCTTACTGGCAACTTCATCACGTTTCCCTGAATGCCACCAAGCCACTTCAGGTGGTGTTTGAGTCTCGCAAAGGAGCAGGCAGCTCTTCGGGTGGATTCTCATCGATGACATTAATTTGTCTGAGACTGAATGTCCTCATTAAACCATGCAGATTAACGATTTTGCTAACTTGTTGAACACTAGTAATTATGGAACAATTATATACAGCTCACGGCAATACTCCAGAGGGGGCTATGCTTACAGGATTGGGATTGGTCTGTACAAGCCATTTTTTGGACTGTTTGTGCAACTGTTGTCTGGTAAATATGACGACCAGCTGGAGTGGCCTTGCATAAATAGGCAGGTGACCTTCCAAATGGTGGACCAGAACCCCAACATCCAGCAGCAAATGTCCAAGCAGAGAAGTATCACCACTGACTTAAGACGGTTAACTAATGGTAAGTTTAAAACGACATGATGAAATGTAACAGTATTTCCTCTCTTGTTATTTGCTTTTAATGTTGCTTTCTGTAAACAGGTAGCCTATATTTGGGACAATCCTCGGAAGTTTGGAAATTCATTTGTGGAGAATAATGAGACCATTTTTGCTGGACCACTGTTTGGCAGGACCTATTTTGCAATCTTTGGAAGACTTAAACTTCAGAGAGAACCTCAAGGGAGGGAGTGCCGCTTTCGTCTTCAGCTTCCAAGGTAGGCTGATACTAAACTTGATTGTAACTGTTTCTACTTGGAGTTACATAGAACCTGTTTGTTTATGTTTTGTTGTACAACACAACTGAAACTTCCTCTTTTGCTAGATATCACACCTCTAGTTAATGGAAGTACTCTACCATGTCCTCAAGTGGGACCAGTGGAGGTTAAACATCCTCCCACAAACATGGATGAAGGTCCATGCGTGGCGCGGTAGGACATTGTGTTATCAAATTAAGAACATTGTCACCAGTTTTTATTTATATGAGAACTATATCAAATTTAGTATTGAAATAAGTTTTAATATGCCTTCTGAATAAATTTACAGGATCTCACCCACCACCAAACCACCTCCTACAACAACAGATGATGACAGGTACTCAGATTTACTCACATTTTACACACAAACTAATTTCCACCTGTAACTCCATCTGTGATAAAGCCCTTTTTCAAAGTAGTATGAGGCCATATGTCAGAAATCCTCTCTTCATGTTATTTAATTCATTTCTTTGTTCCTGCTGCAGCATTGTTGGCATCTCTCCTGGTTTGGTGGCTTCTCCTGTCCTCACCCTCCTGGTTGCTCTGATGCTTGTCATCCATCGCTGATGTGTCTCCTCCATCAACATCTCACATTCACACATGGACAGGGGTAGCAGATTTGTCACTGGCTGAGAAATTAAGTGATTTTGATTTTTCTTCTTCTTCTTTTTATTAAATGCTTTTTGTTGTTTCACTGCTCATATGAGGAAGTAATAAGAGAGGTGCATTGGGTAAAGAATTAGTGGTACTATACATCAGGTATGACTTATATTTGTTGGAATTTGGAATCTTTTGTGGGAAATTGTGCATATTTGGTTTGCTTTACATTTTACTGTGCTGCAGTCCTTTTGAGAAAAAAAATAGGTTGGTTTCACTGCTTTTTTAACTTGCTTTTAATAAAAGGTTGTTGTGAGACCTTATTTTTATGTATCGCAAATACATACAGTACATCCACGTTTGTTTCTGGTCATGACAAACAGCTTATTAGTATCTGAACTGAATTGTATTGCTAGGATAAATCTTTTTTTTTTAAATCAGTCGACTGTTTTGTGGGATCTTGTGGAAGCTTTTAAATAAATATTTTTCAATGCAACATTTTTCTTTGTATTTGCAATATCGGCAACAATAGCTAAATCTTCCCTACACACACAAACAACAAAGTGGATCATCGACTTGCGCCCCTGGGTGCTCTGGTACCAAGTACACTTATGAACACCCGTATGCTCAAACATGATGTTTGTTATGGCCAATCCATGACTAGCACAGAAGTACAATATCAAAGCACTGCTTGGGTTCAGATCAGGCAGACTGTTTATCCCAATCACCTCCCTCCAGGTAGCTCCATCATCAGTTCCTCAGCAGAACTATGGAGTCACCAGGTGGACCAGGTAATCTGAACTGCTCTTCAGTGCATAGGCAGGGGTCCTACAGGGTGGCCGCCCTGCATTGCTCATATGGGCTGTGCCCGCCGCGTCCCGTAGGTAAAGGCCAGGTCAACAAACTTTTGTCAAATATCAGCTGCATTTTAGGGCTTTGTTGAAGTGAAGTGAAAATGAACATTACCTCTGCTGGTTCAGTCTGTTTACTCCCTACATAGGTGGAACCAAATCGATAACCAGATTCACCCAGGGTACTGACGGTAATGGTATGGCTGACATGTAAGTGGTTACTCAGGCCTTTGTTGACCACTAACCAAACCCCTTCCATCTGCACTGGAAACACCTCTGAAACAACAAAAACAACATCTATGTAATCTAACATCAGACATATACGTAAGCTCGGTGTTACAAGGCACGGACACAGGACTCAACTGCAGGACTCGGGAGGCAGATACAGGAGATAACCAGTCTTTAATTTCAGGCAAAGGTTTGGTACACGGGAAATCAGTCAGTTAAAGAAGGCAAACAATCCAAAGGGGTAAGGCAAGAGCAGGCGAGGGTCAAAACAGAGAAGCACACTAGAAAAACGCAGGAGAGTAGAAAACATGGTTTGCTAACAATCTGGCACTGGAGAAGGGAAAACGGGGGCGGGGTTTAAATACACAGTTGTTGATGGTGTGGTCCATGCTAGTGAAATAGAAACCCACAAAATGTTGCACAATGGACTTTGAGCACAATTATGCAGAATACCAGGAACTTGTTTCATATAGCATTGTTTTATATTCATATTCTATCATGATTTCATATTTGACTGGGGACCTTTGTTATAGTAACATATCCATTCATCATTAACTACTGCTTACTGTTTAGTTTCTTATTTCTTTGTTCAACACTCACTTTTTTGTGTTATATGATACATTTTCTTATCTTAGCTGTCAAACATACAAAGCAGTGCTGTGTACTTTTAGTAGTAATAAACTTTTAGTTTAGTTAGTTAGTTACACATAGTTTAGTTATACAGTGAGATACAAGAATCAAAAAGCTAAGGCCCAACTAGTGAAATAAAAACTTCTGATCACATCAAAAGACTCGCAACAAAGTCGTGGAGGCTGAATTCATTTCACATGTAATACCTTAAAGACAGAGAAGGGACAGTTCTATAGACTGGAATTTTCAAAGTTGTTTCAGGTGTTGACATGTGACATTGACAAAGAACTCGTATTCAAAGAATGTAACTTGCATGACGGCCTTTTTTCTTGTTTCTTGCTGAGTGGGTTTTTCCTGCCTACTTAAGACACAAGAACCATTGCCATAGAGTTGCAGTGTGGACAGTCAGGCTGACAGAAGGTCAAGACAAGTAGGTATTTTCTATTTACCTAAATGTATCGTAGCTCTATTGCATTTCAGTAACTGCATATCTGTAGTGGAAATGTCCATACTTATATTACATATATTCGGTATGATTTAAAGGTCCAAGACATCCTGCTAAGATGAGGGGCCTCATCTTCCTCGTTGTGAACATGGCAGTTATATCATCATTCTCAGTAAAATCAGTAAGAGTTGATTTGTTGCACCTTGTGTTTTATTTTCTATTCTATGCTATTTTATACTACAGAATAAACTAACATACGATGTTTAAACAGTTTGATTCTGAAATTTGGACTTTATATCATGAGGCCAAATTTGAAATACCGTGCAGAGAAAGGAGCAGAGAAAGCAACTATAATCAATAACCACTTTTAGTAGAAGCAGAAGCAAACATGTTATTTCTTATATTATGTTACACTGTGTAGCTGAGAATCACATCATTTACATAGGGTGAAGTGATCAAATCTGATGTTTGTTTCTACAGGATGAACCAGTGATAGTGGGTAAGTTCTATCATTTAGTGTTTGTTTCATTTCATAAAATGAATCATTAACTGTTTTTAATTAATCAATGTAACATCATAAGGTGACATTTAATTTGTGTTTGTAGATGTTGGTGAAGACAAGGACATTACAGAAGTGAACAAGGGTAAAGTTAAACATCTTCAGACAATTAAATGGACCTTGTGCTGAGATTATTTTGGTATCTTCCGGTAACTGAGCACCTTTGTTTGTCTTTCTTTTAAATATCAGTCATTGTCATTCAGTGTTAGACTTAACTTAGCTCTTAAAAGACACTGTTTATGCTTTATCTTAGATTTGGGGCATGATGATATTCTCGAGGTGAGTTTAGCATTTTTTAATTTAAATTTAAATTATTTCAATGATAAATATTGTGTTGCATAATTTTGTGTCATCCAATGCATTTCTATCATTTTAGCCAACAACATACAAAGGAGCGCTGTTAACACTGAGAGCAGTCTTTGGTTGGATGGAGTTCCATATGTTTTGGACAAGAGCCTTGGTAAATCTAAAATCTTCCTGCATGATAACTCAGAATATTTCTTGTTGTTTGTGATGACCACACCTTTGAAATGTTTACACTGTTTAGGGGAGTGACTGAAATATGTTGCAATGTTACATGCCTGTACAAAAGTCTATGCTATTTAACCAGCATCAATCAGATGGAGGTTAATGACAAATAAGAGTCTCATAGTGCCCAGTGAAATCGGCAACATTTTGAAGTGAAGTAAAGTTATTTGGCTTGGCTTGATATCTTAGGTTAACGTAGTTTCATGCAATCCAAGTGTGCACTACCCTGTATCCATCCTCCACCTGAGAATCTAGAAGGATCCGTGAGAGCAGTGCCTCAGAATAATGTACACAAAAAGAAAAAATCTCATCTATCAGTTACATTTAAATTGTCATTTCTCTGTTCTTTCCATATTACACAATTCTCATGAACAACGGAAGAGATGAATGCTAAAGGAATCATCCTGAGAGCCTTTGAGCAGTTCGGACTGAAGTCATGCATTGCTTTCAGACCAAGGACTTCTGAGACATATTACATTTCTGTCCAAAAATTGGGCGGGTATGTTTGTTTGTTTTTCTTATTTTATTCTCTTTCTTCTTAGATACATTTGGGCACAACAATTAACAACATTAACTACTAAGACTAAGAGATGTGTGGTTGACCATATTTTGCATTATATATGTAAATGAGCCTGTGCACAAGCAGATGGCTGTAGAACATGAGAGATTTAGCATTGTTCACACATGCACACAAGTACACCCATGCACAGATCTTGTATATGTGTGACTGTTGCTGATGAACTTTTTTATTTTCATTTTAGATGTTTTTCATATGTTGGGAAAGCAATACGAAATGGACAGCCACTCTCCATCGGGAGATACTGTGATGAGATTTCCATAGTTGAACATGAGTTCCTCCATGCTCTTGGCTTCTACCATGAACAGTCCAGATATGACAGAGATAATTTTCTGACCATTGCATTTCAGAACATCATAAAAGGTTTCATTAAGACTTGCATTATTTGTCATATTATATGTATATTATGTCAAAGTGTACTAAGAGAGAATACATAAATCCAGCAAATGCGTAAGCATACCATTAACTCATATGTGTCATCTAGGTTTTGAAAATAACTTCGATAATTTTGTGACCATTGCATTTGAGAACATCAGAAAAGGTTTCATTAAGACTTGCATTATAATATTCCTGTTCTTTACATGTCTTATGTCAAAGTGTACAGAAGAACCCAGTATTTCTTTAAATAAAAGCAGCATTCTCAAAACGCATTTTGAAATGTAGATGTATAAAATACATTAATAAGATTATAAGTTTTTGGGTTGATTTGTTTTTATGTGTCATCTAGATTTTGAAAGTAACTTCGCAAAAGTTAGCAGTGACTTCAGCACCACCAATGGAGTCCCATACGACTACTGGTCAGTGATGCATTATGGCAAAAATGCATTCTCCAATGGCAATGGGTCAACAATTATCACCAAAGATCCAAAATTCCAGGATGTTATTGGTCAAACAAAGGAAATGAGTCCCAGTGATGTTTTGGAGCTGAACCGCCTCTACAAATGCAGTAAGTGACGGATGAGCCATTTTTAGGAATGTTTTGGGGTTTTTTGTTTCATTGATTTAAAAGTGTCAGATCTGCGTGAGCACATTGTACATTGTCACAGTCACATGTTTAAACTAATTTTCCCTTTAAACTTTGAGATGTGACTATCCAGCTCAGGAACTTTTCCTTTTTGGTTTCATTTACCAAAATTCAATTATTAGTCCTTATTCCTTAATTCCTCATTTACCTCTACAGACTCGACCATTGCATTTAAGATGCACTGCAGCTTTTCTAATGGGGGCATGTGCCAAATGAATCGCTGCTCACAGAGTGGCACTGGCTGGCAAATGGTTACAAGTGTTTCTGGAGGTCCTAAGACTGATCACACCAATCTACCCGGGGGCAGTGGTGTTCATAGTGGTAAGATTTCAACATTTCAAAAAATGTAATTTTGCTGTTGCCCATGGATGTGCTGACTTTGAATCACAATAGTCCCTCATCTCTTGTCATCTTTCTACTGTCTGCTGACTTTCTTAAATTGTATGGACTGTAATTTGTATGCAAATATTGCATTTAAAGGTCCACCATAACACATACCATAACATTCTAGGTCAAGGTGCAGGTTACTTCATGCATGCTAGCACAGCATCAGTTAAGGAAGGAGACTCGGCCTGGCTGGAGACCAAGGAGATGAGTCCTACTAGGAAGTGTCATAACCAGTGTCTCCAATTCTACTATTATCACACTGGGAATGAGGCAGACCAACTTAACATCTGGATCAGAGAGTTTCAAGATGAGCAGGATGTCAAAGGAACTCTTCGCCTCATGGGACAGATCACCGGTAAGCTGTTTGTTTATCTTGTATCATCTGGTCTTTAATTTATACGTAATGTAATTTAGTCATCACAAAACTCTTCCTGCAGGTTCACCAAAATCTTACTGGCAACTTCATCACGTTTCCCTGAATGCCACCAAGCACTTCCAGGTGGTGTTTGAGTCTCGCAAAGGAGCCGGCAGCTCTTCGGGTGGATTCTCAATCGATGACATTAATTTGTCTGAGACTGAATGTCCTCATTTAACCATGCAGATTAACAATTTTGCTAACCTGTTGAACACTAGTGATAATGTCACAATTATATACAGCTCACGGCAGTACTCCAGAGGGGGCTATGCTTACATGATTGGGATTGGTCTGTACAAGCCATTTTTTGGACTGTTTGTGCAACTGTTGTCTGGTAAATATGACGACCAGCTGGAGTGGCCTTGCATAAATAGGCAGGTGACCTTCCAAATGGTGGACCAGAACCCCAACATCCAGCAGCAAATGTCCAAGCAGAGAAGTATCACCACTGACTTAAGCCACTTAATTAATGGTAAGTTTAAAACGACATGATGAAATGTAACAGTATTTCCTCTCTTGTTATTGCTTTTAATGTTGCTTTCTGTAAACAGGTAGCTATATTTGGGACAATCCTCGGAAGTTTGGAAATTCATTTGTGGAGAATAATGAGACCATTTTTGCTGGACCACTGTTTGGCATGACCTATTTTGCATCTTTGGAAGACTTAAACTTCAGAGAGAACCTCAAGGGAGGGAACGCTGCTTTCGTCTTCAGCTTCCAAGGTAGGCTGATGTTTTTACTGCTAAACTTGAATGTAACTGTTCTACTTGGAGTTAAATAAAACCTGTTTGTTGATGTTTTGTTGTACAACACAACTGAAACTTTCCTCTTTTGCTAGATATCACACCTCTAGTTAATGGAAGTACTCTACCATGTCCTCAAGTGGGACCAGTGGAGGTTAAACATCCTCCCAGAAACATGGATGAAGGTCCATGCGCGACACGGTAGGACATTGTGTTATCAAATTAAGAACATTGTCAGCAGTTTTTATTTTATAATATGAGAACTATATCAAATTTAGTATTGAAATACGTTTTAATATACCTCCCAAATAATTTTACAGGATCTTGCCCACCACCAAACCACCTCCTAAAACTACAGATGATGACAGGTACTCCATCTGTGATAAAGCCTTTTTCAAAGTAGTATGAGGCATATGTCAGAAATCCTCTCTTCATGTTATTTAATTCATTTCTTTGTTCCTGCTGCAGCATTTTTGGTGTCTCTCCTGGTTTGGTGGCTTCTCCTGTCCTCACCCTCCTGGTTGCACTGATGCTTGTCATACATCACTGATGTGTGTCCTCCATCAACATCTCACATTTGCACATGGACAGGGCTAGCAAATTTGCCACTGGCTGAGAAATGAAGTGATTTTTACTTTTTATTAAATGCTTTTTTTTTCACTGCTTATATAAGGAAGTAATAACAGAGGTGCAATGGGTAAAGAATTAGCGGCAGTATAAATTAGGTGTGACACGTATTTGTTGGTATTTGGATTATCTTTTGTGAGTTAATCATGAAATCGTAAATATTGGTTTGATTGATTCATTTTATAGCCCTGCAGTCTTTAATCTGCGTTTTTAAAAGGGGGTTTGTGAGAGGTTGTTGTTGCATATCAAGGATAAATACACAGTGCACAGATTGATGTGAAATTTTACTTTTTGCAATGCCTCTTGATTCACAATAACAGTATATTTGAGAATCGTAGAAAATGTCTGCAGTAACCTGATTTGTTTGGTAGTCGTATTGTGTGGAAAAAAATCTTTATTCTTTATTTTTCAATCAGCATACTATTGTGTTGTTGTATTTGCAGTGTTGGGACTACAATTATTAACAAACTAACAACATTAAAGTATTCAAACAACTACCAATATTTTTTTTTGTATTCTGATCCATATCCATTAGCACAAGTAACAAACCTCAATGTTTTCTTGGCACTGATATAAATGTTCCAACTAACTAGCTAATAAAATGATCTGGACTCCACCATTTTCGCAGTTAGTTTTATTACTTTCCTATTGTACTTGTATTTGTTACTAGCAGTTTATTTAGTAATAAGTAGTATCAATGAACAATATGCACAAAAAATAAGTTATCAGTAGTGACGTCATTTAGAGTTCCCAGAGGCCAAATATGAGATCAATGTAGATGCGAGAAGGAAATAAATGTTCTTGCTGAGCAATGTTTTTATTGACAGATTGTCACACTCTAGACTCAGAGCCAATTGCACTGTTTACAGGATGCATGAATGCACGTGACCCAAACCAGGGTGGGATCCAAACACAAGTATCTGCGCTAAAGTGTAGCTGCTTAGCTAGCATAGAGTTTTATTGAGGGATGGCTCCAATGTATCGGATTGAAAGAATCAGGGCCAGCCCAAGGAGTTTAGTAGCCAAGAGCAAGATTTCATTTGTGGCTCCAACAAAACTCCTAGTACGGTCAACAAATCACCACTAATAACTGAATGAACACACACACATAATAGGGATGGACAAATCATTCAACATCAAGTCTCTTGTTGTATGTGAGGGTTGGCAAGTAGCTACAAAAAGTAAATGATGGAGAAAACAAAATAAACTGTTCAAAGATTGTAAAGGATCATTTTATCAGAAACAAAGAAAACCATTTGTTACTAAACAAGACAAGATTACACAGGCACTTCATCTTCCTGTTTACAGCCAAATGAAAATATTAACCAGAGGTCCTGTCTGATCAATAAGAGAAAACGTGGTGGTTTGCACATAGGATAATTTAACATACATAGTATTTTCATGAGGCAGAGGCACAGAGGCTTCCCTTTTTATCTGGCTTCAGATTTGTCACGTACACTTATGTAACAATGCAAGATTTCAGCAATGGGGAACAATCAGGCTACACTCATGATGTTATTGAGACATATTGAAACATGGTGGTTCAATATGGCGGATTCCATGTATCTGGACGTCCACAGATATGGAGGTTTGCTGTGTGTGTAACTGCTCAGCCAAACTTGAAGCAGCTGTGAGCAGCACAGAAGGGTGAAGTGTATTGACACGCTAGCTTTGCTTTATCATGGCCACTGCAAAGTCTATGTCCAACTTGTCTTGCTTCTCCTTATAAAAGAGATACAGTTTATTTTGTTATATTCCTGAGATTTCCAACTTGCCATGATTTTTTCAAGACAAGTCTTTGTTGCTATGAAGCAGGTCCCATATACAAACGAATACTCATGGCATAGCGTGCTCTGTGGCATATCGTGACATGGCATGGCTTGGTGGTGAATGTTGTGGAGAAATTCAGGAGCCTCTGATGTCTTATGCTGTATTCTTTATTGACACTTGGCCAAGGAGAATTAGAGACACTCTCAAAGTACATCAGAAGTGCCTGAGTCGGTCTCACATTCTGCCCAACTCATGCTGGTGGATAGATTTTAAACCCCAAGATAACATCACTGATAGTATACGCCCAGAATTAGGTAAAAGAGAATGCTTTTACCAAGGATGGTGTCTTCATCAACATGATTAAGTCTGGAGACACAGATGTCTGTTTATGCAGACTGAAATGTCAATGGCAAGCTGTCTATTATGTCTAAGCATGCAGCACCAGAGTTCTTCGACCCTGGCCACCACAGTGTTGAGATAGGATGGCACCTACTGTTGCCAGTCAAAGACAAACAACTAATACTGCTGTGGACCTCAAGGCCCACACATGACTTCGTGTAACCTTGTGTAATGTGCCTGTATGTTTGTGATTTTATTAGATCTCATTTAAAAGTATATATGTGTCACTCAGACCACTAAAAGAATAGAAAATTCCATAACAGTGAAAAGCTATTTGGCTTCCTTCCACTGGCAATGCACCTGCACTTCCCAGTACTTGTCACACCTAGGGTGTGGCTGAATGTTCAGTTTTGCTTGGGAACATTCCTAATTGAGTGAAATGACACAGAAGTATTGGCGAATCTGCCATGATGAGAGCTGTTCTCAAACTGTTGGAAAGGAGCTTCAGTGATTCCTTTATTATCTTCTTTAGCATAGGATATACTGGACCATCCTTTATGGAAGGAAAGGAGGTAATGCCGTCCCACAATTCCTTGCGGCAGTGACAAAAAAATCGACACACCGTTCAGTTATTCACAACCAGACACAAGAAAGAAAACATTAATTTATTTAAACTGTGCGATGCTCTCTGACTGCAGCAGAGAGAGCGTGTGCATATGAACATACGTTAAAAAAAAACCTGTTCCGTTGGTGACTGGGCAGCTGCGTTCACACACAGAGTAAAAACTGTTTCTAACTGACATCCAGCATCCTGCAGATCATGAAGTTGCCGCTGCTGATTAAGCATGTGTCTTTGTCTTTATGTTTATGTATATGAGTGATACATGAGTTGACAGGAGGGTGAGCGACCATACCAGTGTGACAAACACTTTTACTTCTTTGACAGGTGGACAATATTCATTTATCTGAGGCTGATAATGATAATGATTAATAATGATTTCACGGGTTGTCCATGTTTATGTTTCCTGCATGAAACAACACGTTCAGAGCACATGGGGAGTATCAAGTCAGTATCTCAGATGCTTGCTTTGTTTGTCCATCTTCTGGACTTTGCAGTTTTACCACAGATCATGTCAATAACATTCACCGTTGCATGATGACATAGTCTAGTAATTCTCTGTTGCAGTTTTATATTGTGATTAGCTATTAGTTAGTGATTTCTTTGTTCAAAAACATTCTTGTTCACTCTTATAAAAGCTCTTGCACTAATTAACTGACTAATGACACTAACTAATGAAATAATATCTTCGTTTGAAATCGAAAGGCATACACCAAAGACAGAGAGATCAAGCGTCAATGCTGGTTCGTCAGCATTGCAGCCAACAATTAATCAAAGAATGCATGTGTGACAGCTTTTCTCTTTTTCCTTCCTGCTTATAGTGACAAGATTTCTGATGCAATTCAAGAGCGGACTGTTAGCATGACAGGAGGTAAGGTAGGTATTTTCTCCTATCTATCGAAACGTGTCGTAGCTTTATTGCATTTCAGTAACTGCATATGTACAGTTGAAATTTTCATGCTTCTTCATATATTTCTGTTGTATGATTTAAAAGTTTGGTCCAAGACATCCTGCTAAGATGAGGGGCCTCATCTTCCTCGTTGTGAACATGGCAGTTATGTCATCATTCTCAGTAAAATCAGTAAGAGTTGATTTAATGTTGCACTTACTGTGAAATTATGATGTATTTTATGCTACACTCAGACTGAACTAACATAGAATGTTTAATTACCACCGGTTTAATTGATGGATAGAAAATCAATAATCAATCAATAACTAGTAGAATAGTAGAAAAAAATCACGTTATTTCTTATATTATGTTGTAATATGTAGCTGAGAATAACATCATTACATTGGTGGATATAATCAAATATGATGCTTGTTTCTACAGGATGAACCAATAATAGTGGGTAAGTTGTACCATTTAATATTCATCATTTAATTTCATAAAATGAATCATTAACTATTTTTAATTCATCAATGTCACATCATAAGGCAACATATCATCTGTGTTTGTAGATGTTGGTGAAGACAAGGACATTACAGAAGTAAACAAGGGTAAAGTTAAACATCTTCATACAATTAAATGGACTTCTGGTAACTGAGCACCTTTGCTGTAGCTTCATGTTGTCTTTTATTAGTTATTGATAGTTAAAACACTCACACATAAAAGACTTTTTATGCTTTATCTTAGATTTGGGGCATGATGATATTCTTGAGGTGAGTTTAGCTATTTTTAAATTAAAATTATTAAAATGATAAATGTTGTGTTGCATAATTTTGTGGCATCTTTTGTGGCATTTTAGCCACCACGACTACGAAGGAGTGCTGTTAACACTGAGAGCAGTCTTTGGTTGGATGGAGTTCCATATGTTTTGGACAAGAGCCTTGGTAAATCTAAAATCTTCCTGCATACCATAACCATAATAATAAATATGTGTTGTTGTTTGTGAGGACCACAGCTTTGAAATGTTTACACTGTTTAGGTTACTGAAATATGTTGCAGTCTTACATGACTGTACACCAGGCTATGCTATTCAACCAGCATCAATCAGATGGAGGCTAGTGCCACAGGTCCAGCGAAATCGACACCACTATGAAGCCAAGCAAAGTTATTTGGCTTGGCTTGATATCTTAGGTTAACGTAGTTTCACAGAATCCAAGTGTGCATTACCCTGTATCCATCCTCCACCTGAGTATCTAGAAGGAACTGTGAGAGCAGTGCCTCAGAATAATGTACACAAAAAATATCTCATCTATCAGTTACATTTAAATTGTCATTTCTTTGTTCTTTCCATATTACACAATTCTCATGAACAACGGAAGAGATGAATGCTAAAGGAATCATCCTGAGAGCCTTTGAGCAGTTCGGACTGAAGTCATGCATTGCTTTCAGACCAAGGACTTCTGAGACATATTACATTTCTGCCCAAAAATTAGACGGGTATGTTTGTTTGTTTTTCTATTTTATTCTCTTTCTTCTTAGATACATTTGGGCACAACAATTAACAACAGACTTTCAGAGATGTGCGGTTGACCACATTTGCCATTATATATGTAAAAGAGCCTGTGCATGCACAAGCAGATGAATGTAGAACATGAGATTTAGCATGGTCAAGTCAGTGTATATGTGTGACTGTTATTGGTTAACTTTATTTTCATTTTAGATGTTTTTCATATGTTGGGAAAGAAATACGAAATGGACAGCCACTCTCCATCGGGAGATACTGTGATGAGATTTCCACAGTTGAACATGAGTTCCTCCATGCTCTTGGCTTCTACCATGAACAGTCCAGATATGACAGAGATAATTTTCTGACCATTGTATTCGAGAACATCATACAAGGTTTCATTAAGACTTGCATTATAATATACCTGTTCTTTACATGTCTAGTGTACAAAGAGAGAATAGATAAATCGAGCAAGTATGTAAGCGTACCATTAACTCAGTAATTGTTTAAATAAAAAGCAGGATTATCGAAATCTATTTCTGTATCTTTTATATGTGTCATCAAGGTTTTAAAAATAACTTTCGAAAAGTTAGCAGTGAAGTCAGTGCCACCAACGGAGTCCCATACGACTACTGGTCAGTGATGCATTATGGCAAAAATGCATTCTCCAATGGCAATGGGTCAACAATTATCACCAAAGATCCAAAATTCCAGGATGTTATTGGTCAAACAAAGGAAATGAGTCCCAGTGATGTTTTGGAGCTGAACCGCCTCTACAAATGCAGTAAGTGACGGATGAGCCATTTTTAGGAATGCTTTCGGATTGTTTGTCAAGTCTGTGTGAACACAGTGTACATTTTCTGACTCACATTTTTCAACTCATTTTCCATTTCATCTTTACCATGAAATTATATTAGGCCTACTTCCAGCCCACTATAAAAATAATTAACAGGAACAGGCAACTAAAACTATTTAGGAAAAGGCCAGAATGGTAATGAAAAAGTAGATGTAGTCAGTTTGGCGTATTATATAATAAAAGTCAAGAGATAAGTTACTACCTATGCTTGAATAGCACCTAACACACCATTTATAAACTTTAACATTTAATTTGATTTTGTAGTCCTTGATCCTATTTTCCTCATTTACCTCTACAGGCTCGACCATTGCATTTAAGATGCACTGCAGCTTTTCTAATGGGGGCATGTGCCAAATGAATCGCTGCTCACAGAGTGGCACTGGCTGGCAAATGGTTACGAGTGTTTCTGGAGGTCCTAACACTGATCACACCAATCTACCCGGGGGCAGTGGTGTTCATAGTGGTAAGATTTAAACAAAGTTAAATTTTGCTGTTGTTTCCTGTTATTTTTGTTTATTGGGGTGCTGTTCATGGTCATGAACATGCTGATTTGAATCACAATGCTTCTTGTCCCTGATATTACAAATAATTATAATAAAAAGAAAAAACAAAAATTAATCATGTATCTTCATGTTTAGACAATTTTTTATCAAACTACAAATGACTTTATGATGTAAATCTTGATAATGTATTATAAACTTGTATGTATGTACTGTACTTTATATGTACAGTAGATATTGCATTTAAAGGTCCACCATAACACATACCATAACATTCTAGGTCAAGGTGCAGGTTACTTCATGCATGCTAGCACAGCATCAGTTAAGGAAGGAGACTCGGCCTGGCTGGAGACCAAGGAGATGAGTCCTACTAGGAAGTGTCATAACCAGTGTCTCCAATTCTACTATTATCACACTGGGAATGAGACAGACCAACTTAACATCTGGATCAGAGAGTTTCAAGATGAGCAGGATGTCAAAGGAACTCTTCGCCTCATGGGACAGATCACCGGTAAGCTGTTTGTTTATCTTGTATCATCTGGTCTTTAATTTATACGTAATGTAATTTAGTCATCACAAAACTCTTCCTGCAGGTTCACCAAAATCTTACTGGCAACTTCATCACGTTTCCCTGAATGCCACCAAGCACTTCCAGGTGGTGTTTGAGTCTCGCAAAGGAGCTGGCAGCTCTTCGGGTGGATTCTCAATCGATGACATTAATTTGTCTGAGACTGAATGTCCTCATTTAACCATGCAGATTAACGATTTTGCTAACTTGTTGAACACTAGTAATTATGGAACAATTATATACAGCTCACGGCAGTACTCCAGAGGGGGCTATGCTTACAGGATTGGGATTGGTCTGTACAAGTCATTTTTTGGACTGTTTGTGCAACTGTTGTCTGGTAAATATGACGACCAGCTGGAGTGGCCTTGCATAAATAGGCAGGTGACCTTCCAAATGGTGGACCAGAACCCCAACATCCAGCAGCAAATGTCCAAGCAGAGAAGTATCACCACTGACTTAAGACGGTTAACTAATGGTAAGTTTAAAACGACATGATGAAATGTAACAGTATTTCCTCTCTTGTTATTTGCTTTTAATGTTGCTTTCTGTAAACAGGTAGCTATATTTGGGACAATCCTCGGAAGTTTGGAAATTCATTTGTGGAGAATAATGAGACCATTTTTGCTGGACCACTGTTTGGCATGACCTATTTTGCATCTTTGGAAGACTTAAACTTCAGAGAGAACCTCAAGGGAGGGAGTGCCGCTTTCGTCTTCAGCTTCCAAGGTAGGCTGATACTAAACTTGATTGTAACTGTTCTACTTGGAGTTACATAGAACCTGTTTGTTGATGTTTTGTTGTACAACACAACTGAAACTTTCCTCTTTTGCTAGATATCACACCTCTAGTTAATGGAAGTACTCTACCATGTCCTCAAGTGGGACCAGTGGAGGTTAAACATCCTCCCACAAACATGGATGAAGGTCCATGCGTGGCGCGGTAGGACATTGTGTTATCAAATTAAGAACATTGTCACCAGTTTTTATTTTATATGAGAACTATATCAAATTTAGTATTGAAATAAGTTTTAATATGCCTTCTGAATAAATTTACAGGATCTCACCCACCACCAAACCACCTCCTACAACAACAGATGATGACAGGTACTCAGATTTACTCACATTTTACACACAAACTACATTTCACCTGTAAACTCCATCTGTGATAAAGCCTTTTTCAAAGTAGTATGAGGCATATGTCAGAAATCCTCTCTTCATGTTATTTAATTCATTTCTTTGTTCCTGCTGCAGCATTGTTGGCATCTCTCCTGGTTTGGTGGCTTCTCCTGTCCTCACCCTCCTGGTTGCTCTGATGCTTGTCATCCATCGCTGATGTGTCTCCTCCATCAACATCTCACATTCACACATGGACAGGGGGGTAGCAGATTTGTCACTGGCTGAGAAATTAAGTGATTTTGATTTTTCTTCTTCTTCTTTTTATTAAATGCTTTTTGTTGTTTCACTGCTCATATGAGGAAGTAATAAGAGAGGTGCAGTGGGTAAAGAATTAGTGGTACTATACATCAGGTATGACTTATATTTGTTGGAATTTGGAATCTTTTGTGGGAAATTGTGCATATTTGGTTTGCTTTACATTTTACTGTGCTGCAGTCTTTTGAAGAAATGAGAAAATACAGGTTGGTTTCACTGCTTTTTTAACTTGCTTTTAATAAAAGGTTGTTGTGAGACCTTATTTTTATATATCAGAAATACATACAGTACATCCACGTTTGTTTCTGGTCATGACAAACAGCTTATTAGTATCTGAACTGAATTGTATTGCTTGGATAAATCTTTTTTTTTAAATCAGTCGACTGTTTTGTGGGATCATGTGAAAGCTTTTAAATAAATATTTTTCAAAGCAACATTTTTTTGTATTTGCAATATCAGCAACAACATCTACCTTCCAACCAACAACATTAAATCATTTATACAACTATTACATATAAAGATATCATCTATAAATATATACATTAGTAAACCACTACAAGAACTTTATGCCAAATGCAATCATTGCACTCAGGCATTTAAGTCACAGCCATGTACAAGAAATGGGCAGCTCAGAGATACCAAGAAAGAAAGAGCCATGGTGACACTGAAGCCACATTGGTACTTGTTCATACGATGGTTGAGGAAAGCACCTAAGGCCAGTTTGAGAGGCACCATTTTCTTTTCAAGAATTGCTCCAACTACCCAGTTACTGTGAATTGTGCCTGTGGTCAGGAAGGCTGAAAAAGCCAGTCACTTTCTTTTGAGAATAAAATCTGTATCTATTATTATTATTGTGTTCAAGTAAATAGTTACTTAATATCATGGTGGGAAAAGTACTTACCGGTAAATCTTTTCCTTTTCCTAGTACAGTGAGGGATTCAATTACAAGTACTGTACCTCAGTCAGATCTCATCTGTCTGGTAATTTTCCACGCTATGTGATCCACCTCACAGCCAGGTGGTGATCAGTTGACAGATCTGCTCCTCTGTTTCCAAGAAATACTAATAACACAACAACAAAGTGGATCATTAACCTGCACCCTCCAGTGCTCTGGTACCAAGTACACTTATAAACAGCCATATGTTCGAACATCGTGTTTGTTATGGCCAATCCATGACTAGCACAGAAGTACAATAATGAAGCACTGCTTGGGTTCAGATCAGGCAGACTGTTTATCCCAATCACCTCCCTCCAGGTAGCTCCATCATCAGCCACGTGGGAGTTGAAGTTCCTCAGCAGAACTATGGAGTCACCAGGTGGACCAGGTAATCTGAACTGCTCTTCAGTGCATAGGCAGGGGTCCCACACGGTGGCAGCCCTGCATTGCTTGTATGGGCTGTGCCCACCAGAACCCTGTAATATGTACTGTCATCAGCTACTAGTTACTGATTTTGTTCTGACTTTGTTCAACACTCGCTCATCACTTAGCTGTCAAACAAAACAAAAGAGTGCTGTGTACTTTTAGTAGTGGTAAACTTTTAGTTTAGTTAGTTAGTTACAGATAGGTTAATTATACAGTGAGATACAAGAATCAAAAAGCTAAGGCCCAACTAGGACCGCCTTAAAGACAAATAGAATGTTATCAGTTTTCTTGACTGGAATTTTACAAGATTGTTTTGGTGTTGCCTACGTGTGACATCGACAAGGATCTTGCCACCAACAATTATTCAAAAAATGTAACTTGCATGACGGCCTTTTTTCTTGGTTTTTGCTGAGTGGGTTTTTCCTACCTACTTAAAACACAAGGACATTCGTCATACAGCTGCAGTGTGGACAGTCAGGCTGACAGAAGGTCAAGACAAGTAGGTATTTTCTATTTACCTAAATGTATCGTAGCTTCATTGCATTTCAGTAGCTGCATATATATAGTTCAAATGTCCATATCATATCATACCATAATGTCCTTCATATATTTCTGTTGTATGATTTCAAAATTTGGTCCAAGACATCCTGCTAAGATGAGGGGCCTCATCTTCCTCGTTGTGAGCATGGCAGTTATATCATCATTCTCAGTAAAATCAGTAAGAGTTGATTTGTTGCACTTTCTGTGAAATTAAGATGTATTTTATGCTACACTCAGAATTAACTAACATGTTTGATTATCAACAGTTTGATTCTGAAATTTGGACTTTATATCATGGCGCCAAATTTGAAATACTCTATACTATAATCAATAACCACTTTTAGTAGAAGCAGAAGAAGTACAATAGTACAAAAAAACATGTTATTTCCTATATTATGTTACACTGTGTAGCTGAGAATCACATCATTTACATAAGGTGAAGTGATCAAATCTGATGTTTGTTTCTACAGGATGAACCAGTGATAGTGGGTAAGTTCTATCATTTAGTGTTTGTTTCATTTCATAAAATGAATCATTAACTGTTTTTAATTAATCAATGTTACATCATAAGGCGACATTTAATTTGTGTTTGTAGATGTTGGTGAAGACAAGGACATTACAGAAGTGAACAAGGGTAAAGTTAAACATCTTCAGACAATTAAATGGACCTTGTGCTGAGATTATTTTGGTATCTTCCGGTAACTGAGCACCTTTGTTTGTCTTTCTTTTAAATATCAGTCATTGTCATTCAGTGTTAGACTTAACTTAACTCTTAAAAGACACTGTTTATGCTTTATCTTAGATTTGGGGCATGATGATATTCTTGAGGTGAGTTTAGCATTTTTTTATTTAAATTTAAATTATTTCAATGATAAATATTGTGTTGCATAATTTTGTGTCATCCAATGCATTTCTATCATTTTAGCCAACAAACATACAAAGGAGCGCTGTTAACACTGAGAGCAGTCTTTGGTTGGATGGAGTTCCATATGTTTTGGACAAGAGCCTTGGTAAATCTAAATCTAAAAGGACCACAACTTTGAAATGTTTACACTGTTTAGGGGAGTGACTGAAATATGTTGCAATGTTACATGCCTGTACAAAAGTCTATGCTATTTAACCAGCATCAATCAGATGGAGGTTAATGACAAATAGGAGTCTCATAGTGCCCAGTTAAATCGGCAACATTTTGAAGCGACGCAAGGTTATCTGGCTTTGCTTGGCTTGATATCTTAGGTCAGCATAGTTTCACACAATCCAAGTGTGCACTACCCTGTATCCATCCTCCACCTGAGTATCTAGAAGGATCCGTGAGAGCAGTGCCTCAGAATAATGTACACAAAAAGAAAATATCTCATCTATCAGTTACATTTAAATTGTCATTTCTTTGTTCTTTTCTCATGAACAACGGAAGAGATGAATGCTAAAGGAATCATCCTGAGAGCCTTTGAGCAGTTTGGACTGAAGTCATGCATTGCTTTCAGACCAAGGACTTCTGAGACATATTACATTTCTGCCCAAAAATTGGGCGGGTATGTTTGTTTGTTTTTCTTATTTTATTCTCTTTCTTCTTAGATACATTTGGGCACAATAATTAACAACATTAACTACTAAGACTAAGAGATGTGCGGTTGACCATATTAGGCATTATATATGTAAATGAGCCTGTGCATGCACAAGCAGATGGCTGTAGAAATTTAGCATTGTTCACTCCGTGGAGTTGCGCACATGCATGTTAGATGAAACTATAAGTATACCCATGAACATATCTTAAATTTGATTTACGCATCCTTTGATAAATGAGGGCCTTAGTCGGGTCAGTGTATATGTGTGACTGTTGCTGATGAACTTCTTTTTTTTTCATTTTAGATGTTTTTCATATATTGGGAAAGCAATACTGAATGGACAGCCACTCTCCATCGGGAGATTCTGTGATGAGATTTCCATAGTTGAACATGAGTTCCTCCATGCTCTTGGCTTCTACCATGAACAGTCCAGATATGACAGAGATAATTTTGTGACCATTGTATTTCAGAACATCATAAAAGGTTTAATTAAGACTTGCATTATAATATTCCTGTTCTTTACATGTCTTATGTCAAAGTGTACAGAAGAACCCAGTATTTCTTTAAATAAAAGCAGCATTCTCAAAACGCATTTTTGAAATGTAGATGTATTAATATATTAATAATATTATTAGTGTTTGGGTTGCTAGGTTTATAGGCTGAGTTTAAGAATCTAGGTTGCTCTTGTAGTTTTTTATTGATTGATTTGTGTTAATGTGTCATCTAGATTTTGAAAGTAACTTCGCAAAAGTTAGCAGTGACTTCAGCACCACCAATGGAGTCCCATACGACTACTGGTCAGTGATGCATTATGGCAAAAATGCATTCTCCAATGGCAATGGGTCAACAATTATCACCAAAGATCCAAACTTCCAGGATGTTATTGGTCAAACAAAGGAAATGAGTCCCAGTGATGTTTTGGAGCTGAACCGCCTCTACAAATGCAGTAAGTGTTCGAGGAGCAGGGTTTTTTTTTCTTTCTTTCTTTCTTTCTTTCTTTTTCATTTTCACGTTCTTATTAATTCTTGCTGCCTTTCAATAAGACTATCAAGAATATTCAGCTTTTCCCTTAACCCTACATCTACACAAGTATCTTCAGAGTCAGGGTTATTAGCAATGGGTGCTAAAAAATGAATATTGACAGTCCAAAGTATTTACATATGCTACTCAAAGACTTGTATATATATGAATAAAATTATCCTTCATCTTGATTTGTAACTTCCTGGAACACACAAAGGGAAGGTCTGACATTGATACATTATCTAGACCTATACTTTCCAGATGTGTACAGGAAATCTGACTGTCTTTAACCCACTTTGTGACAAATCTCAGTTGTGAGACCCAGTGATAATAAATCATGTTAGGTAAGGCTAACCCACCCTTTCTTATGGAAGATTGGAGCTTTTGCAACTTCAACCTAGGATGCTTATTTTTCCAGACAAATCTACGAATTGCACTATGTATTAATTTAGACAATTTTAATGGATTACTAGTAGGTAACATCTGAATTGGCAAATAAGCATGGCAATAACTGCATTAATAACTGCAATCCTGCCTAGTAAAGACACTGGTAAATCCATCCATCTTTGAAGGTCTGATTTGATTTCAGTACTTTATTAGGTAAAAAATTTAATTTAGTTAAATCAGAGAGCGTGGGCCAAAAAAAAAAAGCCAAGTTATTTAAACCTATTATAAGTCACCTTAAAAGGCAGGTATTCAACAACACCCGTATTGCTACTTTCCCCTAGAGGAAAAGTCATGGACTTATCATTATTTATCCTATGTCCAGAATAAGTACTAAATTCATCATTTATCTTGGTATAGATATAATAAAAGAACATCATCTGCGTATAATGCAATTTTATGTATTCTAACATTTGTTTGAATGCCTTTCATCTGGTCACTTGCTCTTACAGTTTCAGCTAAAGGTTCTATCATTAAAGCAAACGCTACAGCAGAGGGGGGACAGCCTTGTGCCTCTCTCTAGGGAAACAATGAAAAGTAGATGTAGTCAGTTTGGCTTATAATATAATAAAGGTCAAGAGATAAGTTACTACCTATGCTTGAATAGCATCTACCACACCAACTTTAACAAACTTCCACATTTCACCTTTTTTTGTGATACACCAAATTCAATTAATAGTCCTTAATCCTATTTTCCTCATTTACCTCTACAGACTCGACCATTGCATTTAAGATGCACTGCAGCTTTTCTAACAGGAGCATGTGCCAAATGAATCGCTGCTCACAGAATGGCACTGGCTGGCAAATGGTTACGAGTGTTTCTGGAGGTCCACACTCTGATCACACCAATCTACCCGGGGGCAGTGGTGTTCATAGTGGTAAGATTTCAACATTTCAGAATTCAAATTTTGCTGTTTTTCTTGTTATTTTTGTTTATTGGGGTGCTGTTCATGGTCATGGATGTGCTGACTTTGAATCACAAAAGTCCCTCATCTCTTGTCATCTTTTTGCTGCCGACTTTCTTAAATTGTATAGACTGTACTTTATATGTAGATATTGCATTTAAATGTCCATAACACATACCATAACATTCTAGGTCAAGATGCAGGTTACTTCATGCATGCTAGAACAGCATCAGGTACAGAAGGAGACTCGGCCTGGCTGGAGACCAAGGAGATGAGTCCTACTAGGAAGTGTCATAACCAGTGTCTCCAATTCTATTATTATCACACTGGGAATGAGACAGACCAACTTAACATCTGGATCAGAGAGTTTCAAGATGAGCAGGATGTCAAAGGAACTCTTCGCCTCATGGGACAGATCACCGGTAAGCTGTTTGTTTATCTGGTATTATCTGTTCTGAATGGTATTTAAGGTAATTATTAACTGTTTGAAAGATGCAGTTGATAACACACTCATTCATTTGTAAGTAATGTAATTTAGTCATCACAAAACTCTTCCTGCAGGTTCACCAAAATCTTACTGACAACTCCATCACGTTTCCCTGAATGCCACCAAGCACTTCCAGGTGGTGTTTGAGTCTCGCAAAGGAGCTGGCAGCTCTTCGGGTGGATTCTCAATCGATGACATTAATTTGTCTGAGACTGAATGTCCTCATTTAACCATGCAGATTAACGATTTTGCTAACTTGTTGAACACTAGTAATTATGGAACAATTATATACAGCTCACGGCAGTACTCCAGAGGGGGCTATGCTTACAGGATTGGGATTGGTCTGTACAAGCCATTTTTTGGACTGTTTGTGCAACTGTTGTCTGGTAAATATGACGACCAGCTGGAGTGGCCTTGCATAAATAGGCAGGTGACCTTCCAAATGGTAGACCAGAACCCCAACATCCAGCAGCAAATGTCCAAGCAGAGAAGTATCACCACTGACTTAAGACGGTTAACTAATGGTAAGTTTAAAACGACATGATGAAATGTAACAGTATTTCCTCTCTTGTTATTTGCTTTTAATTTTGCTTTCTGTAAACAGGTAACTATATTTGGGACAATCCTCGGAAGTTTGGAAATTCATTTGTGGAGAATAATGAGACCATTTTTGCTGGACCACTGTTTGGCATGACCTATTTTGCATCTTTGGAAGAATCAAACTACAGAGAGAACCTCAAGGGAGGGAGTGCCGCTTTCGTCTTCAGCTTCCAAGGTAGGCTGATGTTTTTACTGTTAAACTTGAATGTAACTGTTCTACTTGGAGTTACATAGAACCTGTTTGTAGATGTTTCGTTGTACAACACAACTGAAACTTTCCTCTTTTGCTAGATATCACACCTCTAGTTAATGGAAGTACTCTACCATGTCCTCAAGTGGGACCAGTGGAGGTTAAACATCCTCCCACAAACATGGATGAAGGTCCATGCGTGACGACGGTAGGACATTGTGTTATCAAATTAATTGTCACCAGTTGTTATTTTATAATATGAGAACTATATCAAATTTAGTATTTAAATAAGATTTTAATATGCCTTCTGAATTACAGGATCTCACCCACCACCAAACCACCCCCTACAACAACAGATGAAGACAGGTACTTAGATTAAATCACATTTTACACACAAACTACATTTCACCTGTAAACTCCATCTGTGATAAAGCCTTTTTCAAAGCAGTATGAGGCATATGTCAGAAATCCTCTCTTCATGTTATTTAATTCATTTCTTTGTTCCTGCTGCAGCATTTTTGGCGTCTCTCCTGGTTTGGTGGCTTCTCCTGTCCTCACCCTCCTGGTTGCACTGATCCTTGTCATCCGTCCTTGATGTGTGTCCTCCATCCACATCACACATTCACACATGGACGGGGCTAGCAAATTTGCAGCTGGTTGAGAAATGAAGTGATTTTTACTTTTAATTAAACGGCTTTTGTTGTTTCGCTGCTTATATAAGGAAGCGAGGTGCAATGGGTAAAGAATAGTTTAGCGGCACTACGCTGTGTTCCAAATTATTATGAGAATATGATTTCAGTTAAACAAACGTTAGATTTTCAGTTTTCAGCAAACGTTTCCAGTTGTGCGTCTTGCCCCTGTCTGTTTTGATAACACTAAAATCAATCTCGAGTAGGTTTGGTGATTTGTTTGCCAAGTGAGCTTATTGAGCCTATTGATTCTTTGTATTTTGGACATGCTAAGGATAATGATGACTATTGTACTATTGAAAAATTATATATTATGATTGTTTTTTACTGCTCAGGTCCCTCCATCCTCCTCCTGTGAGGAAAGCTGGTTTTCTTTGTCTGTTTTTTTTTTCTTTTCTTTTTTTTTTTTTTGGAGGAGTGAAGGGAGTGAAATAGTTTATCAACCACTAAATTACGCTTTTTATTTTGCTTATTGTTTGAAGTCAACCCAGGAGAATATTTCTATTTTTGTGAATAAATCCAAAACCCTTTTGTTGAAAACCTTTCTCTGTGAGTGATTATTATTTAGTGAGTCGTAGACCTCCTCCTCACAAACTACTCTGTTTTTTACCCTTTTTTGAAAGCAAGAGTAGCCATAACAGATCTTATAAACAGGAAATTAGGAACAGGAAATTACTTGAGGAGGTTGTTCCACATTATTAAGCAAGTCACAGGTTTCCATATTTCATCGATATGGGAAAAAAGAAAGATCTTTCTGTAGAAAAAAAAGCATGAAATGTGCAGTATCTTGCAAAAGATACGAAAGCACTGGATATTTCTCAAAAAATTAAGAGAGATCATCATACTGTGAGATTTGTGTCTGATTCAGAGCACAGATGTGATAAATGTGTGTTAAGGAGTCTTTCTGTTAGGCAAAGAGCAGATGTGAAAAAGCCACTGATGAGTGGCAAAGAGGTATTTGAAGCTGCCGGTTCTTCAGGAGTCCCAAAAACCTCTCGATGCTGGATACTCCAGAGGCTCGCTGATGTGCATAAAGCTGCATTTCGGCCACCCTTAAACAATTCCCACTAGGAAAAGCGACTGCAGTGGGCTCAGAAATACATTCTATAATACATACATGACTAATTTTCAAGAGTTTAATTCACTGATCAATGCCGTGCTACACTGGATGGTCCAGGTGACTGGAGTTCTGGATGGTTTCTAGATGGCCACCATGTCCCAACAAGGCTGCAACATCAGAAAGGAGGTGGCGGAGTGATGAGGCCACCATCCTCCCCTGACATCCACCCTATTGAGAACCTGTGGAGCATCCTTAAAAGGAATCTCTATGAGGGTGGATGGCAGTTCACCTCAAAACAGCATCTCTGGGAGGTGATTCTGGCATCAAAGGAAATACAGGCAAAAACTGTACATGGACAAATTCAATGGATGAGAGAGTTGTTAAGGTGAGATCAAAGAAGGGCTTCTCTGCTAATATGTAACTCGATCTGTAAATTGTTGTAGTACCGAGGGGGGCCAATTTACAGAATATGATATGACAAAATGGAACATAATATGCAGACATATGTTTTCACTAATGCACAATCACCTGAAAATGAATACTTGTGTTTTTGTTGAACCATTTATATCTACAGAGGGAGTGGGTCCTCTTCCACCACAGTCCTACAGTTTCTGCAGTCGCTCAGAACGGACAAACCAAACACTGTCTCTACGCTGGCTTTAGATGCACTGGAGTTTCTCTGTCACATTTGGTTGAGTTGAGGGTTTGCAGTTGGTTGTAATCTGCAATCTGACTGCTAGATCCCACTAAAGCATTTGTCCTAAAGGATTGGTGTGTAGGATCTAGCGCAATCCCATTGCCTCATCCTCTCCTTTTTACCAAGAAGTTGAAGCTACAGTGGCTGTGAAATGTGCAAAACATGCAAAAGGCAGTGAGGGCTATTGTAGAAACATGGTGGTTCGACATGGTGGACTTATTGGATGTAGATACACGGCATCTGCAGATATAAAAGCTTACTGTAGTTAGGTATGTCTTTAAACAGAATCAAACTAAATCTTGCATAATAGATATTGAAGACATTCAGGTTGTGCAGGTCTGTTGACAGAATGTTCTCTGGCAGTATTTGTGTTGGCATATTAGCAATAACCAACACTGCGACCAACAATTATTAAAAGAATCTAGCTTGCGTGACTGCATTTCTCTTGTGCATTTTCCCACCCATTTAAAAGGAGAGTTTTCAGTTGCAAAGTGAACAGTCAGGCTGACAGAAGGTCGAGACAAGTAGGTATTTTCTATTTACCTAAATGCATCGTAGCTTTATTTCATTTCAGTAATAACGTATCTATAGTTGACATTTCCATGCTTCTCCATATATTTCTGTTGTATGATTTAAAGGTTTGGTCCAAGACATCCTGCTAGGATGAGGGGCCTCATCTTCCTCGTTGTGAACTTGGCAGTTATATCATCATTCTCAGTAAAATCAGTAAGAGTTGATTTTTTTTTTTTTTTTGCACTTTCTGTGAAATTAAGATGTATTTTATGCTACACTCAGAATAAATATTAATGTTTAATACAGTTAATACACTTTGATTCTGAAATTTGGTCTTTATATCATGAGGCCAAATTTGAAATACTGTGCGTGCAGCAGAGAAAGCAACTATAATCAATAACCATTCTTTAGTAGTAGTAGAAGTGATAGAATAGTAGAATAAAATCATGTTATTTCTTAAACTATATTACATTGTATAGCTGAGAAATACATCATTACATAGGTTGAAATAATCAACTCTGATGTTTGTTTCTACAGGATGAACCAATGATAGTGGGTAAGTTCTATCATTTACTTAGTGTGGATGCCCAAGGCCGTACATTTTTTTGGCACATAACTACTCCCAGAAATCTTGTCCTACAAAAATAAAAAATATATCACCAGATGCAGCTTCAGGACACGATAGGTACTACTTTACAAATCTCTACTATTAATACTGTACAAATTATTTCACCTTTTCTACAATGTTTCCCCATTAAGATGCATTGGAAATCTTCAACTGTCACTACAGACCCACTATACTTTAAACTACAACTGCTACTGCATGCTTTCCACTACAGACTTCATTCAAATTGCACATTGTACTCAACTATTAAACTTGTACTGAACTTTTATCTAATATTTAATATTTTCAAAATGGTAAATCCTTTACTACTTGAAAATATCAGAGCTTAAGCTTTAAGCAGGTTTTTATTCGAAATCTGCGTTTGTGATAGGTGTGTATTGCGCCTTCTAGAGTGAATGTCGTCAGTGCTAGAGTGAAGAAGCAGAGAGACACTGTGAAAAAATAAAACAGAAAAGTCTGTCGTGGCCACAAATTTCATGCTTCTATCTTTTCACACAAATTTCCACGGATGCATTTCAACAGAGGGCTTCCACACTGATCACACTAGTTATTCATTATTTTTAATTAATCAGTGTTACTTTATGAGGCAATATTTTTTCTTGTTTGTAGATGTTGGTGAAGACAAGGACATTACAGAAGTAAACAAGGGTAAAGTTAAACATCTTCATACAATTAAATGGACTGCTGGTAACTGAGCACCTTTGTTGTAGCTTCATGTTGTCTTCATTGATTTTACTGATTTCATTGTTCAAAAAAACACTCACACTTTTTATGTTTTGCCTTAGATTTGGGGCATGATGATATTATTGAGGTGAGTTTAGCATTTTTTTAATTTAAATTATTAAAATGATAAATATTGTGTTGCATAATTTTGCTATCCAATGCATTTTAGCCACCACGAATGCGAAGGAGCGCTGTTAACACTGAGAGCAGTCTTTGGTTGGATGGAGTTCCATATGTTTTGGACAAGAGCCTTGGTAAATCTAAATCTAAAAGGACCACAACTTTGAAATGTTTACACTGTTTAGGGGAGTGACTGAAATATGTTGCAATGTTACATGCCTGTACAAAAGTCTATGCTATTTAACCAGCATTAATCAGATGGAGGTTAATGACAAATAGGAGTCTCATAGTGCCCAGTTAAATCGGCACCAGGTCAACATAGTCTATCTATCTAATCTAGAAGAAACTGTGAGCAGTGCCTTGGGATAAAAAAAGAAATTAACTCATCAGTTACATTTAAAGTGTCATTTCTTTGTTCTTTCTCTATTACACAATTCTCGTGAACAATGGAAGTGATCAACACTAAAGGAATCATCCTGAGAGCCTTTGAGCAGTTCGGACTGAAGTCATGCATTGCTTTCAGACCAAGGACTTCTGAGACATATTACATTTCTGTCCAAAGAACAAATAAGATGGAGTATGTTTGTTTGTTTTTCTTATTTTATTCTCTTTCTTCTTAGATACATTTGGGCACAACAATTAACAACATTAACTACTAAGACTAAGAGATGTGCGGTTGACCATATTAGGCATTATATATGTAAATGAGCCTGTGCATGCACAAGCAGATGGCTGTAGAAATTTAGCATTGTTCACTCCGTGGAGTTGCGCACATGCATGTTAGATGAAACTATAAGTATACCCATGTACATATCTTAAATTTGATTTACACATCCTTTGATAAATGAGGGCCTTAGTCGGGTCAGTGTATATGTGTGACTGTTGCTGATGAACTTCTTTTTTTTTTTTTTTAGATGTTCTTCACATATTGGAAAAGCAATACCGAATGGACAGCCACTCTCCATCGGGCTAAGCTGTGGTGACATTGCCTCAATTGAACATGAGTTCCTCCATGCTCTTGGCTTCTACAATGAGCAGTCCAGAGATGACAGAGATAATTTTGTGACCATTGCATTTGAGAACATCATACAAGGTTTCATTAAGACTTGCATTATAATATTCCTGTTCTTTACATGTCTTATGTCAAAGTGTACAGAAGAACATAGAAAGAACAGATAAATCCAGCAAGTATGTAACTGTACCATTAACCCAGTATTTCTTTAAATAAAAGTAGGATTATCAAAACGCATTTTGAAATGTAGATGTATTAATATATTAATAATATTAGTGTTTGGGTTGCTAGGTTCACAGGTTGAGTTTAAGAATCTAGGTCGGTCTTATAGTTTTTTATTGATTGATTTGTTTTATGTGTCATCTAGGTTTTGAAAGTAACTTCGCAAAAGTTAGCAGTAACGTCAGCACCACCAACGGAGTCCCATACGACTACTGGTCAGTGATGCATGATTCCAAAAATGCATTCTACAATTACAAAGGGTCAACAATTATCACCAAAGATCCAAAATTCCAGGATATTATTGGTCAAAGGATCGAAATGAGTCCCAGTGATGTTTTGGAGCTGAACCACCTGTACAAATGCAGTAAGTGTTCAAGGAGCAGGGTTTTTTTTTTTCTTTCACTTTGAGACAGCAAAACAAATACTCATCAATAGGGCAACATATGACCAAAGCTTTCTGCTGTCACAAAAAAGATGACATATAATACGACCATACACACATTCAAAAACAAAACACAGAACAAATCAAGCAGTCAACAAACAACAACACCAAAAAGCAACCAAACAAACAAAAAACACACAAATTGTGCAGGGTGGGGGGGGTAGAGATTTCCAGACAAATCTACAAATTGCACTATGTATTAATTTAAACAAGTTTAATGGAATACTAGTAGGTAACATCTGAATAGGATACAATAAGCGTGGCAAAATTGCAATCGGGCCTAGTAAAGACACTGGTAAATTCATCCATCTTTGAAGGTCTGATTTGATTTTAGTAACTATAGGTAAAAAAATTTATTTAGTTAAATCAGAGAGCTTGGGAGGGGAAAAAAAGGTCAAGTTATTTAAACCCATTATAAGTCACCTTAAAAGGCAGGTATTCAGCAACACCCCTATTGCTACTTTCGCCCAGAGGGGGATTTATCCTATATCCAGAAGAAGTACTAAATCATAATTTATCTTAATTACAGCTGGTATAGATTTAGATGGATCGTTCATAAATAAAAGAACATCGTCTGCGTATAATGCAATTTTATGTGTTCTAACATTTGTTTTGGGTTTGCAATGCGTTAAGTGCAGATGGATCAATTAAAACTTTGTCCCAGCTTTTCTTAAACAAAGTTAGTTTATGCTCTAATTCAGCACCCTGCAGCTTTATTTCTAATCTTCTCTGTTCTTTTATTATTTTCTTCTTTCTGGCAGCACAGTCACATATCTTTATGCCCCTCAAATAAGCTTTTGTGGTTTCCCACAGATTTAATGGGTCAGTTTCCTCGTTATCGTTTACTTCTAAGAATTCCAAATTCCATTTGCCATACAATAACAAATTCAGGGTCTGAAAATATTGACCTATTACACTGCCAGAAATGTTGGTGTTCATGCAAATTAGTGATAGAGAACTCTATTGTAATCAGAGCATGATCCAATATATAAATGTTCCCAATACTGCTACTTGATATAAGCTCTGTAGATACTTAAGACGGTATGGTACGGTACCACTAAAACTTTCAGTGGTGGTACGTATTCCTTTTAACTCATTCCGAATAGTTTCTGAACTGTCCGTGCTGTGTTTTAGCCCATGCTGGACAGAGCCTTGGCCGGGCATCTCCCTCTCTCCCCCTCCCCTTGGAGAGAGCCCGGTGGTCTCCTCTGCGCAGAGCCTTCCATGCGTGTACCACACATTTAATGTCTTTACATTCTATGTGAAATGTCCCAATTACAATCTGTAGGAGAGTATGCAGTTGCATTTTGTGTTATTTTGTTCAATTTTAACGATACAGAGCAGCTCTGAAAAGAGACTGCTAATGACTGGAGAGTTCACTCAGAAGTGTGTGAGTGCGCATGCGCGCCTGCATCCGAAACTCAGTGGTTGTATAGGGATCGGTGTATGATCGGGACCATGCAGCACCAGAAGTCACATTATTGTTAAGAAGTATTTTATTTATTATTGGTTAGCTTCAGTACAACAACGTTATTACATGCATTTATTTGTATTCAGTGTTTAAAAATATTATATGCCTCTCACGGAAATATATTTTAAAATATGTGGCTTTCATGGCTCTCTCCACCAAAAAAGTTCCCGTCCCCTGATTTAGTACATGCATTGAGGGATGTATTTGAGCCATTTGTTTATCAATATTGGTCACTTTGAGCAGGAGTTCTTTTACTTCCATTCCCCACATCTCATAAAGTTTGCAAAGTGATATTACCCTCAACCATTGTTGCAGAAGGCAGTCCAGCCAAGTGCAAACACTGGCGTGGGTTTTTCAGGTCACAATATCAAAACAAAACAAAAAAAATAGGCTTCTTAGTCAGTTGTGATATTGATAAGTAAGTCCACAGGCTAGATCAAACTTATATTCATACTTGAAGTATTCAGCCTATATTACTAATGTAGAAATGATAAATGAGAAGACGGACTGGGCGCTACCTAGTTGCGCATGTCTACGTCAGCGGCCGCCATTTTTTTCTAATGAGCCATTTTTAGGAATTCTTTACTGTTGTTTGTTTCAATAATTAAAATGTGTCAAATCATGAACTTTACTTTTCAACTAATTTTCCCTTTCAACTCAGAGATGTAATTATTTTTAGCTTATTTCCGGCTCAGGAACTTTTATAAGAACATTTTTAGGAACTAAGGAACTTTAGTTGTGTTTAAACCAGAGGAATCGGGACCAAATTTGTCATTGCTTTGTGCATTTTCTGGTCTGGCTCCCCATTTCAACACGAGAATGTTGTTATCAGTGCTTAACACAAATGCTACCAATGGCTACTATAAAGATAATTCATAACACTGTTATTCTATGTGACCTCTGTGGTTAGGATTGAAAACAGGGTTAGGCAACTAAAACTACTTTTGGACAGGATGGTAATGAAACAATG
This sequence comes from Nibea albiflora, assembly GCA_014281875.1. Classification (NCBI taxonomy): domain Eukaryota; kingdom Metazoa; phylum Chordata; class Actinopteri; family Sciaenidae; genus Nibea; species Nibea albiflora. Next base: position 18,592,910 of record CM024804.1, on the reverse strand, counting down.
AAAAGTAGATGTAGTCAGTTTTCCTTATAATATAATAAAGATCAAGAGATAAGTTACTACCTATGCTTGAATAGCATCTAACACACCATTTAAAAACTTTAACAAACTTCTATATGTCACATTTTGATTTGATACACCAAATTCAATTAATAGTCCTTAATCCTATTTTTCTCATTTACCTCTACAGACTCGACCATTTCATTTAAGATGCACTGCAGCTTTTCTAACAGGAGCATGTGCCAAATGAATCACTCTTCACAGAGTGGCACTGGCTGGCAAATGGTTATGAGTGTTTCTGGAGGTCCACACTCTGATCACACCAATCTACCCGGGGGCAGTGGTGTTCATAGTGGTAAGATTTCAACATTTCAGAATTCAAATTTTGATGTTGTTTCTTGTTATTTTTGTTTATTGGGGTGCTGTTCATGGTCATGGATGTGCTGACTTTGAATCACAAAAGTCCCTCATCTCTTGTCATCTTTCTGCTGTCTGCTGACTTTCTTAAATTGTATAGACTGTACTTTATATGTAGATATTGCATTTAAATGTCCATAACACATACCATAACATTCTAGGTCAAGATGCAGGTTACTTCATGCATGCTAGCACAGCATCAGGTACAGAAGGAGACTCGGCCTGGCTAGAGACCAAGAGGATGAGTCCTACTAGGAAGTGTCATAACCAGTGTCTCCAATTCTATTATTATCACACTGGGAATGAGACAGACCAACTTAACATCTGGATCAGAGAGTTTCAAGATGAGCAGGATGTCAAAGGAACTCTTCGCCTCATGGGACAGATCACTGGTAAACTGTTGAATGGTATTTAAGGTACTTATTAACTGTTTGAAAGATGCAGTTGATTAATTTATTCATCGCAAAACTCTTCCTGCAGGTTCACCAAAATCTTACTGGCAACTTCATCACGTTTCCCTGAATGCCACCAAGCACTTCCAGGTGGTGTTTGAGTCTCGCAAAGGAGCCGGCAGCTCTTCGGGTGGATTCTCAATCGATGACATTAATTTGTCTGAGACTGAATGTCCTCATTTAACCATGCAGATTAACGATTTTGCTAACCTGTTGAACACTAGTAATTATGGAACAACTTATATACAGCTCACGGCAGTACTCCAGAGAAGGCTATGCTTACAGGATTGGGATTGTTCTGTACAAGCCATTTTTTGGACTGTTTGTGCAACTGTTGTCTGGTAAATATGACGACCAGCTGGAGTGGCCTTGCATAAATAGGCAGGTGACCTTCCAAATGGTGGACCAGAACCCCAACATCCAGCAGCAAATGTCCAAGCAGGGAAGTACCACCACTGACTTAAGCTCAAATAATGGTAAGTTTAAAACGACATGATAAAATGTAACAGTATTTCCTCTCTTGTTATTTGCTTTTAATGTTGCTTTCTGTAAACAGGTAACTATATTTGGGACAATCCTCGGAAGGTTGGAAAACCATTTGTGGAGAATAATGAGACCATTTTTGCTGGACTGACTGGCAGGACGTCTTTTTATTCATCTTTGGAAGACTTAAAATTCAGAGAGAACCTCAAGGGAGGGAGTGCCGCTTTCGTCTTCAGCTTCCGAGGTAGGCTGATGTTTTTACTGTTAAACCTGAACTGAACTTGAACTTGTAACTGTTTTACTTGGAGTTAAATAAAACCTGTTTGTCGATGTTTTGTTGTACAACACAACTGAAACTTTCCTCTTTTGCTAGATATCACACCTCTAGTAAATGGAAGTACTCTACCATGTCCTCAAGTGGGACCAGTGTAGGTTAAACATCCTCGCACAAACGTGACACAGTAGGACATTGTGTTATCAAATTAAGAACATTGTTACCAATTCTTATTTTATAATAACCATATCAAATTTAGAATTCAAATAAGATTTTAATATGCCTTCCAAATAATTTTACAGGATCTCACCCACCACCAAACCACCTCCTACAACAACAGATGATGACAGGTACTCAGATTTACTCACATTAAATTTAGAATTCAAATAAGATTTTAATATGCCTTCCAAATAATTTTACAGGATCTCACCCACCACCAAACCACCTCCTACAACAACAGATGATGACAGGTACTCAGATTTACTCACATTAAATTTAGAATTCAAATAAGATTTTAATATGCCTTTCAAATAATTTTACAGGATCTCACCCACCACCAAACCACCCCCTAAAATAACAGATGATTCCAGGTACTCAGATTAAATCACATTTTACACACAAACTACATTTCACCTGTAAACTCCATCTGTGATAAAGCCTTTTTCAAAGCAGTATGAGGCATATGTCAGAAATCCTCTCTTCATGTTATTTTATTCATTTCTTTGTTCCCGCTGCAGCATTTTTGGTGTCTCTCCTGGTTTGGTGGCTTCTCCTGTCCTCACCCTCCTGGCTGCACTGATGCTTGTCATACATCGCTGATGTGTCTCCTCCATCAACATCTCAACTTCGCACATGGACAAGGGTAGCAAATTTGCAGCTGGATGAGAAATGAAGTGATTTTTACTTTTAGTTAAATGCTTTTTCGTTTTTAATTGCTTATATAAGGAAGTAATAAGAGAGGTGCAGTGGGTAAAGAATTAGTGGATCTATACATCAGGCATGACTTATATTTGTCGGTATTTAGATATTTATCTTTTGTGGGAAATTGTGCATATTTGTTTGTTTGATATTTTACAGTACTGCAGTCCGTGAGACAAAATTAGAAAAAAAAAAAAAAGGTGGTTACACTGCTTTCTTTTTTTTTTTTTTAAAGAATGGAATTGTGAGATCTATTTTTTGTATAACAAGCATACATGCAGTACATAAATGGTATAAGGTCTGTGAAATTATCACTGCCCCTGCAATGTTTCTTGATTCACAATAGTATATTGGAGAACTGTAGAAAATGCCTGCAATAACGTGCCTTATTTCTGGTCATGAAAAAATGCTAATTAGTATCTGAATTGAACTGCATTGCGTGGATCAGTCTTTATAAATCAGCACACTGCATTTTCTGGGATCTTGAAGAAGCTTTCAAATAAATATTTTTCAAAGCAACAGTTTTTTGTATTTGCAGTGTATGGACTACAATTATTAACAACCATGCAACACCTGAATCTACCCTACAACAATAAATATAAATGGAATCATTGCACTCAGTTATCGGATTCTTTAAGTTTATCAAAACATGATCCCTTTCACATTTATTCACTCATTTAACAAATTAAAAAAACATATTGATTACCGTAGGGTTAGGGTTAGGTGTATTATTCTCTGTGCTGAATGAAATCAGTTGCAGCCGCATCATTACTATTCAGACTGCATTATATTTTACAAATAATTAAGCTGTCCAAACTCTGAACCCAGTTCTTACAAAGGCAATAACAACATCCAGTTTTACAAAAAAGTAATCACATTTATTTCAATCCATCATACATGATCACCATATATTATTTCTAACCACTTACTTTGATTTTCACATCACATGTTCTCATGCATCACTGATGCCTTCTGATATACATCTCTCTAGCCTCTGGGTATATCCAATAGACCATAAAGGAAAGACATTTGTGCTACAGAATGTAGGCATGGCTTGGCCAGTCCTGGCTCCTTGGTAGTTGTCATTGTCTCTCTCTCTCTCTGCCCCAGAAATCACAGTTGTAAGAGAGTCTCTGAATGCAATTTCTAAAACTTAGTCCAGGTTCCCGTGTGTCTCTGTGCCAGTCCAAGCTGTGGCCTGTGAGATGACTCCAGGCAGCCCCCGCACCTCTAGCCAATGGTGACACCAAAGCCACACTGGAACTTGTTCTTACGATGGTTGAGGAAAGCCCCTAAGGCCAGTGTGAGAGGCAGCGGCAACAGTTTCTTTTCAAGGGTTGCTCCAACTACCCAGTTACTGTCAACTGTGCCTGCGATCAGGAAAGGTGAAAAAGTAGATCAATTCCCTTTAAGAAAATCTATTTTATCATGCTCATATGAACAGTCACTTAATTTCACTGGTCGGAGAAGCGCTCAGATTCTTTTCCTAAGTAAAAGTAGCAATAGTACAGTATAGTAGTATGTAAGTATTGGCATCAAAATATATTTAAACAATATTTACGGTACTCATTATGCAGAAGGCCCTATTTCACATGCATTTATTTGTTTATCACAAATGTATATATCACCAGCAACCAGCAAAGATGGAGTTCATTCTAACTGCTTTACTGCTGGGTAACTTGTTCTATAATGAAACATCGTTTATCAGATGGTGATATTTTGTACTAATAACCTGAAAAGTAAAGCTGTCAAATAAACATATTTAAGGAACAAGAACAAATGTCTGAAATGTAGCCCACACCCCGCCTAACATGACCTCAAAGTTGCACTCCAGTGCAGTACTTGAGTGACTTTATGGAGCTCTGGCTGCAGTTATACTCTGCTTATTTACCTTTAAAGAGCAAGTTAGCTTTGGGAAGGTCCAACTGGTAACCGAAGGATGTTGTGGTGTCTTGCATCCTTGTGCTGGCTTCAAATTCAACTCCTATCTGCAACTGTATATTAGATTAGAACACACGAGTTAAAGGAGAGGTTCAAGAACACACTCCTCACATGTCTATATGCACACAAGTATTGTTTTAAGGCAGACTTGAAAAAACAAAATGCTGCATTTTAATCATTTTGGGAGAAGAACGATGATGAATACACACATACGAATGTTAGGTACCTGATCATTGGCTTTGTGATAGTATGTAGCATGAGCTCCTGCTCCTCCTAAAGTCAATGTAGCTACATAGTTGTCACCTGAGCAGACAGAAAAAAAAAAAAGATTTAACCATCTATCATATAGACAACAAAACAATGCAATTACATAGACACCATATTATCTACACCCTGGTCACAACACAAAAGGGTGAATTAAAGAAACTGAAATTTTATAATATCAAATTCTAAAGACCACAAAACAAAACTAAAATCTGAATTTATGACTTTGGATTTTACCTGTGTATCTGCCCAAGAGGGAGGTGACAGTTCCTTCCTCCCCTGGTCTCCTGTGGTACACTAGCTCACCACCCAGGGCCAGTCCTGGTGTGATTGACTGGAGATAGTGGGCCACCAAAATGCCTGAAGGAAAGTGGTGAAAGAGCTTCCATTACAGTCTCTTCTCATCCATGCATGTATGGATGAGAAGAGAACCTCAGGTCTTCCAGCTCTTCTTTTTTTCCCCCCTCTCTCTTATTCTTCCATGAGTCCCTGGTATTTGTCCAGCTTTTCACGTTCTGCCTTTGTGATGTCCACATCATATTGAATTCTGCATCTGGCACCGCTGCTGTATCCTTAACCATTAGCACTATAACAAAGCTCAATATTTTCTTGGCACTGACAGAAATGCTCCAACTCCCTTACTAAAAGAATTATCTGGACTCCACTACTTTGTTTGTACTACATTTATATTGTAATATTGATTTCAAACCATATCACCCAGCCATAAACAAGACTTATATTCTATTATCAGGGGTGTTTAGTGCGGCAAATAGGTTGCACATGCTATGAAAAAAAAAAACGAATTAAATACTAACCAAACTAACTAACAATTTGGGAAAACATACATACCAGATCCAACAAGTATATCGGGATTTCCGAGCGTCACTGCAGAGGTGAAGTTCTCACCACGATACTCCATGTCACATTGCCAATTCACAAACTTTTGCTGCTGAGTCTGCAACACAAAAAAACGAGTCCAGGTGGATTCACGGACTAAACTCTGCTAACGCTCAACCGCTGTGTGTGTGTTCTGACTTTGTTTATGTCATGTACCCAGCTTCTAAACCTGAGTCTGACTCGCAATTTGTGTGTGAATCCACGCTAAAAGCTGAAAAAAAGACAACATCTCAAATACTGTTCCTTCTATAAGTTTACATACCTGGATGGCTATTTTGGAGCGCACAGCAGACGTGAGCTGGTGAATGATCTGGGCATTCAGACTGCCAGTATTGTCCATATCCCCAACCATGACTGGGAATGACTAAATTGAACAAAACACACATTTGTCAGCTTTCAAGTCATGTATGTGGATAACATTTTAAGCATTGCCATCTGTATTTAAAAGGGGATAGAGCTTTGGGGCGACCAAAGGATGAATAACAAGACTTGGAGAAAAAAATCTGTTTTAAATCTTTAAAGCTTTAGGGGTTTGTGGAAGTGAAGTGAAAATGAACATTACCTCTGCTGGTCCAGTCTGTTTACTGCCTACATAGGTGGAACCAAACCGATAACCAGATTCACCCAGGGTACTGAGGGTGACAGTATGGCTGACCTGGAAGTGGTTACTCAGGCCCTTGTTGACCACTAACCGAACCCCTTCCATCTGCAGAGGAAACACCTCTGAAACAGAAAACAAACAAAGAAAAAAAAGATCTATGTGATTCAACATCAGATCATTATTTAAGCCCACACCAACATGACAATGACACCGTTATTACAATACCATGACTATCACTTAAAAGTCGTCATGGACTGTCTTAAACGTGCTTTGAGTAACTCATCCTATTTTCTAACCTTTACATTTGCGGTGGCACTCCTCGTATGTGCCTGGGTTTGGGAGTGGGGAATCTGAACCTGCTGCCTCTTGGCCAGATCCAGATGTCGGAGGGACGGAAGTCACTGAGGGCATAGTGAACCCTGGAGGGACTGACACCAACCCCGGGCCCCCTTGACTACCTCCAGCTGCAGCTGGGGCAGGACTGGGGGAGGCGGCAGCCAACACACTGCCCATACTCTGCAACAGACTAGGAAGAGATAGACAGCTGATGAAAAATGCATTTAACACATTAATTATGCCAGTGTAAAATATAATCACATTGCTGGACCGTTACAGTAACCCCTGACAAGGCGAGTCCCAATTGGAAGTGTCATTTAGCACAACAAGGTTTGCTAAAACCACATTAGTATTCTGCTTGGCACACATATAGTCACTCTCCAAACAGTATATATGCAAAGCCCTTGGGCTCTGTCAGCGCCCGAGACGTTAGCTCACTTACATGCCCTGCCTCGGCTAGCTGCAGCGAGTGATCTGTCCTCCTCTCCTGTAACAGTACAGAAGGTTGGCTGTAGCTAAGGCCTAGGCTAGTCTGACTGTCGGCATAATGGATAATAATAGCATTGGGTATCAATGCATATACACCCTGATAACCGCAACAAATATCCAACTGCAAACTTGTGGTCTGCTGCAGGGGCCACCATTGGAGATTAGCCAGCAGCCGGCACAACTATGCGCTAGCAGTATTTAACCTGTGAAGGCTAACGGCAGCTAGCAGGGTTGGTTGGATGGTTGGTTAGCTCGGTGGCTAGGTAGCCATGTGGAGTCGACCACGAGATCGGTTCGTCTCTCTACGGAGAACGCGGTGATTTAAAAACGCGACATGTGGAGAATAAACACTAATAGCTATCATTTTTATACGTATGTACTCGTGCAGTATTATGCTTTAGGTACTCACGCTGACGGTTTGGGTCCAGGGGGTAGTTCAATACCGGTAAAGTTCACGACAACGTCCGTGACCGTAGTTTGACAAGTGCCCGCCTAGTTCCAGTGACTCGTTCATTGATTGGCTGAGGTAAATGACACTTCAACTGTCATTGGTTAAATTTACAGCCGGGTCAGCCCACTCTTGCTGACGTAGGGCACGGCTCATTCGTTTAACATTGGCTCCATTCAATCGCCCACTGAATGACATTCCAAGGGTACACTAAGTTTGGGGGCTGTAGCCACGATTACATTCACAAAATTATTTAAATAAACTGTTTGTTTATGATTTGTGAACCTTTTCTTATATGAGTATCCCCTTTATGGTAATAAATACAGTAAAAAAAAACAACAAAACACTAAAAACATGAATCAGTGTATTTATACATTTACTGCAATTGCAACTGTTACTGCTGCAACACAAGCTGTGTATATCTTAGTGTATTCATACTGTATATATCTTGCTATTATATTCATATTTAATTAGAAGATCTAATTAAATCAGCATATACAAGCGTATGACAAAAAAAGCAACATATAACAAGTTAGTCATTTGGACTTTATTTCGAGGTGCTGGCATTGATACACGTAACAGAATTCCTGCCCGTCTGTCTTCCAACTTAAAGAAACTGTTCATCAAGTCACAAAAGTAGTTCTTCCTCCAGAATGCAGTGATGGGACAAAATGGTCACAGGTTCCAAACCCACTCTATCACATCACCTGTAATAATTCCAATGCTGCTTGCAGGAAAGGCCAAACAACTGGGGAACCAAAGTTTCTAACGCAAAAGGGAAGTCCTGAGTCAGACACGAATTGAGTTAAGCTAATGACCCTTTAGAAGCGGGCGCACGCACACGCACATTCCCACATCATGCTGGTACATGGCAGTAACACGATGGTTAGCCATAGAAACAATGTTTTAAATTCAAGATATACATCGTTTGTGACATTGTGCTGAATTCAAGTAGCCCAGCAGTAATATGTTCAGACAAGAGCGGCACAAGCTGGTCATACGCACAATTTGTTAGAAAGACAAATTAACTTGCTACAAATAAGGAAAAATCTGCAAATCCTTTCAGACTGTGCTTGTGCTTTTAAAATTAAGAAAGAATTGTTTGGGTGCCATTTTATCTACAATACAAAGCTGGGACAATGTCCTGAGTACGGTAAAGGCTGGAGGTTAGACTAAGGCACTTCGGAGGGAAGGAGACATAGAAACTACATTAAGATGGCTGAACAAGTTGGCCGGTTTTAACATAATGTCAACTAAGGCTTCTCTCATCCTGTAATATTTATGGGTAACTTCAAGACCTGAGAAAATGCTGCCTGGTGTTATGGCTTTAAAGGGAAATTTCACAATCAAATACCAAGTTATTTGTCCTTAGATTGGTGCTTTGACAAAATGCACCATCCCTGACAGAGACTTATATTTTCTGTCTTTGGTTCCCCTTTGGGGGTGTTAATTTGGTTAAAATACAGATGTGTGTATTATTTTAATCACTGCAGCCCCAAATGTTTGCAATGAAACTACTGGGCAGAATGTTTTTATGACCCACAGGAATGATAGCCAGAGCTACAAAAATAACTCCACCCAGTGGCCTCATGATTAGGTACACCTAAAAATATATAAATGCAAATAATAAATCAGCCATGCAGTGCATAGAGGCGTGCAGACATGGTCAAATTATTTAGCTGTTTGGACCGAACAACAGAATGGGGAAGCAATGTGAATCAGAAGTGACTGTGGAATGATTGCAGATTTACACACACACACACGCAACACAGAGTGTGAAGGCAAAGTGCCGTGTTGATCAGAGAAGAATGCTTAGACTGGTTCAAGCAGAGTAGGCAACTGAAACAAATAACCACGAGTTGCAGAGGTACGCCGACAAAGAAAACAGATTAATCAAAAAAAAAAAAAAAATGCAGAACGGATGACTGGAAAAAAATGTCACCCGGTCTTACAAATCTTGATTACAGATGGTCGGTCAGAACGCACTTCGGACCTTTAATACTAACTGAGGATTATTTTAATGCCAGCGCCTGCTTGAGTACCATTTTTCTAACTGCCTGACAGTCATCGGATTTCAAGCTCACAGTGCACATTTGAAACGAGGCTGAACACCACACAAAGAATTCAGGCTGGTACGATCCAGTACTAAAAAGGTGGACCTAATAAGGAGCCACTGAGTGTAAGTTTGAGAGGGATTGTTTCCTTTAAAGCAGCTGCTTAAAAGGCATGTCAGCAGGATGTGACCATTGCCATATATAGTTCATCTGCACAGCAAAGATGCGAGGTGGGCTTTTTTTTCCTCCAAGTCTACCTTTGGTTTCACATTTTCATTCTTACAGCAAAGTATAAAAAAAGTTTTCATCTATTGTCAAGAGTGACTAAGTTCAATGACAGACTTAACCATTAGCCCAAATCACATGTACAGAGATCATCACTGGCAGCATGACTGAAAGTTAAACTGATTAAAGTGGCAGTTTTCAGTGGGGAAGATACCAGTTTACTAGCATGTGCACAGACAGAACAGACGGACAGATTGCTGTAAACTTAAACTGGAAATGAAAAGAAATCTAAAATTGACCATTTTGGTGGCAAATTGGGGAACAGAAATCTTCTTGGAATCTTGCTTTAAGCAGCACCAATATCGTGTGACGAATGCCAGACACCACGTTTCTCCTGGAAAACAAACCACAAAAGAAAGTTAGAATTTCCGATAACCACTATGTGAAAGAGCTTCAGCAACCCTGCAGCGCAGACAGCTGGCTGTGTGCGCTGATCAGCTCTGTGAAAATCCATGCTGACTGCTGTTAGGCGGCTTGAGGAGACAACCCCCAACCCGTTCACCTCTTAATCCTGTAAAACTTCATTTAATCTTCTTGATGAAAGAGAATATTATCCATTAGCAAGGTTGCTAATACTTGTTCTCGTTCAAGCTAGAGTCCTCAGACTAGTGCCATTATTTGACATACAAACTCAATCTGACTGTTTCTGATTTTATAGTTGCAATTATTCACTTATTTGACAAATAGTGTACTTTCTTACTAATGGACACTCAATTACAGTCCCTGGATTGGAAATATAAAGCTGGGCAGAGAAGTAAGTAATTAGAACTTGCCCCTTATTCATTGGCAAACCAACCACGTATGGGGTTGTGCGCCAGAAAAAAAGTCTGAAAATGCAGCTGAAATATCACTTGTGTGGACAAAAGCATATAAACCCATCTAGTCTAGAGATGTGACCAATATTAAAGCTGGTTTAATGGATTAAACAAAAAAAAGGGTTTATTTCTGGTCATGGCTAGTCTGAGCTGTTTGAAAAACTGACCATTCAGGCTGCTCACAGTTCCTTGTTTTTGGCTCCGCCTTCGCTGCCATCCTCATCTGGGTCAACAGAGTGAAACTCTGCCACGTATAGGCTCTTATCGATGCTGCTGGGGATGGGCTTGATTTCAGTAACCAGCTGATCCTCAATGTTCTTCAGGTTGTAGCGGTCATCTGAAGTTATCAGATTGATGGCCAGACCAAGGTGACCAAAGCGCCCTGAGAAAACAGAGACATAATGTAGCCATTAAGTACTGATAGTAGTGCCATGGAGTGAACGTGCCACATTTAAATAGTGGCAGCTGAAAACAGATTGTTCAGAGTGTAAGGATTTATAAAAAGATGAATCCTCACCCGATCTGCCAATGCGATGCAGGTAGGTCTCTGCACTTTTGGGGAAGTCAAAATTGATGACCACATTTACTGCCTGGATGTCGATTCCCCGAGTGAATAAGTCTACAAGAAAATATGAATATTAGTCAACCATGTGGCCACTGAGGACTTAAATTTGTGCTTCATTATCTTAAATGTATTTTCAAAACTTTCTTCACGCACCTGTGCAGACCAGGTTTCTGCACAAGCCATTCCTGAAGTCATGGAACACGCGGTTCCTGTACTCCTGCATCATCTTTGCATGAATGTAGAAGCACGAATAGCCCAGTTGGGTGATTTTCTTGGCCAGAAGCTCAACCCTCTGGGTGGAGTTACAGAAGATGATCGACTGATTGATCTGAAGCTGTAATACAAACATAGATTTTTATAGATTAATGACTGAAAGGATATTACATTTTTGAAATAACCCAGGCTCTTGACGCTCTGGAATCCTATGGCACTATCTCAGCTGTGGGCTGTGCTATGGTGGCCAAACAGCAGCTGGCACTCCTTGGTTCTTTGCCAACCTATATGCGGCTCCCGTCATTCTGTTGTCCTCATTTCATTTTGAGTTTTATTTATCATTTGTAAGCATTGCCCTAACACGATCCACTCTTGAATTAATCGAACACAATGCACACTTCAGAGGACTCTTACGCACTTTATCACTAAACAGGTTTGCTTCAATGATATTTTGCAAATGGAAGTTAGCAATTTGGATAAAATCCTAAATTACAACACATGTAATTTTATACTGAGGCATTAATATGTGTATGGCCATATAGTACAATGTTCAACCAGAGAAGGCAGGCTGGTTTCAAGTTACTTTCTAAAATGACACAGCTTTTTTTTAGGCTCTTAGTAAACAACTGGTCAGCACTGAACACTCACCCTAGAAAACAGTGTGTTGAGACAGTGGACCTTCTGTCTTTCAGTCACATAGGCATAGTACTGAGTGATGCCCTTTAACGTCAGTTCTTCCATCAGGTTGATCTCATAAGGTTTCTTCAGGTGTTTGCTCTGGAAAAAAAACAACATTCATTATGTATTATGAAGCCTCAACAAGATTTTGAAATGTTTAACTCCAGACTGCTATTTGAATTCTCACCATGAATTTTTGGACACTGATGGGGAAAGTAGCGGAGTAAAGCAGGATCTGTCGTTCTTTTGGCAAGAAGGCGATAATATCTTCAATCAGCACCACAAAGTCTTGGGACAGCAACTTATCTGCCTGAATAAACAGATATTTCAAAAAGGAAGCCAGTTTATAAAAACAGTCAACAATATTTATAAGTGAATTCAGAAATTATGAGTCGAGCTCACCTCATCCATCACCATCATTTGGACATTATCCATTTTTGCCACACCCTTCTTCATCAGGTCTAGTATCCTGCCTGGAGTTGCAATCACTACATGCACTATTAGGAGAGAGAGAGTTACAAACGTTACAGAGAACCGTTGCAAGACAAAATGAGGTCAACGAGTGCTTGTCATTGAGCAGAATTTTGAGTAGTGCTGTTGGCATCAGTCTTTAAAGAAAAAAAACAAACAAACATGCGACTTCAGAGTGACAAGAAAAATCCATCACATGGAATCACTGGGCATTAGCTTCAAGAAAGAATTACTTTTCTACAATCCTCTTTATGGAAACAGTCCTCTTTATTATCTTGAATATTAACGGCACGACCAAGTACCTATCTCATCGAGGCGCATGATATCGTCCCTCAAGTTGGTGCCACCCGTTGTTGCCATGACCTTGATGCCTCCGAGGTGCTTGCCGATCTGAATGCTGATCTGGCTGACCTGTAGGGCCAACTCTCTTGTTGGCACCATCACTATGGCTGGATTGAGACAGAAATGGGAAGGGCTGATGAAATGCAAGGGTTGGTGAGATGCATGGAGAAAATTAAATAAAGCGGTGCTGACAAATATTTATAAGCACAATTTATATGCTCAGACCAAAAACCCTGTTCACTAACAGTAGAAAGAAATAGGTGTAGATCAGTGCAGGGGTCATATTTATGCCACAGCTCCACTAGAATTTTGGAACAATACAGCCCACAAAGACGGGTGGTCGAAGATGTGTATCTGTTCACACTGCAACAGTTTTAAAAATAGCACCATCAGGCAGAGTCCGCAAGACACTCACCCTGGATGTTATCCTTCTTCAGGTCTATTCTTTCCAAGAGCGGGATGAGGTAGGCTCCACTTTTTCCTGTGCCATTCTTGGCCCGAGCCAGAATATCTCTGCCTGACAGAGCGATAGGGATGCTTTCCTCCTTTAGTCAGAGAGACAAGGCCAATGTGTACAATGAGCAAGAGTCAAGGGACATGGCAGATTTTTTTTTGTTTTTTTTTTTAAATAAAAGGCAAACAATCATGAAAAGAACATGCAAAAAAACACCACAATATAATAATATTTACTACATGCCACTGTGCAATCCATTGTTTATGTTATGAGAGAAAGGGGAGACCAAATCAAGTTTTTTGTTGCCCCACTTTTTAAGACAATCTCAGGGCCTGAAGTTCACTTCACAAACAAGAGGGTCCTAGGCTCTAATTCTTTCATTTACCTGGATAGGGGACGGTTTCTCCCATCCCATTTCAAAGATTCCCATTAGAAGTTCCCGCTTTAGGCAGTAGTCTTCAAATTCATTTCCCTTAGTTGATGTCACATCCTGGCAGACCAGAGCAGAAACATGAGATTATTGTTTGACAGGATCCAGAGGTTGTTGTGAGAGAATTTGAAGTCAATGCAGTCAGTGAAGCTAAAACATTTCAAACTCAGCAAAAAAAAAGTGCTGAGTAATGAACAATCTGAATAATTATGTCAGCCTCAACCAAGAGCTGCCTTACCGAAGTTTTCATCCTGGTATCTTTTGGAGGAAGCTCCAGGCACTTCTTCCAGTCATCACCAAACCTTTGTAAATTGTAAGAAATAACAAAATAAAAAACACTGACAAAGGACAGCTCTGAAAAATATAATGAAACCCAAACTAGAGGTTTTTCCAAGCCCAAAACTACTTCGCCAAGTATATTAATTACACATTACATAATTAAAATCTTTGTTCTCTGGGAAGAAACTACATTTCTATTCGTTTAGTGCTCCATGTGAGATGTGAAACTACAGAACAGATTAATGGATACAGTAAAACATATTCAACGCACAAGCGAGAGAATTTATGGAACCAGTCTTACTTGATGCCCCCACTGCTCTGAGGAATGCTGCTCATTTTCTGGGTGGGACCGAGCTGTTGGGCAGTTGTAAAGAGTCCTGATTGTTGTCCAGCTGGCTTAGTCTGTCCTCTGAACTGCCCATTTGCTGGTTTGTTCAATCCAATCATTGATGCTGGGTTTGCTGTTCTTGCTGTGGCCATGGTAATGTTCCTCAGAGTGTTATAGTTTTTCACTGATGTGTTTCACTTAATTGCACCCGTGTAAAAAAGAAAAAAAAAAGCCCAAAAAACCTAAAAAAAAAAAAAAAAACCCTCTTGTATCTTTCCTCTCTAAAGAATGTTGTGTTCAGACATTCAGACCTCTTGAAAAGAAGAGGTCTGCGTATGAATTCTGTCTATTTACAAGACAACTCTCCAAAAAAGGGAGAAATTAACATTCACATGAATAAATAAATCAAAAAATGTGACCAAAAAAATCTTTTTTTCTTTGTAAGTTTGTTGGAGTATTCTTATTATTGTATTCTTGCTGTAATGATGATCCAGAATATTCGTTTGCGTTCTTCGGGTCTCTTGGCTTTTTAAGTCCAAGTGCTATGTTCATACATTCAAAATGGCGAGTAGCAAAATACGATCTGCTTGGTCACGTCTCAGACTATTCTTATGATTTGTCCCTCGGACATCAAAAGTCTTCAAAATGTCTTTGCTGGGGCTTAATACTGGCTCAAAAAAAAGTCACTCCAGCAATCTTTTCTTTGACATGGACAGTCCTCTTTAAATGTCTCTGTGGATGTCTTGTTCCAGTTTCCTTTACTTCTGCAGCAAAAGTTGAGATGGCAGTCTGCAAAGTGCTTTGACAATTGCGGATCAACAGAAAAATCCAGGTTACCTGCCAGGCAATAAAACAATCGCAGATGGTTATTTTAGTGCATCACCAAGCGAGACAACATATAACACCACATTGAACAACATTACTCACGGTCGCTGGAGATTAATGGCATAGCTAGATTTTAGACGTGAAC
This sequence comes from Nibea albiflora, assembly GCA_014281875.1. NCBI lineage: Eukaryota > Metazoa > Chordata > Actinopteri > Sciaenidae > Nibea > Nibea albiflora. The sequence goes on along the minus strand of CM024804.1, from coordinate 18,577,509 downwards.
ATTATCAATGTGCAACTTCCATAAACTGGGATACAAATATCACCCTGTTCAGAAAAAAAAAAAACCATCTAATTTTAGCAACAGCAGTTAGACCGTAAAAGTTGACACGTATATATGCACACTTTCACCCAAATTTAAAAGGCGATAATTAATAGTAGACACCGTGATTGTGAGAGTGGAAAAATGAAAAATGAACTGCCAGTGCGGTTTTGTTGTTGTGCTACAGGTTAGCGCTAACCTAATGCTAATTTAAGCTAACACACAGTTGCGAGCTACAAGTCAACAGACAAAGTTATGCTCAAAAATAGCCACTGGTCGTTTAACCACGTTGGACAAAAATATAAATTAAAAGCACAACCACTAGATGAATTTGTCCCGTGGGCTGATCTTCACTGACCGGTAGCAAAGTTAGCTCTCATGAACGAAGTTAATTAGCACGCCTGTAAGCTGCGTTAAAACTTTATGCATAGCAACGTGGCTTTGACCATACACAGCTAAGCAAGCTAACGGTACGTCTTGTTGAGTTTACATGAGGAAGGCTCGCTTTAAACATCTCAATCGAGAACAGACAGATACAGATAAAGCGAATCTACCCGGAGCCTCTCGGTTCGCACCTGTTTTAAAACGGTTTTATTCAAACTGACCAAACAATTAAGTTAGCATGCTAGCGTTAGCTTAGCCACTCTCTGTGTTAACATCAACGGTTAGTCAACATGCTTGAAGAAATAACTCTTTACCAAGTCGGAGGAGGATGCTACCGTCACTTTGCTACATCCACCCAAAGTCTCCCCCGTTGTGTCGTTGCTTAATGTTATATCAGAGTTTCTTAGCAATTAAATGGTCGCTTGTTTCGAGAAAAACCGCCGAGTTATCACTCTTTTGTCTCTTCTTTCACAATCTCGGCAATTCAACATGGCCGCGCTCTCGCTTTTGGGCTGGTTGTTTGCTGCAAAGGACGTCCCACTGACCAATCAGAGCAGAGCTTTCAAATTCAGCTGACCAAAACAAGACAGCGGCGAGAGAAACCAAAAAAATCTGACATGAAGGCAGCATGTGAAGGGCATAGTGGAGTGAAGTAAGCAAGTCCTAAATGTAATGAGGTGTTTGGTGGGATTACAATCAGGAGCTTACTGTACCTCATTCATATATATGTCCATACGAGAGATACTTAGGAGGGTCGGGCTAGGACCACCAACGCAGGAGCCTGGCGAGAATTCTGCTGGAAGAACATTATAAGAATTTTTGTGACTGTAATGTAATTGGCAGGATAAATGCTGGAGACAGTGTGGACAAACCATTTTCATATATTCTGAGCCTGCCCTCTTATTATTATTAAGAGTTTGCTTTAGAAATATGGACAATCTTTGGCCGAGCAGCTGATTTTTCCTTTATCACACTGTACCTGGGTGAAATCCCAGTTGGCCTTTTGGGTCCAGGACAACTATCTTTTATAAAGTGTTCTTGGCTGCGAGCAAGAAGGCCATTACACGGAAGACATATGGAAAAACTGACCTTCTCCTTAAGATCACAGGCTGAGCCATATACAAAATACTGGAAAGATGGACTTCATATTCTAAGGATAACTAACTCATTGTCTTTGTGAAAGTTTTGCACTGATGCATGGCCTATGTCAACCTTGTCTACCTGCCTCTTTTTTTGTTGTTTGTTTCTTGTTTGTCCAATCTCAGCTGATTTAGGTCAAGAGGCAGGGTACTCACACTGGACAAGTCACCAGCTCATTGCAGAGCACATAGGGACAAACAACCATTCACACTATCAATTAAGAGCCAATTAACCTGTTAAAGGCATGTGTGTGGGCTGTGAGTGGAAGCCAGAGTACCTGGGGAAAACATGGAGCAAACTTCACCCAGAAAGGCCTCAGCCGAGGCTTGAACTCGTAACCTTCCTGCTGTGAGGCAACAGTGCTGTCCTGAAATATATGTATAGCTCTAATACGGGGGGAAATATACTATAGTTGTGTGCTGTAAAGGTCAGCAGCCAAATCTGTGCTTTCTCAATTGGATCTTATCCAGAGTCATGCTCTAAGAACTTGCTTTGGGGCAGTAAAAATGGCACCAGTACGCTCTTTTCGGGTTGAGGCAGGAGAAATGGTATTGCGGTTCTGAAGGAAACAACTGATGGCCAATTATTGGATACATTTGAAGGGATACAGTGAGAATCATCCAACATCCAAGAGAATCTTGGAGACTTGCTGGGAATGGGGAAAAGAAACAGTAGAGCATGTAGTCATTTCACACAGGAGGGTACTGTTTTCAGGACGCTGGCGGTTGCGATTAAGAATGTGCTTGAGCGTGGCGGGATCTAGAGAGGGGAGAAGACGGATTTGTAGGTTTTTGATTACAACTGGATAAATTAAAAGAATAATGAACTTGGAAACAGCGATGGCGTGAAGACCAGAAGGTGGCAGTAAATGCAACAATACGGATTCCAACTGCTGTAAAACCAGGAAGAAGAAGATGACGCCAAAGGTGAGACTGTTGGACACATTTTATATAAAAATATCTACAACCTTTAATAAAACAACACACGTGCACACAGACCTAGATTATGTAGACAGATTATTAAAATGGCAGAAAGAAGAGATTTGGTTGTGCAATATTAAGCAGGTCAAGTTCAAGCCTTACAGTAAGCAGACTGCATACAATTTAAAAGACTTGGGGTGGCAAAACATTCCCTGTTCAAGTCTGCGTGGGACATTTCTTACACGTAATCCCTCTCTTGCTCCCTCCCCTCATTTCCTCTCTCTACTGTCAAAAAGTCCGTAACAGGCCAAAGGGACCTGGAAATTCACATTCAAGTCCATCATTTATTGACATTTCCAAGCTGTTTCACAACAGTTTATATTCAGCCTTGATTTATGCAGTGGCACATTTCTGGTCCATGTGGAGAAATACACTGCAGCAGCCTGTAAAACATCAGTTTGCTCCCAGTCATTGCGGTGGGGGTGGGGTGCCCACAACAGCAGCTGCATGACTAGAAAGGTTGCAGGCACTGGCCCAGGTATCAAAATCCAAAGACGGACACCAACTATGACTGTCTTTTGTCATGGAGTCCAGGAAAAGAAGGTCAGCTTGTAGGGAAGTATCATTTCAGGTGCCGTCTTTTGCTGGTCTGTCATCCCATTAACTGAACTGTCTCCCCGACGTCTGTGTGGAGGTAGTTGCAAGTTGAACCCTTTAAGCTAGTAAAATGGATATACAAGCGTAGATGGAGTCTTTGGGGAGTGGGAGGTGCTGTGATGAAGGCTGTGTGGTGTAGTTCAAGGTGACCATCCACGACTGTGGTTGGGAGATGGGGACCCTAAAGAGAGAGAGCCAAGGAGTACAAATGAAATACTGTGATTTTAGTGACTGTTTGCGTACTCGTGTGTTAACCGTGTGTGCATTTTCTGACCATTTTCCGTTAAGTTGCTCCCATGTGGCGAGACAGACACACAGTGTTGCTCTTGAACTCTTATGTGGTTGGAGCCTCTCCCTCGTAACACGTCTGCTATCTGGAAAAGATTTACAGTCTGTTACAACCAGAATTAAGTGTCACACCAAGCCAAAAAAACCCCCCAAAAAACAGCCATGAGTCTGACAAAAATATAATATTGGTGGTGAAAAGACTGCACCATCCAGGTCTGACCTGTAGAGGGGAGGATACACACATTTACTCACCACTGTGGCTCCAATCATTCCTTTATACTAACCTAACCAGAGCTCAATCAGGTAGATTCAGAGCTGTTTGCATGTATACTGATATATCAGAAATAAGAAATGAATGGGATTGAAAGTTTGGATAATCAGGGAAGGAAGTCAAGTCACAGTCAATTTAGTAACCTTTTTTTGTCCCGAAGCATCAGAGCTAGTGAGTTTTAATGGTCCTGGTAGGTCCTACGATGGCGCCGGTGTGTGAACCTGGCTGCCTGTTGCTCCTACAGTGGCTTGTGTTTTTAGTCTTCTTATTTCATGTATAGCACGGCTGACACAAAGTTGAGTTGAAGTTGAGTTGAACCATATTCAGTAATGCCTGTTTTATGATGCAGATTTTCTTTCTCTGTCATTTCACTTACTTTCTTGTTCTTGGCCACCATAACAGGAGTATCATTATGATAGTTCTTGAGGCTGCTGTCAGCTCCGCTCTTTAGGCAGCAGTCGCACAGTGTCCACCTGGCCGCGACCACAAGCACTGTGCAGGGCAGTGTTCCCACTGTATGACTGACTGTTAACATCACAGCTCTTCTACAAGAGAAAAACGGAAGAAGTTGACACGTGTGATTCATAAAGGAAGACTGGGTAGACGCAGTTCAGCATGGAAAGTGAAACAAAAGATAGATCCATGGAGAGGGTGAGTTAGATCTGATAGGATTGAAGAAGAGAGGTGAAGGAAAGAGAAAAGATAATTCTGCCCACAAACAACATCATCATCAAACATGATCTGCTCAGCTCTGATAGTAGTCAAGCTAAACTACAAATATTTTGCTCCAATTCTTTGGAGGTCTTATCTATGAGCTAGAAGAAAAATGGAGAAACTGTATGAAGTTTATGAGCTGCAAAGAGAAAGCCAAACTTATCAAATAGAGCTGAGTCACAACCCCTCCCCTCCTTCTTCCCTGCCCACACACAACCTCATTACCTCAATGAGGAAGTGGACCATGTCTGCATTATTGCTCTCCACCGCGTGCATGAGCGGACTCTGGCCACTTTTGATGTCCTGATTAGAAACAAAAAAAAGCACCATGGGAAATGTCAGAGGATGCAGAGACCGTAAATGTAATGTGATGTTGTGAAACTTCGTCACTGCTTAGTCAGTGTAGTCAGGACAGGGGCTGACCATAGCATTGATGTCAGCTCCAGCATTTAGCAGCATTCTGGCCAAATGTTCGTGGCCGCGCAGCACGGCCAGATGGAGAGGGCTCAGACCTGACAACAGAGACAGAGCAAAGCCTGTGTTTTACAGTGAGCAAATGCAGACTTACACTTAGAAACATACAGAATGCACATATTGCCAAATGTGTTTGTACACGTTAAAATACATTTCGAACACACATTAAAAAGATGAAGTCACAGACTAGATGCTATTTTTTTGTATTAAAAATGTTGCTTCTCTATGTTTTTCTGGGTTAGCAAACTGCTACCAGATGACCTGAGAGGCTTCTTTTTAGATTTGTAGATTAGCAGTGTCTTAAACACACAATCACACAATACAGATAACTGAGAACTAATGTGATATGTTTACTTTTCTGCATCTTTATTAGGACTCTTGAAGGAGTATTGTTAATGAGCTAGGAGAAATCGAACAATGCTGTTTATAGTCAAATCTACTGCAACATGAATCTTCTGATTCTATGTCATTAAAATGATAGCAAATGATGTAGATTATTTGATCTGATCCCTTCACCCCAATTCGGGGCGCTTTCTCCTATACCCACACAGTAAAAGAGTCTCTGGGACATGACAGGCATGTCGTGGAGATAGACTTTAAGATGCAAGACTACACCAGACCACAGAGGAAGGACATACCCTGTTTTCTGCCCACCCACACATCCAAAACAAGCCACCTACTTCAACAAGAGTTCTCATTTCTCATATCCCCCAAGCACAAACGCTAGTATGTGTGATGTTACCAGATCATAATTTTGCAGCTTTTGGTATAGCACTCTGACTGTTCTGGTTACCAAGTTGATGTTTTTGTATTGTAAATTACTCTTATAAAAGCATCCACAATAGATGTGAATCTAAACTGAGCAAAAGGCAACTGATAAGTGCCCAAAATAAGTTTGTATAAGCAATGCTGAGACATCTATTTATTATATTCAAATCTACAAAATGCTCTTCATTTGCTAAATCCTAGATCTTTCTTTGTCAAGAACATCTTCAGTACAATACGTAACAACGAGCTTCTTCAGTAGACCACAACTAACCCTCATAGTTTCTGATCTCCAGGCATGTAGAGGATGAGGCGCAAGAGAGCAGAACAGACAGACAGTTACGCTGGTCGTATTCACAGCAGAGGTGGATCGCTGTTTGGCCGTTACGGTCTAAGGCAGCAGGGTCGGCTCCCTCTCTCAACAAAATCTCCACCATGTTTGCCTGCTGGGTTATCACCGCCAGATGAAGGGGAGTCTGAGGGGGTAAGATGAGAGCAAAAATGACAGTTTAGACAAACCAGTGTATTCAGGTCCACAACCACAAAAAGGCAATGCGCTGTCTCTCAAAATAGTTTTCATTTTTCACACCGTACCACACACTAGACTGCATTCAGAGAGCGTGAACCCCTGCTAATGCTGAACAATGCTCCCACTCTCTACTGTCGTCAAAGGCATCATTACTATCTCTTAAAATGTATGATAAATAGATTCCTTAGCCATGTATGGATGCCATTATTACAAAACAAGTATCTATCTTAGTGTCATTCTTCTGACTAAAAATGCTCATCTAATAGTGGAAATCCCAGATTCTGATTGCTATCATATCTAAAAATGCAGTTCCTCCCCCAAGGCTTTTTTGTTGGCTAAATCAAATCAATTCAAGGAAGTTTGACATTTTGGGAGATTCGCTGTTTTGCTTTTTGCTGGAGAGGTTAATGAAAAGAGAGATACTTCTAATGTCTAATGTATGATGAGGCCAGATCCAGGAGACAGTTGGCTTTGCAAGACTGAAAACAGGGTGAAACAGCTACCCTAAGTCTCAGCAAAAAAGTGCTGCTAGACAAATTAAGAGTTACAAAATCATAATCTTCATAGTGGAAGTAATGAATACCAGACAGGAAATGTGACACAGTACACATTTACAAATTCTTAAAATCACTTCATTCTTAGTAGTGCTTGTATTCAGCATTCTTAGTTCCTAGTAAGGGAGGTTACAGGAAGAGTGTTATTATTTCTTGTAAAGGCCTCCTTTCATCTCTAACCTGTTCTACAGGTTAAAGGTCAGAGACACAATAAAATAATACCCGTAAGGATATGCCAATGCCTAAAATAAGTAAACAAGGAGCTGTTTAGCAAGGTTATCGTTATTACAAACAATCAGATGGAGGCAGTGCGCCTATCCCCATATATACACAAACAAGTTGTCAGCAATCATCTCAAAGTGACTGTGCGACCTTTGCACTGTGTCTCACAAAAAACAATGAGACTGTGTGGTTAATTCAAAATGAGGAGGAACCTGTTCTTAGAGACAAACAGTCTGCATGGATGGGAACAACAAAACTTACAGTTCACCAGGTTTGTGCCTGGATGAAACTACTAACTGGTGAGTGAAATCACTTGAGCAATCTAGGATGTTTCTTTGGGTGAGGTCAGCATGTATCATCCTGTTGATAGCTATGTCAGTGTGACTAGGGGAGTCACGGCCGACGGCACTGACAACCTGCTGTTTAAATTGAGTAATGCATTGAATTCATTAATTCCTCACTCATTAAAGGAAGTCTATGACCTGGAATTTTTAGCTTCTATTCACGTTGCACAATAAACGCAGCAAGCAGGAACAGATAGTCGCTCCAAGTTTCACTTTTGCTGTATTACTACTGTACGTACTTGTACGTGTGCGTGTGTGTGTGTGTGTGCGTGTGTGTGTGTGTGTGTGTGTGTGTGTGTGTGTGTGTGTGTGTGTGTGTGTGTGTGTGTGCTGGGGGTTCCAGTAAAGACTATAAAAAAAGAAATAGCTTAGCAGTGGGAGAGCGTCTTTGTGGAATTCCTCCAGTGTGTCAATGCCAGTGTTCCTCCCTTCAGCTCCTGTTTCCCTGAATCCTCTGACTCACACATACACACTTACGGACAAAAAACACGTAGATAAGTGTGTGCGCACACACACACACACACACACACACAGTTATATTACCCTGTAGAATTTACATTCTTTGGACTTCCTATAATCAGCATTCACCAATAAACAAACACGGCAAAAAGCAGCTTGAATCTCTTTTGACCACACAGCACTAATGAAACTCGGATTTTTAGTATCCTCTTCACTCATTTCCAAACCCTTAAGAATTTACCTTCCATACCCCGGCCTTCTAATGCTTCTAAAATAGACCTCTCAGAGTTGACAGAGTATAGCTGTGGCTTCCAGTAAAGGATTTTTTCGAGTGACTAAAACAAAAATCCAGCGAAGATAAGAGGAAGGGTGGGTACGGAGTGAGGGGGGGTGCAGGGTGGAGAGACGGAGGAATGAGGAAGAAAAGGAAGCGGCAGAGGGGAGTCCAGGGGAAAGACAGGATAACAAGGGAAAATCCCTGCTCTTTCCCCTGGGTCTGTCCTTGCACATTTACATTCCTGCAAAATGAGTGGATCAACATGAAGGAGGTGAAAAGATGAGAGGAGAGAGGAAGTTTCTGGGTATGGAGAACAGCCCCGGGCTGGTAGGCAGTGCCAAACACAAAGAAAGGTGGAAGGCAACACTGAAGAAACAGAGTTTGTTCTTCTGCCGTGAACACTAGAAGGTAAAGCCAATCCTGTTGCACGAATAAACATCACACACGCTGTTAACGTCACTGTTGTTGTCAGTTATGCTGATAACATCATTCAGTTCATCAGTTATGGTTAGGGACCCTAAATTCTCAAGATATATGCATATCTGCGAGTGATATGAAAAAAAAAAAAGAGAGAGAGACAGTAGTGAGAGAGCATGGCAGATCGAGAGACAACACAAAAGAGAGAGAGCGAAAGAGAGAGAGAGAGACACGCGCAGGAAGGGAAAGTCCCTGTAAACTACCCTCAGCGCAAGGTATGTTGAGAAACAGCCCAAAGCCGGAGAGGGGGGGGGGTGGAGTGTCATGTGACTTCTCGGAACGAGGATACTAAAGTACACACAAACATGCGCACACACTCACACACAAAAAATAAAATAAAATGGCATGCCAGCATGCACGTAAACAAAGTGAAAAAAAAAGTTTCATATAAAGTGACTTGTGAGTGAATTTGAAGAAACATGACACTGACATGACATATTCAGATATGTCTTCAAAGAAGCTGATATTTAACGCATGATCTGCAGACTGCAATATAGCAGTAACACATGCACTTTAGTGGATGTTTTTTAATCTAAAGCACATGATCATTAGTGCATGATTTTGGTGTGGGTGGCCCCTGGGGATTCAGTCCCCAAACCCCACTAGTGTCAGTGCCACGCATTACATCGTAAGCTGTAGCAAGAGCAGAAGAAAGTAGACTACTATGGTGTGTGTTTGTGTAGCATGACCAGTGTGGGAGTATCAAACAGCTGTCTCTACGATCATAGTAGTGCAGGGAGTAGAAGGCAAATCAAGCAGCGACACTTGCACTATTGTTCAGTTACAGTACTGATAGTAACACTCTGTCAAAAAGTTCCATATGTATAACCACAGAAACTCAGGATTTGTCATCAATATTGGAAAAGCTGTTTTTTATTTTTGTCTCTGGGAAGTTGGCCAGTGCCAGAAAATGTACTCAGATCTGTCCGTACTCAGAACTTTAATGTTTTGAAAAATGAAAAGTTCCCTGGCCTCATTTTGATAAGTGTGTGCCTGGTATTCAGTTAAAACCACACAATCTGGTAGGCAAATGACTGTGACGGGACCTGTGCCTGAAAATCTCCCTTTTTGGTTATAACTGTATATGGTACAATACATGTGAGTGTGTGAAAAAGAGGGTTTGTGTATGTGTGTCGCGTGCATGCACTTTCATACACAGGATATCGCAAAACCCATGCTGTCAAGCCTCAGCGATGAGGAAAGACAACAGCCGATGATAGCACCAGCGTTATTTCTGGTAAGTGAGCCCGTGGTGTCCTGTGTGGTGTGAAACCCCAGCCTTGAGAACTAAAGCTCTGTACGGCTCAGGTGCTTTCTCTGTTGAAAGGATGAAAGAGCAGAAAGCTGGCAGAATACAGGGCAGGAGGTGGAGACAATGGCGGGGAATGTGAGAGAATGTGGAAGTGTTGACTTAAGACGAGTGGTTGGGACAGCCCTGGATTGGGAAACACTCAAAGACAATTCCTTGTACACATTCTAGTAAAGTATCACTTTAGTGCATCTCGTATGTTAAAGTTACAGTGTAAATAGTTGAAGGACACATTCAAGCATATAACTTTTACTTAAGTATGCATTACACTGTATAATCTTCCAAGCGTAGGCCTACTTTTAAAACTATAAAACTGGCTGTTTGGGTTGTTAGATTAAAAACATTTTAAATATGACTTTAAGAGACACAGTTCTTGATGTATCTGTGTATATGTTGAAAGACGATTAAAATGTAACTAAACTGCTCAGAGTAGCTTTTCAGAGTTAGTTACTCTGCAAAGAGTGTCTGTCAAACTCTTACACGCAAGGAAGAAAAGCAAATGAATATGCTGGAATACGTGCTAAAGGTGACATGTTTGCAATTCACAGTACGTCTTGCATCTTTTCCAGCCTGTTCTAGTGGTCACAGACAGCAGACATGAGTCAGGGTTCATGAGAGTTCATGGGAGACTTTGCTCATCTCAATTAACTTGTCTCTGTCCTCAATTGCACAACATGGTAAATCCAGCAAACCCTGAAAAATCCCTCTCCTGCAGGGAAACTAAATACTCAAAAACTATGTACAAAATCAAACAGAATGCTGTAAACCAGCTTAGCCCTTCCCAGCATATGCATGGTTTTGGCTTGTGTCAAGTACAGGTGGAGAAACCAGGAAGGGTGAATTCCACTGTATAACCATCAGCCGCAGTGACTGTAAGAGTATGCGATAACACGGTGCAAGGCAAGGAGGAAACCAAGGCACTTCCTCTTTCATTCTTTTCCATGTTACTGTTATCAGAAGGGTGAGGCAGGGCAATGTGTTTTATATTCTGTGGTTGACAGTGCAGAAGTCCCCCACTGCACTTCTATTCTATGTCTATCTTTCATCACGTAACAATGACACAATGCCGAGATCTGTTTCACGTGTGTTAGAAACCGAACTAATCCTTTTGTGGACTGGATCGGTGCCACATACGAAAAAAGGAAGACAAAACTTTGCCTCAAATGCCAAACTATTCATTTGAATTCTGCATTCGCAAAAGTACCAATCGCAGCTTGTGTGTGAGTGCATGTTTTCTTTTGACAGACAGTAATGCGACATGCGTGTAAAGCGTAACGCGTGTCTTACCTGACGGAGGTTGTTGTAGATATCAAGGCTCCTGTGGGCCAATAGTAGGAGATCTATCAGTTTGTAGACCATGGTCAACTCCCCCTGCACCACAGCAATATGGAGAGCTCTGTATTAATAAAAACAGATACATAAGCATATGTTGCAGAGGCCACCTCCATTTCACAGGTTAGTGAACTGGGTCACAGATTCTGACATTGTGACCTACTAACCTTTTGGTTTAACATGATCATGACTTATCTAATAACTAACTGGAGATAACACCTAATGTGTGTATGATATAGATAGATAGGTCTAGGTGAAAAGGTCTACTGTAGGTCAAGCAACAGTTCAACATTTTGGGATAGGCGATCATTTGCTCTCTTGCTGAGAGTTCGATCATTCTCAGTTCTGTCCATTAAATATAAGCACACAACCAGTCTGCAAAAAGAAAACCAAATGTAAAAGCAGATATTTTACAAGGATCACGTGCTTGGCTATTTCTGGGCCGGGACGAGGGATTTGTTGATGTTTCAGTTGGTTGCCTGGCAACAATCTGACACATACTTGGTTTTCAAACAGATTTAACAAAAGAGATAAAAAACAACGTGTTCCTTGGTGAGGTTTTGATATGTTGGTAGGATTTTTGTTACCTTAGGACAGAGTCAAGACAGCTTTCCCTGTTTCTAGGTAATCTAAGCTAATCAGTTATTGAACTACTGCTTTAGATAAATATAGTCTGTGTTGCCCAATTTGGAATATTAACTCATTTTGTTCATGGCCTTTAAGCTTAGACTGTCATGGTCTTTTTTGTTATCAGAAGCAGCAAATTCTACTTGATCTAAATGATCCCACTGACAGTTGTACTTAGGAGCTCCACAGATGTACTTGCATGACTCACACTACCTTTATCTCACCCTTATCAAGACTAAAGGGGAAACCACTATCTGCGGTCTCTTCGTGAAGCAAAAGAACAAACGCAGGCCAAAGTTTAGGACAGGGAAAGGCAGAAAACTAAGCAGGGGGAGGGCGTGCTGTTGAAAACAGTGAAGCAGTTTTCACAATTTTCTTTCTCATTGTCAGAAGAAGCGGCTTCCAGTAACAGTCAGAGTTTTATGTCACTTCCTGTTGTCAGTAACAATGGTAACATTCTTTATCTTGCTGTGTGTGCTGTGAAAATCCAGCCATTAAGCTTTATGGTTTCTGACAGGGGCTTTCTGTAGGTTCACTCAGTCAGCTTTATCCAATGGATAAGTCATAATAAGACGGTACAGTCGTGCAACAGGAAACAGGGACGCTTCTTGAGAAGTTTAAAGTACCACTGCACAGAATTTGAGGTCAGAAAATAAGTTCTTACAATGACAAAAGCACTTGCAACACTTCCTCTCAGCAATGTGTCCCACTGACATGGAGTCATTAACAACAGTAATTTCCTGCCTGAAAAAAAAAATCTGATTAAAGACCATAAGTTTTACATTTGCACACAACAACTACACTTTCCCATACATCTTATCATAACATAAACATCATAACATAAATGTGTGAGTGGTTCAAGGAAAGGTTCTTCATGAATACATGTCGGTATCCATCTATCTTATCACAGTATCACATTACTCTAAACATCTCCCAACCACATTAAACCCAAAACCCGAAGAGTGAACAGAAGTGGTGTTTTTAAACCGAATGGTAAGCTTTTGCCAACCTTCACTTGGTGGTTGCAAGATATAAAATTAAAAAAAATAAAATGCAAATCGTATGCATGCATTATTCTTGAACACGCAAGAGCAAGCACAGACTCAGACACAGACAGAGTGATGAAAAAAAACAAAAATCGGTGTGCAAGAGCAGGTTGGCACTGCAACTTACAATAAACACTCACTTACTCCTGACAGAGCAAATAGCCAAAAAAGCAGAACTGTATTTTGGAACAGGAGCGAGTGTGCTAGTTCTTTCCTCAGCTGGTCCCTGTTCCTGTAACTGAGCTCAGCACGGTGAATAAATCTGTATCAACACAGATATATTTATCATATTTACTGTACATGCTACTAACCTTTACAAAAAAAACCCCTGCAGGTCACGATAATAAAATCCTACAGTGACTGAAGTGATCAGTCATGCTGCCACAGTCAAATGGGTAATGGGTATAGGATGTTCATGTATGAGCTCTGGGAACGTGTTTAATGCATATATGTTATATGCATCAGTAGAAATTCAAAGGCCTCTTGCACTGTAGTTTTTCACTGTGAACATCTACTGAATCAGAGCTCATCTCTGCAAGCACTGACTCTATCAATACTTGCCTTCATATTGACCTAAAATGACTATCTCTCTTGTTATACTCGATTCTATCTACGTCCATCTCTCTCTTTTTCTCTTGAGATGAAACTATACTGTTTCTAGTTCCTGGAAGTTGGGTAGACCACAGCCCCAGATAACCCCAAACATAGCGGCACTGACGCAGACAGGAGTCCCAAGCTCACAGTCCCAGCGTATGTATGTGTGTGAGAGACAGAAGAAAAGCTTTTTTTCTCTCTCTCTCTTTTTTTTCATAGAGAAAGCAGCACTGTGCGGTATCCTTTTTGGTAAAATATGTAAGGGCGCGAACAAACTGAATGATCAGACTGAAGCCTGAACATATCCTGTGGTCTGTGGACCAGCTGAGCAATGAGGTGATGTTGTCAGTGTGTAAACAAAGGAGAAACAGAGACACACTACAGTCCAGTTAACAAGAAGTGAAGCCTCACAATTTGCATCACTCGCTGTGCACATAATGAAGGATGATGGGATTTTTTTCTGTGTGTGTGTGTGTGTGTGTGTGTGTGTGTGAAAGCACATTGTCTTTATGGGAAGACTTTTCTACATTCACCATGAGGGTGAGATAAGGGGTAATTTAGCAACTGCCAAAAGCCACCACAGTCCTTTTATACAGTAATGCACTCAGTTTTAACCTTGAGCCAGTCAGAAAGTTGCCGAGCGAGTGTGTGATGCACATTCAAACTTCTGTTTGAAAGAACTGTTTGTTTCAGTGCTTGAATAATCAGGTTATTAAACATTAATCTGTGTACATATCAGGGTGTCAGCGGGCTTGCTAATGTAGTTCAGAACACGGCACGCACAATCTCATAGTTAGCGCCGACGTTTGCTACATTTCACAACATGTGGATGGGTTGTCGTGGAATTTGGGAAAGCTATCCATGGGAGACCACATTCGTGGTGAAATTGCTCCATGGCTATCAAACTGATGAGGCACAGTGCCTCTCTCACTAATTCAATCACTTTAACTCAGTCACCTGTGCATACACATATGTCTAACCCCTCTTTCCTGTTTGTCTCAGTTCTCACGACCCTTCCCTGCAAAGCCCATTCTTCTCCTTTCTCTCCTCTCGGTGCGCAGCACGGCGGCTAAGTGGTCGGCAATGTGGCCCCACAGCAAGAAGATCCCGGGTTGAACCTCTGTCCCTTCTGTGTGGAGTTTGCATAGTCTCACCATGTTCATATGGGTCTCTACTGGGTGCTCCAATTTCCCCTATGATCACATACGAACGTCAGGCTTAATACTTGCATTCAAGTAATTCTTTTTCTTCTTCCATTATAGGAACAATGGGGCAATGAAGCAGCAGAGAGCTTATCAAGAAGTGCCCCTATCCTGAATCTCAACCCCTCATGCACTGACCCTTTCCATCTCTTGCCTCGACCCAGATCATCCCGTGCTAACACACTAAAATAAGATGGTGAACATAGTAAATTTCCCTCAGCATGTTACCACTGTTACTGTGAGCATGTTTCCATGCTGATTAGTTCAAAGCACCGTTGTGCCCATGCACAGCCACACAGAACTCACAGTATAACCAATTTGAAACATGACGCATAGTTTTACAGTATATTGACACATACCGACTATATAGCATAGTAATTAGAAAACATCTGCAAGTAAATAATGACTCAGTCAAGACTTTTCTAAAGATGTATGCTTGCCAAGCATTGCATATAACAGTGCTGATGTGCAGGTAATTGCTCTGACTGACTGGAAGCACGCAGGAATAGGTAGCGCTGTGAGACAACTGACACATCAGTACATCACACATACAAATGGCTGTGGATAAGAAAGTCACACAACACAGAAATGAGAGAGAGAGAGAGAGAGAAGAGAGTGTGTGTGAGAGAGAGAGAGGGAGAGAGAGAGAGAGAGAGAGAGAGAAGACAGATGAAGCTGATAGAAAGAAAGCGGTAAATGAGGAAGTGTGGAGCGGATGTTTGGGTTTTTTGAGTCCATTCATTTAAAAACACAGAGAAGAAAAGAGAGAAACACAGACACCTGAGAAAAACCGCAATCATGTTTAAAAACTGAGCACTCAACACTGGTTTTCCCGAAACTCAGAGGCGCTGAGAACAGAGGATGAACCCACCCCATTGACGTAAAACAAACGCACGCTTGCCAGCACTTAAATTATGCATACACGCATTCACGCACGCACACACACACACACATTCATGTACATACAGACAGCGTGAAGGGGGGGGGGGCTGCGAATGTTTCTGCAGAATTCACACAAAGTTTCATATAACCACAAATCAACAAGCAGGTACTACACAAGGTCTCTGCACAGCAGTTTAGTGGAATTGAAATTCACTGCTAATGAGATAATGTTCATATCAGATTTTTTTTTGTTATGTGTCTGCCCTGCAGACTTGGATAACATGCTTGTAAGACGCTCCAGACAAGAGGTTCAACAATTTATTGTAATGATACAGCAAATGAAGATAAATGAAGACAATAAAATCAGACTACAGGGCATCAGTGTTAAAGAAGCCACGCTGTTTAAGACAGATGCACCGACTGTGCAAGTACAAAACTATAGAAACTTCATTGCTATGAATTGTGTGTAAATTTCGATACAATGCTTTCTTTTTATTTCCCTGCCAGTATTTGCCGATCCATGTGAGAGGTTATGAGTCTCTAAACCAGACATGGGACGGTAAGCAGCTGTGACTTGTCACGGGACTCATGGCTCCGCCAAATGTTGGTCATCACGAGTTCTTTGTCAAGTGGATGCAAATGATGCCGATACCTTTTGAAACCGCAGCCTCAAAGAGTCATTTAATTCTTGGACATATGTTTTCAGTCACATGACTGTGTGTGTGCGTGTGTTCTTGTATCAACTTGCCAGTTCAGCTTTCAGTGTGTGAGTGGGCGTTAAAGTAGCCATGCGTTAAAGTTTAATATTTGCATTCATGTGGTCCTGTGTCTAGTATTCTCTTTCCAAACCCCCAGCGGCTCCAAATTTTTACACCCTGAGAAAATAGTTGATTTTATAATAATAAATTGTCCAACACACACACACACATACACACACACACACACACACACACACACACACCACACACACACACTCACACATACCTATACATGAAATGTTTGCTGCATCAGGCAGCTCACAGTCAAGTGCTGTTGTTTTCAGGTTAGTGTGTTAGATCGGTGTATCCGTTGCCACTGGGTGAATCATTCCACTGTAAAGTATTGTGTCAGCTATGAGTTGGGCACTGACTATACCTGTTCATATGCAGAACCAGATGAGTCACAGAGATTAGAACAAATAAACTGATTTGATACAGACTACTCTCACAAACCACATCCAGGTTGTGTAAAGACAAGCGTTTTGTTTATGAGGTCAGAACGTCACTTGTTGAGACTAGCATTGTTTGGGTCTAGCCCAGTGAATCACCTCCATTCAGTTGTTATTTAATGTCACCATTTTAGTTTCACTTTTTTCTCTTTTTATGTCAGTTATTTTCCCCGAGAAGTTTGTTCAAGTGGTGTCACTGTCAAACCCACAGAGAGGCAATTTGGAGATTACAGTCTGTGACTGGCTGGTAAGAAGCTACGATGAAGGCCGCATTATCAATGGACGTTTTTAATGCGAGATATTTTGACATGTCGGTACGAAAATCTGAGGTGTAAGAATTAAAATCTTTCTCAGCACTCTAGATTCCTCACAGTGTGGAGGTAAAAGATTCAGCCTCTATACGGTGACGGCACACACAAGAGTTTGCAGCTTATACGAAATTATAACTGACTGACACTGACCGTTCATTTCCCAGTCTCAGCTAGATTAAAAGTTGTCAAGTAACGTTGTTATGTTGCATTGTTGGTCTCACAGCATATTTTGCCAACCAAGATTACTTTTATACGTTGGGGGTTATGGCAGAGGAAGGCAGAGTGTGATTAAAAAACACACACGGTATTTTGAAAACAGACATCTGTGTACATTGGGATTTTATGAACTTGCTAGTAAGCACAAACTGGACAAGATATGTGTTTAGAGCAGGCCTGGGCAAACTGTTCCACAAAGGTCCGGTGTGGCTGCAGGTTTTCTTTCCAACCAAGCAGCAGCACCTGCAGCAGCCACACCGGCCCTTTGTGGAACAGTTTGCCCAGGCCTGGTTTAGAGCCATGGTAGCCGTTTTAGCCCTAAAGAATACAGCGAGCAGCTAATCTGCCAAGAATTGAAGAGGTTCTCTTAACTTTGCTGTCCTGCTCAGAGAGTGGCAAAGCCAAGGTGATAGAGGAAAGCTAGTTGACTGACCTGTTGTCTTTTAAGAGCACTTTCTAAATAAAGACAGAGTTCTGATTTGTCTGACTGCTGTATTAATTGATGGATATTGCATCTTCGACTTTCTATATTACTGCATGTAGCTACTTTTTTCAGAGAGATGCATCAAGAATCGCTGTGTATTTGTATCATTGAATGGTGAGGCCAGTGAAGATTCACACCTCTAGCTCAAGGTTCTGGTATTGGGCATGCCTGCCTCATTGTCACAGTCTCATGGCTTACTGGGACATCTAAATTTTCTACTCCTGCAAGTTAAAAAATCTAAAACTTAAGGTAGTTTATGCAGGCCGGGCCTTCACCTTTAAGCATAAGAACATTTAAACACAACAGACATCAATTTTAGACAAATGTTACCTTTTTAAGACAGTTAAACTGAGCATAACTTTCATAATTAGCAGGTTTACCACTGACGAGTCATCCACTTCCAAGAAGATATTAATGTTTTGCATAAAACTTTTACTATCAGTCTGGTAAAGTAGATCACTAATTCAAACTTTTGACCTCTCTATAGCTAAAGATGTGAGCTGGGTTTGCTCAGTCTAAACAAATTAAACGAGGCATCAGCTCAATCTTCTGGAAATCTCATGAATATTTATGACTGTGGTAAGATTTCAGATCTGCAAATTGTGCCAGTTTCGACTGTCAGTGCATACTTAAAAGCGATGATTATGAAAATGCATGAGGTGGATGAATCACAGTAATCTCTTAAGTTTCCTGTATGAATCAGAGGCTTGGATGTGATGGATGGATGGATATGATGCAACATGGTTTAAAGAGCAAAGTGACATCCTAACTTCAGACTCAAGCCCATGTAAAAACAGCAACATACGTGTCTCCATCTTCATCTTGACGTGTGGCCAGAGCGATGCCAGCCAGCAGGTTTTCGGTCGAGTGGACCAGCGCGTGGTTCTGCTCTGGGACAGGGGGCAAACAGTACACTGGGTAGGCACCTGAGCAGGAATGGCACAGAAAGGCAGAGAGAGGTAGAGACAGCAGAAGAAAGAGAGAGAACGACAAGTTGGAGGCAGAAAGTAAATATACAAATAAATAAATAAAGATGCATGACAAATTAAAGGGCTGGCCTGGCAAACAAGCCTTCTTTTGTAATAAGAAGGACGTGTTCGCATGCGTGTGTGCATGCACTGTATTCAGTTATGATTTGACTAAGCTTCTTTTGTCAGTAAAGGAGACTGAACGAAGAGGAATTTTGCTGAGTGGACATTTTCTCATCGATTCAGCTGCAGCATCAACTGCAGCTCCACTGTCATTTCTGCCACCTGTGACACACTGGTGGTCAAAGATACCAAAGAAGGCTGAGAGTGTGTCTTTTAAAGAAAAGAAAATAATGCATTGTAAATAAATAATAAAATAGCATCGTTCATGTATACCAAAGAAAATATATTTTGAGAGCCCCCTATAGGCCTATCTGTTTTTAAACTTAGTCTCTAACTTAACATCTGCAGAGTGTACAGAGATTCTGTATACATATGTCACATCCAGATGGATTATTTTGGTCATACAAGTAATAGTTTATAATAGTTTTCTCAGAAAATAGCAACAAAAAAAAAGAAAAAAAAAAGAAAAAGAATGGAAGTGTAACAAAGTCTTGTTAACATATGCGGGTTGGAAAACGCTTACCGAAATCAAACGGGTGCAAAAAGACGGGATATCCATCTGGACGCTGCCCTGACGCTTCATCCCGCCTGGGAGTCACCGGTGTTGCGCCGGTCCTGCTGTCAGTCGAGGGTCGACCGGCAACAATTTCCCGAAACGTGAAGTCCGTATCTGCCGCTGGGGGAAAGCGGTCTCCGCTGTGTGAAGGATTCGGTGACTGCCTCTGGGTCTCCGGCTCGAGATGTATCGGGCGTTTCCTAAAAGGAAGCCTGAAGGAAGATTTGTCGGCTGGACGTTTGCGAGAAGTACCGGTCTCTGAGCCCGGTACGCCTCTTACCGCGGGGCAGTGTATTTCCAAACTGTCCGTCCCTGTGCATGCAGGGTGCGCAGGTGAGCCGCCTGTCACTCCAGCGTCCCTGACGCGACCTTTGCAGTCCGGACTCCTCGACCCGGTGCTCCCACGTTCTCGGTTGGTGGTGCGCAGATCCAGCGGCGCTGCGGCAACCGACTGGTGGTCACCGTTCATGGTCATGATCCTCGGCATTAACCGAGGTGCTCAGGATCTGAAGAAGTTTCAGGTGTGTGAGCGTGAATACAACTTCTCGACGTTCAGTGACAGTTAGTGGGATCAGTCCATCCAAAGTGGCCAATAGTGCGCAATTCCCATCCCCATGAAACCGAATGGGCAGCGATCAAACCATCACAGTTTCCTTTTGTGTCACTGGTGTGTGTGTCAGATAAGCGTTCAAAATCATTGACTCGTAATGCAAATTTATTTTCGAAGAAGAGCCACCAGAGGTTTGGTGTAGTTCATGTCTATCCCACCTATGGCAACAACTGCAGGTACAGTGCAGCTGTGCGAGCGCTCATCTGCCTGCTTAATGAACGTAATCAGTGACACTTGGACGGTGCTTTCCCTCAAACCGAAACAAAGCGATTGGCTTAAGGGCAAATTATACAGAGTGCAAAAAGAGAAAACACACGCTTTGAATTCACAATAATTTCAGCATTTCCGACTTCTCTAACATCTGTCTGTTTTGCATGCAAGTTCGAAACATCTAGTAGTGAATTTCTCAAGAAAGAAAGAAAGAAAGAAAGGAAGGAAAGACAGATCAGTGCGTCTGTTGGTGCGGCTGCTGTAGGCGCGTCTCTGTGCAAAATATGACAACAGGTCTGAAAAAAAAATACAGGATTAAATCTGTGCCTTTGGTGCATGTTTAATAGCCAGCATCGACTTAATGAATTCAGATATTTCCATTATGTTTTTCCTATTTCCAAACTTGATGAGTTCATGTAGCCTCATAAAACCCTCAGTTTAAATCTTTTGCAGGTTACGTGTATTATGGTGTACTATTACTATATAGTGTACTTCTTTCCTTTATCACCAGAACACCACACACTGTCCCACTTTACAGATGAAATTGAAACACTGTGACCTTAACAGCGCGCAATGTGCTGAATTATATGCTTTTATTATGGAATTGGGCATATTACCATATTTACATCGCTTCTACGTGACTTTCTGTGTTTTCATGGCATGGCAGGGAATTTTCAATCTGTTTGTTTATGTTACTTTGATCACATGTTTCAGTGCCTTAGGCCAGCAAGCAGTCATAATGTTCATTTTCACATCTCTGTCCCAAAAGTTCCACGGTGTGTCACTTTTGCTGATCACAGCAGACCATGTGGTGCCACTTGTGATACATTACAGCTGAATGTTGGACTCACAGATGTGATGTCTTTCTGTCTGGCACTCACACTTTTGCAAGTTGCAGATGCATCATCTGATGCCCTAGGTTGGTGATATGCCACCGGGTTGCAGATTCAGAGCAGAGATCGCACTACATAAAGGAGGAATGAGTAGAATCAAGGAAGCATTCACAGAAAATATGCCTCCAGTCTAAAGGGACTGACTGATCAGTTGATGCCATGTCACAGCTGCCTTACATCTTACCTGATTACAGACACTTACAAAGCTTAAATGCGTACACACAAGCATGCATATGTACCCACATATGCACAAATAACACCCCATGTCCTTGTCTTTAATCTCATCCTACTCCACCCTCAGACTAGGCTCTGGTTACCAGGGTCAATTTGGGACTTTCCTCTTTCCACTGAAGTGTGGCATTGGCAACAGAAAGTCAAGCTCGGTGTCTAAAGTCCCTAAAAGACCCTGACACTCCACAAACATGCCCTGCAGCTGTCAAGGCACTCAAGCATTATGGTCTCATATGGCTTGGGTGTCATTATTTATGAAAAACCCGGGGCCTACCTCTTTTACAGCTGTCTCATCCTGAACTAACAGAGTCTAATGAATAAAACGTTGTCTGGGGTTTCATGGTCTGAGCATATATGTATATATATGTAAACAATATGTAAACAAAAGTACCCAGAACCCTTTACTATCCAGAGGCCTGGTATTCTGAGACAATGCTGCACAATGACTGTGGAGAGGAGGCGTCAGTAGCAGGCGTCATGACTTCCAGATACAAACCAATGAAATGAGGCCCCCTTGTGCCAAGACAGAACAGGTGCAACCAGACTCTCAAAAATGATCAAGCTCTAAGCATTCTGAAACACATCTCCAAAGAATTAACCTACATTTAGATAAAACGGTAGAAACTGCTGCCATTTAAATGGGTAACATAATCAGATCTCAGTTATAGCACTAACCTGGGTGAGCAGGATCTGTTTAAATATTATAAATACAACTCTTGTGGATGTTGCAGCAGAGGTTGTCAGTTTTTCTCATTTTAATACTGCATATTGAGCACCATATGCTCTGTGCCCCAAAATATAGAAGCTATATTCATGAGAAATGTTTCAGTTTACTCAAGGTATTTGGAATATTACACACGTACCCATTCTTGTATTCTTCAATCTCTCTCAGGTATACCTGATTGGGCTGCTTAGTGGGTTGCCCTGTCCCCATATTCGACTGAGGCCAAACCAAGCATCCGTCTGGTCCCAGCAGAGTTCAGAGTTTATTCTTTGAGGACAGAGATCTGGTATTCCAGTTTTCACTTCTGTGTTTCTTTCTCTGTTAAGTTACACAATGTTTTTGATAATTCACGGGGGTCCTACATTTTTCAGGTATTTGGTCAAAAAATAATTTATCAGGTGCATAACAGTTTTGACCTGATGATGGCGCTAAAGGAAAGGCTAAGGAATTATCGAAGCTTACAGCTCATCCTGAGAGGTGCATGCATGTGTGTATCGATTTTAATGGCAGACTGTGCAATGGTTGTTGAGGCGCTCCACTCCAAACCACACATGTGAACCTCGTGGGGGTGCTTGAGTAAAAGTCAGAGGACAACCAGAGTTTTTTCGCCATTAATCATCAGGATTAGATATAACATAACTTTCATGACAAACCATTTATAAAAATATTCAGCCTGGAACAAAGCTGTTTTCACTGGCAGACCGACTTTCCAGAAAATCTTGGTGAAATGTCAGCGTCCATTTAATGACAGCAAACATTGTTCCGTGCTGACAGTCAGGTGAAGATGATGATTCTTTTTATATCCTAACCCGAGACAGCCGTTAAAGTGGCTGAACTTTGGCCTTTGCTCTGAATGCGCTATCACGCGTCTTGCTCTTAAATAGTCTACCTGTCTGCATGCAAAGTGCGACTGAGACCTTGCCCACTGCTTTCATTCTCAGTAAATGCAAAGTTTTGAGTCCACACCTCTCTGTGTCTTCCTCCCTCCCCTCCTTCTCTCTCACTCTCTCTCTCTCTCTCACACACACACACACACTCTCTGTATGCTTGCCTGTCTGAGCAATAGAGCAAAGAAAACAAACCTGTTTAGCTGGCTGCAACCAGGAAACCCATCAAAGGGTGCCTCAAGAAGAGAGAGAAAAAAGAGAGAGAGAGAGACAGCAACGGTGACATCAAGAAAAGACAAAGAAGGAAAAGCAGCAATGTCTGTCAATGCCAAATAACAGACAACATGTTTCCGCTGTATTGTGAGTAGATGTCTCAGCTCTGTTGACCCTGACTATGTTGGACTGCTGTGCTGTTGAGATGAGCATATCTGTATTGGTAAGCATGTTAACTAGTGCACAAGTAAGGCTGAATGTGTAGAGCTGGAGAGAATTAGGAGCTGAAGGAGAGGTTGGTTTAAACTGTTATCTGGTTAAATATCAGTCTGAAACCTTCACTTCCTTTTGGTTTTAGTTCATTCTTTCTTCTAGCAGGCATCTATTGTTGTATCGTTGTTGTTGTGGTGGAAATCTTTAAGATCTAGCTCATAATAGATCTTGTATTTTTGTGTTTTTCTGACAATCTGACAGGAGTGAGAAGAAGAACGGACAGGAGTGGCTGGTTTGGGAGGAAATGCTTAGCTTTGAGTGCATTTTTAGAGAGGCCGTAATTGAAATGTTATGCAATGCTGTTGGATTATTACTGTATGGATCAAGGGTGGATGCTGTTTAAGGTGGCTAAGATGCACGCTTTTCAGATGAAGCTGGGAACTCACAAAAATCATTTTAAGGACAACACACACACACACAAAACACTCGAGCCAGTATGAATAGCTCCTCCTTTTTCTGCTCAAAACATTCACACATTCAAAAACTGAGCTGTCATATCCCTTCAAAACAGTAGGGCCATTATTATTTATCACCACACCCCCCCACACACACACACAGACAGACAGGCACTTAAGGTTGTTATTAGATCATATTCACACACAACAGCAGCCACGTTATGGCAGCAGCAGATTCAGAAACCTCCCAGCCCACTACTAGTGGAGATCGGCGTCTGGTGGACAGGGCCCGCAAAAGACTGGATAAACTCTACGAGCTGTGCACTAACCCCCGGCTGGGCCTGAGGAACAGTCCACCATACCTGCCAGAGCTGGTATCTGAGACAACAACGTTGCTTATGCAGGTTTGGGAGCCCTACAGAAGTTACAGGACGACGGGCAGCCAGGGGCCCCGGGGAGATGAGGCCAAGTACCTAAGGGTCCATATCAGAAACCTGCTGGATAAGACGGAGAGGGCCCTGTTGCTGTTTAAAGAGGGACGGGAGAAGATATTTGAGGAGACATCCAGCTACAGGTAAGAAGGCACAAGAGAAGCACGTGTTTGTGGATCACCTTTTCTATTTATGTGTTTCAAAAAAGACAAGAAGTCAACAGCAACATTTTTGATAATTAATTAAATGTGGTCATACTAGCTTTCTACCAATTTATGAGGCAATTTGTAGCTTTTCTAAGTTTTGTATCCTTTTAAATTTAATATCTTATAGAAAATATCTAAATAAGACATCTGAAGACATCACGTCAGGCACTCAGAACATGTGATAGGAAACTTGTTTCACTATTTTGGACACTTTATCAACTAAGTAATTAACTGATTGGTGTAATACATAATCTACAAATGAATCAATATTCATTTTTCCAATGAAAACTATGTGCAGCAAGATCTGTGAATTGTTCAAAGTAATACCGAAACCTTTTCTTTTTCCGGAAAAAGTTTCCCTATTACTGACTCTCAATTCAAAGAACTATGTGGACGCCTCAAATTAAATTACATTTAAACGAATTCAAACAAACAGAACTTCTGAGAATAAATAAAACTAAAACTGCGAGGCCGGGTACCAAATGCGGCAACTGACCATTTAAGGATGGGCTTATATCGTGATAGACATTTTAGACAGTTTTCCAGACCAATTCCACCCAGTAAGTCTTTTATAAGACAAAGTGACAGCGGGGTCAGAAAGAGGCCATCTCAAAAATCTTTATCGAGCACCATCCAGACCAGAACCTGGACTTGCGAATCTAAGACCAGCCTTCTATATTATGTTATAACTTCAGAGTCAATAGTTATGATGGAGGCTTCAAACTTTACTCGGACACTTTAAACACCAATTAAATCTTCTAAAATAACTATTTTTACACCATCTATAGAAGCTTTAGTAATGTAAAATAACTTTCCCAGTTCCCACATGTCAAATATAGACTTCATTGTGAGCCAAGGTGGAAAAAAATGACCATGTTCCGATTGGCTAAAGTGGATACAGCTAAAAAGAGTGACTTTTTTCTTCAGGGTTTGGCCTGCGTTCATCGCTGCTGTTAGGACTGCTAATGATGAAGGTGGAAACCGGGGCCAGACCTGCGTCTTTGTGATGCTAATGTAGAGAAACTAGGCAAAAGAAATTACAACCTCAGTATGTGAGCAGCTTGGGAGAGAGACGGTTCATACAGGGTATACACAGATATCCTCTGCTTTCATTATACTCTATCTCCTAACCTGCATGTGGGCTGGATGAGCACTGAAACATTTCATAGATAGTATATCATTTTATACAACACTGGAAGCTATTTAAAAATCTAACAAAATTTGTTATTTTGATTCTTCTTACATGACAACGCTCTTACAATGTACTGCATTATAGTGAAACAGTACATTGAAAAGTTTTAAATTGATCATTTTATGTGTGGCATTAGTTCAAATAGTCTTAAATACCGGAAAACATATTCCTACCATATATAATATTGTGGTGTTACTGTAATTTCAGCCATATCATTCAGCCCTCCTCAGTTCGATTCAGGCACCGCCAAGCTCCAAGTCCAGCAGATACATATTGTCAATATATCAGGGTCACTGAATCCAAATTGCTACAGGAACCAGCTTTCATCAGTTGATCTATATTTTACGATTTATTGTGTCATCTTCAAGAATCGTCTGCATGTACAAGATAACAGATGGCCTCCTCACCGCAGTTGCATCTGCATGGGTAGTCATGCGGCAAATTCCCATAAGGTTATGCGTAATGTGGCTTAGATGTCAAAGCAAATAGTGTAAATATCCTCTTTTGGGTTTTTAAAACATCCTGCTATAATGTCCTCTTTTTTTGCAGCTTGTTATCCTACAGACTCAGGCCTGTAAGCTGCAAGCACTGCGTCTAGCTCCAATAACGCTGACTGTCGGGCGATTTAAATAATAGTCTCCTTTTAGTAAGTGAAATTTCTGCCTGGCTATCACAAGAAACTAAAAACAGAACTGAGATAAAACTGGTGAAGGTGAAGGCGACAAAGACAGACAATGGAAGGTTTAGTGGATGGAAGGCTGTTGTCTTTGGCTCATGACTTCAGCCTCCTCTTTATTTAAGAAACACATGCAAATGTGCAAAATAAATTAACCGCTCAGCTAGAACTGTGACCAGATACAATATAAGAGACGCGTATATTTACAAAGTAAAACAATATATGTAACCACTAAAGATGAAAATTCAGGTTTTAAAAAGTATAAATTTCACACACGGTTAACTAATTATGACTATGTCCTATGTCCTGGCAGCGCTTGATTTTGACACTGACAAATATTTGATCAATGCTGAATATATTAGTGTACACTAAGTGTTCAGGGTGTGGCTAGACTGTTTGAGTGTTAATTTCAGTTAGAAAGCTTTAAAGAACTCGCTCACTGCTGAGAAAATGTATTAATGTCACTGGTGATTCTGTCTGTGCGACCTCAGTCCGTCCGTCAGGTATATCAGCAGCGTCACAATAATTTCTTATATAAATCTAAATGTACACAAAGGAGCGTCAGGGAACTGAAGAGTCTGATTCACTCACCTCTCAGACAATAGCATTAAAGAAAAGGACACAAATATACATAATACCAATCAATTCTGAGCAATATCCATAAATCTTAAAACTCTTGCAGGTCAAAAATTTGATGGGAATTTAACGGCAAACATGCTAAATATAAATATACTAATCTACATAGATCTTAAAGTGTTATATAACAATAAATCCACTCTATGGGCAAGTCAAGGGAACGTGTAACGAACGTTGTTTGCTTCAACAAACAAATGCTGTCTATCTTAAGAGGATTTATTTTAGCGGCTGCTGGTAAAAAGTTCAAATGCGGCTGCTCTCAACGTCTATATGAGCTCTATTTCTGCCCGAGCTAAGAAAGATGTGAGGCGAACAACACATTTGACATCAAGCCTCTTCAGGTACGCTGATCAAGCTGATGAGAAATATATAACCTCTCTTAACAATGACAAACTTGCACTGTCCAGCAGCACAACCACTGCATGCAGAAAAAAAACAAGCATTTGCACGGGTGTGTTGTAAATGTAAATTAACTGTAAATTTTCACCACTACCTTTCTTTCGTTTTCATGATATTTTTATAAAGCGAGCCAAGAGATGTGGCTTACACATTTCCTCCCACCTTACTATGTCATCCTTAACACCAAAGAGGTTTTTTTCTTTCCCTCATTGAGGTGGAAACTTTATGACCACCACCCACACAGTCAAATGCCCTCTGATGAATGCTGAATGCCTGGACCATTTCGCAGAAGATTTCTAAAGATGTATCAGAACAGTCTTGCAAAAGAGGAAATCTGTTGTAATGACGAAGAAAACTCGTTCTGACTGACAAATATCTCTACCATTTTAACTGCGTTTTAACTGAGTTTTGTAGCGTTTTTGATGAGCAGACGTGGTGGAGTACATTTGATGCAGTCCGGCATATGTGAAATCGTCCTCCCTTTCAAACATCTATTTTGTTATTTTGCTAAGCATAATGAACTGAACATCTTGTGTTCAGTGATTAAGTAATTCAGTAGTTGCACATTTATGGTTTCTGATGCAGTAGATGTGCTGGAAGTACTTTTAACTATTTTTAACTAGTTTCAGACTCTGTGGAAGAAACATATCAGACCTATATTATTATTCACAGCAGTATGTGTGTATGCTTAGATACTTAAAAAGCACAAAATGATACTGGTGTTAGAGCCGATGACACTTTTTACCCTATGCACCAAACTGCATGATAGCAGAGAGGTATGTATAGCAGTATTTTAGTTAGAGGTTGAGAAATAGGCAAGAATAATAGTCCCCATGCAAAAGACCCCGGGTGAGACTAGACAGAGACTTAACACTGGTAAAGCCTGGTCTAAAGTTGCGCACTGGCCACTGGAACGTTTTGTGGTATTTACAGACAAAGCATGCTTGCAGAGAGCATCCTGTTTGCTAGCTGGACTACCTGTTGTGTGTGTGCGCGTATGTTTGTGTTTCTGTGTGTATCAGTGGAACGTATCAGCAATGCTGGTTTTAACTGACATGAAGCCGTGGATTATCCCATGTACAACGGTTAGGGCCACGTTTCTCCTAAAAATGTGCTTGTAGAATTTGTTTTGACCGGTTTCTTTCTACACGTATTCACAGCCAACTCAGTGCCAAACATGGCCCCCCCCGAGTTGACGCCCATATTTTCACACTGCAAGCTACTGCTGTAAGCTACCGTTACTTTAGTAGGTGACTGTTAAAAACTCAAGTGACACAAGTGGAATGTGAGAGCACCAGGAATAAACGTGTCAAATGTCCTGGGTCCTTGACACTTTGATCTTTGAAATATTATAAAGAAGTGTGTGGGATGAGGCTTATCAGTAAGGTAAATGAGTCATTGGTCCAGTAAGGCATTAGCAAGATGGATTTATATATTTGTATCACATGAATATAAATATATTTATACAGCTGCACCAAAAGATATTTACATTTCCAAGCAATGTGTACCTATTTCTATTTTATGTAATGACAAATGAAAGTCTGTTTTTCATTCTCAGGAGGAACTTGACCAAACTGTCCTTGCTGTTCAGTCACATTCTCTGGGAGCTGAAGGCCTTGTTTCCAGCAGGAAGTTTTCGTGGTGACACCTACAGGGTGTCCAAGACAGAGGCTGAGGAGTTTTGGAGGCATTCGTTTGGCAAGAAGTGAGTGTGGGAAAGTTTCTAAATGAGATCATGAGATGATCATGACATTATTGTATTTTATATATACAGGAATTGTCAGGACTCTGAATTGAACTGAATTGAATGTGTCCACATTGCGCTCTGTGGTAATAATAATGTGTTCTGGCAGGTGTATCGTGCAGTGGAATACTTTTAAAATGCAGCTGCAGAGTGTACATTCATTTGAGGAAGGGATGGAGTCCATGGCTCTGAAGTCAACTATAGATCTCACCTGTAATGACCACATCTCTGTGTTTGAGTTTGACATCTTCACTAGACTGTTCCAGGTAAGGTGACATTTTCCAATCAAGGGTAACAAATTCATTACTTAAACTACTCAAACTTACTCTCATCATTGTACACTAAATATGACGCTACAGCCAGCAGGCAGTCAGCTTGGCTTAGCATTGAAAACAAAAGAGACATTTCAGGTAACATTTCAGGCTAGCTGGGAAAACAGAAATCAGAACAAGTTGTGGGGGGATTACGTGCAAGACTAATTCTTGAGTGGGCATAGGAATCTCCATTGTTTGCCTGGCAACCCCATGGTGATGTCAATGGTGATGACTCCAGTAGCCTGTTGTGCCCATGAGGTGTTTGTTGAGACTTGGACTTGCTATACATTCACATCACTAATTACTAATTATTACGTTTTTAATTACTAATTATTACGTTTTGATTTTTACATTAAAAAAAACGATTGCTTACTGTGACAGAAGTCTTGGTAATAAGTTAAAATTACACATGCAAATGTGAACATGAATTATACACAGTGATGTTCCAAGAGCAGTTTCTCTGCTACACAGCAGATTTTCTTTATTGTGGCATTTAAACAGTCACCATGACGATGCAACTTTGCCTTTGATCGTCGTTTGACCACTTGCCTTAGTTATGACCTGACACGCAACCCTAGATTGATTATGCTCCAAGTAATCATGATGCAACCATCACCTTTTAGTATATATATATATATATATATATACTACCCACTGCAGGTAGTCTTTGTACCTAACCCAAGAAACAGTTTGTAGTCCCCAGGAAAACCACAACGTGCCATTTTCACAGCTCACTAATGTGGGCGGCTGTGGCTCAGGAGGTGAAGCAGGTCTTCTACGAATCAGGAGATTATGATTATGCTCAGTTGACTCCGTGCATGTCAGCGTCGTGTAAAAGCACCTTGAGTAGAATACTAGGATGGGGCTAGATAAGTACAGTCCATTTAATTAGTGAGCTACGGAGGTGCTGATTAGGTGGATTTTGTTACATTTAGATATAGCCAGGCTAGCTGTTTTCCTCCTGCTTCCAGTCTTTATGCTTAGTATTTAGCGTACAGACAGGATGCAGGATTCTCCTCTACATTTGACTTGGCAAGACATTGAATAAGATGATATAAGAATGATAAGTTGAACTATTTCTTCAATAATTGATAATATTCTAAATATATATTCATCTCCTCTCCTCTCCTCTCATTTTAGCCCTGGAAATCACTCATAAGGAATTGGAACCAGCTAGCAGTAACTCATCCAGGCTACATGGCCTTCCTCACCTATGACCAGGTTGTAGCTCGTCTGGAACACTACCTGCACAGACCTGGGAGGTGAGGAAGAGTACACAAACAAACTCTCTCTGATGCACTTCTCGGAAAAGCAAAGCTGAGCTGTGCACCGCATATCTCAAAACTCAAAATAGCACCGTAGAGGTTGGTCAGCGCTCAAGTTTCATCGAATCTGGCAGTTGATCTCAGTTGTAAGAAATTAGGCATTTTAGGCAATGTAGAACGGCAGCACTCCAACAACTTTACGTACCTGCTATTCATTATGGAAAGAGGCTTCGTTTATTACTTCTTAATCTAGTTTGAAGTATTCTCTCTTGTTTGGCGTGTATTTATAGCCGTTCTGTCTAGTATTCAAGAGGTTTAGACCTGGTAAGTTTAAGTACAGTTTAGTGACATTATGCAGATGAACTTCAAGCATGGCCCAAAGTGTCAAAGAGTGAGTACACATGCACTGTAGCATCAATATTATAGCTGTTTTCAGAAGGAGAGGAATTCTAGTGGAATGATTTGCACAAATAATACCCAAAATAAAGAATTAAATACAGACTGATGCAACTGTATTTGCATCGCAAGAGACCCACTGACAGCCAAAAACAAAATAATGTCAAGCGAACTTGAACTTGAAACTTGAGCATTGTTAATGTCGGAATTTCTCCGAATTTATTTCAGTGTTGATGTTCTTTCTTGTAAACAAGTTTGATTTACAAGGATCTCTTTCCCTCCCAGCTATATCTTCCGTCTGAGCTGCACGAGAATGGGCCAGTGGGCTATTGGCCACGTGACCATTGAAGGCAACATCAGTTCAGACCATCCCCGAGAACACACCTCTCTACCAGGCACTCATTCAGGGCTTCAAGGAAGGCTGGTTAGAAGAAGAAAAAAACAACACACAGACACACACAGGTCTCTGGTTTATTTTTATCTTTGTTTGTGTCTTTTCTCTAAGTGCTTTGTGTTTCTGTGCCTGTAGCTACCTGTACCCAGATGGCCGTGATGTGAACCCCGACCTGACGAGCTTGTGTGAACCGGCCCAGAGGGGCAAAGTCAAAGTTACAGAAGTAAGCCGATGCACTCTTTATCAATTAATCAAACTGCCAACCGCATCCTAGAGCTAGACAAAAGACCAAACATAGATCATATCCTGAGACGTTCTATTATTGCTTTCTGTCTGTTGACCCACTCTAACACCCAACAGGAGCAGTATGAGCTCTACTGTGAGATTGGCAGCACCTTCCAGCTATGCAAGATCTGTGCAGAGAGGGATAAGGATACCCGTATTCAGCCTTGTGGGCATCTCCTGTGCCAACTCTGCCTCACAGGCTGGCAGGTATGAATCCCCATCCAGTTACTCATTGTAGCCTGCCGTATAGTCTGAGACAGATTACCGTAACAGTGTGTGTGTTCAGCAGAGTGAAATAATCTGGATCCATCAGCGGCCTTGTGGCTTGCTTGTCAGTAATAGCCCCAGCATACTGTAACAATGCTGGTCATTTGAATGTGGTTTGGGCTTGACAGAAATATACTGTGTTCACCAAAGCATGTGAGTGATTCAAATGCTACTTTACATAAAATAACACTTACAAATCAATGTCCTGGTTTGTCATTGTAAGCCGGGAAATATTTCACTGATATATAGAATTGACGAAAAATTATTTTAGCTCTATAAGATAACTTCCTGCCATCAACTAACTGCCATCCGTGCATTTCTAGGCCTGGTTAATATGCAATAGCATCTCACTGCCTTTAGACATAAGAGCAGTTTCACAACCTCCTTCTGTTTTTACTGTGAAGCCACATTGTATCACTCGGCCTTGTTGAAATTACACAACATTTTTAGAAATATTTATTCCACCGGTGCTTGTGAATTAGGTCGCACACATTCTCCATATGCGTCAACTCTCCGGTTCACTGCGGGCCGCAAAAAGGAGAGTGTGGACTCAGCTCTTGAAACCTCTTAAACCAGTTCTTTGCATGAGCAAAGAGTTTGATGACTTACTGGAGGGACAAGCAGGAAGCTTGGGGCAGGGTTTAAAGGAAAAGGACTGTGAAATGAACCATCAACATCAATGGCAGGTGCTGTCAGTATGTAAACTGACAACTGTAAAAATTGTAGACAGGCAATATAATGGGACTTTTAGTCTGATCAAATCTTTGTAAATGGCAAATATATCCAGAGTATCATATTTTGGTCCACCAAATCAATCACATTACAGAAAGGCCTGTTTGTAAATTAAAATATAGTTGTCACGTAGACAGCGTGTCCTATGTGCATTTTTTTTCTCCTGCAACGGGATTTCCCCGACTTCCTACTTCCTCTTTCAATCATGATACTGAATACATGCAATCAGAATTAAAGCTGCTGCTGGCAAATTACAGTTTCATTCTCTGCAACCATTTCTTTCAGTCAGCCAGCTACTTGTCTCCCATCTGTTCAGGAGGCATTCGTGTCTTTGAAAAAAAAGGTGCAGAGCAGCAAGTCCTGACATTTGGCTGAGGACTTCCTGTGCGAACTTAAGGCTCACAGTATCAGTCACATTTACTTAGAGAAGCAGTGTGTGTGCAAGAGACAGACAGGAAAAGAAAATTAGATATGCTTTGTGGACGTCAGACCACAATGGAAAAGTTGTAAGTTGGTCTAGATTGTGGTCAAGCAAACTTCCTGATCAGCAATGAGTTTACAGTACAACACATTGACCTTGATGAGTGGAAAGAAAACAAAAGACAGTTAAAGTAACAAAGGCGTCTGCCTCATGCAAGTTTCATTACATGATTTTCAAAGCAGTGTGGGCAAGTAAAAGAGACTGAAACGGGCCGGCTCGGTAGCTCACCTGCTAGAGCATGCGTTCCACGTCCTCGGCTCAATTCCAGCCCGGGTCTTTTGCTGCATATCACTGCCTCTCTCCCCTGAATTTCCTGTCTATCTCTCCAGCTGTCACTGTTCAATAAAGCAGAAAATGTCTCAGGTATATCAGTCAGATAAACTGCAAATTTAGTTCAGGGAAGGAATCTGAAAAATCATGTCAACAACGTGAAGTGACTGCATCTGCAAGGAGGATCTTTGGTCACAGGAATCAGCAACAAATTTACGAGCATCATAAAGCCCGCAGACACACTTGTATGCTAGATTAATGAACGGAAATGTGAAACGCTACAACGATTCATCTTTATCTGGTTTGCGTTCGTGGAAAGCCGCAATCATTACAGTGCCTGTTAAATGTATTTTCCACCACATTCATCTATCAAAAAAAAAAGTTTTCTTTGAAGCGCAACACATTCCACTACACAGAGTTCAGAAGACGCAAAGCTGTTTTTTTACACTGGGTGTTTACATTCACATATTATTTCCATTGCTCTGCCCATAACCTTTTCACCAATAATCATTTAGCAGAAGTCAGCTGGCCACACCTGCCCATACTGTCGCTGTGACATCAGAGGAACAGAAACGATCCTCATCGAGCCGTACCCAGGCACGGGTCAGTGGGAGGAGGAGGGGGAGGAGGGCGAGGACGACACAGAGGAGGAGACCCATGAGGACATCGAGCTCATAGTAAAGGAAATGGCGGCCCTGAGGAAGGTGTGTGAATATATTTACTTTATGTACATTTGTTTTGTTATAATTTTAACCACACTAGGGCAGTGACAATGCAGATCAGTCAACCAGGCCTTATTCGTGGGCCCCAGAGGGTGGGGGAGCACCACAAGCAGGCCGCAGTTTTCACAATGCCTGCATGACAAAGTTTTGTACAGACATTCATGGTCCCCAGATGATGGATCCAAATCAGCTGTTTTCCCCTGATTTTTACTCTAGGGCCAGAGGTTGATGTAGTTTTCAGAGAAACCTCTCCACACCTATTGTCGCATTGTCATGAACCCCAAAAGAGGGAACTGTAACTGCTTAGGGATCTCTTAACCTTTCCTGTAGTGTCCATCATCACTTAAATCCCTGAAAAACTATAAGCTAATGTGCTAAACTAAGATAGTGAACATGGAAATTTACAGCCTCAGAGAATTGCTACAGTAGCATATAGACTCATAGGTCCCTATTTATATGATGCATAGTGCATGGCGCTATTTAGAGAATGTCCAACTCCACTTTTAAGAGTTTAACGGTGCATAATCTGTTCAGGAAGTAAGACGCAAAGGGGTTGTATATAGTCTCTTCATTAATCATAAGTGCGTTTTGGGAGTAACATGATTTAAACCAATCAGAGTGTTATCTCTCTTTCCCTTAAAAAGCCAGGTGTGCCTGCACCTGCCGCATTGCTATTTAAATGCCACACGCCTAAATGCACACATCACTCTCAGCTTACAGACATGCTCGTTTCTGCAGCTGTGTGATGCTGCAGGTATTTAATGAAGTCAGAGAACATAATCTAACACTTAGCCATCTGTTGAGAGCAAACAGAACATCAGTAGTGATGTATGGTCTCAGATATTCAGTGACACCTGAACGCCATTATTATAAGATTCAGGCATTAATCTAACATGTTTTAGACCCGCATGAGTCACATGCGTAGCTGTATCTTGAAGGGAATCTC
The DNA here is from genome assembly GCA_014281875.1 of Nibea albiflora. Taxonomy (NCBI): domain Eukaryota; kingdom Metazoa; phylum Chordata; class Actinopteri; family Sciaenidae; genus Nibea; species Nibea albiflora. The sequence goes on along the minus strand of CM024804.1, from coordinate 18,542,346 downwards.
GATTATGTTGTAGAAGTGATACTATAGAAAAGTTAGAGAAGCAAATTGCATGACGTTTGGTTTGAGACGTTGGCGAGCTCTGTTTGTGCTAGCTGAGACGGAAAAAACGTCCTAGCCACACAAAATAGAATATATTTCTTTCTCTTTTTAAAATGAACAACCCACACACATTGCAGTGTTTTATATTTAATTTGAATAATTTACCTATTTCCAGTAGGTTATTTTTCAAGTCACCATTTTAATGTTCCCATTTATTTTTGTGAATAATAATTTATTTAAATACTTCAATCTGCTCACTTGCTGCTTTGTCCTTCTCCCCCCCCCCCCCACACACACACACCTACACCTCTGTCTCTTATTGCGCACACACCTGCTTCCCCTGCCTCTCTCTGTTTCGCTCTCACTGTATCATTCGGGGGCTGCAGTATTTTTAAAGTCCCTACAAAAAAAACTTTTTTTCATTGGATTGTATCAATTTATCAGCACTTTATTGATCAACTCTAGTTGTTGCAGCTGTCATCACAAATCTCTGCACTGAAGGGTGACTAAGCAAACTCTGCTCTGATCTTATAATACATCCCTGCCAGCACAATATTTCTCACCCACCCTCTGCCGCTCCATGCATCTTGCAAAATTAAAACAATACGACCCCAGATCAGTTTGCACAGACATGACTGACCCATCCACAGCTCTGTTTGGCCACATATAAGCAAATGCACCAGTATTTCACTAAGGAGGAGCACTGTTGTGTACACATGTTGCAAAGTCTGAATAATAAACAGCAGGGAAATACTGCACCACTGACCCTGACAAGACCAGTTTGTGTTTTCCTCTTCACCGCTAGTTCTGCAAAACAGCAATGTGTCATCAATGCACCTGACCACACTTATCACATTTTAAGATCAGTACGCCCCTGGGTGAAACTAGTGAAACTTGCAATGACACTTGCAGTGTCCTGCGTGCATATTTGCACCAGGTGCAAGATGGGGCCCTTAGTTTTGTTCCTATGTGTTTGCAACTCATAGTCTAGTGAGCGTCTTGTTTATAACAAGTCAGTTTTCTTTATGTAGACAATATCACAAATTTGTCTCATGTTGCTCTAAAGTCGGTCTATCTTTAGACTCTTGAACAGTCATCCTCACCCCTCGCCTACATTTTCTCTCAATAGTTCTCAAGTTTGGATTACCAGGTTCCCAGCGCCCACCACGCCGCTCCACCTCTGCCCCCTAAAAACAGCACCGCCCCATTCTGTCCACCGCCCTCCGACCAGTCGCAGACATCAGACACGAAGACGCCGGCCAAACACTCACCCTCCCGTGGAGTAAGTTCCCACTGACACTGACACTATTTGCATATTATTGATGTGATGTGTTAATTCTCTCCATCCTCACAGACACTAAACTCAGAAGAATGTTAATTCATGCACAGCACTGCAGAGACTTCGCCAACTACACAGTGTGATTATGTGCGGTAGCTGATGCCTGCACAATCTTTGTGACATTTTATCTTCTCAGCAGGCTCACAGCAGTAATGAAGCACGTAGAAGACACAAACAACACACAAACAGGTAAGACACACAGAGGCACAGAGGGAAATGCTGTCTACATCTAGACTAAAAGCATTCAGGAGGCTTCATGTGATTTCTCACTGGGATAATGATCTTGACACATGACACAGTGATTTTGCATCTTATCCTGATTGTGCAGTGGTTACGTTAACACCTGTGTTTCATTTTTGCATTGTATGCTTTTATGCATTTTTCTATTTATTGTCTATACAATAAAAAAGAAGTCTGGCATTAAGCTGTAGACAGTCTCATAATATTATTCTTAATTACTGTGTAAACAGACAAATATTATGATTACAATTACGAAAAATAATTTCTGTACTAGCTGATTATAAAGTAGAGAGGCAGAGTGCTACTGTTATTAATTGCTACTTTAGTTGATTGCAGATCTTTGTTCTTCTAATTTAATTTCCTAATTTAATTAGTGTCCTACTCCCTTCGGCTGATGTGGTTGCTAGTCACACATATACACACGAGATACTATGTGCATAATAATAATAAATTACAAAAACAAACAAACATAGCATGGGGAATAAAAAATGTGTTGTGTCCTTTCCATTTAGGCGTCATGAAGAGGAGTCGCGCAGCAGTGAGGATGAGAGGAGTGGCGGGTCGAGGCAGCCTCACTCGATCTCCCACAGGTGATTAACAGCTGTCTCCGTCGAGACTCACTGCAATCAGCCAGCGTTTTTCACCTGAGCTCTGCCTCAGTTGTTCTTGTTTGGCAGCTGACTTTTTATGTTGCTCTGTTTTGAACAGCACTGAATTTCTCACTGAAGCAACGTTTTCTTCCTCGTCGCAGAAAGTCGACCCCAGTAAGTTGCGACATGTTATAAGCCTTTGTTGAAACTAAGTGGAAGTGAGATTATTCTACACTATGCAGATGATATTATCCTAAAAATGTACAATGTTGTAATTCGGGGGCCCCTAAACTTTTCTAAAGTTTCTGTCATGCCTGCACAGATGCCTAAAATGCTAGGATTACTATGAAGAAATAAAAATATTGAGAAGGTTACCCTGTTTTTGAAATAACATTATCATGACTATGAACTGCACCTTTCTGTTCATGGATGTTTGTCATTAGGTTCTGTAAAACAAATTTAAAAATCTGACTTTTACACACACCCCCCCAAGAAAAACCTCCAGAACTAGACAGCCTTTTCACATGTTGAATTTGACTGACGTCTCAGTCTACTGAGTACTTCCCTCTCAAAACTCTGGCCAGACTGTCTTGTACTTGCTTCTGTTATTTCGCTGTTCCCAAATGAGTCATACTTGGTTGAACTCAAATAAGAAGTTCAAATAATGGCATTAATGAGGACTCAGTTCCAGCAAGCATTGCATTGCATTGCATTGCATCAGGTAACGCCGAGTTATACCTTTGCTTGACAGGTCAAAACGTTTCAGTTTATTCAATTTTATTCACTAATTTTAGAGCAACAACACGGCCTCGAGTCTTTCTCCACAATTTTGTACAACTCAAAACTTCATTGGTATCCCAAATTCTATTACTGGTCTCATACAAGAATTCATTAATTCCTCTAGAAAGTTGATGTATCTCATTTTAAAATGAAACATGAGTATTTCACAGCAGAGCCAGAGGGTGTAGAACACGGTCTTGTAACCTATGTATCCCATGTGTCTCCTCGCATGTATAGTTTTACACTTTTTTGTGTTTGTTTGTAGGTGGAGCGGCATGGTTTGGACCCTCCAGCCCAGTAAGACAAAGAAAAAAGGAGAGGAAGGACAGGCCAGCAGGGCTCAGAAAAGACATGAGTGGCCTCGGAGGGGTGACGAGAACGATGTCCTCCTGACAGAAAGGCAGCCTAAAGACAGTCTAAAGACTTCTTAAATAAACTGACATTACAAGCTGACTAAAATATCTTAAATCCAGATCAGCCTTCCGTGGATGTAAAAATAATTGTGGGTGTCATGTTTAATTGTAAACGACCATCTGTCTGCGGCACTGCTGAGTGGGTGGGACTGACAAGAAAATGACTCAGTGAGGCCTCCTACTGTTCAATAATCACACTGCCATTATCTCCACAGCAGGTTCATTACTGATTCCTAAATATAGTCTCACTGTCTTCTTTGTAATTAAAGTATTTTCAGAGCCTTTGTGAAATAATAGAAATTAATCAAAGGTTTGATATTTGAAAATGCGATCATACGGACGAATGAAGGGGGGCAATCACATGAATTCTATGAAATAATAGAACTATGCTACCTCATCATTTAACCCACAAGTCTGTTCTTATAAATAAGTTATGCCAGTAAATAAAGGCTTTTATGTAAAAGTATTTTATGATGCTAAAATCAAACAAATAAAACCTGTAAATGTCACAATGTGTTGTGGACATGAAAATATGAAGACACAAATGAAAAGTGAATATGTACTAAGTATATTTTATTTTCTACATTCTGGCACACGTGTGTTGAGTCTGGAGATATGAAGGAAGGGAGATTTCAAAGGAGACAAGGCACCAAAGAAAGATAGGGTTGTAAAAGAAAATAGGAATGAGGTCGTGTAGGGCAGAGAATAGAGAGGAAAGAAGTGGCAGAAGTGAAGAAAAAGAAATTGGCAGTTTCTTCACGGGTTGGCTGCCAATACGTCTTCTATCCAGAAGAGGAACTCGCACACTTTGACATAGACCCCAGGATAGCCGGGTTGGGCACATCCCTGACCCCATGACACAAGTCCATGGACCTCGTTGAAACACACCAGAGGGCTGCCAGAGTCACCCTGACAGACACAACGTGGGATGAGCGTGAGCAGGTAGTGATGATTCTTACACACGTAAAGAGCTTTGGGTCAAGTTAGTCGAACATTCACTCACATTGCATGCATCTTTGCCTCCATCCAAGAATCCGGCACACAGCATCCTGCGTGTGATCATGCCAGGATAGGAGTTCTCGCAGGTTTCATTGTCAAGGACAGGCACGTCCAAACACTGCAGACGGGTGGGCATGACCGCTGTAACAAGAACAGAACAGAGAGACGTTTTTAGAAAGTTTCTCCAAAATTTCTCACTTTTCCTGCCTACCTTTGGCTCTCAGCTCAAAGCCCCTTTCATTGTAAATAATTTGAAAGGACTTCTGAGTATATTGTGTATTGTTGGACACTATTTTTAGAATCTCACCAAGCTTAGCTGTGACAAACACAGAGGGAACGTGTACAATTTGAAACTGGCCAGCTTTGAAACTCTCCTGTGGAAGCCTAACTGCAAAGACAATGTGCCAGGCAGCAATTTATGCTGCCACCACATCCACCGTCTGCCCAGTGTTTGGAATTTGGACCCTGAAGTAAATGGTTAGGAAAGCTACCTGATATCTCCAGAAACAAAAAATTTTGCCATCAGAGAAACTGAAAAGAAGCTAAAAATCACATTAAATCACTATTATCAACCCACCATCGCTACCATCCGGGGCGGTGTTACCCCAGCCAGACACAGAGCACCTTTGGCCCCCAACCACGCACCCCGTGGGCAATGAGATGGGTGCGACTGATGCAGTCACCTCCACTGTGTGGAAGAGCTTGATCATCATGATGTCATAATCGAGAGTCTGGTAGTCATAACTGAACAAAGAGAAAGATAATTTTAGTTCGTTTTTTTTTTTTTTCCTGCAGCGAACGAACAAATCAGACGACATTGTGCAAAAGAAAAGAAGACTCTCAGACAGGATGGCTTATTTTTTCACTCACGAAGGGTGCCAGATGATGGTGTCGACCTTCATGAGCTGCTCAGTACCTTCAAACACTCGCAGATCGTGCTCTCCCAGCATGACCTGCATCGCTCTGGGACTGAGAAAGGAGGTGAAACAAATGAGAAAGACGAGGCAGCAGAAGAAGCTTTTTGTATTTTATGTCTTGTAATTCTAAATAACTCTTAATCTTTACATTTTCTTTACATTTGCAGACTGTAGTGCTTTTATTTTCACCAGATGTCCTTCACATATGGTATGTTTTTTTGTATTTATTTTAATCCAGGTTAAAAAAAAAAAAAGTTTGAAAATCAAGCTAGATAAGCAGAGAAAAATAAAGAGAGGATGAGGATGACTTACTTGTACCAACAATGGGCAACGGAGAGCACCCACTGACTGTTGATAAGAACCCCACCACAGAAGTGGTAACCATAGTTGAGGGAGGCCATGTATGGACGAGTGTGAGGTTCACACTCCTGCCCGCCAATGATCCTGCCATCTTCGCGGGGAACTGCCGCTGTCACACACACACACGCAGAAAGAGATTGATTGCAACAGAAAGAGTAAGATCTGTGTTTCAAAGTTATCTTTAACCACAACTTTCCATCTTATTTTTAAAATCCCTGGCATTATATAGCTCTGTGTGTGTGTGCCATAAGTTTAAGTATGCGTGCATGTATATCTTGTTCTTGTGTCTTTTTCTTTGTGTTTACCAGCAGCTCCGATCATCAGCAGCAGAGCCAGGAGTCTCATTGTGTCAGGTGAATGATCAGAAGACACCGGGACGCACCCTGGCTCATATTTATATCGTACCAGCTCAAGTGTACTCAGCTCATTCCCTCCCTCTCTCCCTTTTCTGATGGCCTCGTATGTGTCCACACGCTCTGTTCGTACATCTTGGCACAACATATGAACTCAAATAAACTCTCTTATCGTGGCCCTATTTTCCTGTTTGCCTGCTTTTGCCTCATCGTGGCCCACCACCTGTGGCTGTGATATCTGTGCACTTCATCGTGAATATGGAACAAGTTCTCCACACACCTGTTTAAGGTTCTCTTATAAGTGACTAATTCTTGGCAAGTTAAAATATAAAAAAGAAGAAGTAATAACTAGAAGTAAGGTTGAGGCCTTAAAGAAAAAAAGTATAAAACAGGTAAATGTTTGTCTGCCTGCCAAGGCCAAGAGACGTGAGAAAGAAACCTCTGTGATCTCAGAAGGAGAAAAAGCTGTATGTTTTTTAGGTCAGATAGCAACTAATAGTCATTCAGCAATAATGAATACTAAAGGAATACAATTACTGGGCATTTTTGAGGTTATTAACAGCTTATAACCTCATCATTTATATCCTTGATTAATTAGGCCTAACATAAACAATATCAACAGCAACTCATATGAGCAAGAGCAAAATAATATAAAACTGAAGAAAAAAAAAAGACAGGACAAAACGAGTTAGAGTGAGACAAATAAGGGGATGTTATGTCATTTAAAGCCAACGGTATTCCTAATGAGATGATGGCAAGATATAATACAAGATGACTGCCACCTGCTCATGTGAAGCCATATTACTGATAAGTTCAATCCACTTAGTGGACTTAGTTCTATATTTACATATTTTTCAGTCGGTGATCGTGGTTCAACGAAAACTCAACCTACCATGTTTTGACAACTTCACAACTTAACAAAGGCCCATAATAAGCCACTCGAATAAGTGCTTATATTAATTCCTCAGTTAAAGTAGAAAAGGTTAGAAGAAACCATGGATGCATGACAAATACACAGTGTTTTTGTGTTTTTCCTGTCAGATCCACCGAGCACTCTCCAAGGCCAAAAACATGTAAGATGTGGCTCACTTATTAACCAAACGAGGAACATACGTAGATAAGGATATTTTTCAGGACAGGACTGGGGGGTGTGGAGGAATTCCAGAGCTGGGTGGGTGGGTTGGGATTCGGTGGAGGTGTGGAGCAGGAGCGGAGTGCACGCAGGGACACAGAGGACTTTTGGTATAAATGCAGTGAGTGACAGATTGCACTCGTCCAGTCTGGTCGTAGGAAGGCTTGAGTCAGCCACAAGATGATTGGCCTCATTGTTATTGCACTCCTGGGTGCTGCAGGTAAAGCACATCTGCAGCGTGTGCAATGAATTTAGGGTAAAAAACAAACAAACAAACAAACTGTGATTATGATAAATATAAAAAAATTGTGTATTTCCTTTACACCACAGCTGCAGCCCCTACGGATGACAGGATTGTCGGTGGGTACGAGTGTACACACCACTCAGTGCCCTGGCAAGTGTCTATCAACATCGGCTACCACTTCTGCGGCGGCTCCCTCATCAATGACCAGTGGATCGTGTCTGCTGCCCACTGCTGGCAAAAGTTTGTGTAACATTCATGTGCTCTAAAGTTTTCAGCATGTTTAAGACAATTATGATCATTTTCTTTTTTCCTTTGCCTCAATTTCAGCCCCTTCGCACAGATTGCCATCTTGGGCGACCACCACATCTATTTGTACGAGGGCACCGAGCAGTACATGTCAGTGGATGCCATCTACTGGCATCAGAGTTACGACTACCAGACCCTGGACTACGACATCATGCTGATGAAGCTGGCCCACCCCGTCACCGTGAACGAGTACGTCAAGCCTATCGCCCTCCCCACAGCCTGCCCCACAGCTGGCACCATGTGCAGGGTGTCCGGATGGGGTAACATCTACACTGATTCAGGTGAGGTCAAAAGTCGTCCTCTGTCAACATTTTGCTTTGTTGTGAATCTGATCTCTCCTGATGTTTCTGTTAAGATCACACGAAGAAACAAAAAAGACTACAGAATACACTTAGGGCCTTCCATAGATTTGAACATAATTTAACAAAAGCCTTTAAACCCATATATTATTTGATATATATTATTTTCTTGACTGCTGTGTTTCCTGCTGATAAGGAAATGGACCACTTCATCTACTTTGACAAATCAAACTTTATATATATAAAACATTAACTAGGGCATGAGCATGTTATTGTAGACAACAGTCATCAATTGAAAGACTGTTTTGTGGACTACTACTAGCAGTACTACTGACCATCAATTAATCATGGGACAAGATGTGGAGAGATAATGATGATTATTTTCCTTGTATTAGACTTTTTTATATTTTGTGAGTGCAAACACTGAAGTTTAGTAGAAACCATGAATGCAAAAAACAAATATACAGGATTTTTGCAGCTCATTCTTTGGATTTTTAAAATTTTTTTATTTGCTATATGTTCCTCATTCTGCCAGATGATTAGTCTATATACTGTCAGATTTAATTTAATTCAAAAACTCACTTTACTTTAATCGTCGACACATTTCCCCAGCCTAAGCTAAGCTATGAGTGGGCTCGCTATTTAAGTTTGGGCTTTAGCGAACACTCAGTTACATCAGATATGTTTTAACTAAATAGCTGTTGACATTTCAGAGAAAGAGGTCGGATCTTCTACCGCCACTGTTTCTTTAACTTTAACTCCTACCTGCAGTGTTCAGCCCATTTAACCTTCAGTGTGTGGAAGTCCCCATTTTGTCCGACAAGGACTGTGAAACTTCCTACCCTGGTAAGATCACCGAGCGCATGGTGTGCGCTGGATACCTGGAGGGAGGCAAGGACTCTTGTCAGGTATTTCCACACAGTCACACAGTTCACACATTTAGACTTTGTTAGGAACATGTAAGAAAATAAACATTCAACCTGAATGAGATGATAGACTGAAAAAAAACTCCTCTCTTCTTCCTCTTCTCTCTCAGGGTGACTCTGGTGGTCCTCTGGTGTGCGATGGGGAGCTGCATGGCATTGTCTCTTGGGGGATTGGCTGCGCTCAGCCCAACCTCCCAGGTGTTTACACCAAGGTCTGCTCTCTGATGACCTGGATCAATGACACTCTTGCCGCATACAGTTAGGCTGTGATCTCAACGTCACAAATTTATGCGGAAGAGGGAACCGGAGAGATTGAAATTGCAGGAGACAGAGACAGGAGGTGATAGTGGGTAGTGTCGGAAAGAAAAGCAGTGGGAGAGTGGCTGAAAGAGAGCCACGAGGCGAAACAGTGGGAAAGAGAGAGAGAGAGAAGCGGAGATGTCTTTAGTCTTGCACAATCAATAAAATCTATCATTCTGTGATGCATCAGTGTGTTTTTTATTGCTGATAAAACTCCAGTGCCGCATCTGCTCCCTGTGCAGACGCTCCTGGGTGATTAAGACTTTTCTGAATACTTTGTTTCAATTCAGCGCTGACATTTCCACCACGCACCACAGCCGGCCAAATTACAGCTAACGTCGACGTGTCACTTAGCTTTTTCTTTGACCCGCGTCACTCAGCGATCACACCATGAGACTTCCATCCAGTCACACAAGCTAACGCAAACTGTACACCACTCACGCTAACGCCAATCTATCAACGGGTGAACGGCATTGGTGTTTAGCATTCAAAAGATGCATGAAGAGTGTTAATAAGGTTTTGTCATTCTTTTAGTTTTCTTGGAGCACATGAACACTGGCCTCATTTTGATTTTCTGTCGCCTGAGTGCAGAATGCTTTATACACCTGGAAAGGAAGGGCACAGATATTGCAACGGCCCATTTATCAATGTCAGTATAGGCCTACTACAAGAATACCAAAAGGAGTTCGACTTCCATTGAAATGTGTCCAATGAGCGCCATTCAGATCTGAAAACTTGGCCATGAGTCTATTCTGGTGGCAGAGAAACTCGAGAACAACGAGGCACTTCCTGACATTTGGATGTTCAAAAGTCATGTGTCTATATGTCTAAATGTGCTCCTGTGTGGAGATCTACTGGGGGCCTTCCAGTTCCTGAGAGCAATATCCACCTGAAATTAAATTAATATGACATTTTTTGATAGCTTGTACCAATTTGCTGTACTTCAGGGAACAGGTGGAAAATGCCTGTTTTTTATAAAATAAGGCATTCATTTACAAGCCCCAAGTTATACATTTCTGACAAACAACATTTCAACAAACAAATACAAACTCTACCTCAGCCGATGTCCCTTATGTGGCAGAACAAAGGGAGTGATAAGTAATAGGGGGGGGGGGGCACAGAAAATGATCACCTTAAAGTGTTCTGACCATCAAGGTAAACATTATGTTGCTAAAAAAAAAAAAAACACTGCAATTACTTTTACTCTTCAGCAAGAAAAGAAATGTCACGCTTGCCATAATTGCCTTGTTTTCTTGTCCATGAAAGGTTAGTTGAAGCTGTTGAGCCTTCAACTGTCAGTTATGCCAAAGTGATGGCGCATGATTCTTTTGCAGGAAGCAATAGACTGAAATCGACGGACAGTTGCACAGAAATGTCTCCCATCTGTTCTCCACAGACTGAAAAGATTGCAACACTCACTCCCTCTCCGTCTTCATCATAATCATGGTGACACACCACTCAGAGAGACAGAAGACGATGAAATGGAATATGACAGAAAGACAGATTTGTAATTGGATGTAAAATTTAAAGTCCCCTTAAAACGATTTTGCATATGCATTCATAATTAATTCATTCATAATTCAAGTGCTGGCAAATGAATTTGAATTTTTAATTGGTGAGAACCACAGCAGACATCCATCCTGTAATGAGTTGAGAGACTCAAGCTGCATTGAATCCATTGAAATACTGTCAAGAGGGTTAAAAAGCAGGTTGAGTTTAAATGAGTGGTGAATCCTAATGTGGCATGAATGTCAGAAATACAGTGGTATTATATTTTACTCCAAAGAAGAGCTAGATTATTCAATATTAAGCAGCCCATAAGTGTCATCTAAATAGCATAGCAACAAGCATAGCAACATTAAATAGGTGCTTCATTATGTCTTGGAAATAAATAATGTATTCATGATTTGTTTAGTCATTCAATAGTGCAGAGAGGACATGACACACATTTCATATGCTTTATACTCCCAGGGAATATGTCTGCTGAATTTAGTTTGTTTTTAAGTTATTTGGGGGTCTAAATTGGATACATGCACACGAGAAGGCATTAATTCATTCAAGTAGTAGTTCATGAACTATGAGGAATTCACAAGAAATAACAGTATCTAATGTGTGATTTAATAAGAGAATATGTTAATTAATGCAACAACTAAGGTATTTCAATTAGCATAATTTCCATGTTATTATATCTGCAGTTAAAGGGACAGGACAAATAATTGACCATCATGCATCTATTCTGCTGAATTATATTATTGTTGTGATTATAATTAACTAATAAATACTTCATCGTGACTTCATCCTGTTTGTTTCCCTTTAAATAAAGCATCTTTACCATTGATGAAAAATATGATTAATGGTGGCATAATTGTAAATCACATGTATGAACTATTTGTGTCTATGCATAAATGAGACATACAAATATTTTCCTAACTAAATAATTGATAGTTGCCCCTTCAAATGAAGGACCGACTTCACACACGATGAGACTTGACAATTCATGATGTGTCACACCGGTATGTCAAGTTGAGTTTTTTTGTCCTGTCTCCATGTTTGTCTTGTCATTTCCTGTTTTATTTTGAAAAGTAACTCTCCTCTCGTTCCAGGTGACTTGCTCTTCCTCCTGTGCCTCAGTCTGGTTGTCTTGCCTGATTCTGATAGTCCCTTTGTCCTGTGCCAGGGTGTCTTGGCTGCCGTCACAAACCACCAGGGGTTTGTCTAGTCATAGTCCGAGAATTATTTTTTCACAGTTGTCTGCCTCGATTAGAGGTTTTTTTGTTGGTTTTGGTTGTTTTTTTGTTAAGTAGGTGTTTTGTTCTTGTTCCTGATTGTAGTTTTTTCCCTCCCCGGAGGCGTTTTCTGTTTAGAGCTGTTTTTATTTTCCCCCTTTTAGACACTAGGATTTTCTGTTGTAGTTTTTATAGCCATCCCTCTTTTTCGAGGCGCCTTCTGTTCATTATTCTCCGTTTTTGCACAATAAAGCCTTTGATCAGCTCTACCCAATCTCTGCATCCGAGTCATATCTGAGAGTCCTGGGCCTGATATGATGAAGTCCTACATAAATTCATGCAGGAAGCAATGTGTGAATTCATGAGGACAGCAAACTGATGATTATCAGTAATTCGGAATTTTACAATCTGAGGAAAACTTGTGTTTGAGAATTACATGTAGATTTATAACATTAGCTCCCAATATTAAGAAGTCATGTCATCATCGCAGTTCAAACCTGATGTAACGTGGTGCGGTGATGTAGTCATCACTCATAATAAATAAGAATCTTTTAAGAAAAGCGATTAAACTATGCTTTCAAATCTGTTCTTCACAAGTTCTTTATTTCTCACACTGTCCGATACAAAAGATGGAACATAAACAGCAAGATGTTGAAATGCTTGACCAGTTTGGAACAGAAAGGGAAAAATGTGTTGATAAAGGCTAATGGCTGCACATTGTTCAAAACTCTACAACCAGTGTTAGAATGATAGAAGAAAGGCAGCAGAGTACAACGGAGATCGCAGGATCAGACTTAATAAGAAGCCATGGTGCTCTCCAGCCAGTCGTTGAAGATGCAGACCTGTGGATGGAGACAGAACCAGGTGTGTTAGCACAAACAGCCTGAGGCAAATATTATTTTAAATAGATATAGCCATTATTATTCAAGAGATATTTTAGCTTTACCTTGGCGTAGACACCAGGATGGTCCCTCTCAGCACATCCGTAGCCCCAGGACACAACACCCTGCAGCTGACCGTTGCACACCACGGGGCCACCAGAGTCACCCTGAGAACAGAGGGTGTAAGAGTGTTAAATAAAACTCAACATGCAACATCAGGATCAGTTCGTAGAATTATTGCTGTATTCATGTTACATACCTGGCAAGAGTCCTTGCCTCCCTCCAGGTATCCAGCGCAGAACATGGCGTCGGTGATCATGCCAGGGTAGGAGTTGTCACAGTCCCTGTCAGACAGGATGGGGATCTGCAGGCACTGCAGCTTGTTCCTGTCAGCACCTGAAGATCAAGAGAGATCAAGACAGAGATTAAACCGGAGCTACATCGCAGTAAAAGCATCCATGTTCGGAGCACAATGCCGGAGTTATTACTCACTGGAGCTCATGGTGTTGCCCCAGCCAGAGACAGTGCACATGGTGCCAGCGGGGGCACAGCTGGTGGGCAGAGCAACAGGCTGCACATACTGGTTCAGGGTGGCGGGCTTGCTCAGCTTGATCAGCATGATGTCATTGTTGATGTTGTAGGAGCTGTAACGGGGATGGCGGATGACACGGGAGGAGGAGATGAACTGCTCGGTGTTCTCGTTGACCTTGATGTTGTGCTCTCCAAGACGCACCTCCACACGGCTGGAGAGAAAACAGAGGAATAGCGGCAGCTGAGTTTCTTGATGCCTCTTAAAAGCAAACTCATTTCTGCGTACAAAACTTTGTCTTTAAAACATCAAGGGGTCACGTACGACTTGTAGCAGTGAGCAGCAGACACAACCCAGTTCTCGTTGACCAGGGAGCCACCACAGAAGTGGTACCCAGAGTTCAGAGACACCTGATGGGGCTGGGAGTAGGGTGTGCACTCATACCCTCCGACGATTTTGTCCTCCTCGGTGGCAACTGAAAACACACACACGTCAGCAACAACCGACAAACCGTTGAATGAAACAGATATCTCTTTAAGTGCAGAATGTCCTTTTCTGTATTTTTAGTCAAACCCCAAAGTCTGCATTATTCATTTGAGGATGGTTAGAGATCAATCATCCATTCTCAAATTCAAAAACTTTGCTTTAGGGAGATGCTATTCTGGACTAGGTTCTGGGATAAAGGCCAACAGACTGTTAGCAGAAAAGAAGGCAGTCTGCTGGAAAATAACTTCACACTCACAGGCAGCCCCGATAAGCAGAATGAAGACCAGAGACCTCATGGTTGTAGTGTGATCTTGTCGATGACAGGACTTCACCTGGACCTCTGCTATATATCCACAGTCAGGTGAGCTGCCCTGCTCTGTGACGGTCCTCATTGGTCAGTGTGGAGCCAATCTCTGCAGCGTGACGTTGGGATCAATGATTTATTTCCAGAATTACGTAAAAAAGACTTTCCTCTTAGAGATGAAGATTGCTTTCTTGTCAGTAAATTCTAAGTGAAAGTATGAATATGGATCATATTGGCTATTATGTGGAAAATGTGTCATTATAACCTTTTTTTGTGGTTAACATTATAATAATTATTTCTTAACCAAACTGCTACATTTCTACAGATTTCTTAATGCCCACACATGACTTGTCTCATAAGATTAACTAAGTTTTAATTAACATTAGTGAGTGATCTAATCTTTAAAAAACAGTAACTCCTGGTTAAGAGCTAATAATAAGTATATTGTGAGGTGCAGGCACTGCGCTGATATACAGTGATATTCATACTTTATATTACTCACTTGTTACTATTACATTCCAGAGAGAAATATTGCGTTTTAATCAACTTAATTTATGAATAGAGTAGAATTCTGGTTTAGAAATGAGTTATTACTTTTAGGCTGCATATCAAGTTTGACTTTGTCTTAATAAAAACATGAGTAATTAAATAGTCTTCTATTTTTCACACCATCTACTACTTCTTTCCTTTAACAGATCTAATGCAGAGTTTTCAGTGGATTATTTAGTATTACTACTTTTTTTGTAAAGGTTTGGCTCCACTGTCTGTTTGTTGAAGTTTGTTGAGAGGCCAGCCTGTACAAAAGTCATCTCTATATTTAGATGTGTATGCATACAGTATCTCACAGCTGTGTGTTTCTCAGCATCTGTTACCTGAACACTACGTTCAGGTATGAAGGGCGAGGCTGCCTCTGTCAAAACTAATGTGTTAATGTGTTTCTACATATGTTTTAATGTTTTAAATCTCATGCATTCTTTCCTTAAGTAAAGACACACATGCAGATGCACATTTCCTGGGCCTCAAAAGATTATTTAATCTTTTGCACACAAGTTAGTTTACTTGTGAGACAAGTTACAACTTTAAACTGATTAGTAGTACAGTATAATTTTGCAGAACTTTAATATGCCTTTCATATGAATACACTGAAGTAAAAAGTGCTACCATTGCCTTTGAATTGTAGTGTAACAGAAATATGAAGTACTTGTAGCATTGGAAATACTCAAATATTGTACATGTACATCAAAACTAAGTACAGTATTTGAGTAAAGTACTCAGTCTGTCACATTTGTTTTGTTTATTATTTTAGTTCTTTTCAGAAAAAAAAATCTTCAACTCCAGCAAAAAGAAAAAAGTGTCAGGCTGTCCGTCTGATATGGTGGTTGGTGGAGTTAATAGATGGCCATTGTGCTGTGCAGCCACTCAGTCTGCCACTCAGACCTGAAAATGGAAAGATATTTGTCAGTTTGTTGCAGTGGAACTACATTAAAGAGGGTAATAGATGTATTTTTAGTTGATGCAGTGAAATGTTACCTTGGCGTAGACACCAGGGTGGTTCTTCTCAGTACATCTATAGCCCCAGGATACATTCTGCAGCTCACAGTTACCAGAGTCATCCCGAGAGAGAACAAGAGAAACATTGCACTCACACTGAAAACCTTTGCGAATGAGTATTTAATTACGGCATGTCATGGCAATTAAAAAAAATAATAATTTCACTGAGAGAACAGTGAAAGCACATAGTCCGATTTGAAAATATAGTGATAGAAAATCAGAGATACACACCTGGCAGGAGTCTCTGCCTCCCACCAGGTATCCGACACGGAACATATTGTTGTCGATCATGCCAGGGTAGGAACCGTGACAGCCCTCATCAGACAGGATGAGGCTCACCAGACACTGCAGCTTGTTGCTGTCAGCAGCTGTAGCATGAAAACAAAAGTGAAGTGTGCAGCAGGGATGGATCTTTGGAGATTGTAGGCAAACATGCATTTAGACACAGTGACTCAGGGATTTAAGCTCTGTGATAACTGTTTTCTACTCATTGGAGCTCATGGTGCTGCCTAAACCGGTGACTTTGCACATGTTGCCAGTGGGGATACAGCTGCTGGGCTGAGCAACAGGCTGCACATACTGGTTGAGGATAGCGGACCTGCTCAGTTTGACCAAAAGGGGTGTTGGGGAAACACCAGATGAACTGCTCATGCGATACATAGGTGCATAGTTTATAATGAAATCGATCCATTCAGAAGCCTTCATTTTAATGTTCAACTATAATTACAACAATTACTGTATTGGCAAATAATACCAGTCCATTGTAATCTTATAATTGCTGTTCATTCTATTTGATTGCAGAATCTCTAACCGTCCCCGTTAATGACTATTGTGCAGTTAAAAATACAATTGAAACGGTGCCATTTAAGAACATCTAGAAACCAGGAAAATACTACACACAGCGGATTCCAAATCCTTCTAAACACTGTGGGAGTTTCGAATCTTGCATGCAATTCATGCATATCTTTCATGTGGAACTGCAGCAGCTCTCACGCTGTTCCCCACCAGCTGATGCGCAATGTGTTTTAACCCAGATATCAGGGTAATTAATTCTGTCATTGTTTTTTTTATTTATTATATGATCACTTAGAATTCTTTGTATTTCTTTTAATTGTTCCCTATCCCTCCTCACTGTAACAGTGTTATGGAAACATCATAAGATTACTTTTCAGGACAGAAAAGAAGTTAAATAGGACAGCAGACAATAATAGTGGCTTTGTTTCTTGGTCTTGTTTTTCTCCTTTGACTTCACCGGATCAGCATGTTTTTTGAGGTGTTCTATCTAAAGACACGTGGGTTGGTTTTCCTGTGAAAGCCACATTCAGTAACTGTGGTTGTGAACGGGGCCATCTGCAGCGCTGCAACCATGTCTTCACTGTACGAGCCTATCCATGTCAAGGTTAACCATTACAAACTGCATTCTCTGTTCAATACACATGAAATCCCATAAATAAACACACATAAATGCCACTTTGGACTTTTAGTTTAGAAATAGTCACTTCAACACAAAAGCTAATGCAGAGATAGCAAGAGATGACCAAAACAATTTAAAGGCCACTGTTAATGCATGTCATATGAATATTTAAGTTCAAATTTAAAATTGCATTTAAATGTCTGCGCCTCCTTTACAGCTGCATTCATCTAAAACATTTACAAATAATACAATACCATCCATGCAGTATGTGACTGTGCACCACGTAGCCAATATTTGCTTTTCCAATACCCATTTTTCCTGGATCCTGATTGGTCAGAGGTAACTTTGGGGATTGTGTGTGTGTGTTCGGTAGGAAATGACGAAAGCAACCCTTCTATATAAACCAGGACAAGGCAAGAAGTCTCTCATCAACAGGATCACATAGCAACCATGAGGTCTCTGGTCTTTGTCCTGCTCATCGGAGCTGCCTGTAAGAATGTTACTTTCATCCTATGTTAATAAGTTCTAATTAATTAATTTCAAAGTGTCACTTGGTTCCTGACTATTTGGTTTTCTGTGTGTTTTCAGTTGCCACCGAGGACGACAAAATCGTCGGAGGGTATGAGTGCACACCCTACTCCCAGCCCCATCAGGTGTCTCTGAACTCTGGGTACCACTTCTGTGGGGGCTCCCTGGTCAACGAGAACTGGGTTGTGTCTGCTGCTCACTGCTACAAGTCGTACGTGACCCCTTGATGTTTTAAAGACAAAGTTTTGTACGCAGAAATGAGTTTGCTTTTAAGAGGCATCAAGAAACTCAGCTGCCACTATTCCTCTGTTTTCTCTCCAGCCGTGTGGAGGTGCGTCTTGGAGAGCACAACATCAAGGTCAACGAGAACACCGAGCAGTTCATCTCCTCCTCCCGTGTCATCCGCCATCCCCGTTACAGCTCCTACAACATCGACAATGACATCATGCTGATCAAGCTGAGCAAGCCCGCCACCCTGAACCAGTATGTGCAGCCTGTTGCTCTGCCCACCAGCTGTGCCCCCGCTGGCACCATGTGCACCGTCTCTGGCTGGGGCAACACCATGAGCTCCAGTGAGTAATAACTCCGGCATTGTGCTCCGAACATGGATGCTTTTACTGCGATGTAGCTCCGGTTTAATCTCTGTCTTGATCTCTCTTGATCTTCAGGTGCTGACAGGAACAAGCTGCAGTGCCTGCAGATCCCCATCCTGTCTGACAGGGACTGTGACAACTCCTACCCTGGCATGATCACAGACGCCATGTTCTGCGCTGGATACCTGGAGGGAGGCAAGGACTCTTGCCAGGTATGTAACATGAATACAGCAATAATTCTACGAACCGATCCTGATGTTGCATGTTGAGTTTTATTTAACGCTCTTACACCCTCTGTTCTCAGGGTGACTCTGGTGGCCCCGTGGTGTGCAACGGTCAGCTGCAGGGTGTTGTGTCCTGGGGCTACGGATGTGCTGAGAGGGACCATCCTGGTGTCTACGCCAAGGTAAAGCTAAAATATCTCTTGAATAATAATGGCTATATCTATTTAAAATAATATTTGCCTCAGGCTGTTTGTGCTAACACACCTGGTTCTGTCTCCATCCACAGGTCTGCATCTTCAATGACTGGCTGGAGAGCACCATGGCTTCTTATTAAGTCTGATCCTGCGATCTCCGTTGTACTCTGCTGCCTTTCTTCTATCATTCTAACAACAACACTGTTGTAGAGCTTAGAACAATGTGCAGCCATTTCCACCTGAGTCAATAAAGTCTTCATCAACACAACAAACAATTTTTTTCTTTCTGTTCTTTGCCTGTCTTCCTACATCATGATCTTGTTATCACAATGCTTACAGCTGTGCTTTGATATGTCACTAAAGTGTTTACGTCCCAACAAAATACAGTAGAAACAATGACAATAATGACTTTTACATAATGAGTGAATGCTTACAGTGAAATGAATCCATTCAGAGGCCTTCATTGTTCAGGATTATTGAACAATGAAGGCAAATAATACTATCACCTATTGCATTTTTCTTAATGGCGGGCAATGGCTGTTACTCGATTTTGGGTTTATTTTTTATTGATTTAATTTATGAAGCATTCTTATTTAAAAATTATTATAACTCATGACTTAGTTTCTATTATTCTGTTATTCTATTACATTTAGTCAGAATCAGCTCTGCAGTCCATTACATTGAGAGAGTCACATCAATGCCAATTTATACAACAACCAAAATAAAGGCACTGTTGTAATGCTAAAATCTGTGAGAGAAAGCGAAGGAGCGGAAAATCTTTCGACTGATAGATTAGATTAGATCCAACTTTATTGTCATTGAACAAAGTACCAGGTACTTCGACAACGAAATGCATTTAGCATCTAACCAGAAGTGCAGATTAGTAAAGTGCAGAGTATGTACAAATGAACAGGATCCATAAATATAGTCCAGGTATAAATGATAGACATCTGAAGCAGAGCAGATAAAAATACAGACGGAGTAAACACAGCTTGGACGACAAGATCGATGACACAAGCAGTCCCTGGAAACCTAAGATGGAAAAATCATCACAGATAGAAAGTCTCAGAGAGAGAGACGGGATGTTGATTGTCATGAAATCTAACAAATATAATTATATCATCGTAGAAAACTAATTTGGTACCCTATCCAGCAGAACAATATGTGATTTATATGAACCTGTGTGTTATCTGAATGTATTCGTATTTTCTTTGCTCTTTCTTTATTCTTTGCCACTTACAATATGCTTCTCATGACATGAACCAAGATCATACCATTAAACTGCTGAAGTGAACTCCATTCAACTAAAAGAAAAGAGAAATAATTCATATAAGCTTTCTTGAAATAGCTGCTCTATATACGAGAGCTTTCCATGCAGCTTTAATTTTCGAAGGCCAGAGCCGGTCAATGAGTCAGTCTGTGAGAGCAGCTCCACCTGGGACTATGTCTGGTGCCAAGTCAAGGTCAGGATGCTGATTACAACCTGTGCAAAACATACTGTACTGTACTCAAATCAGGTCAGAGCAAAAGCCGATCAAACTAAAATTACATGGACACCATTTTTGTAGTTTTATTGTGCTTTTTTCTAACAAAACCAAGCAAAATCCTTAAATCAGGGTCTCGTGTGGCCTCTTTTTGCAAAATGCCCAATATATATAGCAAAGTTCGTCAGTCAGAACTGTCTGAGGGTTTCGATTGGTCAGCAGCAGCAGAGGTGTGACTCAACAGCTGGCACAGTTTAAAGAAGTCAATAAAAACCTGACACGGATCCAGAAACGTTTTCATCTCCATCTGCCGTCAGCCAGTCATGAGGTCTCTGGTCTTTGCTCTGCTCCTAGGAGCTGTGTGTAAGTACTGGGCCAGCATTCAGAAAGTGTCAACATTTAGAAACATTATTTTTAAAGTGGGATATTAAATCGCCTTTCAGATTGTAGATGAGCTAATTTGCCAAGAAAAATCAATGAGCCAAGAAGAAGCAAAGGAAATGTTTGACGTTAACACATTTTTGTTGTGTGTGTTTGTTTTTCAGTTGCCACAGAGGATGACAAAATTGTTGGAGGGAAAGAGTGCACGCCTCATTCTCAGCCCCATCAGGTGTCTCTGAACTCTGGGTACCACTTCTGTGGTGGCTCCCTGGTCAACGAGAACTGGGTGGTGTCTGCTGCTCACTGCTACAAATCGTGGGTCATCTCCAAAACAACAAAAGAAAGTCTCTCACAGGTCATTCCTCTTGTTCTCCATCATCTCTGTCTCACTCACAACTTCTCTATCTGTCTTTCAGCAAAATGGACATTGTCCTTGGTGATCACAACCGTTGGTGGATGGACGGCAATGAACAGATCATCTCTGCTGCCCGTGTGATCCCTCATCCCAACTATGAGTCCTGGACGATTAGCAATGACATCATGCTGATCAAGCTGAGCGAGCCTGCCACCATCAACCAGTATGTGAAGCCTGTGGCTCTGCCCACAAGCTGTGCCCCCCCTGGCACCATGTGCACCGTCTCCGGATGGGGTGTGACCATGAGCTGTAAGTGTCAAACGCTGCCTCCATACAGGGCTTCTGCTATTCACTCTATCCATCCTTCATTTGTCTTCACGTCTGCATCTACACAGCTGCTGATAGTAACAAGCTGCAGTGTGTGAATGTCCCCATCCTCTCTGACGAGGACTGTGATAAGGCGTACCCCGGCATGATCACTGAGTCCATGTTCTGTGCTGGATACCTGGAAGGAGGCAAGGACTCCTGTCAGGTGTGTATCTCCACGGTCTCAGGAGGTATTCATGACTTGTATAGTCCTCAGAAATGAGTTGAGACTCAGCGCTTCCCTATATGTTTTGTCTTTGATCCCAGGGTGACTCTGGTGGTCCTGTTGTGTGTAACGGTGAGCTGCAGGGTGTTGTATCCTGGGGCATTGGATGTGCAGAGAGAAACCACCCCGGTGTCTATGCCAAGGTAAAAATAAATAAACAGAAATGTTCAGAAATCCTGATGTGACAAGTTTTCAATATGCCTTTTCCATTTATGCTCCATTTATCCTCTCCCTTGCATCAGACCTGCATCTTCACAGACTGGCTGCAGACCACCATGGCCACTTACTGAGTCCGGTCCAATCTCACCTCTGCTACAGCTGGTTCTATACTAGCAAAATCCTGTCTCAGTGACACTGATGAAATAAAAGTGTAACATCTGTCAGCATGTACTCTTGATCTGTTTGGAAAATCTACATGGCAAATGAAACGAGAGCAAAAATAACTTCAAAAATTACATTACTCATAATAAGTCATGTTTAGACCATGATTTGTATCAACTATTCCATACAATTTATTCTGTGTTATCTGAAAGAAGCTGGTTTTTAGATTTGTTCACACCTGATTGGCTTAGATTTGGTTACATTGCTATTAAAAAATATATAATTGTGACAATGAAAACAAAATTGTTACTAGAACAGTGCATTTGTATGTAACTTTTGTTGGTATTTTTCTTTTTCATGTTTAAAATGTTAGTATTCGGCCCTCGGGCATCTTCACATTGTCAGATCTGTCCCTCTTAAAAAAAAAAAAAAAACCCTGGACACCCCTGCGTTAAGAAGTTAAGTGTTAGATATTGAACATAATTTATCATTTCAAAGTTTAAAGCTTTTTAAGGCTCAGAATAACAATAAATTCTCGATGTTTTTGCTCGTTTCTGGTGGCAGTGAGTTAAGCGGAACTGTTCCTGTCCTTTAGTTTCGTGATCCAGTCGGACGGATTTCACGACGCACCGTCAATGTCAAACCCAGCACAAGCTCGCGTTGACTCCACCGACCTCACTCAGGTGTGAGTCTCACATCCAGGTAGCTGTGTTGTTGTCCAGATAAAGGGCGGGTTTGATTAGATAGTCCGCTTCACTCGGGACTCCTCTCCGCGTGTGTGTGTGTGCGGACTCTAACCGGACAAGATGCGTCTCACGCTGCAAATGCTGATCTCCCACGGCCGGGTGGCCCGGAGGATGGGACTGGGTCCGGAGTCCAGAATCAACATGCTGCGGAACATTCTGACAGGACTGGTCCGACACGAGAGGATCGAAACCACGTGGGCCCGAGCAGACGAAGTCCGCTTCTACGCCGAAAAGGTACCGACGACCTGGCGATGAAGCTAGCCGGCTAACACGAAGCTGCACGTTTCATCCCGAAATGTTGACATGAATGATGAAGGATGAATGTCAGCCAGCAGACACATAGTGAAGCGTCCATAATTTACTAAATTACTGAAGAAGTGTGTGAAATCTGATCATTCCTGGGCAATAGTTCATTTATTATTTAAATCAAACTCTGGCATGATTGAACGATAAACTAATGTTTGTTTTGATGCATATTGTTACGGCTCGCAAGGCCCGAAACATAAAAGAAAACCAAGACAGAAAATATCACTAAACAACCAATAATTTTATTAATTTGAGAACCAAACGAAATGGACATGAGATAAGAAAACAAAACAAACAAAAGGGTTGGAGGTTCTGGCCAAAACAAGCAAATGAAGAGAGGAACACAGAGCCAGCCAACGGCCGTCGTACCCAGTGTTCACCCCCCAAACTAAACCTGCCTGAAACCAACTAAACATAAATGAAAGAAAAGACCGAAAACAGGACTGCCAGGAACCTCCAACCAAAACTAAAATAACAAAACCAGACAGCTCAGACTCCGGCCATGGAACCGGAGCCTCAGCCTCCTCACCGGGTCACCTGCAGGGAGAAAGAGTGGAGAGGGAGAGCAGACAAGAGACACCTCCTTAAGTCAGCTCAAGCTGACGAGACAATAAGTCTCACCTGTGTCACCTCTCATGTGCTGAGAGAGAAAACACACACACCCACCCCATAGTCCTACCTCCTGGCCACACGTAACACATATTAAAATAAGAAAAGGCAAATATAGTGAGCACATTTCATCGGTTTCTAAAAATGTCAAAAAATAAAATTATATGTATGTTTTTAAAAATGGATGTTCATCATGTGATGTCATGGTGAAGTGATTAAAACATATCCGCAGGGAACAACACCTGCAGCATCACTCTGCAGGTACCAAAATAATCCATCATGATGCATAATTACATTACTTACAGGGTTACAGCATAACACGACCACGCACCATGCTTCACTGTAAACACTGTACGTGTATATCAGTGTCATTTCATTGGATTATTTTCTACATTGTAGACCTGCAGAGCGCTTCCACGCGTTTCACACCGCACGTATCACTGTTACTGTTAGAACTCCCCCCCCCCCCTCTCCTCCTGTGCAATTGCAATAAGCTGTAATCCTGGAAACTCTCCACTATATTTGCATGACAACACTTCCTATTATAAATAGACATATGTGCATCCTAGTACAATGCTACACATCGTGTGTGTATGCAGCCCAGTGAATATATCTATATACTGGAGAGTGTATAGATCGTGTATATTTTCAGCTGCTCTGAGTGTATTTTCGACATGCTCTATCTTATTTCTTATCCACCTTATGTGTATCAGCTGCTGTAACAAGTGGATTTCCTCTGTCTCGTCTTATTGTAGATTAACGTTGCAGACATTTGGGAATTATGGAGTAAACAAAAACACGTGCATCAAAGTAAATGATGTTTTATATTTGAGAATCTTTCTTTGACAGCTTTGTCACATTCTATTAATTTGAGCAGGAGGCGCGCGCACACAGTCAGCCACCTCGCTGTGTATCATACAGTTCAATATTAATTCAATCATCTGGGCCACGTTTGCTCTCCTAATCAGATTTTGTTGTGCCGTCCAGTCAGGACACTTAATAAAGGCAAAAAGCATGCGGGCACTCAGCAGTAGGCCGCTATGTGATTATTGACCGTCTCACTACAACACCATGGGCATTAATATGCTGCTGCAACAGCCTCCACTCTTCTGGACGGGAGAAGGTTTGTGGCACTTGATAATGGACGGCGAGGCCTGGCTCGCAGTCTGCAACAACAGATGTGAGGACAGAGGTGTCTAAATACTTCACACTCACTAAATGGTTCACTACCTTCCATCGTCATCACAGTTAGATCAGTGTGCCATAAACCTATCCGAACAAATGATTACTGATTATCTAATATGTGATGCTGCGTGTGTGTTGGCATACGTGGATGTGTTATGCCTATTGTGATGTTTTCATCTGACGCCCAGCCATGCTTTGTGATCACTTTAGTCATTTTTTTATAAAAATTTAAGCTGCAAACTGTGAGCGATTGCAATGAAAGGACATTTTAAGTCTTGCTGCAGAACCTCTGGGACCTCCTCCAGGATGCTTTAGGGTCCTTGGGCCTAGTTTGACAATCAGCGCACCACATGCCAGCTTGATTTTGCTTTGTCCTGAAATGTTCTACATTCCTGGCTTTATGTAATTGCACTCAGCAACATTATTTCTGTATGAAGATGAAGAATTCATCCTTCTTCCGCACACACCGTGGTTACTTACTGTATGTGTTTCCTTGTCTCGTCCAGCTGGTTGACTACGCCAAAAGGGGAGACACAGACGAGAAGGCCATGAAGATGGCCAGTTTTTGGCTGACGGTACGTGTCTGCACCTCTTCTCATCTGTGTGAAGTCATACGTTACGCCCCTCTGAATGTTAGACAGTCGATGTGAAGTTGATGTTTAATTTGAGCCTGCCTCTGCTCTCCAGGAAAAGGACCTGGTTCCAAAGCTCTTCAAGGTTCTCGCCCCACGGTTTGAGACGCGGCCTAAAGGCTACACCCGGATGGTACGCATCCCCAACAGAGAGAACCTGGACAGAGCTAAGATGGCCGTCTTGGAGTACAAAGGCAATCCCTTCCCGCCTCTGTATCCTGTGAAAAAGAGCAATGAACTCACCCTCATAAATCAGCTTCTCAGAGGCTACAGAGAGGACAGGGCACAACAGTTTGCTACAAAAGCTTAATTAAAACCGTCCTGGTGTTGCATCCTCACTGAAGGGTGATGGCCACGTGAAGAGATGCTGCAGATTGTGGGTTACAGAGACTGATGCATATCTTCAGTTCCAGCTCCCGAGTCAAAGGAAGAATTCTATAAAGGACTTTGCGGCTGATAATGTATTCATAAATAAATATTCTTTCTTAACAAAAGTAACAGGTTCTCACTTCATTTCTCTGAACATTTCATCAGCAGGTTTGCTCTGTTGATCAAGGGAACACAACAGAAGCACACAAAATGAAAAGTGATCTTTTTCCGGTACACATTAAAGGGAGCGTCTTAAAGTTTGAGACTTGCAAGAAGAATTTTAAAAAGAAAGAAACGAAAGCGGTCAAAAATCCATCAACATAAATCTGACGTCACAACAGTACGGTGGCACACGCAGTGAACAGTTTTTTTTACTACGCTGTGAGAAGTCTCTAATTGCTGTTGCCATAGTCATTCAGTTGATTTGTGGTTGATAGATAGCCTTGCAAGGATCCAGTACCGACCGATCATCGGGTTTTCATGAAAGCTCCTTGCAGAGTCACAGGAGAGATAAATCAGCATTTGGTGGACAACAAAAAGTCATTTCCTTCCATTTTCTGCACCCTGGGGCTAGAAGTATTCTTCATGGTGAGTAAACTGATCATGGTGAACAATCTGTGGTTTGTCCCTTTTTTTTCTAGATATTTTAAAATATCTGTATATATCTGAAACAATATATAAATAAAACAATTAAAAAACTTCCCCTGCCATTTTCCAGTGGGCAGGTGACAACAGACCTTTATCACAGCAGCCACTTTGACATAAAACGGCACGGTAAACGCAGGTGTTACCAATGATACTAATTAAGGTTCAGGTCCATTCGGGTCAAACAGAGTCGGGTTGCTGCCGTGGCGCATGTTGGCTCTGTTACAATCAATGGAACAGAACCTTAATTAGTACCAGTGGAAACACCTGAGTTGACCCTATTTCAGGTCAAAATGGCTGCTGGGAAAAAGGTCTATTTTTAGCAAAGATCATTGTTTAAGCCAGGCATGGGCAAACTGTTCCACAAAGGGCCGGTGTGGCTGCAGGTTTTTGTTCCAACCAACCAAGAGCACACAGTTTGACCAATCAACTCTCTGAAGACTGAGATCAGTTGATTAAATGAGTCAAGTCTGGTGTGCTGCTGCTTGGTTGGAAAGAAAACCTGCAGCCACACCGGCCCTTTGTGGAACAGTTTGCCCATGCCTGGTTTAAGCCATCCACAATTTCCCTTTATTTAAGCCCTGGTCATGTTAATTCTTTAATTATTGTATACAGCTGGGAAGTACTGATGAAAATGTGACGGTTATGGACTGGTGAATTATTGAATTTGGTGAACACTGCACACTTAAAACGACGACTGCAGTGAGAAGCGTGATGCTGAATGCAGATGTAAAAAGATTTTTTTTTAAAAAGGACAAATTATTTCAGTGCAAATGAACTTGTCTCACAAATTGTTCCCAAATAATGTAAGAAGTTTAAATCCTGCTTTGAAAGACTGTGGCAGCGCTCAGGCTGAAAGCCATTCACACATTTAGACTGTTAGTGGAGAACGAGTACAGACAGGCACAGTTTGTTGCGACTCTGCACTTCAGCACTCACAGCCGAGCGGGATACTGGCAGTGACTGTGAAATAATTAGGCTAGCCTACAGCAGATTGTGACCAGCCCGGAGTCTGTCCCTGTGGTGTTTTACTTTAATGGACTCTTGTAATGAGAACAGATTCTAAATATGATTTACAGATATTAGATCGACTCCTTTGGACACACGCCCTTGTCCTACCTGGAACAAAGACACAGCAGCCAAATAATGCGTACACCCAGACAAGGACTCTAATAAAACCATAGTTTTTTTTTATTATTTTGGCAAAAAGTGTATATGTACAGCGTATTTAGAATTGTCATTTGACACCATTAAAATGCATTTGAACAGTGCTTCAGTGATGTGCTCTTAACCAGATCGCTCTGAGTAGCCTAAAAGCTGTGCTGTTTTCTGTCATGCATACATAATCTCTTTTCTTCAAGTTCTCTCCCTTAAATGTGTCTCAGTCCTGTATTTGTATGTCAGTATACACAATGTCGAAGCAGTGATAAGAGTATCAGTAGGCCCGTCTGTTAGTCGAGTCCACCCAGTGTCTATTGAGTTCAGTCATGGCAACCATAACGATAGGCAACAGCAGACAAAATGGCAGACATGCCTAATACAAACCAGACACATAATCAGGAAATAACGACTAGTACTCTAATTCAAGTATCATTCTGTTTCACGGACTAAGTTACACCTCTTACAAGTTACACGCCACAGTCCTAACATCCTAAAGTACTCCATTACAGCAAGATCGCCATTGATAAATCTGTGCACTATTAGCTGAGTACCACCGTTTTTATGGATCAGAAATGAATGTCAAGATAAAACTGGTGAATCTGTTAGTGTCCTTTCACAGATTTTTTTTTTCTGAATTGCAGGAAGTTGGTGGTAAACTCAGTTACAATGACACTCTTAGCAACTTCAGTAATTCAGCGTTAAATTACATCGACTAAAGCGCGATACATTCCCTAAAAATGTCCCGGACAGTCAGCTGACATTTTCAAGACTGTATTTACAGGTGGATGCATCTGGAATACTACTCGATGTGGTGTGAGTACAGGTTTTTAAAGCAGTCTTATAAGGTGACATCATCACGAATAAACAGACTAAGACCAGGAACATTAAAGTGCTCCATGCAGGACAGACGAAATGTACATTTGTGTTGCAGTTTTCACAGTTCATCTACAAGGCTTTTTTTTTTTTTTTTTTAGTCATAGCTCAACGTTAGGGGACATGAAACTAGTAATATTTGCTTAGCTTTTCGCACATTTGGGACATTACAGTGAGATAAAGTCAACAAATATTCATGTTTCAAGTACTAGACAGGGGTGAGGATGAAGTTACTTGTATTTACTTTTTCTTTTTTTTTTAAAGAAAACGCAGCCTCCTGCTCTAAAATCATGGATGTGTTGTAGTTGAAAGACAAAGAGAGAGGAAAAAGTAATGTGTACTGTAACATTCCAGTAACTTAAAAATCACCCCTGTCCTTGTGCTGTATTGCATCAGTACATTCACCAACGTCTACATACACAGAAATGACATTTTCCAGCAGGCGTATTCTGCACTCCAGTGAAAATCCAACCCATAAAGTATAATATTGGTTTAAATGTTTCAGACAGCGCAAGAGTGTTTTGATCGGAGTAACAAGTAACAGAATTTTATCCAGTCAAAAATATACTAAAGCCTATTGTATGTATTTACAAAAGTATAGCTTTCAATACACACAATAAGCGAATACTGTATGGTCACGTGGAGTACACACATCAGCTGTTTGGACGGGAAATACGATACAAACATGCGTGTTTTTACGAGTACCTAGAAGTGCCCACAGTAAACGTGACATTTTACATTTACACATCAGCATATCAATCCAGAATAACCAGCTGCAATGAAGGCATATAAGAATATAAATTAACCCAACAAACTCCATAAAGAGTAAATATCTATGCTTTATCAAAATTTGTCAAACATAAAAAAGTTTTTTTTGGTTTTTTTGTGTTTGTTTTTTTGTTTTTTGTTTTTTTACATGAATTGGATAAATGTAATTGCATGAGATTCTTTTGATGGTCACAGCACCAACTGGAATGATGTGGAAAAGAAAGAAAACTGAAAACAAATGTCTTTTTTTGAAATAAAACTGTATAGAGTTGTAGCTCCCTCCCATTTTAGCTATTTACAAACTCCTCCAGGCACACCATCATTGCCTCATAAATTTTTGAATAAAAGTATTTCAGGAATTTTGTTCATTTCCGCATCGTGCACAGCTATCATTCTATTGCTCTGGCTACATCCACTTTGTCATCTTTCTCCCTCTGTGCCTTTTACTGGTCAACATCAAATATTTATGGCTTCTTTATTCTTTAACAAGCTCAGCACTCCTATCTCACAGCCATTTCCAACCCTCTCTCTTCCATTCAGGTTATTTCCATTCACAGGTGAAAAGGGATCGTTTAGGGATTTACTTTTCTGATGATTTCTCTTCTTTGTCCATCCAAACTTGGTTCCCTTTTGTCTTTAAACAGTAGCGCCTTGATTTCCACTCTGACACTGTCCTTTGCTTGGTATTGTCATTCTATCCGTTCCCTCCGTGCAGTCCCCTCTCTCCCGCTGTCCTGCCCTCTGTCCCGTCTTTCTCGCCGTCTCATGCCTTTGACCCAAACCCTCCTCCTCCTCCTCCGGTCTGCATGCTGAAATACTCGGTGAAGGAAGGGAGCCGGGGCGGGAGTGGGGGTGATCGCGCGGCGGGGCGTGGGGGGATTGGAGGCGGAGGTGGGGGCAATATTGACGTCAAGTCGGCAGCGGTGGTGATGATCTTCTGCTCGCTGTTCCTTGGCACCTCGGGTCCTTTACGGGCCACCGTCTCCTCCACAGTCTTCACCGGGTCCTGGAAAGAAGAAGGGAAGGTTTTACACTTTTGACCTGGTCTGATCCTCTCGGATGAAGGTTATGGAAATGTGTTGCCCTGGCCAGAAAGTGGGTCCTTGCAGAGACTGTTAGAGACACCACATTATACATCACATTTTGACAGCTTCCTCCACAGCTCACAGATGCTGTGGTGGTTATATAGGTCAGGGTAACTTACACCTGACCTCCAGTTCAGTGACTTAATTCTGCACAAACTACTATATACTACTACCGTATAGGAGCAACATTAATATATTCATATTATGAAGGACATCTTTTATTTCAATATACATCACTATTTGGCAAATGTGTGCAAAATCTATGGCTGCAAGTAGCAATTATTTTCACGATTGATTAATCTGCCAAGTTCTTTTTTCTTTCTATCAACATTTCCAAGAGCTCAAGGTCCCGTCGTCAAATGTCTTCTTTTGTCTGACCAACAGTCTGAAACCCAAAGATATTAAATTTAGTATAATATAGTGTAATATCTGACATTTTTATGACATTCATTCTCACATTTTAAAGCCGGAGCCTTAAAAGATCTGGTCCTTTGTCTTGTAAATGACTTAAGCAATAATTGAAATACTAATTGACTCGTTGCAACAAAAATATGATATATAAAATAAAATGATTTTTTTTTAGCTCTGTTCCTAAAACTAACATTTTAATAAGCAGTAATCAAGATACATCTAACATGATGTTTCAGCCAGCCCTGCCTTCATGCCGTCTCTGTAAGCAGCATACTAATGATCTGCTTTGTTCCACATAACCCACACCACACTATCTCAGCTACAGTACATCTATAGCATTTCCTGTGCTACAACCTATGAATGGCTCATGAAAGGCATTTTTTCCAGCTACAGTACAAAATTGGGCTTCTCCAGATTGGATGCTTTTATACTAAGTACAACACTTTTACACGTCTTGTCTTACCCATCTTGTGGAGAATTAGAATTTATCTGTAAAAGCTTTTCTAAGACAATGTTCAGTGTGACCACATTATTGCACAGAGAGAGAGAGAGAGAGAGAGAGAGCTGTGATACTCTAAAAAAAAAAAAAATCACCCTTAGGGTCAAATACTGCCGAACAATAAGACAGGATGCCACACTCGGATTTACTTTGCTCTTTCACCAAATGACTCTGGTCCAATAGACTCGCTGTGTCAATGCAAGTAATTACATGCAACATTTCATTCAACAACTGCAACAAAGAGGAGAGACTCGTATTGCCCACCTTGATACTACAGTAATAAAGACTAAAAGCTGTTGAAAATCAGGGTGTTTTATTAGACTTTTTGTTTGCGCGCTCTTTCCAGTGTCTTCCAAATAAATGTCTGCAGCAAATGCAGCAATTCTGGTGTTGGATTTCTAACAAGAACCAGGGGAACTAAGCACATTACTCCTCTTTACAGTGGCTTCCTGGAACTTATACAACTCATTTGCTATATGCTACAATTAAAGTGCCATTACTAGATGGTAATACATAAAGATTTATAACGTAGCAACTGTCTGTCCTTGTGATGACTTTGTATCAGTCGTCGTGCATTTTGTCCACTTTGGGTTGCCCCTTCATGCTACGCTATTCCTTCTGATGAAGATTCAGAGATCTTCTTCTGTCACTCATTTCTGTGCAGTGTGAAAATGCAACTTCCACAGATTTGGAAGTTCCCCAAAGCTAGACAATTCATCACAGCAAACACGACACCTTAATTTAGTCTTGTCAGAGTCCCCATTTAATCATTATTTCTTTGTGCCTGAGTGTTTTCATATCAGTGCGCGTGCTATCTTATGCTGTGCTTACTGTCATTCACCTAAAGCCCACAGGAGGAGAAGGCGGCTTCCGCCAAGCAGTAACCCTTAAAAACGCGTCCCCTTGCAAACTGTATTGTTACACTAATGCCTTCTAATTTGAGGCATCTTTGTTAGATGAGACAGCAGTTAATTTCAAGCTAGGTTTGACACAGTGAACTTTGATGAATCTAATTACAAATAGCAAGCGCTGCAGAATGGTCGGGAAGATGTTTGAACTGGATTTAGATACACGTACTGTGGGAGAGATGCATTAGCATTCTGATGCTTGTGTTTTCTTGTTCATAAATAAGGCACATTTATTAGAAATGAATAAATTATAAGTATTGTTTTCACACGAATGTATCTGTTAACTCATCTGCATAAATGCAGCACTTGCTCTTCTGCGTTTTCAGCTTCCAGCAGCGTCGGTCCAGGATAACAAGCATGCATCCAAAAAAAGAGGTAAAGTTAAACTCACTGATTGGATGGAGAAGAGTTCAGTGAAGTTGGGCTGAGAGTCTCCCAGGAAGGAGCTATTTCCATAGGCGTGATGGGGGAAACTTTCTGCCCCCTCGCCTCCTTTTGGACTGGACAGCAGGATCCCGATCTGGGACGTCCGAACATGATACGGGAAGTTCTTATTGGCTGCTGAGGGTCGCGTGATAACCTAAGGTTCAAAGATAAAACACCTGATGATTTACACTTTAACACAGAAAATCTATTTATTAACAGTGTATACTGTGGCTAACACATAAAGTCCAGGTGAGAAGTGGGAATTGTACAGCATGCAGTGAGCAGGAATATAAAAGGGAATTTGCGTGAGGAGTACGGCCCATTAGTAAAGAACAATGTGTCGAAGGTGAGGAGGAGGTAGATAATGATGTGTGGAGGAGACAATCAGCATGAGGCAGTTATGACTCAGGGATAGTGAATAATGTATGACTGACAGCGGTAATAATGACTCGTGAATAATATGAACTATGTACAAGTGCAAGGGTCCGCGTGAGAGCGTGTGCGTGCGTGCGTTTGTGTATGCGTTACGAACAAGGAAGACGATGTGAGCGTAGAGGTGGATGCCGAGCTGAATGCCGTTGACGATCTTCTCCCGGGCCCAACGGGGAATCACAAAGTTGGCGATCAGAGCCATAACGGGCACTGCGAAGAACCTGCGGAAAAGACAAGACAAGCGAGTAGATTTAGGATAATGGCTGTGGAGAAAGCACATTAAAAGAAAAAATGAGAAGAGAGTTCGACGGTGAAAGAAAGAGAGAGCAGATAGAGTGGAAATAGATGTAAAGCGCAGAGTAATGATAAAGACGGCGTAGATAATGAGGCGGGAGATATGGCATCAATGAGAGAGAAATACAGAGATAATATTAGTCTTTGTAATCGACTCTTCATTTCAAGCCCATGCTATTATACACAGTGAGTGAAGGGCAGGGGAGCCGAGCGCTGTATGTAGAAGGGTTTTTTCTCAGAGTGGCGTAAATGAAAAACGGTACTTTCCAGTACAAAGCTTTCTTTCTTTTTTTTTAAATCAAGCACGCATATATGAGAGCATAAATCATTCTAATTGAAGAGACCTAATCAGCTCAGTAAAAATAGATATTTTCCTCTAGCAAACATTCGCTCAAGCACAATTATCTACAGTGTTAGCAGAGCTCAAGGGTTGAACACATAACGTTGTAAAAAAAAAAAAAAAAAGGGGCAGTGTAAAATAAACAACTTTTCATTCCCGGACCACTAAAGCATCAGCTATGTTGTGCACATATTTACAGAGTGGCATAAATTATTCAAATAGAAGAGACCTCAAACTGAGAAATATGTATTTTCCAATTCCTGCAATCTCTCATTCAGGTGCTGTTATCCGCAGCGAGGGCAGAGTGGGGTGGGAAGCTGTGTGGGTCTCACCATAGTGTGTATGTGGTGAAGAAAGGAACGTAGAAGGGCTGTTTCTCAGGGTAGTGTTTCAGAGAGACGAGCACGGCGTAGCAGAACCACACGTAGGCCAGCAGCTGCAGGCCCATCAGTCCATAGCCCGCTGGGCTGTCGTAGGCATACAGCACTTCACCCGGGTCAAAGAACTGGCACAGGAACATGACACATTATGCCAAAATGAAGACAAACACATTAAAACAAGCCAAACTTTTACACAAAGTAGAAAAGAAGCATCTATTGGCTTGACTACACATAGAAGCCTGTGCCCTAATTACTAAGATGGATTGCTCGTGGTTCGGCTGATGCACTGCGATGACCGAGCCAAAGCTCAGCTTGTAGTGTTCTCTGCAAGTCTTTGACATTGACACTTTTTTTTCCACAACTAGGCCATCGGCATGTGTGCGCACAAGCTTGTGGGCATGTGTGTGTGTGCGTACGCTTGCATCTGCGGACACTAGATTGCATTTCACAGTCCAGTGAGTGGATAGCATTGGCCACCATACAGGGTTACCCTTGCTACATAATGTATAGGTCTGACGGCTCGGTGTGGAGCTTCTTGGGATCCGACCGGCCAACCACAGCCCGTCAGATCCAGGAACACTCTTCAAGTCTCTATTTCAGTTCCAATTGTAACCTAGTTTGCCGTATTTTTAGCAGGAGCTCTCCTGAGTTTTGAGCTCTTTAATAGCAGGGACCATGTAAGAGGGCAGGCAGCAGATAAATTACACTGCTTCAGATCCACATATTGCAGTGCGAGAGATGGCTATAGGCTCCAGTGTTAAATATAGCACGAATACATCCACTGCACTATTCCCACTGGGTCATTATCACACTGCATTCGGAAGACTCTAATCCACTGGCTCTAAATGTGCCATCATTACATCTGACTACACTGAAGCCTCTGTATTATGCAGGGATGTATGCAACTGTGACACTCCTGAGTGTGTGATTAATTCATAAGCTCATACGCTCGGCATCATAGCTGGTGAAATCT
Organism: Nibea albiflora; assembly: GCA_014281875.1. Taxonomy (NCBI): domain Eukaryota; kingdom Metazoa; phylum Chordata; class Actinopteri; family Sciaenidae; genus Nibea; species Nibea albiflora. The sequence continues at coordinate 18,507,504 of CM024804.1, read as the reverse complement.
GCTTCCGTCTTCACACATACACAGACGGTGTAATTAATGAGCGGAGTCTAACCATTTCCAATCCCAAGAAACCTTAAAGAAACAGTCGTTGATGTAAGATTTATTATCTCAGGTACAGTAGTAAAGTACTGCAAACCTCCTTAGTTGTGTTTGTAGATGGGAGTTGCCTGTCAGGATCTATAATTTGTAACTCATCAAGGATTTCTTCCCCTTAACAATCAACTTGATGCATATTCATGGTGAGCAATGTATCAGTGTAATGAGTGATTTGACAGAAAAAGGCATTAAAACCTGCACTGATCTGTGGGCGTAACTCCTCCATGAATCATTATGAGATCATAAAAAAAGAAAAAAGCCAAAGAGAGCAATAATACAGACACTGCGTCAAGCATTGTCAAGACAGAAATCTTCCATCCAGTCATCCTGAGCATAATTCAGACGCCGCTTTCAAGTCACATCTGAAGAGGAGCAGCTCGGAAGCGTTCGTGTTTTACTAGCATGGGATCTGAATTTTCAAACAAAAATAACCAAACTGGAGCAAACTTTGCTTTTAGTAGCTGCCGTGCAGATGATTTTATTCGTGTGAAATTAGGGCTGCCGCTGAAGATTATTTTCACTGCTGAATTTTCCGTCAGTTACTTCCCCCAATTAAATGATTAATCTTTGTCTGTGAAGTGTCAGAAACTATTGAAAAATGTGGATCAGAATTCCCCAGAGCCTAAGCTGAAGTCTTCATATTGTTTGTTCTGTCGACTCAATGGTCGAAATTTACATAATATGAAAGGCATGATATAATAGATGGAATTTAACTATTTATTCTGAAAACTGTTGATTAATTTTCGCCATTTGTGAAAATAACTCCAAACTGTGTCGACAAACTTGTAGCTCTTCCTACTTACATATTTATAAATGACAATTATTCCCACTTCACACAAAATCCATATAATTACCGCCCATCTAGATACTGGTGAGGAAAGTGGAGGAGTGTTGGTGCTGAAACAGGTTGTCAGTTCTTATATTGAAATTAATGAACACCCACTGTGATAATAAATAAATAAACCCAATGCCTTAGCAACTTCTTTACAAAAAAAAGTCCATATATTAATCAATAATTAAAACATTCATTAGTTGTAGTGTTGACTACAGTGCAGTGAGTGTACTGTGTGTGTGTGCGTACCTCTGCCTCGTAGATGAAGAGGATGACGTAGGTGATTGTGTAGACGGTCATGTAGATGCTTAACTTAACCGACCCACTGTGACTGATCCTCGCCCTGTCACACATTAACATACACACACACACACACACACACACACACACACACACACACACACACACACACACACAAACAGGATCAGAGGTCACACAGAAGTCAGTCACACAGACGATAAGAAACAAAACAAAAACACACAAAATCATGCATTTGGTTCTTTACCCTCAAAGCAAAGACAGCTTAATCTCAGAGCAGCTATTGAGCAGCACACAGCACAAAGGCCTGGCATGCTTAACTCTGACTTTTCCATGTAAATATATATATAAATATATGAAACGGCTGCAGACTCATGGGCACGGCGGGCTGTGAAAGGCGCCCGAGCTTACAAAAGCAGAAATGAATGCCTCTCTATTTGCACAGCAGCCGTCAACAAACAGAAGCATTCCTGGCATTAAGCCTTCATCAGCATTTCAAACGTCTTTTCGCTCAGACTAATTCAACGCCACACACCAGAGAAAAACATATCAAAGTTGTGGGGTAGTTTTCTCCAAACTGTCAACTTATCAGCTCCTCCAGATAAATGGATGTGTTTTTAGGCTTGATGGTGATGCAGTTTTAAGGTTATTCACTGGGGGTTTAAGAGGTTTTAATAAGTGAGAGAGATCACAGAATCTTCGGAGCCCAGAGGAGGATGTAATCCCTCCATCCTTAAAAAAAGCCTGCTTAAATATTGCAACCACAGTTTTCACGACAAGAGTTCACTCTGGAAAGGAGCCACGGAGATGCAAGTTGGGCCCTGGAGCAGGATTAATCTTCAGACTATGAGCAATGGTTTAGATGATGCATCACCACGAATCAAAACTCAAACCTCGTGAACAGACTATTTGCATTAAAAAAAAAAAAAACATTCATCGTGCCCTTTTCTCACATAAACCGGACTGCTTCTGGGGATAGCTGGGCAGAAATTTAACCACATCTCAAGAACCACCACATTTCCAAACTGGAACTGGACAACTGAAAAGCCTGCTGACAGCTGGAGGAGTAAGCCATTTGTCCAGTCAGGTGTGAGAAGGAGTGATACATGCTGACGCCCCAGCAAAGGAGAGCACTCGTAAATCATTTATTGTGCAGGATATCTGAAATGATGCCTGTCGCAAGCAAATGTCCACTAAACCTTACTAGAAAACAGTGAGCGGGCCAAAGAATAAATAAAGAAAGAAAGAAATGTCAGCTTGCTTTGAAAGGGCAAACATCACCCTTCAGCAGGCATAAAAACACAAAAAAATACAACAGAAAGTTCACAAGCAGAGCAGCAGCCGCCTGTCACGTTCCCCAGACGTGTCAGGTGTTCATCCAAACTATCAGACACGGCGTACTAACAGACCTCTTGACTGACGCCTAACACCGTCGTGTCATGAGAAGACTGTGACAGCGGAGGCTGACAGTGGCAGCACGAAACACGTCTGCGCAAGGTGACAGGTTTGCATAAACAGAGACACACACACGGGCACGAAAGCTGCAAAAAAAAAAAAAAAAGAGGTGCAAACCTGGTGACAGTGAAACCTTTGCCCAATAATATGAGCATCAGAAGAAACACCAAGAAACTGACGGAGAACAGTAATTTCCCTGGAGACAAAGAGAAAGTAAGAGAGAGGGAGAGAGAGAGAAGACAGAGGGGGTAATTAGGCCGTGGTTTCCAAATCTGTAATATCAGAGGAGAAAGATAAAATTAGGTCGGCACACACATATGTGCATGCACGCATACACAAGAACCATGCATGATCTCGCCTATGCCCATAAACCGAGCTATTGCACTTCTTCACCCGCACATCCATCCATCATCTTCCACTCATTCATTCTGCTCGGGTAGTGAGTGCAGAGTGCAGAGGCGGTGTCAGTCAGCGGCCGACGCAGGAGGAGGACTCACCAAGTATTTTCAGGCTGCCGTTGCCGACTCCATCTCGAGCATACAGGCCCCAGTAGACACAATGGAACAACAGGCTGAGCACTGCCAAATGGGAAAGATGCAGGCAGGAGACAAGAGAAGGGGAGAAGGAGAGGAGAGGAGAGGAGAAGGAAGAGATGGGAGAGCAGCAGAGAAGCGGGGTGGGCAGGGGGTAGTTATCAAGAAGAAGAGGCGAAAAGGTAGAAAAGAAGAAGACGTCAGAGAGAAGAAGCAAAGAAAAGATTAAGTACAGAGACAGAGACACGGGGTAGAAGAAATGGGGAGAAGAGAAGCGAGACAGAAAAGAATTGATAAAAGGAGATAAAGAAGGAGCAGAGGGCTTGAGAGAGAGAGAGAGAGCGAGAGAGAGAGAGAGGTGGCAGGAGAATCGAGAAGGGATTTGGAGAGGGGACAAGCAAGCGAGAAGGAAGAAAACGAGATAAGGGGAGGAGGTGGGGGGTGAAAAAGGAGAGGATACGGTAAGAAGAGCGGGGGGGGTTCGTCAGTAAGAGCATGCTCCACTGAACACTGTAGCGCAGCGCGGCTGTTTGCAATAGTTCCTATTCAGAGGCTAATAAGGGAGATAATATCTTGGCTCTTGAAGATGGGATTAAGGTATGAGGTGCTGCAGCCATGCGAGAGGCTTATCATCTTGAGTGTGTGTGTGTGTGTGTGTGTGTGCGTGTGTGTGTTTGGAGCAGATCTCACCTTCTACACCTGCCGCCGTCATAAACATTTTGTAGGTTGTGTGAAGAAGCTGTCTTCCCTTTAGATTATCTGCAGGGGGATAAAAAAACAAGAATGAGGTGATGGAGGTGTGTGTGTGTGTGTGTGGTGTGTGTTGGTGGGGGTAGAGATAAAAAGGATGGAGATATGCTAGCAGATGGTGAAGGAGAGGGAGGGAGGTACAGAGAGAAGAGGAGAGAAAAGTTACAAGGGAATGGGCCAGATAAATGAGGGGAGCGACCATTAGTATGCATCCATCTTGCGATGTTCGTCTCTAGATGAGGCCTTGTACGTCTTCCCTCTCCTCTCACTTTAATCGGGGAGGAAATATTTTTAATGCGTATTTAAGCAGGCAATTTTACTACCAAAACACTCCTACATACATCAGTCGCCCGGGGGGAAATTTACAACAGGAGGCAGGGCTATAAATGTCCACACACACACACACACACACACACACACACGGCTGCCCTGTATTACCACAGGCAAGGCCAGCCAAATGCCACTGGATCCTCCTGTGATTTCCTCAAAGGTAATGATGTCGGTCAAAGGAACATTTCAGCCAGAAATGAAAATCCTGTCATCTTCTCCTGACTCCAGTATTTTATAACCTTTTTAAATCTTTCCCTGTTTTTATAATCTGCATATATCTGTGACATCATTTTTTTCATTTATGCAGAAGTAATACGTGCCTTTAGACTGGTTTTCCTTGATTTATACAACTTTATTTATTTATTTATTTGTTTTTTGTAAATAAAATTCAATTCAACTCCAGCGTCCATGTCAGTACTGTATTTGAATCCATCCAGTGAAGTTGGCAGAAGCAGCATACAGCAGAAGATGGAGTTGTTCATTCATTCAAAGCCTTCTTCCAATCTGCATAAAATCACAATAAGATTTCAGCAGAATCCAACAGTCAAAAGACGTATTTGCACCTCATTATGTAGTTTTATTCCTCTGCAGTTTGGCAAGCAAAGCCAGGAGTAAACTTCCCCTAACTGCCCGTATTTAAAGTTATGACAGGTTGACTTCATTTTTAACTAAAGTACTCATTTTTCAATGCATGATTACAAAACGAGTTCATTCGAGGATTTTGGAGGATAGTTTTGGAGCTTAATATCCAGGATGACTTCACATAAAGTATTTTCTCCTGCGCATCTTGTTGTATCTATCCATGCAGACTGTTTCTGGTCTCGCTAGCCCAGATAGTCCAGAAGTCTGAGATTTCTGGCTTGGTAAATGGACTTCCTGATCTACCGGCCCCTCAAAGCACTTTCATCCACTGCTGATTCCTTCTTTCTCAAAGCTCTCACACTGAAACTAAGCTCACCCAGACACACATTTACACAGCGTTACAGCCATCGGGAGCAGGGAGCTCTTTGAGCAGTAGCTTGCTCGAGGATACTTCAACTGGACTGGGGGGAGCCGGGAATCGAAAGAGCAACTTCATAGACGACCTGCTTTGCTGTGAGAGACACAGCCTCGAGCAGCCTTCACGCCAATAAAAACCCACAATAAATAAAACTGAATAGAAAAATCATATCCTCAGAAAAAAAACATGTTAATGGCCTGGATAATAAAACCAGCACTAACCGCAGAGTAGCTCTCAAGCTGAAGGTTGGGAACACCCCAAAAAGAAAGAGAAAGAAAGAAAACGTTGCTGTTACACTGAATTTAGTTTATTATTTTACAATGTTTTTCTTTCTGATCCTTTCACTTCTTCGGTCTGAAAAGGAAAAATTCACTTGAACCACTCATAACTTATCTCCGCATTAAAAGGTCCTAACATGTGATCAGGGGGCATTTGTTCATTTTTAAAAGGATAACAAGCCAGAAAAGAAACCACTGCATCAGATAGTTTGCTCTCAGCTGCTTCAGGTTATTTGAGCTGTGACCTTCGTGTGACAAAACTCGCTTCACTAAGCTTAAGTCTACCGCTACCTTCGCCAGTCAACCGTACACCTTTACACAAAAACCAAACTCCGCTGCCACCCGCCTCTCACTCCAGCTCTCTATGTGGCTCATGCTCCTTTCTGCCCCGCCAAAAAATAGGCACATGCTCCACCCTTTACTTACTGGACGAAACATGAAGACTTACTCACATCCCATCACGAAAACATCAAGATTTTATAATAGATCTGAGGAAAAGGGCACTTAGTAAGCTCGGCGTGCTTTTGAGAGCCTGGATGCATGGAAGGAAAGGGAGAATGAGAGATACAGTAAGTGGAAAGGACAGTACTTACAGGCAAAGTAGCAGGAGATGAGGAACACCGTGGAGAAGATGACCAGGAACGTGATGTCCGTCTCCAAGATTCCTGTAGATAGGGAAGGTGGAGGAGGTAGAGGAGGGGACAAATAATTGATGAGAAAGAACGATGGCAAAGGCAGAGGAAGATGGGTAAGGGAGAAACAGAAAGGTACAAGAGAGGAGGTGGAATAAAAGCCAGAAAATAAAGAATAGCAATCAAGAATATCAAGGTGAAGAAGACAGGGGGGCCACAGAGGAAGAAAAAGGTAGAAGAACAACAGAAGTATGAAAAATCCAAAGAAGCAGGCACAACGTTCTTATGGAATTTTCTCTTCTTGGGTTACACAAGTTCACGTGTGGGCCTTGAGGTCCTCGGCAGTATTAGTTGTTTGGCTTTGATTGGGAACAGTACATTAGGTGCCAGCCTATCTCAATGCTGTGGTAGGCCAGGGCCGAAGAGACCCATTGTTGCCTTCTTAGACATAAAAGAAAACAGACAACAGTGTCTTCAGACTAGAAGTGAGACTCTGTCTCATTTGGTGCGTATAGTATTTGTGGTTTCATCCGTAGGGCTTTAAAGTCGATCCACCGCGATGAGTTCGGCACAATGTGAGACCGACTCAGGCACTTCTGAGTGTCTCTAATTTTCCTTGGCCAAGCGTCAATATTACAGCACAGCACAAGCCATCAGAGGCTCCTGAACACTTTCTTCCCTCCTGACGTCAGCGCTGACCGTTGATTTCAGGAATTTCTCCACAACAATGACGCGAGGATATTGGATTCGTTAAGAAACACAGAGACAGTAAAGGAGAGTGGGGGACGGGGAGAGAGAACATTGGAAATGTAGGAATAATTCATTTAGAAGCTACTCTGGGCGGCTTCTTCTTTTCATCCCTTCGTCTCAGTTCATCTATCATCATTAATTCATTCAGCCGTCCCTTCATTATTGTAATTTGTTCAGTTCAGTGTGCTTTATTGGCCGTGCTAAGTGGTGTTGGCTTGTGCCATCAGCGATTCATTCCATAATCTCTCTCTTTCTGTCTAATCACTCTTACCGAACTCATCTGCAGAGAAATGCTGCGTCCAGAAAGACTGGCCATTGGTCAGTTTCATCTCATACTCGAGCCACAAGCCATCGCCCTGAGAGAGAGGAGAGAGAGAAGCACAAGAGGAGGGAGAGGGGAGGCAGGTGAGGCTTCTTACATTATTACAGGCTTTGTGATCTGTACAAATTATACATTAGTGCTTAAAGCTGCACTGGACAATTCTGCAGGTTGAAATGTCAGTGAGAGGTAGATAGATTTTTAAACATTACTCCTCTGACATTTTGCTTCTTCATTATAAATTTGACAGTTAAGACCCACAGGGCCTTTTGGGGCAGAGGAAAAATATGTTAGCTGGATGTAATACCAACATCACAGTTAAAGTGTATGAACTTTAGAGTGCTGGATCACAGCATATGTAAGAAGGAATTATATTGGAGCCGAGGACACTGATGAAATAATATCACAGCATCTTGGTATCTATATTTAAATGTCAATATAATATGAGGATGAAAACTGGCACATTCATAGAATATTTATAATAATGTGCCCATGAGAACAAGGAGTCCAGCTGAAATGAAATTGCATATTTCTTTCTGCTACAGCGTCTGCAAACCACATGTGCCATTTTCTCCAGTAAAAAACAAAATCAGCCAAAGAGGGAGACATTTATACTTTTTTTATATTCTTGGATCTGTCAGAGTACTGTTAGTTCCTGCTCTGCTTCGATGGTAAAACTTCTTAACCTAGCGGGGCAGATGGGCTCGTATCAAATCCATTTTTGCCGGGCTTCCGGCTATGTGTTTATGTCTGAGCACAGCGGTTACAGATGAATCTCAAACTATGAGGACCTACCAACAACTACGGGCATGGTTTAACACTAGGTGTATGTGTGACGAAAAAACAATGGCAGCTGGATAGCTGCCGCTAGCATCAGTTACATCAGAACTGGAGAGCGAAGAATGGCACTGAAGCTTCTTCCTGACGGAAACACTCTTCCAGCTGGCTTTGACTTTGCTAAATGGTTTGTTGATCTGATCTGGTTGAGGTTTGCCACCGGGCCTGCATTTTTTGAAAGTCTGCCCGGCCTTTTCCAACCTCCCAGATGGTTCTGTTTAACAGCACAAAAAAACTTCTGGGTTTGTTTGAAATCTTCTGGCATGTGTGCTGATACAATAGTTGACTCTGCAACCCATACAAAAATGAAACTTTCTTTTCCAGCCGGCAAGATAATGAACATGTTTGCAGAAAAGCCTCTTTTTTTTATTATTGAACAAAAGAAGCCGCAGATCTCAAAAAGTTAAATACACCCTGAACAGCCATATAAGAACTAAGAAGAACTAAGGATAAAAAGAAGACGACTGCTACTTCGTTGGTACCTGGTAAGTACTGTGGTTCGTGGAAAGTTTTAATTCTCGGCACAGGTAATCAGAGACACAGCAATTAAGACCAGGAAAAACAAAAATCGAAACTATACCAACAAATTGTCCCACTGATTCGTCACATCAAGTTGTTTTGTGTGAGGGAACAGGGAAAATGTAACACATCAGTGGATCGGCTGCTCTTCACTGTCGCTACTTCAGGATTTGTGTTTTAACATACAATTCTTGCCTAGTGTAACTCCAAGAGCGCAGACTTCTTTAAACCTTTTTTTCTGTTACAAGAGGAGCAGTGTATCCAAATCCTCTCTGGGGAGGGACACACACTGTTGGTTTAGCTGCCCGCTGTAATTGTGCCACATAGTCAGTCAATCCCCCCAGCTGGCCTGAAAATGCCTCAGGATCCCCCAGGTGTGCACAGGAAGTTAGTGAAGAAAAAAAAAGGAGAGGAGAGGAATCTAGGCTGTTCTGCCTGCTGTGCGGCCAATGAGAAGATGACTCAGATTAACAGGAAGGACGGTTGGATGGATCATTTCCATAGCAACAGTTTTCTTCGCTTTAATGCGGAGGCTTCTTGTTTTTTATTATTAATAGTGTGACACACATCAATTATTTGTTAGGCTCATTATAATTCGGGTAGATATAATTGTGCTACGTCGCAGTGCTACGACAGAGAGCACAAAAAGAGGACATTCGGGGACAAACACATGCAGGAAAGGAGAAATGCCGGAGACGACGCGAACGTACCTGTGTGGTAAACCACAGGTGGAATGATGTTAATCTTTGGCAGTCACACAAGTAAAAAGTGTCAAACTGAAGCGACTTTGGGAGGGGGGGGTGAAAACAAGGGACGGGGAACAGAGAACAAGAGGATGGGAGGAAGGGAGGGGGGGGGGCGAGATGGGTTTGACAATCAGAGCACAGAGAGCTCATTTCACACACGCAAGTTCAAAGCCGATGAAGTTCGCGCTTGTTGCTGTGGAGCGAGGGAAAAGAGAGGGGGAGGAAGAAAAAGACTTTGATTCCATTTGGCAGCCTGAGACTCCATCTCACTCCCTCTATCAAAAAGGGCGAGAAGCATGGAGCGTGCAGTGCCACAAAATCAATACAGACACAAAGAGCAAGGAGACAGAGATAAAGAGAGTGATAGATGTAGAGGGGGAGAAAGTTAAAAAAAGAAGAAGAAGAAGAAGAAGAAGAAGAAAACAGGTACGGGAGAAAGCAGAATGAAGAAAAAATGCAAAGAGGGAAAGGGAGATGGATGCAGGCGAGAGAAGGATAAATGAGGGAAGTAGCAGCACTTCACACAGCAGGGATCATCTCTCTGCGGGACTGACAGGATGATTTGGGAGGTTTGCTTGTTGGTTTCAGGTGTAAAAGGCATCTGTTTCTGATATACTGTACCGATATATTACACAGTGAAGGTGTTCTCACCCAAACACCTGTGCAGTCTGGTACATCTTGTGCTCCCCGGGGATTCTGATAACTGCATTTAAAAAGGACGTCTGAGAGTCTTTGGAGAGTTCGGATCATGTCTCTAGAACATTTACGTGTCATAGTTTAGGGCACCAACAATGCCTGAGTGTTTCTCAGAAAACTGTGTGCGCGGTTATACCCACTGGACATCTAAATATTACATCCATATGTCATTCTACAACCAGGATCGTTTAATTAGAGAGCAGAGGCCACAATATCCTAACATGTAATCACTAGCAGTGACTAGCCAAATGTAGACTGCATCTGATGTTTTTGGATTACTATTACTGCTGCATTATTTCTATGTTGCATAGATCTTTAAGGTTGAGCTCATCTGAACTGCATTGCACACAGTTGTTTATACCATAGTTTAATCTACTAATCTAATATATTATAAGATCAACCCACGTTTGCAGTGTCAGGAGCACAAATCAAGTTTCATCTAGAAAAATAAGCTTTGTGAAAAGGCATTTTGCAGCTAATCCAAGATTTTTTTAGTTTATGAATAAGAAGAAGAAGAACTTTGAATCCTTCATTTCATCAGAGGCAAATGGAGAGAAACAAATGGTTTTTACTGGACAGGAAGGGTATGATTAACTAATCTGAAGCTGTCAGACAAATGTGGTTGAGTAGAAATAACATTGTTTGTCTCTGAGATAAAGTTAGTGGGCATGCTTAAGTAAGTTAAGTATTAACTAAGTAAGTATTATTATTGAGTACAAGTACACCACATCACCACTGGTCACCAGTAGTTTAAAGTCCAGCTCCAAAAACGCCGCATCCTACAACTCCACACCTCCAGTTCTAGTGTAAGCCTGGTGACATCACTGTGACATCACCTGGGTTACTTCCTGAGACTTGACAAAGCTTTGTAGCAAGTATCTTGAATTTGACACGCACAACGGGTAGAATATCCCTGTAACATTATGACAACCATCATCGTTAAAGTATTTCCTCCCAGCCTGGAAAGCATGAGCGAGGTTGCAGTACTAATGCTGTGCTATTAGGCCTGGCTCTGGGTAGGTGCTCCAATTTATCCTGACATTGTTGTTGAGGAATTGGACTGGCCTGTAAAAAGCCCTGACCTCAACTCCATCGAACAAAGTCAGAAAAAAAAACTCCCTTTATGGACTTCATGGTGAAACAGGAAAGGGTCTTTGCCAAACTGCCCCAACAAATCAATAGTTAATCAGACAACACACCAGACCCACTGCTGCCCACATTTGACCGCATAGTGTAGAGCGGACTATAATCTGACGTCAAGATAACTGAGAGAATAATCATGAGGTTAGTAATAACTGGAGCCAGTAATTAAAAGATTTGTTAGTTGTTCCTATGAAAGTGAATTTTTACAGCTATTAATTCACTATTAATTTCCTATAAAAGGTGAATATCTCTCCCAAAAGACTTACAACACGGCCAAAAACTCTGTTTGTCTTATTTAGGATATTAAAGAAGAGCAATGTTTTGAGCCCAAGCTGGCTCCAAGATAAGGATCCTTCTTCTGTATGTGACCGTACTGCTGAGATATCTCCATAAAGGGATATATAGTTGTTGACTGAGTCCTGTAGAGAATGCAGCAGATGTGGGTGTGCTAGACTCTTCTATAAAGATGAGTCACCTGCCCCAGTTGACAGCTGAGAAATTTCAGCCATTTTAGTGGCCTGCTCCCATTACAGTCAGTCTAATTTCAGTGCTTTCTTGGCTTCCTGCTGGGGTAATTGTGTTTCATTAACAGCGGTTCAGCTCAGCATAATATAGCCGAGGTTGATTACAGCCATTCAAAGCTTTCCAATCTTTCGGCTTCTATTTGAGAGACCACAAGGATAAATGCCTATAAAACTACTGCTCAGACAACGGTTGCTGGGGTCAATGGCGAGCAATGACGCCAGGTTATTGAGCTGTTTTCTGTTTGCTTTAAGTTAATTATATAACAGGTTTGACCTAATGAGTTATATTACTCTATATCAGAGAAATATTTGCCTTTCCAAAACTTTAGAGCAGTACAAGACCTCACAAATGCAATTAAAGAGAGTAATGCAAAGACGTCTTCGGGAGAAAAGCCTTTGTTTACTCTGGCAATTTACTTGTCTGAAAAACATTCATCCTGACTGCCTCTTGTGATGACTTGAGTTTTATTTATAATGACTGCCTCTTTTTCTCCACTGATAAAATACTGATTATTTGCAGCCTTGAGCTTTCCTGCTATAATTAATCAAGTTAAATCGCATGGAAATGTTAAATCACCTCACATTTTTATCATTTTGTGGAGGAATGTTAACATCTGTGGAGTGTGGCTTGTGAGCTGATTTAGATTAGGATGGATTCAGCACAAGTAAAGACCCGAGATGCAAAGTACAAGAAAGGAGAGCTGGAACACAGTGACGGGGACAAAGAGGAGAAATATGTAGTAGCACATAAAAGTGACGGTGCAGGGAAAAATGCTTGGAATGAGCGTGAGGCAAAGACGAATGAGACCGGGGGAGATGGCAAGATGGAGAGGAAAAACACAATTAGAGACAGGCTGAAAGAGAGGAACGGGAGATGGAGAGGTAAATAGATATGAAATGGCGCAGAGCACGTCACAGCTTGGTGACAGAGTTGAAAGAGAGCAGGACGCAGCCAAATATTGTGAGCGACAGAGGCAGGAGAGATGGAAAGGTGTGAAAGCGAGCAGCGGGAAACGAGGGGTGGAAATTGGCTGCGGGGACGCAGCGTGCATATGTCCCCAGGAGTGGAGACGGGCTTTTATACTTTAGTCCAACAGCATTAGGCAGTGTGTCTATCAGCGGACGTTGGCATGACACTAAACCACACTCCGCAGGAAGCATCCGTTCTAATCATATCCCTCTTTAGCCAGCGCTCTCAACCGACAGCACAAAAACAAACCCAGAAAAAAACAAAATTCTCTCACGCCCAAACACACAGAAGCATGACCAGAAGCACTGATGTAACCCCGAGTATGACACTGATAGGCAGGCAGACATACAGTTATTCACATTTGGCAGATATAGTACTTATTCACCCTTTTCCTCGCCCACTTTTACAAACATGAAAGCACTGCAAACAAAAAAACAACAGCAACACACACACACACACACACACCTATTCCTGGGATTAGTCCTTCACTGAAGCCCTCGGTGTAGTAGGATGCATCATCACAGAGCCGAGCTATCATTATACAAGCTCATGATTTCTCCACTGAGTGCCCAAGTCCAAACTCACATCTACAAACAACACAATGCAGCTACCACTTTTTGCTCTTCTTCCCCCCGCACACCAGCACCACAACAGGGAGTCCATTATAAAACAACACAATGCTTAAAAGTCCCTGAAGCTAGCTAATCAATGGGCTACAGTGGAGCCCTTGTAAGGCATATTTAAACACAGCTTAAGCAGAGAGTCGCATATTAAAAGCCTTTGTTGTACAAAGCCCCGTGGCATGAGGGAAAGTTAAAGCGCTTCAGTGTTCGGAGGCAACTCAAAGAGAGATACACAGAAGATCAATTGTAACATACGAAGAGAGAAGTGCGAGGTGTAGCTTGGACAGAAATGATCATTACAGGCTGCATCACATACGGGACGTCTGATGATCTGCAACAGGATTCGATAATCCTTAGCAGAATATCAGTTTTCTAAATTGCAAGCGTTGTATCTTTCTCATTTGGATAACTGCTTTAAAATCACGGGGGGTTAAATTTCCCAGCTTCCCTTTTCTCTTTCCTTATTTGCTCATTTCAATTACTTCTAGAATTTAAAATGTAGCCTGATGCAAAATGCTCAAATGGGAAAGCACATACTGGGACACAAATTGTGCTCAAGTTGATTTAAAATTTAAAAAGGTAGCAAGCCCAAAAAGTAACAGAGCCTTCCTCAGGGCGTACTAGGAATATTTTCGCCTCTGCATTCCCATTTTAATATCCGATGCTGCTGCTTGCACCTGTTTTTTTCTTCTTCTTTTTGTGCAACTACAGAAACTTTGATTCAAAATGTTAAAATAGATCTTTCCTTGGGCATAAAAATTTCAATAAATGCACAAATACCACAATCAACATCTAACTCAGTGATGACGTCCGTTAACGAGGAGAGCAGCAGAAAACAAACAGTGGCCACACGGGTAATGTTTTTGTGATAACAGGCAGTGCGTCACCATGGCAACCACATGCTGGTACACCTGCCCTTGTAAAGGGGTTAGAGCGCTTACCCCACACTTGCTGAGAGCGATGTACCACCATCTCTCCCTCACCGAGCGGAAGCTACGGCCGCCCACGCAGCTCAGCACCTCCTCGTTCCCGTCTCCCTCCACCTGACAGAGAGAGAGAGAGAAACATGGGAGGGCGGGGTCGCGCAGAGGATGTTGTTATACGGGAAAAATAAATAAAAAAGGTAGAGCATTTTACCTCAGAGACACATTGAATTATCACAGCAGAGTGGGTGCCTGATATATCAAGATACAAACATATTTCACACTCCTAATATAGCCTGAAATGTGGCAACAAGCTCCACTAAGCGCCACAACAACAGTCACGCTGGTAATCACACTTCTTAGCATGACAAACACACACGTTGTGTCGCTTATTGAAAATAAGATAAAAGGAATATCTAAAAAAAAAAAAAAGTGTTACAGAGAGAGAAGGATCTTGTGGACCCTTTCTGGCAGCCTGGGAGGCATCGTCACCAGTGGAAATGTGTGAATCAGTAAAATATTTTTAAAAAAACACACACACACACACACACACACAGTCTGTTAGCTCTCACTGCCTCTCTCTCTCTCTCGCTGTATTTGTTTACCTACTTTACGTGTTTCTGCTGTATTTTTGCATTACAAAAGAGGATGCGGTTCAACTGTCTGGTGATAAAAAGGAATAATAACACTGTGACACACACATATCCCAACACAGAGAGGTCAAAGGAGTTAAAGAACAGCATCTCTGCATGAGACTGTCTTTCTCAGACAGTAAGAGTTGATGTGTGTGTGTGTGTGTGTGCGTGCGTATGCTCTTACCGCACAGCCTGACCAGGTGTAGCGTGTTGTGAGGTTGATGACCTGGTTGTTTTCGGGCCTCAGCACTGCTTCCTTCTGGTAGCAGTTCTGACGGGAGAAGACGCAAGTTAACATTCAAGCTCACTGTCTACTCACCTTCAGCCTTTCTCGTCTACGGCGCTTCTATTCCGGCTTTCGCACATTTATTTTTCAATAATAAGTGCAGGAGAACTGTCCAAACTTGTTGCATGCAGCTGCGGGTTACACCTCCGTTAGGCTGCATGCATATTAAGTAATAACAGAGCAGCAGTGAAAGCATACGAGACTGTTCCAGTCCAAAAAATACATGATATGAAATGTGTTTCATCAAAATGTAATTGAAATTACAGCTGCATTGCCTTCTGGTCCATTGAAGCTGCTGTAAGTGGAATTAAAATTGATATGTTTTGTCTCCGCTGTGATGGATTTCTCCCTGTGTGAATATTCACGTGCAAAAAAAACAACAAAAAAATGGCAGTGCAGAATGAAGGGCGTACTATTTGATTGTGGGGAAACTGACACTGAAATCTGTCTGAGAGCTGAGAAATGATGCGCCGTTTGTAGCTGTGCTGGAAATATCTCGACATCGCGCGTGTCAAAAGAAGTCAACAAGAAGAACGCACCGGCATTTTATAGTGTTACAGCGTGGCTTTCCCTGTATAAAACACCTGATGATAACTGTTTTCACATAGAAACTGCTTTAAATGACAAAAGAACAAGTTACATTAGATGCTGGTAAAGCTCGAAAATGGGTGAGTGGAGGGTACCAATGTCTGCCTTCAGTAAATGGTTGCGTTATACATTATTCATTGGTCGTGAAAGCAATTTAACGTCAACTTTATAGACTGTATCACGTTATATCTCGTAGTACCAGCTGACTGTGGCATATACCGGCGAATACAAGATAGATTAAGTATTCATGCATGCTACTCCTATAACCGAGGCCAATATTACATGAATGCACTCTCTCCTCCAAATAGAGACTTAGAATTGTGAATCAGCCAGATGTTTAATGTACACCGCATAGACCATGGATGGGACTGTAGCAGTTACTCTAAATGCATTCACTGCAGTGCCTAGAACGACGTGAAAACCTGTGCTCGGATCGGATTTGAAGTAAAACAATGACTGGTGCTGACTTTCGGTTTTAAGGGTGTTCAAGTATTGTTCATCCAATGATATTGTTGGGTGAACAACATCAATACCAATCACAGCCGGTGCACTGGTACAAAGACGGGGCTGCATTTCCTAAAATGTTTCACCGAAGTATGGATGCAAATATTCTCAAAAGGCGGCTGCACTTTGAACTCTTGATCACCATTTTCTTTAAAGATCTAATGTGTCCGAGTGCTGTGTAACCGACCAAATACTTTTTTTATGGAATAAAAAAAAAAGGACTATTTTCAGAAAAATCTTCCTGCCGTCGTTTTCTGTGGAGCAGCTCCAGCCCAGGCAGAACACTCTGTTCACAAATATGGATTGTACCATCCTTGATCACTGCATGTACCATCAATAATACATCATTGTGAGGGAAAAGCCTTTCAGGAACTGAGGCAGACAGCTTTGTTTTATTCTGAGCAGCACGAGTAGCGTGTGATCCCTTAGTTCAAGTCAAAACATGAAAATTAACTGAACTGGAGTCACGGGACTTTTTCATTACGACAGTGACGTGCGGATTAGTAGATGGAGCTGTGTATCTTCTTAATAATGGCTTGTCGAAAAAAAGAGATGATGCAGAGGGTGTCGGCGTCTCACCTTTTCGGGCCTCTTGTACACAGCTGGCCACTGAGAACTGTCATCAAAGTAGAGCAATATGTTTTGACAGCAGCGAGACTGCACAGAGTAACAACAGAGGGAGAGAGAGCACAGATCAGAGAGGAGGCTGCGAGACGGTCTGAGATTTATACGACGAAAACTGTTTCCAAAGTCTGCAGGCTACAACAGTAAAGCAAAGGCATGGGTAAAAGAAGACAGAGCGGAAGAACAAAACAGACGCATAGGAACAGAGCGGAGGGGAGAAAAGAGGATGAGAAGTGGATAGAAAAAGAGGATGAGGGGGGATGTGGCAGGAACAGCCAGAGGAAGAGTGATGGCACCAGTTCAGAAGAGGAAGGAAAGGGAGAGTTGAGACGTTGAAGTAGACGAAGAAAAGGATGCAGGAAAAGCAAGTGCATGACACAAACACACACTGTTGAGTCTTTCTACCTTTGGATAGCGGAACCGGAAGTCCAGGCGTCCAAAGTCGGTGAGAAAACAGAAGCGTGTGAGGAAAACCCAGTCCTGGAGTAAAAGAGATGAAACAAAAAAACAATGAACATTGGCAGGGCTTTGAGCTAAATGCTAATGTCAGCATGCTAACATTCTCACACGCTGATGTTTAGCAAATTATTTTTTTTTGCCGCGTTATCCATCCTAGTCGAGCTCAGCCCAAATTAACATCTGCTAATTAGCACTAAACACAAAGTACAGCTGAGGCTAATGTGATAAAATTACAAATTTCAACTGGGGGCCCGGGGTCACAAAGACAGTCCCATGTTTCCATGGTTACAATCACTGACAGCTGCTGACCAGTGGCGCCAGATGGACAGAAAAAACAGAAAGAGGAAAAGCGTGGTGTTCATGAGCTCATGAGCTTTCAGAGTCCACAGTAACCCGCTGGAAATACGCAGGTGTGAGGACATAGCCGGCTGTTTTCATTTTGTGTTTTGAGTCTTGTTGGCTGGTGAAACTAGAGCATCTCTGCTTCAGGTCTACGCTGTGTTGAGGTGTGCTACTGGAAGTTTATGGTATTGCTACACTGATTACTGAATTTTCACGGTACAATATCCCCGGAGGAAACATTTCCTGATGGAGTGAAAGTAACGGAGCCATAGTTTTTACTTTGAAACAGAATCTTAAAAAAAAAAATGCACCCAGAATTCAAGTCCTCAAGTCGCAATATGAATGTGGTATTTTCTCCTGGTGTATTTGAATATTTCTGCATACTGGGGTCCCTGAGCAGTTTTGGAATTGTATAAATTGGATATGACTGAAAAGCCGAGGCTCTCATGGATGCAATGTGCCAAACCGTATTCATGTATGAGGATGTTCGTTATTTCATTGTAGTGAGACTATTTTTTGAAACTTGACCTCACTGTCTACTGTTAACTATAGGCCGAGGGCACTCAGAGGAAGTATGGTTTTCTTAGATATATGGACAATAAGGAATTTCTGAGGTGAAGTGGTTACTATCCAAAAAATACAATTCTTACAGAAATCTTCAAATGTCAAAAGGTTTTTGATATCACAGCGTGTTCCTCAAGGTATTTTGGCCATTTCAATTTTAAAGAAGTCAAAAATAGTTACATTTTGCACCAAATGCGTGTAACAAATAACTAAAAAATGGCTAAAAAAGAAGGTTGTGGGAAAGAATAGACAAGGAGAGGAGCTGTAAAAGTTGGGAAGGAAATAAAGGTGGTGATAAAGAAGAGAACGAGAGAAGAGGGGGGAGGGGAGTTGGAGAGAAGGGCAGAGTTTAAGAAAAGTTAAAGACGAGGTGGAGGAAGTAGACAAATAAAAAAAAAAGTGGAAAGGAGGGAGAGCAGAGCCGAGAGGGTAAACTTCTGGAGAGGGTAAACAGAGAGGGCATTAAGGGGCTACTGAGCACATCAATATGGGAAGGAGGTGGAGAAGACAAAAAAAAAAAATAGCCGTTCTTAATATTATTCAGCCATAAGCTTGGCAGCGTGAGACCAGATAATAGTGCTGATGGTGTACTTCACTGAGCTTACATAAGGCACTGCAGCAGCATCGGCATGGCGGATCAGTCAGTGGTGGTCTATATATATATATAGTGTGTATATTCTATACAGCTGTGGGCAGACACATTCTGTAGATATGGATCAGAGTGCTGAACACAGCACTAACACCACATCACTTATATGTTGTTTACACATAGTCTCCTTTATCTGGAGGGCTGCCCGGTGTGAGTAGGCCCTACTGAGGCAGCTACAATAAATGAAGAGTTCTGAACCAGAGTGAGACATCGTATCTTCAGGAAAAGTAATGGGTAGTCTCGCAAAATTAATACAACAAATGACAAGAAGATTTATTTCAACAAACGATACAGGAGAAAGAGACCGAGGCTCGATTCAGAGATAAAAATATCACAGATTTGTGGTTTTTAGTCAACAGAATCAATCAATTAAGGAGGATTAATCAGCCACAATTTTGGTAGATTGATGTGGTGAATGAATACTTTTATCAATTAATGTAAGTGTCATACAAGTATGCACCGAGTACTTTCTGTGTTCTGTCTTTAGACCAAGACGCTTCCTGTGTGCAGTCAGTAAACAGTCAATCAACCAATTATTTAATAAACAAATAAAATAATTCTGATTGATTAAATGAGTTACTTTTTAAGCAAATACTTCTTGGTTCATGCTTCTCTAATGTGATAATCTGCTGCTCCTGGTAGTGAACCGAGTGTGTTTGTGTTTTCAAAAGAAACTTAAATACTGAAAGTGATCATTAGATTTCATTAGATAATGCAGTCCCGTCCTGATGAGTATTGAACGAGTAAACAGGACTAAGAATCTGCCAGCTTTCGAACTTTCACTCAACTCCCCAAACACAGTTTGGTCAGTACTGAAAAAGTAATGAGCTTCGATATTCAGCCTTACTCACAGCTGTAATAATGACTTGATGTACGACTCCCTACGTCTCACCGGAGCGCTAAAAGTTCTCTGGATATTATGACAGAACAGGCAATATTTCACCGGACAGTTAAATTATTCTGCAATTATTGCAATGTAGCTTCTTCGGATCAGAAAATCCAATTGCATAGTGTATAATTATATATCAATTATTATCAATTATAATATATTGATGTATCTCCAAGTTATTCTTCAAGTAATGTTTTATTTCAAATGCTGAAACACGACCACGACTGCACACACAAAAATCTGTTGCACACTTCAGCCTCTTCAAGTAGCCGAGCACAGTTCCCCTCTCCCTTATTAAAACGGACCTTAAGGTTGGTTGTTATAAACTCTTGATCTCCACCCAACCAGCAAACCTCCCCGTGCACCATTATACTGTAATTACCTCTGCCCCGCATTCTCCCTACATAAACAAGCACAGTAATTTCTGTGCTGAGAAATAAAGTGCAACCAGAGCAGTGTAGCGTGGCTAGCACTGCCTGCCTTCATATATCACAGCAAACAAAACCGCAGCCATATTTCAGACGCTGCCAGCCTGCTTCATCCCCCGGAGGCTCTGGGTTATAATTCATCGCAAACTCCAAAAGTCACTGAAGCCGGAGACTCACTCCCACCTCTGTGTGCGTCGTCCCGGGTGACGCTTAATGCTGTAACCATGACAACCGGGGCAACAGAGGGCAGGGAAGCACTGACCCAGAGATGAATCCCTGGAGAGAGGAGAGAGGGGTGGTCTGGTTGGGATGATCAGGGGTATTATTTAACTCCCCACAAGCTAGGGCCTGCGTGTGTTCGTTGGACGAACGCACACACAAAGAACTATCCTGTGAGGATCTTTAACGCACTCTTGCAGGATGCCATTACCGGTTTGAAACAAACACGCATACCCACACTCATCCGCACACACACACACCACTTGGCCCCTGCTTACCCCATTATTGTCATAGCAACTACAGCATGCCTTAGTTTGCAGCTGCCATAGAAACATCAGAAGGCCAAGTTGTTCATTTGAACACATGCACTCTTGTACGCTCGTCCCTCAAATTGCCTACTCAAAAATCCAAAAGTGGTATCCCGCTCTGACTGAACACCGGCTCAAAGTAGATAATTACGAAGTCTTTCTCCTTGATATGAGCCAATACTGTGAGTTACACACTGAAGAGAACACATGTGGCCACTGACTGTGAATCCCTAACTAGTTTCTGGGCCAACAGCCCAGCGTCTTTAACTGCTCACACTGTGTGTTAACTGGACTAACATATCACACCTGAGCCATCATGACAAAGGAAATACATGGTCAAAAGTATGCGCACACACAAACATTACACCCGTATGAGCTTGTGGAAATTTTCCATTTCTAACAGGCATGGACATTAGCATGCTGCTATGACGGTCTCCACTCTTCAAGGAAGGCTTTCCACGAGATTTTCTAACCTGGCTGCAGGGATTTTCTTTCTTTTCAGCCACAGGAGCATTAGTGAGGTCAGACACCGATGTTGGATGATAAATCCTGGCTCGCAGTCGGCGCAGTCACAGTTCATCCCAAAGGTGTTTGATGGGGTGGAGGTTAGAGCACCATGTAGGCCATTTGAGTATTCCTCAACAAGCTCAGAGAACTATTTCTCTTTATGGAGCTGGCTTTGTGTGTGGAGGCATTGTTGAAACAAAAGAGTCGACCCCGAATTGCTGCCACAAAACTGGAAGCACAATACCTAAACTACCAGTGTTTGCTGTAGCAACTTCCACTGAATGGATCTATACAAGAGCAGAAAGAATTAGTTGATCCAAAAAACTATTCTAAAACTATCATGATGATTAATTAGTCATTTTGGCCTCAAGTTAAAATGCCACATTCCACACATAAACTGAAATTAACTGAATATATTCTAATCTAAGCAGCTGAAAACAAGCACAATAAACGGTAAAACACATGGTTTGCGCAGCCATACAAAATCTATAATCGTTGCAATGCTATAGAATTAAACACAAGTTTTTGTACACACACTCATGATGGACAGTTAAAACGAAGGATCAAAACTAATGCAGCACAACAAGAGATATCGTCCACCCATTCTCCTGCCTTGCCAGAAGCTGGTGCCTACGTTACCCAAAATGCAGTTTGTTCAGGGATTTTAGGTGTGTTATACTAGCTAACGTAGCTTTGAGCCATTAGCCTCAAGCATGAGAGGCTGAGATGAGACACCCCCAGATTTTTGCCAGTCTCAAACTTGCAGTCTGATCGACGCCGACTTGAGTAGCATCACATATCACATAGTTCCCTCTGGAGCCACAAAGGGCTATACACATCTTTTTTTTTTCCTGAGACCTCTAAAACTTCCCCAGAGCTCCCCTTTAAAAGGCAGACCACTGAGTCTAACAAGGCAGAGTGGCTCTCAGATAGCTGTTAACACGATTCACCATCAGGCACAGGCTATTCCACCAACGTCAACAACTCAACCAAGTGGCCACTAGTTAGCTTTCTGCAGCTTTGTGTGTGTGTGTGTGTGTGTGTCTCTCAATGGAGAGTAGAAAAGAGACTGAGCCCTGGAGAACAGCAACAGTGGATGAGGTGTCTACCTTAATCCCCTTTTAGTCTTCTTATTTCCCCATGGCCGCTGCATTGTGATGCAGAATCACTCAGCCACCTCCCCAAGCGTGTGCGTATGCTTGCACATGTGCGTGTCTGTGTGTGTGTGTGTGGGTACACCCCATTAATCAAGTGCTATGCCGTGATGCAGTATCCGGTCAATTCAGCATCTCTCCATCTCGTTCCTTCTTTCTTTCTTTTCTCCCCTCCCGCGCAGTTTCTGTCCTTTCGTCTCTGTAGCGTTCTGTCTTTTTTCTCTTTCTCTCCAGATCCCTGTTTGCTTGCTAAGCCTCATTAACAATTAATTACCAATCAGCTAGTCAAGTCACCCCTGGACCGCTGGGCTTCTCAATGATTCATTAGCCAGGGTTACACAACGCTGCAACACATAAACACACTCACGCAACGACACACACACAAACACGCTTAAGCTCTGTCCCTCACCGGGTGTCTCGCACAACTACACACACAGACTTTGTAGAGATGCAAACACACAACACTGAGGCAAGCATATGGATGCATGAAAACACACGCACCACACCACACACACACACACGCTATCTGTATCTAATCACAATGTCCTCATTAAAAAGTGATGCAGGAAAACTGATTGAGTTCGAAATTCTATGCATACAGGCTTCCCGAAACTTACGTCAATGTCAAACTGAAGGATTTTTCTGTGACTTTCAAAGTCCTGTTTGTTGGAATTGAAGAATTTAGAACTGGCATATTTTAAGATAAGGCATGATATTAATTAAAATAAGACATCGCTTACGTTGCCTCTATACCACATGATCCTATTAAGTCCAGAAATCCTGGTGACGTCCTTCAGTTCTGCTGATATATTAACCCCAACATCCATCAAAGTATTTTTCCTCGGGATGTGAGATGTTGATTTTAGGACGGAGAAAGGCCCAATGAGCTGACGCTGATGAATATGGGTGCTAAATTAGAAAAAGAACATTCAAGGGCATCTGCTCATTTTCATTCATTTTCAAAAGACAAAAAAGGCCTTTCCGGTCTAATCCACGAATTTTCATTAACCCTGGGAACCAAAGACATTTCAACCTGTCCACAGCCACTTTTCGTCGTTTTACAGAATAAGTTTCTGATTCTTTAAACCCTGAATTTCCGAGAGAATGTAAAACAGCAGTGCTGAATGATTGATCACTTTTAATATCAAAATCGCTATTTAAAAAAGAGCTGCAATTTTAACTATAAATTATTCACTTAACAAGCGGTGAGAAGTCTTGAAGTTGCCCGCACCACTTACTTTACTTAGCTGCAGTTAATCAGCGGTAATTACTGAGCTGGCCAAACGTGAAAGTGGGCTACTATGTTGTTTCATTCAGAAAGTATGCACGTTTCTGTAGGCCACTCCCACTGTTACATGAATTATTAATCATTCATGACCAACCCAAGTCTGTGAATCCAGTTGGAAGTAATGAACCTTTTTGCGATAGGCCGCTGCCATTACCACAAACACACCTCCATGCTGGAAGGGCTAGGGAACTTTTTACGGGCCGACCATCCGACTGATCAATCGACAGAGCGACTTACACAAATTATTTGGAGATAATTCTATTCAAGGTGAAGCCAGAACACATTCTGAATGTGGTTGGTACAAATAAGGTTTCATTTAATACTATGTGGACCTTAAGAACAAGCCTGCAGTTTATAGAAAATAGACACAATTTAATTACAAGCAAAATGTCGGCCAGACAAATCGCAATTATATATTTTCCCAAAAACCATTCAGCGTGAATGGAAACTAAGGTTTTAAATTTGTAACAGAGAGTCTGTGCTGTCAAAATGCAAGTGAGCACCAGCCCAGCCCAACCTGAGGTCACACAAGGACTTTTCTTTTACAGAAGTTTAATATCAGTCTGCTGCAAACTTCCACATCTCTTAGACGGGGCGTTAACACAGGGGTAGCAGCCTGAAGCACCGCTGTGGATTCACTGCCTTGCTCGGGGGTCCTGTGCTGCTGGCTGCTGAAGGAGTGCAACATTCTTATTTGTTTCACAGATTATCCCAGCTGGATTCAGAAACCCCGACCTTCCCGTGACCTTAAAGCTACAACCGAGAGACATTTTATCAGTGCCTCCACACACCACAAGCCAGTAAAACTAATTGTACGCATCGACCGGCCCAAATAAAGCTGTTGACCGCTATGAAGCACCGACGCCTTGGGTTAACTTTGCATGTCTTTCTCTATAATTCTGCAGCCACTCCACAGGTTTCAACGGATCATCCCTCCGAATGTGGTCGATTATTGTTAAGTCAGAGCTCTGCACTAACTCTGCAGACACTAACACAGCTGCAGCGTCACGGGATTTAAGTGGAGTGTTTGTGTGTGTGTGCGATTGTTGAGGTTTGTTCGGTGTGTGTAAATCTCTCTGAGAGTGGGGATGTGGAGTTAAGTTGGTGGGGTGACCTTGGAGCAGGATTGCACAAGGCAAGAGTGATGATGTGTTAAATTGTTCACACACACACACACACACACACACACACACATATGCACACACAATATCAATATGTCATGTCCGGTGTTGCCTGATGTCATTCAGAGAGCTCTGTTTTGCTTAGCTTGTCAAATAATCCCTGAACGGTTCAGAAGCACAAAAATAAGGCGAGAAACCCGACCAGTGGGGTCAAGAAAAAAAACCGAATTAGTCCATTAATGAAATAATCCGTCAACACGAGATCCATCAGAAACTATTTTGGCAGTCGTTGTTTTGAAGCAAAAATGGCTAAATATAAAGTTGTAAATGTTTCTTGCCTTTAATGATGACGAACTGAATATGTTTGGACTTTTAAGCTCTGAATGAACAAAACAGTCACCTTAAAAGATCGCCACAGCTGGACGTGTCGCTATTTTCAGAGCAATTAATCGTAAACACTAAAAACATACTCAGTATTAATCCATCCATCCATTTCCAGTCACTGTTATCTGTATCAGGGCTGTGGGGGACTGGAGCCTATCCCAGCTGGCATTCAGCAAGTCACCCGTTCATCACAGGACTGACACATAGAGACAAACAACCATTGACACCTACGGGTAATTTAGAGTCACCAGTTAACCAATTAGGGCGCACGTCTTTGGACTGTGGAAGAAAGCTGGAGCACCCAGTGAGAACCCACACAGACGACAAACAGCAAACTCCACACAGAAAAGCCCCAGCTGGGGTTCGAACCTTCTTGCTGGGAGGCGTCAGGGTCAACCACTGTGCCACCGTGCTGCCATGCCACTTAACATTAATCAATAATGAAAATAAGTGTTAATTGCAGCCTGCAATGCTGTTTAAGTGCAGGAGTTACTTATTATGTAAAAGCACTTATTTGTGCCTTACATAACAACACAGGTTGACTCGAAATATATTAATATTTACTGCAGAGGATTAGAAAAGTAAATGTCCTTCTAGTCAAAAGCAGGAGTCACTCTCACACACTCACACACACACATTTAGAAGTTGCCCCGTGCAACCTATCGCCGGCCACTGAGCAGGTGCAGATTCAGCGCCGTGTTCAAGGGCATCTCAGCAGCAGTGATGGACGAGTGCCTCTTCCCCCGTCGTCATCCCGAGGATTCAAACCGGTGACTTCGATCTCCCAGCTGGTGACGCCTTTTTTTCCCCCCTCTTAAATTTACTGTCGTCAAGAGTTCAGGGATTGCGAGCACAACGAGTCAACAAGCCGGAGTGAGAATTAAAGCTTGCTGGCTCAAACTGTCTGCCGTCTGATTGATTATGTTCTTTGTTTAGGGGGAGGCAGGTAAGGTGATATAGAAGTAAGGTGATATACAGATGCTCAGTAGCTAAGCATTTCATTTTTTCCTTTTGCTTTTTCCATTTTGGCAACGCATCAAAATCTGTGGCAAAGGAAACGTCAGGGTGCACGTGTCTGGTGCTAAATATTTTTCACTTTCAAAGCAGGGATGCTTCTGAACTTTTTTTTCTTTTTCCCCCCCACAACAGCGCAACTCCATCACACTGTGACTTGAGCCCCAACAGTGCAACAACACTGTCACCTCCCCTGCTGCTTGTCACCGAGCGGGAGCAGCGGATGGCTCATGTTAGAGATGAAACAATCATGTTTTTTTTTGTTTAATCAAGCAAATATGACAAACATTTGTTGGCTCTGGCTTCTCAACCATGAACATTTGCTGCCTTTTTAAGGTTTCTATGATCATAAGCTGAATTATAAGAGAGTTGCACACTCCATTTTGGACTCTGGGAACTTGTTTTGTATGATGCATTCTCGACTGTGTTCGTTAAACATGGATTTTCTCCACACCTGGTTGGACTCTCTGTAGGTACAGGCACCTTTCTTCACAGGCTGAAAAAGGTCAAATGCGTCCCCTGTTGTTTCAGAGAAATAAATACTTCAACTTCAACTGCACAGTTTTCTTTTTGCAGTAAACCCCAGCAGAATTACCATAATGTTCTAAACGCCCATGAATAATTTGATTTAATGCCTGTTCGCCACTGCCGGCGTTGTTACAGAAGCCACTCTATCTGCATGGTGGCCTGTCTTGTGGAACTCGCAACAAAATGGTAGTCAGGCCAGGCGCTGCACTACTACACATGTGTGTCAAACTTGATCCACAAACTCGTGAGAATACCAAGCAGAAGATGTGGAACAGCAGGTGGTACCCTGCTGAATTCCCAAACGATCCCAGAGCTCCAGTATCTGGAGCACGCTGCACAGTTTAAAATGTTCAACTCGCAGATGTTTTCAGGAGCATCGATGATGTCGATGCTGATCTGTCTGAAAACAGACCCCCAAATACAAATAAATAAATATATAAATATGAAAATAAATAAATAAACCTGACCAGGGCTGGACACAAATCCAGCGCTGCGCCCCAGAAACCAAATGACGCACACCTGTAACGACTCCTCTAGTCATAAACAGAGAATTTCCACTTCTTATTTCTTAATTATCATTATTATTATTAATATAGTATTATTATTAAAGCGTGGTATTAAAACCAGGCACGTTAAGCTGCGTTTTTTTTTTTTTTTTTTTTAAGATGAGCATTCAAGGGGCTCGGCTGGACATGGTTGGAGGGGGTGCCGTTTAAAGGGGGGGGGGTGCTACAATGATGCCAAAGACTTCATCATAACGAGGGTGAAATATACGCCACAGATGATACGCACGCAGATGGCGCGCAATTGCAAGGCTGTGAATAGAGGTGAGAGTGTTTCACACGGCGGCATGCAAGGGGGGAAAAAACAAAAAAAACGAGGCAACTTAACGGGGAATCGGCGTCTGTGCGCGGTACGGTCCGCCACAGGGGACACCTGCGTGCGGATACGCAGTCGAGTCCCACCGCTCTCAGTCTGTGGCGGTGTCATTGTCTCAACTAATTAAATAGGAGAATAAGAAATAAGCGCGCTCACCTCTTTGGTGTTAACGATGCCTTTCACGTATTTCCCGAGGACCGAATCCACCAAGAAGACGCTGGACAGCACCGCCAGGCACAAGAGTCTCTCCCCGACCCTCACCTCCATCTTTCTCCCCCGCTGTCGCTTGTCTGCTCTCTCCGGGGCTCTCTCTGAAGCTCTGTCTCTGAGCGGGGGCGCGCACGGAGGTGCACGGGCTCGAGCACAGAGAGGAGGAGGTGGAGGAGGTGGGAGGAGGAGGAGAACCGGGCGCGTGCACGCCGGTCCCTTTCAATGCCTGTGGCCCCCCTCCAGCATCTGAAAGCTGGATGGTGATGTTACCGAGTGCGCGCTCCCGGTTCCGCTCGTGCTTTGAGAATGCGACACGTCCACACATTAAAAATACCATCGCTGATTGCAATCATGTTTTCATTAGAGGTCACACACCTCTAATGAAGCAGCGCCGAGGCAGATGATGCCTGGCCTCCTGGCTCGAATTATTATATCAGCAATCAGCAGGATATATATCAACAGGAATGAGATCTAATTGGTTGTATTAGTGCTGAATAATCGTGAACAATGGGACATTTTTAACACTGTCTGTGATCCTGTATCCATGCAAAATACAGCACGAGCACAAAGACCCTTTAATGAAGTCAAAGTAGGTTATTAGAGCAATGTAGAACACCCCGATCCCGGTATGACACCTGCAATCTAAATTAAGTATACGCACAGAAATATCCGCTTCATGTATTTTAAGAGTATTATTTCATACTAGCTTATATATTATTGCATTTTAGATGTTTACTTTGATCCACTGTGTATACTGCCGGGTAGTTTTATCATATTATAAACTCATCATGTTTTATGTGCTGAATCTGTATCTGCAAAATAACTATCGCTGTTCAATAAATATAATGAGGTCCAAAGTACAATATCTGTCTCACAGTTGAAGTATAAAGCAGCATTTTTTCTTTTCTTTCCATGACAGCATGGTAGCATCTGCAATATTCTACGCAGTCAGTCTGCTGGGGAAACCAAAGGTCTGCTCTCTCCTGGACTGTCCCCTGGACTTCATGGAGGAAGTAAGGGGAGAGGGTGAACAACTCCTCTCACCTCCTGCATGAGGCCGCGAGGGCCCTAAACAGCTCCTTCAGCAGCGACCATGTAAGAAGGAGCGCTGCCACAGGTCCTTCATTCCAACAGCTGCCACATTCTTTAACACCAGCATGACTTCATGATGTCATGTACACTTTGTGTGCATGAGCTGCTGTGGCTTGTCTATCTTATCTTAAGTACAAGTACCTCAGTACTGCACTTACTTTCCACTTCTGTCTAGAGAAATAATGATCAATACGTATCACAGAGACCTCGGTGCTTTGTGTACAGTATGTTTCGGATTTGATCTGACATTTGTTTACAAAAGGTCGACTTTGTAATTGACCTTTCCCTCCCCAACTCCAGACCCAATCAGATTTTGGAAAAATTCAACTAAAGACTTTTTGGTATTCACAAATGCAATCATAAATCATAATCATCAAAAAAAACCCACCAAAAGCCATCAGATATACCAAGAAAATCCAACCAGCTAGATTGAATTACAACCCTCTATTCTTATTCTCAGCGACGTTTGCTTAACCTTTATTTTGATCAATGCAGAGAAAAGGGTTCATTCATGAGCATGAACACAACAGAGCTGCAGCTTCATGGGAGAATATATTTATTTTTTGATAAAAATCATCAAAAGAAGAAAAGAAGTCTACTTGTGGCGAATCAGACAGACATTCTAGTATGAAACCTGCAAAGAAAATGCAGTCAAATCAATCAATCAGCAATCAATCAGAGGAACAAATCTAAATGTAAAAATATCTACATGAGTCATATACATTCTTTTTTGTTGTTGTTCACAGGTTTGCACTTATGGTGTTCTGAATAAAAGAAAATAAAAATAAGTAAAAAAACAAAAAAACAAGCGATAAATGTAAAAACAGCTTGTTTCCAGTCTATGGCTTTTTTTTCTCTTCTTTTTTTTAAAGGCTAATCATATTCTACATCTGAACTGAGCGTTTTACAGTGTGCAGCGATTTGCATATGGAGCGCAGACCTGCTATGACACTGGCTAGCACCTGCATTTTCA
The DNA here is from genome assembly GCA_014281875.1 of Nibea albiflora. Lineage (NCBI taxonomy): Eukaryota > Metazoa > Chordata > Actinopteri > Sciaenidae > Nibea > Nibea albiflora. The sequence goes on along the minus strand of CM024804.1, from coordinate 18,477,645 downwards.
ATAATATCATTTAACAGCAAACACTAAGCGGCGAGGACAGCACATCTGTTACAAGACGCCGGCTGCAGTCTTTGGTTCTGCTTTGAAACTTTAAGCGGAAATAACATAGGATGTCTCTCCAGTATAGCGCTTTAGGAAACATTTCTGAGGAGCAGTGAGGTCAGTCCAACGCACTGATGCATTTCTGAAATAATCAGGTATCTTGTTAAATCTGCTGTGGTATATAGGTTTGTGTGGTAACCATTAACCTCAAGGTGGTTCAAACACATTGCACAACAGTAAACAGCATTACTGCATTTCTGACCGAGGAAACTTCGATCATGGAAACAAAAAACTCTGATGCTGGTGTTTAACTGCATAGCTTTATCTAAGACCTAATCGTTGAAGCTCGTGTTTGCAGCAGCGTTGCACTTTGCATTGCACGTCGCTCAGAGTCCGCGGGCAACGAAAATCTCAAGTGAGAGGAGCTTTCGAGGAGTAAAACCCTAGAGGTATGCTGTACGACCTGATAATTAAACAGGCCAAAAAACAACAAAAAAAAAGCAACATTACACTGAAGTACTACAAACGGTTTGTGCTCACAAGGACAATCTGTGATTATAAAGTTGTTCTACTGCTCGTCAGACGCTCTACGAAGCAGCAACACTACATGAAACAAAACTGAATTTTCGTCCGAGTTGCAGGCAGCATATAACCCCCCCAGCCGAACCATAAAAAATACTGGGAATTAGGGGAAACTAAAGGTAACACTGACCCATATATGGAAACCTGTCTGAGCAAAACACCAGATGGGCTCTCTGGTCCATCACCTGCACTCAGGGTAGCCTGATGCGCGAGTGGTCATCAAGGGTAAAGAGGCATACAGAGGTCACACACAGCAAAACATTTGACACTTTTTTTTAAGGTTTCTAGTAGCTCACATAATTTAAACAACAAAGTGCTATTGATCAAAACGACCCTGCTGGGTGTTTCAGTACGGACGAAGAAGCCATGTCGATGCACGTCACAGACACAGAGCGTTGTCCCATAGAGGCTACAAGAGCAACAAGATGACAGATCATTAATACCATGAATAGTCTCTTGACTGTAAAGTGCCATTTATGTGAACATACAACACAAACAAAGAGGACGTGCCCAGTGTGAGTATGAGCTCATGCTTCTCACTCACACACACTCACACACAGAGGCTGGTGTGATCCAGTGAATGAGCGCATGCAGACACACATACAGGCACCAAGTAGAGAAAGAAAAAAAACAAAAACAACATGTACACAAGCTCGAGCTTAAAATACACTTGCACGGATCGACAAATCAACTAGGAAAGTGCAGACTGGGCATAAACGGCGGCTAGTAAAGCAAGTACAAACTTCAGGCCGGCATCTGAGAGGATGAGTGTATTACTTTCTTCACGGCCGTGGTTCTTTCCATCAATCTGACTAAAAATATTGCAGTAAGTACTGCGAGCTGACAGAACGGAGCGTGGTCTAATCCCGTAGCATGACTTTGCTGCTGAAAAGCCTACTCTTCTACGGGGGGGGGATTTTGCACTCGGAGCTTCAGCTAAATCCTATTCATCACACAGCATCCCTTCTCTACAGACCTGGCAACCCTGGCCCTGTTACCAGGCAAGGGCAGGACAGTGCCAGCATTGTTGGCATCTATATATAGTTGGACCTGATCGAGGGAATGACCCTCGGAAGGACATTTTTGTGTGCTTCAAAGTGCTTCGGTTGCAACACACTCAGGAGTGTCCTCAGATTATCGAAAACAAAGTCAACCCCAAATGCGAGGGAGCAAAGGAATGGGGACCGCCAGCCACTTTCAAGTTGGCCAAGAAATAAGTTCAGTGGCTTTTAACACAGCATTCATGCCATCTCTTTTCTTGCTCAAGGTCTCAGAGCTTTGCCTAAAAGCTTCCCGATTTGTAGAGACAGATTGTCAGGCGGGAAACACCCTGGCGCAAGAGAAGTGGTACTTTGACACACAGTGTGAAGTAGTGTGAGCAATAACGCCTGGCCATGAACGGAACAATGAGACAGGAAATCAGTGCAGCGGAGTTTAAAATGTGTATCTGACAGCTGAGCATGGGCTTTTCACTGCCCCTTTCCCTCTAACTTCAGTTCTGCAGAGGGAAAATATCAAGCAACTGTTTCCTGTCTTAAAATAATAAACATGCCAGCATTTTGCTTCTGTCAGACACGCGAGAGCAGGGATTGTTTTTAAATGACTTACAAAGACGGGACTCAAATATGTGCTCATTTTCAGAAAATAATGCATCGCAGTGCATTGCCACAAATTTCACTGTGTGGCGATCAATAAAACGCAATCTTTGCATTAGCGATATGAGCACTGTAAAAAAAAAAGAAAAAAAAAAAGCACCAGGCAGCATCTGGATAGGGCACCGTGTCCCTGCGTAATATTCTACATTTACTTTATCCCATCAGGAGGTATTACTGGGAGCAGGATATGAGATTAATTGAAGAAGGCCAGGGATGCCGGAGCAGCTGTGCCAAAGAAGCAGAGGTAAAGATTGAGCACATTCACGAATGTGGAATAAACAGCACGGGTTTACATTAAACAAACAATATGATGTACAAATCAACAGACAAATCTACGATGATTCAGGGATTAAAATACAGCAATAGAAAACATATAAATAAGAAAAGTAATACTTATGCATAGGGTTAATAGTGTGATTAAAAACTTCAACTGAAAATCAAGAAACAAGTCATTCCATTCATCCAGTTTAGAGCCTTTCAGTCTGTTGTGTTTTAGCTCCGTAATTCGATTTGGGAGAGAGTCAACAGAGTTACCATCCACAAAGTGAGCTGTATTGACTGCCAAACTGGCGTAATGGAGAACACAATGTGGAGTTATTAAGTGTGATTTAGAGTGCCTCCCTAAAGGACAAGTGGCCATTTTGATGGGAATGACTCCATACAGAAGCATATAGTGTGCCTACCACTGTCTGATTAGGGCCTCAGATGACTGCCTTGGCCTGGATGAATCACCCATTCAGGCCTCGTCTCAAGAATCCTCCGCGAGGTTTATGTCCGAGCCGCCGCTGAATAACGGCGACTCCGTTAAATATGTGTGTTGTGCGCGTGTGTGGGCGAGAGTTGGTCTTTGATCTAAGTAGCTGCTAAATTACCATTTTAGTCTTAAACAAGGCTTTTGACTTTTGTGGGTGTGTTCGTTTTGTCTGTCAGATTTGCGTCGGTGCAGGATGGTGTACAGACAAGTGGAAAGAACTGTAAAGCAGAGGAAGGGGTTGTATTTTAGTGGTCCTCTTTTTTTGTCTCTCAAAGTCTGGGCAATTACGGAGAATGCCCCGCTCCCCCTTTTCTGTTTTTTTAGGACACTCTCTCTCTCTCTCCTTTTTAGGCATTGCATTGCCTAAATCTATCTGACTTTCATTTACTCGTTTTCCCTTCACTCCTTGGGTAACTGCCGTCCTTTTTTTATCTAACCTTATTTAAGGCCCAATACCACCAGCGTCAGTGTTATTCTGCGCAGCCACATCAACTAAGTCCTCCCCATCAGCAATTTTAACCCCAGCAGTTAACTCCACTCCCTCAATGGGGTCGGCGAAGAGAGAACCGGCTTCCCCAGAAGAGGCCGGCACAACCCTATCGGTCCGTTCCAGCTTGCGGTGCTTGCGTGGCTCCGGAGGTGTGTCCGTCTGAGTGAAGACGGCGCGGATCCTCTCCGCGCAGACGTTGGCCGCCTCCCTCGTCTCCTTGGAGAGCTGCGATAGGCTGAGGAAGCCGTGGGGGAGGTCGTCCACAATGCACAGAGTGACGGGCTGGTCTATGTTCCTCAAACGCTTGGCGAACATCACAGAGTCATCCAGCATGGGGTCTAGTGCACAAGCCTGCAAGAGGAGAGGGGAGAAGTGAGAGGGAGGGAAAGGGGGTGGGAATGGTAAAAAAAAAAAAAAGAAAAGCAAATTAGGGTCCTTCAGACATGTCAAGAATCTTAATTAAGGGAATAAGAAAAGGAAGCCAAGCATTTCAAGTCTCTTTTGTCACTGCTTCCTTCCATTCTCGCTGACTCACTCTAGCCACTTTAAAATCAGCACCCATTTCCTCATTTTCACCCTTAACACCCTCCTCACAAGAGGCCGCAGGCATCAGGCCCCCCTCATGTCTCCCATCACACTCTGATACAAGAATGTAAAGCAGTGTACAAGCAGTACTATCTCTTGACATTTCGAGGCTTGTTTGGCCTTGTTTTACCTCCTTTCTGCTCCACCCTTCTCTTCATCATCAGTTAACAAACAATCCAACTTTGAAACTTGTTGAAGAAACGTATGACTAATCCGCCCTCTCATGGGGAGTATACATCCAACAGTTGCAAAGACTTAAAAGCTCTCGATGCACTGATTGAAGAGCTTAACACTCAGATTATGTGAGGAACCTATGAGTATTTAACAGCATAAATGGCACCCCTCCCAATTTGGCTTTAACATTCGAACGTTTGCTTCTTCTTACCACTATATGTACAGGTGGCAGCCCTTTCAGCAAGCTATCAGGAGCCAGCAGAGGAGAACAGAAAGGATCCTTAACCACTGGAGAGCTCTCCACCCTCATCTCAGCGAGCTTCTCTGAGCGCAGTGGCTCAAACCCTAAGGGAAACTCCCTTGGGTGCTCTGAATCCAATCCCTCCTCTCCAGCAGGGGGTGGTATGGCCACTGAAGACAGGTCGCTGGAAAAGGAGGGATCTGCATCCTTGGAGAGGAAGAAATTCACATCTTCTGGCTACATAAAAGAAGACATAAGAAATAGCTTTGGTCAGGTTAGACAGCAGTGAGAGGCCAAAGGAGACAGTATGTCAAGGAAATAAGAATAAAGACATAAAATAGAAAAACAAACTTCATTTGAAATACACACACACACACACACACACTTTGTCCTTGTGAAAAATCTTCTAAAAAACCTTGGCTCATTGCCTGAGAGTCTTGGCTGAACAATCCCCATTTCAAGGAGGAAAAGCATATTTAAAATCTTACATCACCTCTGCTTGCTATTTCTCCCCAGGCAAGCCACTAATCTAGTCTGCTTGTGTGAAAATATATGTGGGGATAATCTGCAACACTTTACCAGCACCCACACAACCAAAAAGTTTGGATATTCAGTCAGCATTTTAAAAGGCAGATCTGGTTGTGAACCATGGGCGACAATCTAAGCAGAGTTCAGTGAGATGAAACATGCACATCACTTCGCATTATACAGCACTGCGTGACAGAGGGCCAAAATGTCTCCGTGCTTATTAACTGTTCGACCTCTTAAAAAGGCAACAACTGTTTGCTAAATCTTTCTACTGCCGTATGAAAGCAGCGATAACACGCTCGTGAATAAAAGGCTGATGTGATTTTTTTTTTTTTTTTTACTGCAGTAAACATCACCAAATGACAGACTTTTCCATAATCACAGGATTTAATTCCCACAGCGATCCCTACAAATAGCCCAGTGATGATTTAAGTAAGAGCCCAACAGCTATTTAATACCGTTAACTTGTTCTGCATAAGAGCATCAATGCGAGCTAATCTCAATGTAAACATGTTCAAGCGTGACATACGGTGCGCTCAGAAAGCAGCGGTGCACTGTGAGAGATGGAATTGCTGTGGGATCCCAAGTCCTGGCAAGTCTGGCTCTTCACAGATAATTTCCTGCTCAGGATCTCTGACGGCTCCGGTGGTACAGGTGGGTCGGCGTGGGGAGAAGAGATGGACGCCTCTGAAATGCTCTTCCTCACCGTGTCTAAGAAATGAGATGGATAAAGAAGGAAAACATAGAGATGAATGAGGCCGAACAAAAGTCAAAATACACAAATAAATTCCTTAAACAAGGATCAAATAATCATTAAGCACACAAAGTACAGTAGATACTCTGTATATAGGTTAAAGAGGCCACTCAAATTTACTTGGGGTCAATGGCAGCAGGAGGACACAGGAAAAATGATACACCAATAGTAGCCCACCACCACTTTCAGTTATTCTACTGTTTCCACTTCTCATATGTCCTCTGGTTGACAGCCAACAGTTAAAAGCCTAAAATGCAAATTGGGATATATCAGGAAGAAGAGAGGAGAAGTGGGTGGAGGAAATTCAAATAACGCTGTCATGGTGATATCATCTGCCCGCCCAGAGCCGTCAAAACACAGCTGCAAGAGTCGTCACGGCTGGTCTTCTTTTCACAAAGCGCCACCAATCTCCCATCTCTTTAATAAAGAACCATCTTAGCACCATGATGGCCTTTTAATAATGTACACCCACCAATGACATTCTCATTAGTTTGGGCTTACAGCTGTGGGGGTGTCACCTAGCTGAGGGGGCACCAGGGAAATTACGATTCGCCACCAGATTTACGGTGGCTACAATTAACAATTACTGTCAGAGCCCTGCTGCTCCAAAGAGGTGAATTGATATGAATGGGGACAGGGAGTGTTGTGCAACAGGGTGGGATAAAGCGATAATTGGTTAGTTGAATGCTGAATAAACTGGATTCCATGTCAATAATTTCCTCCATATGGTAATGAACTTTGGGGCAGCTGATGTTGTTGCACTCATCGCACTTAAATATATTGGCTTAATGAACACGCTGAAAACGTGGCATGTCCCCACAAACACACACACATTTTTCAACAGATAAGATGTGATCGAAGTCACGGGCAGGCCGCATCCATAGAAACTGAACACCACTGCGCCAAGCAGAATGCTTTTACACCACCCACGTCTAAGCCTACACGCAAGCACACATACACCCATGCACACAGTCACAGCCTGGTGGTATACCGGTGGCTCCTAGGTGGTGCCTCTGCAGCTGTGCTGGGAGGGGCCGAGGCTCTGTTGGGATCCAGCAGAGAGTGGATCCAGTTGGAGGCTCCCTGTCGAAAATCTTTAAGCAGCAGCGCCGTGTCTCTCCTCACCAGGCTCAGCGTGCTCACTTTCTCTACCTGCGCCTCTGTTTGAGGGTCATTGCCTGAAGACGAAGACGGAGAGGAAGGGTTGGTCAGGAGAAGAATAGACGCACAACAGAGATTAAAAGTGTTTTGTTGTTATTCTTGTACAGAGCATGAATTGGTAACAACAGAGGAGACGGGAAAGCAATAATAAGAGAGGAATAATAGTAAAACGAACAACGGAGAGTGGGATCAGTACTGCCACTCAGCAATTTGTATTACAGACAGCAGTAGACGGTGATGACAGTAGGAGTGAATAGAAAATGATGAGTGTCTTAGTTCAGTTACTGAAAGGCAACACAGGAGAGAAAATATCTCTGGAATTTGGGCATAGTTGGCCAATTACTGCAGTCTTCTTCGTCTTGTGGGACAACAGCGTATCATAAGACTTCGTAAGGCTTCTTTGTTTTTCACATGAATTAATGACAAAACATGAAAAACAACCCATATACTAATGAGTCAAGCTTTTGTTAGTGAAGCTTTTCCAGACACGACATGGCTATACTTCATACCAGAGATTTATCATTACAGTTTTAAAAAAAATAATACTATACATACTGTGTCGCACTTAAAGAAATCAAGACAGTCAGATTGATTAATATGATCATTAATACTTTCAATAGTGTAAATGGTTATAATAGTTAATCAAATGGAATAGATTATTCAGTGATAAAAATAGCAGAAGAACCACAACAACTTTACTTAATAACCTAATCATTTATGCTGCACAATCTGCATGAATGATTAAGTTATTAATCATTCTTGTTAATAAACCTACAACTAGAGCCGAGACCATTATGTTTTGAATTTTGAATGATATGGAGCAGCAGAAATCAGACATGCAGAAATGCTTTAAAGACAGAAAATAGATCTAAACTTAATTCCCAACTTCACCAGATAAAAAAGGAATCCTGGCTTGATTTCCTTTAAAAAAACACAGACACACACACACTCTCCTACCATAGGCGCTGAGACACTTGGAGAGCACACTGAGTGGCAGCAGGGGATCCATAAGTGTTAGCAGACGGGAGGGCGATGCGTAGGCGGTCAGCAGGGTAGCCGGGTAGGCTGCCACGATGCCATCTGGCATTCGCACGCCAAAGGCAGCAGCAGCGCATCGATGTCGTCACACTCAAGTTGCCACCCGCGCTGTCACCGGCCAAACACACTTTCTCTCCGGTCCAACCTGGGGTGATGAATATGGGACAGTGGAGGAAAAAGAGGGAAGGAAACAACAGAGAATTCAATGGGGAAAGAGAGCTGCGACTACGACAAACCCACTGAGGTGCATGTGGCACACATCAAGTAACAGTAGCTCTTCTCTCCGCAGTAATGGTGCTGAATATGTGGCTGCTGTGAGGGGCTGTTTGTGTTCTTGTACTACTAACACCAACACATTACACTGCCATCTATGTTAATCTGACACAGTGTGCTTCGGCGGTCGGATGTGCCCTAAACCGACCAGATGTCTTTTGTTTTCTGCCTGAATACTGATCATGCACAATTTGCGTGATAATGCATAACAACGGGGACTGTGCAAGATATCGTGTTGCATCATGATTACTTTCAAAGTGATGAATGAATCCTCTAGAGAGATACAGGGAGCTCAGGTGAGGATTTGCAGAGGAGGTCCACAGGACACCTTCACTCTGAGGGTTTGCACCTTTTGTTGTGCATGCTCATTTATTGTAATAAAGCTACTTCTTTGCCATGTCTAAGATATGTATTATCTCAATTGCATATACTTTTCCCATGACATTAAAAAGTAAACAGAAAATGTACAGAGGACATAAAAAGCCAGCACTACGATATAAACAATGCTGCGTGAGGTGTGTACCTAGTAGGTGGTGGTTTCTCAGAGCCCAGCAGTAGGCATAGAAACATTCCTCCAGGGCCCTTGGGAAGGGGGCCTCAGGGGCCAGAGAATAGTCCACAGACAGGATGGGAACACCCAGGTCCTGGGACCAGCTTTTCAGATACGGCTGCACGAAAACAGAAGACAACAGTGTGGAGGGTTAAATTTATGAGTGCAAAAAGACTCGGTTTCACAGTGAATATATTATGCTGTTAGATTTATGAGAAACAACAGCAGCCACAATAAAACACAGAAGCACAGAGAGACGGAGAGAAAGAAATGTGGTGGGAAAGGGATGCGTGGGGGTGAAAATTAAGAAGCGAGCATATAAAATAAAATAAGAAAAAAAAAAGTTATGAGAATTATGCGTCCCTCTGAGGTCATCTGTCTGCTTTCTGGCTTACTGTCTAGACAAAGACAGAATGAGCGCTGCCCTTACGGTCACCTCCATTTCCTTTATTCTCATACGCTAATAACAAAAAGGTGCCCACATGTCCTACTTTGCGACGAAGGGGGATAAAAAAAAAAGAAAAAAGGAAAGGGGATGGTGAGGATTTACAGGGAGAGTCTACAAAAACAAACTCACTGTCAGAATACTGAGTGTTTGTCTCTTTTTCTTGTTGCTAGAGTCTGGTTATGCATTTACTATGCCAACCTAAGGTAAGTGTTTTACTTCTAAACTGCAACGACGTGACCTTGATATATGAGGAACTTGTCATGACAAAATATTCCCTCCACAAAGCATTCGTCCTTTCTCTGTCTTTATCTTCTCCCAACACCTTTTGGACTAGCCTTGACAGGGCTGGCAGTGAAAACGACAGCTCTTGATTCACAATACCAGGAAAAGCACAGTGTGGTGTGTGTGTGTCTGTGTGTGTGTGTATGTTTGTATGTCGCCTTACCGACCAGCAACTCAGTGTGAAAAAAAACCCAAAAATAAAGTCGCAGCTCCAGCAGTCAGCTGTGCTGTCTTAAAGGCCTACCTGTCACAAGTAATCTTAGCGAGAGACCGCTGACAAGTCAGTGTGCATGCAGTTTAAGCACTGTTCAGGTCATTGTGTGTTTGTATGAATCAGCAACTCCTAAAGGTAGGTGTGTGTGTGTGTGTGTGTGTGTGTGTGTGTGTGTGTGTGTGTGTGTGTGTGTGTGTGTGTGTCCACGGGCAGGTCTGTCAGTCATCATCTGTCTGCATAAAAGGAGCAAAAGACTTGCTACAAATAGCCAACCGGACAGAGAGGAAGTACGTATGTGTGTGTTTTTATTGGGCTGGGACTAAGGCTGGTTAATTTTACATGACTCAGGAAACTCCTCTCATACACTCTCTCTCTCTCACACACACACACAGACCCTATTCGCAAAGATTCGCAAAGATGCACAAAAATGCACACACCAGGAGGGGCCCAGATCTGTTCTCAAAGTAGGAATTATTGAGAGCTGCAGTCCCACTCATTTTCAGAAAGGCAGAGCAGTTAATCTGCAAGCTTATACCTCTACTGGAAAACACTGTGTGTGTGGTCCGTGCCCAAGTCGCTAAATGCACAAATGCCAGCGCATCCATTCCTGTAATCTCAGCATCATTGGGCACTGGAAGAACCAAAAGGCACCTGCGTCAGAAAGGACACTAAATGAACAAATATCTTTGTGAGATATTAGAACGACTGAGAGGGAGGATGTAATAATAAAAAAAAAAGGCAGCGCCCAAAAGACGACGAGAGAAGGATAGTCTGACAAGTCTTCCATTAGTGCCCCGGGTAATCTTTCTCTGCGGGGTTGTACAGTTCTCCGTTAATTCAACATGACAGCCCAGTTCACCCCCTTCTCTGATTTCTTCCTTCTCATCCTCTGGTTGCTACGCAGCTGCAGATCAAGGATGCCCATGTCCTTGGTAATTTCACAGAGCCTTGTCTTCTGGTAGCAGTAAGTAGCTTGATGTCACATAAAGACCGCACACAGTCACAGATGACCAGATCCGCATGGGACGAAACGGCGAGAGGCGCGGGCACAAACCGCGTTGAAATAAGCTTTCTCATTAAGATGAAGCAAGCAGGTTGAATGCTTCCTCCTGCTACAGTTTCAAGAAGACAATGACCAGAAAGTTCCAGACCAGAGTTTTAAGACATGAAGCCATAACTTATGTGTGTCTGAGCGTGTGTTCCTTTCTTCTAACACACTGATTTAGAAATTAGATCTAGGACACGGGCTCCTCTTCTCTAAGAAAAAGAAAAAAGGGAGAGGATTATATGACTGACAGGATGATTTAGATGAGAGAGAAGAGCAATGTTTGTGTGCACTTTACCAGTAAAGAAGGCACGGAGGGTGGGCATATTTGTCTCTCTCAAAGTTTTGAGGGATTAATTACAAAATAATTAGCTTAACAGCTCATTAGGTGCCACACGATTGACATAGGAAGAGACTGAGACTGGTAATCCCTCTGCTCCTCCACTGTCAGCTACATCTCAACACTTTAATTAGTTGGGGTTCGATTACAATTAGTCTGAGCAAAGCAGTGATGAGACGAGAGGGTGACCAGCCAGATGACCGCTGTGGCTCAAATCCTGGCAAACCAACATCTGAGCCGGGTGTCTCACGATGGAGGTGTAGTGTTGTCAGTATTTTGATACAGAGGTGCCGTGTGATATATAATAGCACAGTTTCATGCACATTGTCCCATTGTTCTGTTATAATTATAGGGGAAAAAAAAACCTACAGATGTGAGACAAAATACTATATGATAAAATACGTAAATAGTCTTTTGGATTCATATTTTCTGCAGAATAAAATTATTTAAATTGTTTTTCCAATCAGAGTCAACAAAACTGAAGTTGGAGCGTGCCATCTCACCTCGTGGGACTTGGAAGTTTGGGCCACAAAGCCTCCCCCGTGGAAGTGGATCAGGAGGCAGGGAGACGATGGGAGACGCTTGGTCTTCAGCCCCAGCGACAGAGAGATGGGCCCCCCCTCAGGGCGGGAGAGAGATAGCAGAGCCTCGCTGTCCTGGAGAGAGAAAAGACGAAAAAAAGATGAAGTGATGAACACAAGGAGAGGTACATTTACAGACAAATAATCAAATCAGTTCATGTGGCCTAAGACATACTAAAAACCCAATGATGACAGATATTGAGGTTTGCATCACGCTCTACCTGCACAGTGTGTGTACACACATTGTAAACAAAGCCTTGTTTTTGTAATATCTTATTGCTAGTGTTAGCAACAGGGCTCCTTCGAGAGAGGGATTAACTAGCTGTACTGCAGCAGCTTGCTGCCGTCCTTCCCTGTGCCTGCATGAACGCACACTAACTCCCATTCATTACCAGAAACAAGGAGGGTGGGGAGCTGCGGCTGAGCGAGAGGGCTTCCGCTAACGCGGGCTTGTATTTTGCGACATTAAAAAGGACACCGTTGTTTCGCTGGCGTGTGATCAATGGCTGAAAGTGTTTGTTGAAAGCATGTCTTGTTAAGTGTCAGGCTACAAATAAAGGAAGGAGGAACAAGCTTGGATGGAGAGAGGGAGAGTCTCTAGAGAGAATTAGGCATGGAGGTGGGGAAGAAAAAGTGAGAGGGATACCTATGACCAAGCGAGAGAGAGAGAGAGGGATGATGAAGGAGATTGAGTTGAAGCTGCTGTTTACTCAAGCAGCTCAGAGAAATTACCAGATATGCGATAACACGTTGCTATACATAATATTTTAAGAATTTGTATGTACATGTAAAGTGGTTTAACAAGAGACAGTGGAGGAAGACGGTCAAATCTTTTATTGCATTTTGTCACTGTAGTGTGAACAGAATGTTAAGTGAAGTACCTGTCCTTCACGTAAGTCATAAGAGATGAGCCTCATCTGAACGGGAGCTGGGCCGATGTGCGCTGATGGCGGCGCTATGGTTACAGATGCTCTGTGGTTGGCTGCCAGGGGAAGGTCAAAGGGCACGGTAGGCACAGAAAGAGCCCGGTTCACCTTAACTTGAGTGGATGTCATGCTGGCAAGACTCTGGAGGAAAAGAGATGATGGGAAAATAAAAAGAGAGAGAGAGGAAGAATTGAGACAGAAAGGCAGAGAGAAAGAGAAGAGTGCAAGTTACAGAGCCAGTCAGGTCATTGGAGAGAGAAAGAGAAACCGGATGAATAAATCATGAACCCCATTGAATAAATTGAATTCCACTCTATTATTACTAAAGGCCTGTAGGCCAAAATGCATAATGATAGAAAGGTACTTTTACCAGAAGAAAGTGAAATATCCCTAATACAGTTTTAAAATTTAAAACAGGGCAGCACCCTCATCTGTGTGCTTGGGTTAGCGGCGGCAACATTAAAGACATCTTAAGAGTGTGTTCATCAACTCACAGAAAGGACTTCGGTCTCGGTGATGTTCCAGAAGGTCTTCCAGAAATGGACGTCCAGGTTCTGGGTGATGCGTTCAAATTCTGCCCCTCTTAACTCTGGGTCGATGGCATACTTCCCTGAGTTAAAGAAGGAGCTGGCTGCTACACCTGGGAAAGGGAGGAAGGACAACACAATGAAGAGGGGTATAATAATAGGTAGGGTACACCAGAGACGCTGTAATGCAAGAAAGGAATTGGAGTGAGAGTGAGAAAAAAAAAAAAAATGAGAACGAAGGAAAAGGAGAATGTGTGTGGTTGGGTAGGGAGTGAAATGAAGGCTTGAAATCATGGGAATGAAATGGAGATTTCACAAAGACAGAAACAGTAGGAAGGAGGAACATGGGAACATTAGAACTGTAATGAGGTGACTGGACCCTTACACATAAAACTACAAAATTAGAAAACATAAACTCACTGAGAACGTAAAAAATGAAGGTGGAAGGATGGAAAGGAAGAGAGCAGTAAAACACGGCAAACCTCAGAGATGTGACCACTGAGAACAGTCGTCAGATTCAGCGGACTGGGATTTACACACTCACAGCACTATAATCTTACTACCTATGCTACTGCAGTGGTGAGACAGAAGCAGTTCATGGCATCGCAATTAAATCATATCCTGTTGTGTAAGCAGTCAAGGATGGGCAGTAAAGGAAATGGGAAGGAATTGTGCTTACTGTGGCTGCACCTAGACAACTAAAAATCATCACACGCAGGACAGATAACGCAGCTTACAGTGCTGTGTGCCAAATCGTTTAGGTTGATAGGAGCTATAGGACAAAAGCAACTTCTTCATCTAGTCATATAGCAGGAGTTCACTATAGAGGACTGTGATGAAGGGGTGAGAGAGTTCCAGTACACTCACCATATGGTGCAATACCGCTTGCCTCCACTGTGGTGCAGCACAGAGCACAAAAAAACCATGAGAGTCAAATGATTCCTTTTCGAATGCTAAAATATTTACTTGTGTGTCCGTACATGCGTGCGCGGTGAAAATGTGTACATGATGGTGCATGTTCTTGTATCTCTGCCTCTGTACGTAACTGTGTGCATGTTCAAAACACTCTGAAATATAGAAGAAGCACGCCAGCTAGCCCTCGAGATTCCAAAGGATGAAAGAGCATCTACAATCCAAACACACAACATCAAAAAGGTACACAGTGAGGGGCCAAGGAGCAATGCAGAGGAGGCGTGGGGATGAGTACGATGTTCGAATGAGAATCGAGTGGCTGGATGATGAGAGGGTACAGCTGCAGAAAAGATGATGCTGACCTATTCCTGACTGATGGCGTCTGTAGTTTTCTCCAAAGGCCACAAGGCTGATAGCGATGGTCTGGAGACAGGGTCGAATGGATGGAGTGAACTGTGAGGGAGGAGTGGACAAAAACAGACTTAGAATTCTAATCAATGGTTCATTTAAAAACAGGGAACGGACCACAATTAAAACTGCAATCATTCAACCAGAGAAAGTGAAACACAGCCAATGGGATATCAGAATACCAGATGAGAGATTATAAATTAATTCAGACAGTATTAGGGAGGTTTCATCATTTTTTCACTTTGGTTCGATTTTGACCGTCCTGTCCACCGAGGGTTCAGCCTCTCTCGTTAAAACTCAACTAAGAACAGAGACTGCGGCTGTAAAGAGGAGCATTTCCCCCCCGTCCAACCAAATCCTTTACTCACTTCATTTTGCCTGCAGATTTGAGCAGCAGGGGTGTTTTGTAGCTCTGTATTCCTTTCCTGACTTTAACATATTACACTTCTCACCACACTCTCACTCACTCATTTTCAGGGCCAATCTCTCTAGTCTAAGGCGCCAGTAGTGTATGAGCGCCTGGTGACGAACTAGCCTCTGGCAAGAGTTTTTCTATTTTGTCTTCCAAAGTCAACAGATCATTTCTTTTTCTTTTTCTAATGGATGAATAGTTTTTGATTGATAGGCTATGGGAAACTTCGGCGGGGAGCTTTATTCTGTACTTGGCAAGTCCTAATATAATAATAACAAATGTATCCTGGTTTTCACTCTTCCTCCCGTGTCACGCAGCTCATCTCACCTGAAAGCCAAGGCAGCGGCCATAGAAGCACCCCTTGTGCATGGATGAGTACTCGCGGACAAAACTCTCGCTGAGGCCACTTTCATCCTGGAAAAACAGGTTGCCGTGGCTGTTGTCGTGCAACATGCGCTGAGCCAGGTAGAGCAGCGCTCGCAGCTGGCAAAGAGCATTGCAATAGGCCTCCATCTCCCCCGCGTTGTGTGCCACGCGAAAGAAGATGCTGCGGCGGTTGGCGGTGATGTAGCGCGCCTTCTGGATGATGTGGAGAAGGCAGCAGCGCACCACCTAGAAGAAGTATGCAGAGCATGTCAACGCCATCTACTCCACACACAAATGAATATCACCTAAAGAGAAAGGTCTGTTTTTTTCTATTTGTCTTAAATTGTGCAGTCGTTAAAGGGTGACGTCTTCTGGCGCTGCCTTAGTTGTAAATGAGATTAGAGTGGTAAGCCTGAAGGGGAAAAAATAGCCCAAACATGTATGATACCATGCTTGAATGCAAGCATGTGAAAAGCTTGCGGCTTCACCGGGGTGTTGCAGATTAACAAAAGTATCACGGTGGGAATGAGACGGATTATACATGTGGAAATCGAGAGGCTCGGAAACAGAGCAGTATTCATTTGCTGCTCTGCTAAACTCATTCAGTTGTGGTGGGCTGCAGCCACTGAAGGTCATGATGTTTCATCAATAAGCGTAGAAGATAAAGTACAGTGGGTACAGTAGGGGCAGATATTCTGCAGCTGGAGGAATTTATCTAACGTGATTTACTACATAAAATCAATTTGTAAAACAAATGGGCTGACCTTGGAACAAAGAAATATCAAGAGCTGCTGAGCAGCTTCTCAGTGTGGGGAGAATATTGATAACAATGTACTGCGGTATCGGGGATTGTTACTCTCAAAGCTGTACTGGATTCAAACGGAAAAAATGAAATAAAAAAATTAAAAAAATCAGACATAGATCTGAGACACACACAAAAAAAAAATCTACCTTGACAAGTGAGCGGTAGCCATTAGCAGGTATGTGTGGGTCAAAGTCAAAATGATGGTAAACGGAAGCAAAGCCGTAGATAACGGGCTCCAGACTGCGAGCGTGCTCCTGGATCAGATTCATGACATCCACCAGCCGCCGTGCCGCATCTCCCTGCGACCCCTTGGCCCCTCCTGAAAAGAAAGTGGCGTTCTCCTCGCACACGCTGTAAAGGGCCGTAAACACTCCCTTGGTATCCATCACTAGGAGACAGAGAAACGGGGCAAAGGTTAACCAAAGCAGAAAACACGATAATTTTAAATGTTTGTAAATTCTTGTTTTCATTAGGCTGAGGACTGTTGACATAGAGGCTTGTATCCCAATAACTCCCACTGATCTCACGAGTAATTATAGCAACTTGCTGACCTTGGTGCATACTTTATATCATTATTTCTTGTAGTTATCAACTTGACTGTCAGCTAGCATCTGGTCCTGCAAGCACAAAAAGGAGCACCCTGATCCTTATTCTGCACCACTCCCACACTTGTTATCAGCATGTAGACACTGTACCAGGTGGGATATCATTGGATACATCCTACAGAATGTTCTCTTACTCCTATTAACTAATCCCCTGTAGCCTGCTGTATAGAAGCTCATTGATTGAGACGTGTTAAGCAAGCCTTGAAATTAAATGATGTAAATCCTGTGCTAAGCAGGGAAAAATCCGCAGAGATCTAGGCAGACATGCGTGGAACAGGAGGAGAACGGCAGAAGCCGTTTCCTAACGTCATGCTGCTGGGAACAAACACAGATTAGTCATACTCTGACAAAAACACAGAAACACACTCGCAATAAGAGTCCCAAAGGGAGGTATACGGCTGAGCGTGTTTATCAAGTGTGCCCACATCCCTGCCTTAATGCAGCATAACAAAGATCTGCTGGACTTCTTGCCAAGTCACCTGAGACCTCGGTTTACACAACACCGGAGTCTGGGAGCCCGCTGGTACTTACTGTATAGGGTGACTAGCACACTGAGAGATAGATGAAATATGAGAAGGGGTGGTGGACACACGGGGACTAAAAGAAAAGCAATGCAGACAGCAGTGCCTCCTTAATAGATGAGAAAGTGAAAACTGTAGGAGCAGGCAGGCAGGAGGAAGTAAAATCATTTCTTTGGTACAGACGAGTGGTGATAACCAATTACCTTGCAGGGCTGTAGCCCATTTAGTCATTATGGGGAGATATTAAATAATGGTCAGTGTAAAATTACTCTCAAAGAAATCTTCTGCTGTGTTAAATCATCATTATTTAAACCACCTACCTAATAAACATCCCAAATGAACCAACCGCACTTGGAATTAGCAAACACTCATCTTCAAACTTTTCCGATTAAAACTTCAACTGAAGCTAGTTCAATAAAGCAATACAATAAAAATAAATTCATTTAAAAAACAGCAGCGATCCCCAAAGCTACATCTTGGGAAGTGGAGGATGCCTTTGCATGCTAAAAAGAGAACAATCATATAATGGAGCCCTTATCGCACAATTATTCTGCTCTTCCCTGCCATTCAGGAAGAGTAATGGCACAGGCAATTTCAGTTTGCTGGGAGGAATCACAACCTTCTGACATCTGGGAGGAGACATTTATCAGCCAGACACCTTCTAGCGCACACACACACACACACACTGCATGAAGAATCTTTTTAGCCTGTGCCCGTCTTCGCCTTCTCCGCATCTTGTCTTTGCCAAGGCGAGACGTCCTTTTATAGGCAAATCTTACCACACTGGGATGCCAATTTGTCACAGAGAGGAGTTTAGCAAAGGATAATTGAATCCTGTCACAAAGATTTTCCTCCAAAATGTTTGGGTGTTGGCAAAACTGAACACTAAAAATGTCCACCTCAGCATTTAGAACGCCGCTACTGGCTTAGATTATGCTAAAAATGGACGGGGACACACAACCCAATCCAGTGTGTGTGGCGCACTGCCCAGCAGTTGGAAAACATGCCTCATCTGAACACACCCGGCTGCGTACTGAGAAATCTGAAAAGTAATATGCCGCTATGCCGCATCCTCCTCGTCGAGAGTCTCATTGAGATTAAAAAGGCAACAGAACACAAAGTTTCAGACAGCTACGGATAATAAGATCTCAGATCACAGTGTGACTATATAAAAATAAGAATGTCGTGTCCTCACACAGGGGAAAACAGCTCAGTCAAAGCATCTATAGTTTAAGGTGCCGTCTTCCAACTGCTGTGAAGTTGCCGTAAAGCCCATGGTGAATATTCCATTGATTCTAGGTGGCATCCTTCGGCCCCGGGGTACAGAGATAGGCCGAAACAAATCTGCAGAGCTAAATGAGCAGGCAGCACGGAGCAGGCCCACAGTGGGGAAACGCTTTTGATTACAATATCATGTTCTATCTATTCCTGCACAGCTTAATGAAGTAGTTTGGGGCCTGATTTCACACTAATTCAACCATGTGAATGGAACACAGTCTGGCGCAAGCTTCGTCCCATGACTGCACATTAAAACAGAATTTACATTGTGCTGTTCAAATGGTATTGGACAGTGAAGTTAGGACCTCTAAATATAGCCAAATGTCTCCTTGAGCTGCCTCAAGGGGAGCTCCTCTACATCATTTATGATCTTGATCTTGAGGATAATTCATTGACAGTTGATATTAACACCACGGGCTGGGATCGGGCATGTTTTTTAAAAAAATGGAATTCAGGACTACAGCTGTAAATATTTCAGTAAACTCCCAACTGGATCTGTTATGAAAGTCTGTGTAAAGTAAGAATAAATACAAGTTCTGAAGAAAGTGTTAAACCACCCGGCCAAATTTGAATGATTAAAAAGTATCGACAAGTTTATGAGATTTTTTTTGTATTACATGTACTGCATGATAGCATCACTCATGTTTGTCTTTCTTCAGTTCTTCAAACTTTCAAAACAAACCCAAACTGTACGCGGAGACAGTTTCATTTCTGGGTGGAAGTACATTTGAGTCTTCTACCCACACATCCTGATAAGTTATGCAAACAATGAGACACATTAACGGTTCGGGGATTGTTGCTCCATCGCAGAATTTGAGCAAGAACAAGTGGATTATGCGCTGACTGTTCTGCACCAGGCGCCACAGGAAACAGTTGCTTCATGTGCGACAACTCGACATATTACGTCAGCACAAAACTAGAAATACCAAGAGAGACACGCTCACACAAAAGAACATCTATAAATACACTTTCACCTGCCTTGGGGAACACAATGGTTTCTTTGGTCAAACAGTCACCGGAGCGCTGTGCTGCAGGACTTAGCTGTAGCAGTCAAAGCAGTTTGGGCTAGCA
The DNA here is from genome assembly GCA_014281875.1 of Nibea albiflora. Classification (NCBI taxonomy): domain Eukaryota; kingdom Metazoa; phylum Chordata; class Actinopteri; family Sciaenidae; genus Nibea; species Nibea albiflora. Next base: position 18,458,077 of record CM024804.1, on the reverse strand, counting down.
GCCAAAATTAAAATTGCATTGCCTAATTGGAGTGGGGGATACAACGCTCTCAGCTGGGCAAGCCAATATGCCTTATGTTGACAGAGTAAGCTAGGCGTGAACTTTATGAACCCCTGGATCAGCATAAGCTGCTCTAAAACTCGCTTCATGATAATGAAACCTGCGCACATTACACCCGATCTAACTACAGGGAGTATCTCATATGCAAATACGATGCAAATGAACTCAGTTATGTAAACCAGAGACTTATCGAGAGCTCCAGCACAGGCTTCACCTTTGTTTGACAAAAGATACCTCAAACAAAGGAACAATAAAGCGGTCACTGCACGCCAGGACAGCTGTCCATACGTCATCTACGGGAATAAGGAAAAACATGACTCACCTACGTTCCTCACGCAAATATTCTCAATGTCCACCACCTCCAGCTACGTCAATACTGAGCGTCATGTTTTGTGACTACAGTAAGCCCACTGCAAGTTGCAAGTCGCACATTCTCTCTCTCCGCATTAAAGATGGATGAGGGTGGGCATTAATAAGTCATGTACAGCCACCAACACCGGCGACATTACAGATGTATAATGACTCCTGCTGGGCCCGCGTACACTGTGAAACGAGGGTTGGTATAAAACTACCTGCAGGCTGCTTTAGGTATAGCATATTACTGACGGTGAGGACAAAGCGCTGAAAAGCTGCAAGAGAGGGAAAAAAAGTTAGTGTTTACCGGTGTCTGAGTTCAAGCCTCTGTCCTTGTCTGTCTCCTCTCTTCCACGAAAGCAACGAGAGGGAAAAAAAAGAAAAGAAAAGAGAGATGAGAGAGGGATGGGAAGGGAGGGGTGGCAGAGAGCAATGAGATAGGCTTTTCCACCTGGGTTTGTTCTGCCTCTCGCTGTCAGTCACTGTCTCGTCTTCACGATCCGTCAGTCTCTGTATGTCAGTCTGTCAGAAAATAATCCTCAGAGGCAGCATGTTGTCCTTTTGTTTCCTCTCTGCTCGTCCCTCCCATGCCTCCTTTTTTTTTTCTTTTAATAGTTGGGAAGCTACAAACAACTCCAACCCGGTTGGCTTTCTCCCTGTGACAGTGAACTATTTAGCTATTGGTGGTTCAGCTTACTCCCTGCGACCTTTAGCCTAATTGGCAGATCTAGTCGAGATAGACATCTCCGGGAACACAATAAGAGATGACAACAACATTTGTATTGTGACTTTTTCCTTTTTTGAGTGCTACGAGGCCACAATATAAAAACATATAAAAGCAATAGTAGTAATTGTCAAGTAATCTTTTTGATTAAAGGTTGATCAAATTCATTTGACTATAAAAATATTAAAATAAGTTAACTAAGAGCCCGCATTTCCACCTCAGTAATATTTAAGTGTTATATTTTGGCAGTGCCTGTGTCACACTGTTGTGTTTAAACAACATTTATGCAGCACCTTTGAACATATATTTGTTTGCTCATGCAGCAGGAATGTGCTGTACGAGCCAGCTGTTGAGAAACAATAATGTTTGGCAATGAATGCAGAACATTGGACAAAGCGTGCACACCCAAAATAGTGCGTGAAAATGTATTTTCCGAGGGAAAATATGACCTCGGTTCAGACTTCTTGGCCAACATCGCAGATGACAGTCCCATAACTCTAAAGAACTGAGACATGACCCTTCACCCACATAGATACAAAAACATACCCAGGAACACTGAGACATAGAAAACACTTGCCATGAAAGGACATTTTGGCTGATTTTGTTATTGCTATGACTTTCCACAAAGAGGGTTTTCAGACTCACGCGTTGCTCGTTTCTCTGTAGGCTTCTCTCGCGAAAGGCATTTTGGTGTGTCACAATAAGAGCACACACGTGTAAAAAAAATAAATAAAACTGACGACAGCAAAGGTCCTTATGGCGTGTTTGCTGGCTGACTGCCATGATGACTTACTTGGACACTCCCAAATCAGAATAGCACCACTGTTATTCTTGAGTAACACCTGTTTTCCCACTATGAGAAATCAAAATTCTCATGGAAACGCCTACACGCTGCAAGATATAACTTGTTTATGTTAGGCCATGACTCAAGAAACCAGACTTTAATGTGTACACAATTATTGTCAGTATGCTTATTTTGATTACGGTCTAAAGCCAATCTTACTTGCTGCAACCTCGCTTAAGTCTTGATTGGGAACATTTTATTCACAATATTTTCAGTTATTAAAATATAAAGTTGACAGTTATCAGCGCTGTGCATCCTAGAAGCTAAACAGTCTGATCGTTTCAAAGCTAATTAAATAATCTGACAGTGATTAACTTTCTGCTACTTTAACATCCCGGCTCATTTATCGTCACTACAGATCACTCGTGCTCTAAAAATGTAACCTTGGTAAAGAGAGACGCAGACAAAGAGTTTTCCTTTTGGCTGTAAAAACCTGCTTGTTAACATTTCTGACTAGAAATTACAGCCGTGCTGCTCCCTTCCACACAGTAAACACACAGGAGATGCTCGTCAAGGGTTTCTTTCAGAGTCAGGGACTGTGGGCCTCCCATCAGACAAAGCTTGGAAAACGGCGCCCCTTCACCCTATCTTAGTTTACTTGCTTAATTTCACTCGATCTTGGATGTCTCCGGGAACATGATTGTTTTATTTGATCCACCAGACACTCCAATCCCCCAAAACTACTATATCTCCAAATGATCCCTTTAATAAAGTTACACACATCCAGGCTCTTCTATGTGATATCCTTCTGATAACTAAAGTAACAACTAATGTCATGCGTTTTCACCTCATTCACTGAGCCTCCCTTGAAACTATTTGCAGCCCCTCAGGGAGGCCCACCTCCCACTTTGAAAACTCACTGATGTGGCCTTATGTTAAAAGACAACCGAGCTACCTCCTAATGTCAGTGTGATTGATTGTGCTGATCTCGTCTAGGCAATCTCTAACTCGCGGCTCCGATGAGTTTCTCTTTATCAAGCCAAGCAGGGGGGTAAAAAGCCCAAGCATATTAAAACACAGTGGCTGTTCCTCAAAGTGGAAGAGCACCATGCCCTCGTCGATCTGCGCGAGTAGAAAGCCTCAACATTCATGACATGTCTAGACCAGACAGCCTTGAAACTAAAAACGCTTTTGTTTTTCCTTCTATGGAATAGGGCATCGTGTCAGGCAAAGTTTTTGAACTTTGCCAGACATCTGACACTCTCCAAAGTGTCATGTCTATAGGAAGCAGGCTTTAAAAATAGCAAACCTGCGCACTGCACAAGCGAGAGGAAGTGCCAACAACGGGGGATCAGCAGTGTTGCGCTTGTGAAGGCTTTGACCCTTCTCCCAGACAAGACCACCTTCGTATACGCAAGGCCAAACCGAACAACAGGAAACCAGCAACAATGAGGCCGCTCCAGATGGGACACATAAGACTTCCCTTCAGCTTTAGAACGCATCGCCTTTAATGAAATAGAAAATCATAAATCTGATGATAATAAGAAACCTCATGCAACAAGTAATAACCGGTTAAAAGCCGTGCAGTCACGTTATACAAGCCTAATCTTTTTTTTTTTTTTGCATGTTTGTAGCAGTAGCGCAGACAATGAGATGGGATAATGTTAGGACTCCTGACAAAGCTAATAAAGCCTTTAGGGGCTGGTTGTGATTGTTCCAGATACAGTGGCCTGGTTTAAAAAGGAGAATAGAGCAACAGAGGGGAAGTTTGTTTGGGCATCACAGCAGATCCACAGTGCCTGCAGGCTGCGTCCTGTGAGCTCTGACACCTTCATTTATAGTCTGTCCAGGTCAGGCTCACCCGGGCTGGGAGGTCAATCTAGTTACACTAGTTCCCTACTTAGTACCTGTTCAGGTGCGTCCTGTCAGTGTCACCAGTTGAGACTATGGGCACAAAACGTACACATGTCATTATAAATACAACACAGAGGAATGTGTTTACTACTTACTACCGCTGCTACAACTAACGGTACACGTAACTGTAGCCGTGACCGGGTGATGCTCGTAACTAGGGACAACCGAGCGAAGGAGGTTGACCCGGCACTACTTTCAGCTACGCTTTTAATCTATACTACAAAGCTTTCCGGTGTGCCTTCCTCCTTTTTGTGTCATAAAACAGTCACAGGACCTAAGCAGCTGAGACGGAGCCAGCGGCTTAAATCCCAGTTATTCGTTTCAGCTACCCGAGGCCAGCTAACGTAGCTGCTAACGCTCGCCTTAGCGGGAGGTGACAGTTCAAGAGCGTCAAAAAGGACGTTACTAAAGGATGACAGGCCGTGAGGGGTTTACAGCGACACGGGGGGAAACTCACCCACTGGACCTTCTTTGAGTTTCGACGACCGTCTTCCATTCACATTTTTCTCAAGTCTGCTATTCCCACCACTCTTCTTGTTCGACGCCATCTTCGCCCACTCTGTTTACGCACCGCCTCTCACATCTCTCCTACATACCTGCCCGAGAGCTCAGAGGCCCCGCCCACGCCAAAAATGACAGCCAATGAGCGACTGTGTCGCCGTCCAGTAGCCAATCACGACGCTCAAAAATCGACAAGCGCCCGCCCTGTCGTCTTCGTTGTACAAAAGGAAAAGTAAACTGTGATCCATTCATGGCAGATTAGAGGGTCATTGTTTAAATTCCTTGCTAATTATATTTTTTGGAATATTTAGAGAAGACTTTATGGGATGTTCTTTCACAGAATTAGAACACACATTTGACAGAAAGCAAATAAAAAAGCAATCACATAATTGTGACTCATAATCAAGTCATTCAGTAAAATACAAAAAGTTCATAATATGGGGTTATTTTATTTTATTTTTTTATAACAAACATTTAAAAAATGATAACAAAGCAACTAGGTCTACTCAGGAGCTGTGTTTTCATGCCAGAAAAAAAGTCCAGAGATTCAACACATTCAACATAAAACTGAAGTGGAGGAGCTTCTTGATTCTATAGTCCTGTTTTCAAGCTAAAAATATAATGTTCAATCTCAAATTAAAGAAGCTGAATAAACAATATGTTGTCAAAAGCTAAATCCAAATGAGTTGAGAATGAACTTGATATTCAGATATCACACACTTGAGCTACTTTAAAAAAAAAAAAACACTCTCCCTTTCTTCCTTCCCCCCTTTCCTTCAAGGTTTCTCCAGCTGGATCTCCTCCTCTTCCTCCATAATATTGCACACATCCTGATAGGGGCCATGTCCCTGGGAGCGTATTCGATCTGATCATATGTGGCGCAACAATCGTCCAGATTCAGACCCTGGTGTGTGAGATAAGAAAGATCGATATCAAGGAAACACACAAAATCAATGGAACGTATTCATGTTTAACTGATTAGTGCCGCAAGATCACATGTTGATAAATGTCTTTGTTCATGCTGTCTGCCATGACACGGGTTTGACTCAGAGAGGTTGTGACTAATCTAAAGTTCACCTGATATATGTTTTCCTCTTCTCGCCTCGCTTTCTTCTTCTCCAGTTGGTTTAGTCTCTTTGACTGTGAGGGAGAAAACAGAAGTTCGTAAAACTGAAAGATGGCGCAACTTGCCATTTGAGAACCTTACAACAGCATGTAATCAAAGCAGCCAAAGTAGGGCAGGCCTACAGACTGCAATCATTTCTGGTGTGTTAACATGAGTGATAAGGTAATGCCACTATTGAGACATTTAGGAAAGTTACAATCACCGCAGCGTTAATGCTACAGGAAGAGTATGGAGATATGAGTGTACGGTAAAACAGAGTGAGTCATAATAAAGTGACCCTCTGACCTGGAAGAGAAGGCTGACCGAAGGCAGAAGCACACACAGAAACAGTAAGATTCCCTCAGCGGTCAGGATCTTGTTTTTGGTGCTTTCGCGGAGGTTTATTGTCTTCGTTGAACCTGGGCATACAGATAGGTATTTGCATACAAGCACTTGTGATTGTAGCAAGTGAGAGCGCACATTTGAATGAAGCTGGACTGTATAAAAAAAGGAATCAGGTTAATGAAATGATTACTTAACAGACTTGCGCAAAGATTTATTATGAGATTGATTGTTTTGTTATGTAACTGTGCCATTTAGCATAGGCCTCACAGTCTGACGTATCAGATACATGAATGAACAATCGGTAGTATTGTTAGCTAAGGGTAATGGCGCTCTTGTGAACTAATGAAGGTTATCTCACACATAATCCACACAAGGAGTTTAGTGGTTGTTTTACATTTCCACATCTGTCACCTCTATTTAATGAGATTATGATGTAAAATTGCATTTCAGCGTGACAAATGCCTCCACACATTAGGCTGATAGCAACTTGATCCCATCTTGGTGCTATTTAAATGATGTGGGCAAGCAGACTGTAATGAGACCATCCTGCTGATGTAAAGATTAACTAAGCTGCAATATGTAAGGATGCTGCCACTGACACAGCTCTTGGGTAGACTAAGGTTAACAGGATTTATGGCTTATGAGGTGTTAGCAGTGCTTAGAGCTCACTTGACTCCCAGCACTCCGTGTTAAACGCACACACATTACCACAGGTATGCAGTGCAATTACATGCATATACAAGTACAGTCGCATAAATACTCACTGTAGACATGTAGGTAGGTGCCATGTGAGTAGATGCCGACGCTGCTGTTCAGCCAACACTGGTACAGCCCAGTTTCATCCATCTTGACTGACTTGAAGGTGAGGGTGCCACAGTGTTTGTTGTTGCCTGTTTCATGTTTAGTTTTTATATCCACGTCATCTGAGGATTTCATAGCAAGCGGAACCTGGGTTTTGTTGATACCTTTAATCCACTTGATCCAACCCATATCCAGTTTCCCTCCGGTGTAACTGTAGCAGCACTCCAGGCCAGCTCTGCCACTGAGCATTACACTCAAAAAAGGCCTGTCTGGTTCTAATATGACCTCATCCTGAGCTACAACCACTGTGGAGGAAGCAAAGGTTTATGGCATGATGTTATATATTTGTTCATTATTTGAGTTTGATTTGTCAAATTATTCAATTGTGATCACATCATTTACAAAAAAAGGTCTTAAAAGTTATGAATAACAAAGTGAAATAAAATGAGCTGTAGACGTACAAATAATAAAGTTAAATGTAACATGATAACACTGCCATCTGCTTTGACAGGAGATGTGGTTCACTGAAGCAGAACTCAAAGGAGAGAGAGAGCGATAGAGAGGAGGGGGTTATCCAGTACATACTCAGAGTGAGCTTTAAAAACATGTTAAAAACATGCAGAAAGGCCTACTGTATTTTTCACAAAACCCAAAAAATAATTCCATCTACACATCTGAATGTTTACATAGTATATATATATATATGAGATAACAAACATTTCAGATGTTATTAAAGCTTAAAATAAATTGATGTGACTCACCAACAAAGCTGCAGAGGAGAAAGTTTAGAACTGTCCCCATTGAGCTAACAAATGTTTCGTCCAGAGATCGAAAATTCTACCCAAATAATGCAGATTCTTCATACAACACTTGTCCCAGTCTTCACTGTTAATGTACAAACACACTGGTGTTGTACTTATCTTTCAGTCAGGATTTACGCTTGAGTGAATTTGCACCCTCCCACATTTGCATAAAAGTTATATCTGCATGTATTTCGACATTATATGTTAATTTCTTCGTAACAACAATTCTTATGTTGTCTAGAGTATATTTAAAAGGAATATAGTGATAGAGGATATGGCTTATGTGTACATTTGGAGGATCCAAGTACAATCCATCCTTAAATTTGTTTATATGTATGAAGACTCAAACCAAACTAAGTTCAAACCCTAAACTATTGTCTCACAAGTTATTTTAAGTATTTATTGGCTCATAACTATATAAAATGACCAAACAGGAATTTATTTCCCCAATTTATTAAAAAAGAAAATTAAAGAATTTAAAAAAAACAGAACGTACCACAATTTTCCTGAAGTATACATCATTAAAGAGACTCTTACACAATAAAAATCAAAAGCCAAATACACAGTATAGTTCTTGCATATTTGTTGTTTATAGATAGACGACATGGCAGATGCCCATGCACAACGGAGCGGTGTCTTTTCTTTTCTATACAGCGTGCTGGCTGGTTGAGTTGGTCGAGGGCTCAAATCTTATTGCTGTCATGGAGATGGATGCAGAAATCTGAATCCTGGCATTAACTCTCCTTTCAATGCTTATTGGTGATTTGGTCATTGTCTGTCACTGTCAGAGGTCAATGTCACAGTCCTCCGTTAAAGACAGCCCAAACAAAACAACAGTGATTGTGTTTGCAGACATAAGAGCCCTTTAAAGTTGATCATCAGAACAAGGCACCACTCTATAAATACATTTTCTATACATCTAGATATTTGTATATAGAACGCACAGGGAAAAGCATCTGGAGGAGAGAGAGCGAGAAGTGCCTGTAGTCCTCGTTCAGCCAGCGAGTGAGAGCGTCACTGTGAGCTGATGTTAACTGGTTTTCGTCTGTAGATCGCTTAAACTTGACCGTTAAAAAAATCCTATTTGAGATTGTCTGTTGAAATGCATCCCATTGGATGGATGGACAGAGCAGGTTTATGCTTTAATGTACACCCCCCCAAAAAAAATCATCATCGAGGTTACAAATCATTTATGCATAGACAAGTTACAGACAAGTCCTGTCTCTCTCACCGTTACAGCCAAATGCATAGCACATAATTACAAAAGCTTGTTTGAAAAACAAAGAAAAATGGTAACAAACCTCCCCGACCCGTTTAAGTAAATCAAATGAAATACACAACATACGGTAAAACTGTGCTGTAGGAAAAGGTGATCATGCTATCACAAGTGAAGGTGTTCAAGATCGAGATGTGTATCTAATGTGTAGCTAATAAACTTTATAAACACACAGGAAGGGGGGGGGGGGGGGGGGGGGGGGGGGGGGTGATTTATGCCTTCTCTATTTTTTTTTCCTTCAAGCTGACATCTATGTACAAAGACAAGGGGTGGGAAGACAAGGGGAGAGATGGCAGTTGCGTTCAAACACTCAAACGACTAATGAAACCATCATTTGCATAATTTCATACGGAGGTCCAGCAGGGTCAAAGGGGTGGATTTGTTGTTGTGGCAACGACGACGAGAATGCATCTCAGGAAGTGATTATGATTACAGTACTGGCGAGAGTGAAGCTGGAATGAGACTGCAGTCTTCCTTCCTCCAAACCTTCAGAGTTTCCTTTATATCCGCAATCTGGCTTCGCTGCTTTGTTTCCTTGCCCTTCTTCTGCTGCTGGACCAGGTCCCATGTGTTTAATTTAGCACCAGAGGTATTAGTCTATCCAGGTCAGAACAGTACAGGCTGTGGCAGTCACACCGGCTTTTACTTGCACTTATTGACCCAAACACACTCTGAAGACAAAAGATCATAGGCCGACACAGTCTGTCCGGGTTGGTTCATCAAGGCAAGAGCAGTCTAACATTCTTCATTTGAGAAATTAGTTTTACAGCTATTAAGCCAGAAACCAGGTATTCCTACTGACAACCAATGCTTCACTCTTAGATGTGCTTGTGAAATCCCTTCACTTAGTTAAGTTGCCACATGTTGGCAGTTTGGAGAGAGGAAAAGCAGCTGCTGACTGCGGGCTGCACTACCGAGCCATCACTCGTGCATCAGTATAGAGTAACATGCTACTATACAGATGAAGCGTGTCATTAAGAAAATTACAGCTTGTATGAGGATCTAACGGCACTTTGTTATATCTTTGGTCCTGTGTGCACGGCCACAGTCATGCCACTACTCAGAAATTATATCATCATAATTATAATTACAATCAACTGCTGAATAAAAGACAAAGACGCGCTCAATTTTGATACAAATATTGCTACTAGGAGAAGAATAGAATCTCTACTAATAACGTGAATCTAACGTTGTATAATACAATTTATAACCCCGCCTGGTGGCAAAAATGATGCTGGCGCTGAGCGACCTTTGTGAACACCATTGAAGCACTGGGCTCCCAGTGTTTGTGGGTGTCTACGTGTGTGTCTACGTGTGTGTGTGAGACTATGTCTACATTTTTCTTCAGTACACTGAGCACATATCCTAATCTCATGTTCTCGACACATCTTCTCATGACTGTCTGGTTCGAGCTGGCTTCAAACAAACAAGACTAACAACTCACAATCTCTAAACTCACTCCCCGTCCCTACATCTCTCTCTCCTTCACCCTCTACACATCGATCTCTGCTGCACATTCTAAGTTCGCCTTCTTATATTTTGTTTCTTGCTTTCCTCTGACCCATCGCTCCATCTTCTTTCGGGGGGCCCAGTGCTGTAACGGTTTTTCACGCAGGTGAGGCAACTCACTAACCCGACAGAATTCAGAGGAATAAATAAAAGCAGTAAATACAAACAAGTCTCCATTATTAACAGCATGATTACTTATAGTGCCACTATTCATAAATGCTTCTATGTGACCTAATAACAGTAAGAACCCTCCAAACAAGCACGTCCTTAATTTTAAAAAAAACTTTGTAACACACATACACACACTTTGCATGCAGTCTTTTCAAGGAGGCTGCCTACATGAAGCCCAACTGTTATGAAAAAACTGTTTGGAATAGAGTACACGTAATAAATTTTGCAAGAACAGTGTGGGTTCCACTTATTTTGATTAGAAAAGTGCATCTCTGTGGTACTTTGGCATAAACTAGAAATAACACTATATATCAGCAGTAGTATTTCCATAAATCTTCAAACGCTACATTGGCCCCTTAAGGCTTCCACCTGGTTATACAGCTAACTCGGCAGGCAAACACTGCATTTCTTCTTTTTTTTACTGTACATCTGCTATTGGCAATAATGTAAATTATTTTCTAGCGTGCATGTCTCTGGTGTGCGTATGTGTGTTACAGCAGATCGCAATCACTACTTTGTTAGGCAGCATTTCTCTCACAGTAAAATATTGCTTCTGTTTTTGGGGTTTTTTTGGCACCTCTCAGCAAAAACAAAACTCCCACTCAAAAGTAGGATGTTCTGCTTTTTTTTTTCTTCTTCTTCTTTTCTTTTCTTTGTATACCTCTCTACCAAGCATGCACGCAAACAGACACACATACACATGCACACGCCTCCCATGTTCCATCACTGAACCACTGCATTGTGCAGTAAAGCCACCTAATGCAGCAAGAGTCCAGGCATGAGGGTTTAGGAATTTCCAGGAAAGCCTCCGTAAGCACTCCAAACCAGCACCAGTAAAAATCTAAGGAGAGGAAAAGAATGTGGGGAAGTTTAAAGGTGATCTAAGAACATGTAAAAGTGATTAGATCAATGATCAAAGGCATAATATAATATCATATCATAAAATCTTATTTTGTTCCACGAAACCCAAGTGAGACTAAAGAAGAGGTGATACAAATGTTGATTTGCTCCTCAGAGTTCAGTTTGTTACAGCTGCAGCAAATGACCTAAAAATGTTTTTGCCCCGAGCTTTGTCTTTCAGACTACATACAAGATGCACACTCTTATTTATGGAGGTTATTTCGGTCATATGCACCCTGACAGGAAGAGTGCAGACACCTCTCTGGGCTGAAAAAAGTCCCTCCGCCTCCTTGTACATGGTAAAATAAAATTATTAATAGGTGGAATAATTTATATTTACAGATGATATTCTATTAAAGGTGCAAAAAGGCTATCAGTTAAGCTATATGTTTTTAAGTAGGTGTGAATTTATGAAGCATTTTTCAGTCAAATTCATAATGCTGATTTCTTTTATCTCCTTGGCTTATGCTCTTAATGATGAATGACAATACTTAAACGTATAATTGAGTTTACACTCTTTCTCACCTAGTGGCCAGCAGGTGGCATGATGGTGTCTTTACTGGAAGTTAAACCCCTCCAGTGAGAACTTGGAAAGGGCCTCCTGCAGCCTGTGGTGCTCCTCTTCTATAGTCTGCAACACACAAAATCAATATCACCTTAGGAACTGAGGACTGACACTCGCATCCCCACCCCCTCACTCACTCACTCACTCACACACACATTTTCACCCTCCTCCTCCTCTTAACATCCTGTCTTCGTCTCCCTCGCTGCTGCTCTGACACATCCCATTGCAAGAGCTGGACATAATAGCCATTTTCAGAAAAGTCCAATTTCACAAGGCAATTTTCAGCCAAGCAATAACAGCAGTGGTTAAATGGTTTTCTATTCTCTAGTTTCTCTTTTGTGCCTTTTTGGCCCCATTTGTCCAAAGTATACCACAGCTCGCCCCTTACTTAAGTTATCCTCAGTGAAATCCTTGATGCCCAACTGCGTGTCTCTTTCCAGTCCAGGCCCATTTTTTGTTCTGTCTCTCATCTTTATCTGCCCCTGTCAAACTCCCCGCTTCGCAGTTTTTCTCTATATTCTCATCTCTCCCTCTGTCTCTGTTCACCTCCCCTCACCTGTAATCTCTTTAGCTGTTCCTGCAGACTGTGGAGCCTCCTGCACACTTCCTCCATCCTCTCCTGGGACAGCACCAGGGGCGCACTGATGCTCCTATCCTCCTCTCCTTTAGTCCCCGCACCTTCTTTTTCACAACAGTTATCGCTCTCCTCCTCCGCTCCCCGGTCTGCAGTCTGGCTTTCTTCTGTTGGACGGAAAGACTCAATTTAGATGTGTCACTTTTAGTCCGATTTATATTGAATCACAGTAAAGCCAACGTTAAACATGACATTAAAAGTCACAGTTTGGTATTTGTTAGGAATACACTCATTTGCAGCAAATCAGATGAGAAGATCGATACCACTTTTCACATCTCTCTGTTAAATATGAAGCTTCAGCTCTTAGCTTAGCATCAAGAGTGGAATCAGGCAGAAACCGCTAACCTTTCCTCTCCATTCATCCAAGTGCCTACCAGCATCTCTAGAGGTCGATACTGCTCACTACCTCTAACACATTGTATTTATTATTTTATGTTTTATCTGCCCTGAAAGCAAGAGGAAAAACGAGACAGCAGGTATATGCTGGACTTCTTCTTGGCTGTGAGCACTGCCTGAATCGGCCATATTTAACTTACAGATATGAGAGTGGCATCAATCTTTCTATTACTTTATAAAAAAAACAAAAGAGTACCTGTTGACTGACAGCTATCCATTTCTTGACTTGGCTTCTCTGATTGCTCCTCTCCATTTTCTTCATCGGGCTGAGAGTCTTCTGATAGACTGATGCTGCCCACCAACAGCCTTTTCAGCGACATGACTAACAAAAGGACACAGATTTCACGGTTTTATTCGAAAGGCCGTTAAGTTACTGTGCTGAAAAGGTAATGCTATAACAATCAGTGGTGGAGTAGTGGAGTACAAGGAAAACCCTCATTCACCTTCATCCAGAGCACTGCTGGCCACCTTCTCCTGATCGCTATTGGAGTGGCCTATCAAGTCGAAGCCTTTGTCTGACAGGAAATCAATCAGCCTGTGCCTGGGGTCTGAAGACTTGTCATCCGTCAAGCTGTCCTTATCTCGATCTACAGACAGACACAAGAGCGTTACTTTGGCTCCGGCTTTCAGAAATGTGTAACAATAACAAATTTGTACTATTTATTAAGCGTTCGGCTGATAAAACACTGCAATCTCACCACTGCTGCTTTTCAAGCCTCCATTCTCAGTCGGGCTCAAAGGGGCAGTCAGCCTGACGGAGAGAAAATGACAAAAGAAATGAGATATTTTGAGATGGGTGAACCTTGGCAGGCGATGAATATATCTTGCACTTTCAACAGACGAGTACGCACACACACAACACACACACACACACACACATTGACACATACGTAGTGGGACTGAAGGGAGGTCCTCCACTTCCAGGAGGCAGCGTCAACCGCATGGGTGCTCCACTCTTCTTCAGATCATCCACTGCTGTTTTTATCACATCAGTCCAGCTGTAAACACACACACACACAGACAAACATGAGTCAGTTCATGCTGCAGCCTATGATTTACCTCCTGAAGCAAACATGATTAGTCAGTGTATTCCTCTCTGACACTTACTTCTTCCTCTCTCCAAGAGACTGAGCCACCAGTTCATAGATCTGAGCACCGCTGTCCCAGGTAAATATCACATAGAAGGCCTTTCGATCTGACAGAAGAAAAAAAAGAAAAAAAAAGGAAGGTTTAATGGTATTGATCTCGTGATGGAAGCGGCTGTATTTGTCTGCAAAACTACTGCGGTGAGACTGACCTGTGGCCACCTCACGTAGGAAGACAGAGTCCAGCTTGATGATGGGGCTCAGCATCTGCTTGCCCTCCTGCACGGCGATGTTGCTCTTGCTCTGGCACTTGAGGACCATCTTGTCGTCCTGCCTCTGCAGGAGCACCAGCAGGTCTCCGAGCAGCACACACTGCACCTCTGGGAGACGAGGAGAAAGAGCAAGACAGTCGATTAGAAAAGATGGCAAAAGACGAGCAGGGTAGAGAGGCTTTCTCAATTCCCCATGGGTCAATTTTATGCATGTGCCTTTACTACTTTATTGATTATGATTGCTTTGTTTTAGACATTATTTATTAATGTATATTACCAATTCTATATATAGTTTCTAAAGCTTAGTTTTCAGTTTCATGAGTTCAGTACTTCCTCTTTTCTCCTCCTGTCTATTATGTGTGTCTGTCTCACCCAAGCAGCAAACTGCGATGTGTGCAATTGTCCATATAAGAATAAAATAAAGTTGAACTGAGATTAGGTTATTAAATTGAACTGGATAAAAAAAAGGAAGTTATAAAAGGAAGTTAAGGGGCCAATAAGATAAAAAAAACAAAAAAAAACACACACACATCTGCACTGCAGCTGGGTTTCCCTTTGTAGCAAACTTTAACCCAGACATTTGAAAAAGGGAAATGAAAAACAGAAAGATGTGAGACAATGGTTTCTCAAAATCCCCAAATAAATCCGCCTTTGCATTTTGGAAACAGATCAATAGAGCATTCTAATTATATCTTGTCAAACACAAATTAAAACTATTAGAATAAAATTAGTTTGATTGTTTGCGTGTGACATGGCTGCCCTTGTTTCTGTAGCAGAACGAGTAGGGCAGTTTGAATGAACGCGACACACACAGAAGAATATATTTACCAATTGCCTTCTCCTTTGTGACTCTCCAGGTCAGAGGGCCTTCATAAAGCATCTTCTTCTGAGTGAGGTCAATGTTCTAAAAAGGCAGAATAGAAGAATAATGAGAAAATCTCTTTCAACAAAAACATGAAGTGAAAGTGTGTGCAAACAAACGCTGTTAAAAGAAACTTCACCTTATATTCAGTATAAAGGTCATTACTAGGTTTGAGCCCTGATGTGTCCAATCTCCGCTGGTAGTCCTTCAGAGTCTGGGAACAAAAAACAAAGGTGAGGGGGTCAGACAGAGGACAGGCAGGCTCTGAAATAGAAGTAGTCTAACAAGCAGAGACCTTCAGGGGTCTCAAAATGAATTCACCAGACTCCAATTGGTGCTCAATCAAGACATAACAGTGTGCTGAGTGATGGATTGTGTGTTTCTCACCAATAGGTTCTCCATCACTTTGACCTCCTCATTGACATGGTTGAGGATCTTTCTGCAGCACTCTGCGCTCTGCTGGATATTCTCCTTCTCTGCCGGGTCGTCTGTGGAGAGACAGAACAAGTCAGAGTGAGGAAAATACAGCTTTCACAGCGGAGCCCAAACAAAGGCCATAAATCACGAGGCTGCACAAAAATCTGGGACAAACACCAAATCGATAGTTTGCGTGTTTTGCCGCCGTGCTTAAGTGAAGAGCAGATATTGTTCACGTTTGTCCTGTAGCCTGATGTGAATTGGCACGTGTGGTTTAAAATGTTTTATCTAGAATTATTTACACGATCATCATGTTGTATCACCTCACAACATCTATATAGACACCATGGAGACATGGAGTCTGCAAAGAGTTCAGGTATACAGGAAATGCAAGGCTATGAAGTCTAACAATATCCTGACCACAGATGTATCAGAACATTTTTACATGATTTCTGCATCAGTGTTAATGATTATATGCCCAAAGTATGCACTATATTGATATTGTGATATAAAATCAAATTTGATGTGATCTTGTCCATTTTGCTCACACCTTCAATAATAATAAGCATAATTAAGCAGTCATCAGTAAAAAAAAAAAAAAGGTGTCAGGGCCGCGTGTGCGCACACACACACACACACACACACACACACACACACACACACACACACACACACACACACACACACACACACACACACACACACACACACACACACACACACACACACACACACACACACACACACACACACCTGTGTTCTTGGCAATATTCTCCAGCAGTAACGGGTATTTGGTCAGCCTCTGCATTTCTATTGGAATGATGTCCTTGAGCTGCAGCCTGCGGCACTGGGGTTTACTCTCTGCCTCCTGGGATTTAAAACACACACACACACACACACACACAAACACAAACACAAACACAAACACAAAGTCAGAATGAGAACTCATGACCACTTATGTGACTTCTTGCATGCGACACATCTGTGAGTGCATCCATGCGTGTCTTTCTGTTAAACCTTTAAGAATTTATTTTTGAGTCTTTATCTATCTGTATGTATGCGCGTGTGCGTGTGTGTGTGTGTGTGTGTGTGTGTGTGGGTTTTCTGGTACCAGTATGAAGGAGTTGAAGCGTGGCTCTTTCTTCTGCCTGCTCTTGATCTGGTCCAAGGCCCATGACTGGTGACTGCAGAACCGGGCTGTCAATTTCTGGAACCACTCCCCCTCCGTACCCCCAAACTGTGAAAACAAAGCCAAACCGTGTTGAGCCAGCCAGAAGTGAAGAATGAGAGGAGTGAGGACATGGGCAGGTAGAGAACAAACGGCTAATATGATGGTGCAGCTGTTATAGCCGGGATTTTACTTTTATAGATGAATAGCGCGTAGCAATTTGTTCAAAAAACTGACAATTTCTGTCAAATTATGTTGAACTGTTAGCAGATATCAGTTGGACTGAAATCAAAAATCTCAATACTGTCAGAGAAGAGAAAGGGGACGGCACAAAGATTACGCTGACTCACTCTGTTGAGCACTGTGGTGCTGATGGACTTGACGATGAAGTTGTCATCCAAACGCAGTTTCTTCAGGTTCTCGTAGAAGTTATCTGGATTCAAAGCCGGAGACAAACAAACAAGCAATTTACTTTTAAAATACAACGAGCAAGACGTCTTTACAGTCATCAACCAGCAGTCACAAAGGAACTGAAGAGAACTGAAACGCTGTCCTTTGTTGTGTGCAGCTTCAAACTGTTCCAGGGTGCAGGGGCATCTAGATTCACTGCCTAAAGGTTTGCTTGTCGTGTGGACACGAGCTCTGGCTCATGTGTGCCTCTTTGCTGCGGCACTCACAGTGCATGTCGATGATCTCGTCCAGGTTGGGGAAGATAGCGGCCAGCTCAGTGGCGGTCAGCAGGTCGTGTTTCTCCAAAGGTCTGGAGAAGATCATCTGAAGGACACTTAGCATCCGCACATGGGCGTGCTCTGTCGCAAACAACTCTGCGAGCGGAGAGGGAGTAGACACAGAATAAAGAAAGGCATTCCAAAGAAATACTGCAATTTTATTTTCACATGCGGTTCCTTGTCATCATCATCATCTCTCCTTCTCACCATTGATGACCTCCTGCCTCTTGATCTCCTTCTTGCTGAGGCTAGACAGGGCTTCAGAGGGGGCCTGCTCCCTCCAGTTGGGCGGGTCATGCTCGAACTCCAGGAGGCGTGGCTCCATCTCCTCCAGCTGTGGGGAGGGGCTGGTTGGGGAAAGGCCGGGCCCTTCGGGAGCTGAAACTGGTCCTTCAAAACTGAGGAACAAAAGGAAGTGTGAGAGTGACTCATTCACGCTGGTTACGGCAACGTTAGTCAAGTATTACCCAGGTGGCTATCAAGTGATGTGACACACAGTCCGGTGGGTCGAGCGGACATTGTTGGCTGTGGACAGCAGCAGCTGGTTGCAGGGACGTCTCTACATTAGATAATGAAAGGATGCTAAATAGCTACTGAGAGTATCTAGTAGATAGGCTATCTATCAAAGTCCTGTTATTTCTGTAGCTTGTTTTTTGCAAAACTGAGCTTAAAATGACAAATAACAGGCCGTGATTTAGGTGAAACTAAGCTTTTAAACTAGAACTAACAAGTGTTTCATTTAGAAAAACTGAAATGAGTCAAATGGTCTGTCTCTGAGCGTGTTGTGGATTTATAGTCGACTAATTGCAAGTGAACTAACCCTTAAAAGCTCTGGCTAATGCTCACCTTACTCAATAATCATTCCACTGAAGCGCCGCATGTTTAACCTTTCACTGAAAGACAGAGTGCTATTTAACTGTTACTCAATTCCTGTCGGTCACGGCACAGGTCAACTATTAGAGACAGATCCATCAATAGCACAGTCAGTAAACCTGTCAGTTTGTCAGTCAGATTGATTCATTTAGTACGTGTCTGCAAGAGACACAGAGCCTTAAAAATAGCTTGCTTACACAAACATTAGTCTTCTTTCAAAGTGATCTACTTAGATGTGAATAAGCCAGGTGGGTTCGATCCATCAATATTCAAATTCTTACTCATTATTTTATTTAAATGCTTTCTTATTATTTCAGGAAAGCAGCACTGATCCTGTTTTGACTGTCTATGTGTGTGTGTGTGTGTGTGTGACAGCCTGTCCCTGCTGTGCACCCGTCCAATCAGAAAGGCATTAAGAGGGGGTTTGTCCATCTTACGGATGGAGGTGCTGGGGGGTGAACGGGGTAGGTGACGTTGCTGTCAAGGTAGTAGGCGGCTGGAGGTCCACATCACTACGGGAGCGGGACTGTTTGACCCGGGAGGAGCCGCGGCGCCGAGAGGAGTGCCGGTCCACACGAGCACTCTCGCTACGCCCCACTTTCCTACTGTAGGGAGGGAAGGAAGGTGGAGGAGGATGGAGGGGGTGGGGAGGGAGGGGGGTTGAGAAAAAGATAGGGACAGAAATAGTAGGTAGGGAACAAATGCAAGAAAGGACAGATGTGTAGGGAATAAGAGGCCACAGGGAGGACAAGGAGAGCACAGGAACAAAAGTAGGAAACAAACAGACGCCACAGAATGGAAAGAAGAGACGGCAGGGAGAATGAAACGTTTTTTGAAGAGTTTGAAGAGGAGGGAAAGGATCAAAGTCACGTGCGGTCAGTGTGCACAGACATTTGTGTTAAACGTGAGGGTAAAGAGGAGGAGAGGAAGAGAATTGTTCAAAAGGGGAAAAAAAATAACATCAACAAAAGACAGAAAAAGAGAGAAAAACTGTGAGTGTGCAAAGAGTATATGCATGACACACGCCGTGCATATACTGGTTAGACAACGTATAAAGTATGCTTCATATACAGCAGACATGGTACCACTTGAATGCCAACACTTTATACATTTCCTTACGAGTTAATGGGAGCCAACAGTATGTTAAGAAAGTAGCCATGCATTTCTTCTACAGGTCTGTACCAAGGGTTGGTCATTTATGTCAACAGTTTTCTAAATCCACACAATCCACTGAAAATACTCCAGCTCATCTCAACAATCACGCTTACTCTAATTCCTTCACAAGCAGACACAGGATACTTAGCCGTGTAGTGCGTTACGTATCAGGAGTGCAGGGCTCAATGTGAGGCGTGTGTGTGCACGTTGGTTTGTACATGTGTGTTGTGTGATCAGTATTAGGCCTGAAGCATGTCCATGACTCAAGGCGTCAAGGCGCTGACACCCACCTTGTCTTCCGTCTGCAAAAACACGGGACACCACATCGTTACACGCCCGCCGTTACACAACTATTGTAAAAGCCACAGTGAGAACCAGAACATGCAGATGCAAAAAAAAAACCCCACCATGTTATGCTAAACAAGTTTTAACCGCTGTCAAGAGTAGAGCATGCCAAATTATGATGCCAAAAGCCCCCTGGCACGACATGGAACCGCACACACTGTTGAGACAAGCAGGACAGAGGACGGCCCCTGGCCACAATGGACGCAGACACCTTGGGAAGCACACGAGGTGAGCAATACAAACTAAAATACAAAATGAAAGTAAACAGCAGCGCAGTATGAAGACTAGCTACTTCGTCTAAATCTGCCTGAGATTAGACTAAGATGCTAATCTCCATACATTTTAAAGCGTTAGCCATCATATCACCACTTACTAAAATTTCTGACTTAAAATGCCAAATCTGTTTACCAGGGAGAGAGCTGCAGCATTAGACTACATGACTACATATCTATAGTCAGTGCCGTATCGCCAAAACGACTGCAAATGTCTCACTCTAGAAGAAATCACCAGCGTTTGACCTAAATGTGCCTGAATCCAATACAAAATAATGTCAGAACTGCCTAAACAATGCCTATATGCAACACAAACTGCAATGAAGCTTTATTGTAAACGTTAGGGGACGCACAACAGGACACACACACACACGCAAAAAAACACAAACAGGACAGAATGATATTAGAAGGAGAGCACACGTGCCAATGTAAGAAGTAAAAAGGAGAAAGGGCATGAGGGAAAGGGGAAGGCAAAGGGCTGGAAGGGAAGACTGGGTTTGGAGTTCACTTGGTGAAGGTCCTTTTCAATACCGCGGGGCTCTGTTAGCTAGCGAACAACAGGCAGCATGACAAAAGCTTGCACACAGCAGGGACAGACTGCTGGGGGAGTTTTACCACGCTCCCTCAGCCGGAGAAATTTACACACGTTTCACTAACCCCCCCCCCAGCGTTGGATCAATACAGTCTTTACAACACCTCCTATGTAGTCTAATTCTAATCTGATTACTGATTAATCCTGTAATTTCTTCTCCGCTCTGACTGAGTCACTGAGCCGCGGTTATAATCTCACTCACTGGATGCTACTGTTTTTGCTACCACCTCCGTCCTCCTCACCTGTCCTTCCCGTCCAGATTTTCCTCAGTGGGAGTGTCGTTAGGCGAGAGGGGCTCCGCAACGCTCAGCCCTCCTCCCAGCCCGACAGGGGACACCTCACCCTGGTCTGACAGGCTCGGAGGCTCCAAGCGATTGCTTGAGAGGCCTGGAAGATGAGAAGAGGAGAGGAGAGGGAACAAATGACAAATTTAATTCTACTGCTGAAAGAGAATTGGTTGGCTCTTTTATCCAGAAAATTAGAAAGTTGTTTATTTCTTTTTGAATAAAATGTCTCATTATTCAGCAATGATACTCTGGTGGCACACTCCAAAATCCACACAACACAGTCTAGTCTAGCAGACAGCCTAGCTTACCATCGACATGCGAAGACTCGGGGTTGCTAGCGATGCTGATGTTGTTGCTGGAGCCATCACTGATCTCTAACCCAGGCAGGGAGGCAGGGCTTGCACTGGAAGCAGACTTCTTGCTGGGGAGGGACGGGGCCACTGTAGGGTCGGTCAAGGAGCCTCTGCCGGGAGTTGTGACCTTGCGCTCTGGATTCACTTTCTCCTTTTCCACTGAAGAGGGTGAGGAGTGCAACGAATTTAAGAGACAGAGCGGGCGCAGAAAACATGACCCAAAAAGCACTTCAATCAGTGAAGAAAGGGGACAGAGACTTTCTAAGACAGACAAACAGATGAGGATGAGTGTGGTGCAATCAGGGCCTCTGGAGTAAAGGGTTAGTTAGTTACAAGAGAACGCCCATAACCCTGCAGATGAGATACGTGTGCAGTGTGTGAGGGTTTTATGGTAATTACAAACACTCATTTTTCAAACAACCACCCTGAAACACAGAATCAACTAAACACTGCCCCACCCGCATCCCCTCCCAGTTTGATTTGGGACATGCAGACATGCGTATCATGCGTATGGGTTGATTAGTAAGGACGTGCTGGGGGGGGGGGGGGGGGGGGGGGGTAACTCTGAACGACTAGTACCTTCAGTCTCCGTTTTAGGTTTGACCTCAGCTGTAACAGGAAAGAAGGGCAGGACAACGTTCTCATATCCAGACCACTCATGGACATCAATATGTAAAGATTCTGCACAGTTCTTTTATGTAATATGCAAATTTAGAGATTGTAGATCCTTTTTTCGGCTATATGAAAAGGTCAGCAGCGAAAAGTACCAGATACAAAAAGCCGATACATACTGTTGCCTCCAATCCAGCTGGGGATGCCAGGAAACACCCCTCTGGGCTTGCCCTTTGTGGATTCATCTTTCTTATTCTGGAAAGATAGCACAGATAGGGAGCAAAGAAAGTTACAACTAAGAGCTGCGAGAGCACAAATATCCCCATAAAACTTTAATAAGGGCAGTGCAGTACATTTATTGACCTGGCTGATCACACATTTATAGGACAGAGATGTTATACTCCTACATAAGTGATGGCAGCTTACCTTCACCAGCTGTCTCCTGAAGAAGCCTCCTTTGGACTTCTTATTGTCAACCGCCCGGGTTTTTACCCCGAGGTGCTTCATGTAGAAGACCACCGCTGAAAAGATGGATTGGCTGAGGAGGAAGGAGAAAGGCATGAATAAATAATATCTAACACTGTTTTCTTTGGTACTTATTTGTCAGTGTTAAACTTATTTAAATATGCCTAAATATATATTCAACAAATAAATAAATAAATAAATAAATATATATATATATATATATATATATATATATATATATTTATTAATAGATGAATCTGTTCTTCACTGGTGTGTTTGCATAGTCTCTGACGTCACTGATGATGCTGAGAGACTTAGACAAAAACTGACTGCCACTAAGGGAAGAGCCTGAAGATGAAAATGAGGATGGACCGATGCAAGGAGGTGGGAAGAGGGAGGTGGACAGTTGTGAACAAATCTCCACCTCCCTCTTCCCACCTCCTTGCAGGGGGAGGAGGAGGAGTTGAAAAGAAGGAGGAGAGGAGAGAAAAGTATGACACGAAAAGACAAAAGGAGGAGCTGAAAGAAGAAAAAAAAAGACTAAGGGAGGAGCCTCCGGGGATGTGCACACAACAAAAGTACAAGTGTCTGGCATCACCAGTTTAACAGAGCACAATGAACGCACTGACTGCAACATAAAAATGTTTCATCGCCGAGGAGCACAAGTGTTGAAGTATAAAAGACCTACGGTGTGCATGACAGGGTTCAATAATTCACTGTACATGCAACAAATTAATCAAGAAGAAATTTAAGAATGCATTACTTTACATGATACTACAGCGACTGCAGTGACTATTCTTAAACAAACAAAGATAGGAAGAAGGAAGAAGAAAGGCAACTGACATAAATGTTTTGAAGAGTATTTGCTGCTCTTGAACCAGTATGCAAAAATCCTGTGGTTTGACCACACCCAGGTTTGGAAGAGGCATGCAGATGAAATCAGCCCCATGTGCACGAATACTCACTCAAACAAAAAGAAATATTTCAAACTGAACAAAAAAAACAAAACAACTTAACTCACCATTTTTCCTCGTCTGAGACGATTGTAAGTCTGAAAGAAGGAAAGAGACAGGTGTCAGCGATGTTACATTTGGGAAGAGACAAAAAGCAAAAACAGAAATCGTGCAGCGTCAGGCTCACCTCTTCTTTTTAAGTAGCATTTTTCCTTTCTCTTGCTCGACTGATTATTAAGTGTGTTTTGGGTCGATGGAACCTGAAGCGACTAAGTTTTTCCTGATCCAACTCAAGCTGACTGTTGTGTTTTTGTGTTCAGAGCAGAAGCTATTGAACATATTCTAAAATTTGCACACAAAAAAAGGGAGAAAAAAAAAAAAAAGAAAAGCTCAAAAAAGTAGAAGATGCATCAAAAGCTGCACTTCTGCCTGATCTAACAACAATTAAAAAAAAATCAACTTGCACTCTTGAAGATCTGCAAATAAATCAAACTGTTGTCGCCGGGCTGTCTAAAACTTTCTCTGCACGGGATTGTCTCTCCAGTAAGCTGTCTGCACGAGTCAGAAATGCTCCAGCACAGCGGAAATGTCTATTTAACCCTGTTTTTGTCTGATGCAACACAGAGGCAAGACTGTGGAAATTGGATACTCATGTTTTGCTATGAACATAAAGGGTGGGAGGGGTTTCCCCGGGATTTCCCTGTATAATCCAATCAAATGGTCGGGTTGCCTCATTCGCATCGCCACAGAGACCAATGGGAAACAGCTGGGGCGAGGTCACTGTGTTGTGGTGGGATCGTGGGGCGTTGGATGGGGGGGTTACTGGGTGCAAGAGTGTGGGAGAATGTTAAGAGTGAGGGGAATAGAGAGTTGATTGTCAGGGGGAATGAATAAAGTGAATCTGAATGAAGCGTTTGTACGTCGCGGATACAGATCCAACTGTGCGCTAGTAAATAAGGGAGTCAAAAGATGAATTATCATGCCTTTGATACAGACTGCTCTGCAGGATTTTTCTGTCTTCTCTGACAGCGTGGTTATATCCACAGGACGAGCGCATCTCGTTTCATTTCTGCTCTGTTGTTCTTTTTTTTCTTCCTTCTCTCTTCTGACAAGATGAAGTTAGACAGTCTTCTGCCCTCTCCCTGGCCTCTTCTCCCTCTCTGTCTGACTCGTTTCTTGTAGAGGATAACACATTGTAGTTGGCCACAGGGTCAAGGATAGATTAACTTTCCACTAGATCTCTTGCTTTCTTTCTTTAACCGTGTCCCAGGCAGAAGCTATCCCGCATCGATAACCCTCTGGCCCTTTCTCTCCCCTTCTCTCTTCCGCTGTGTAACCCCCCCCACCCTCAACACACACTCCACCACCATCACCACTATCCCTCCCTCCGGTTGGCAAAATGCCAAGAGAGAGCCTTCCTGCCAGCGTGGCACTGCTGACTCCATCTTTTCCTCTCTGCCTCTTCATTTCCTTCTTGCTCTATTGTGCTCTCTTCCAATCACCTCTCCAGCTCTCTACTCCAGTTAGCTTGACTTACTCCAGTTTCCTCTGTGTTTGTCTCTGCACAGCGAATGCTCAATGCACCCACAGCAGAGCTGTACAGAAAGTCGAGAGCAAACCTCGGGGGGGAAGTGATCCGAAAAGGACGGACAAATCTTCTCATCTTGAAGTGTAACGCAGTGGGGTGATAGATGAGACTGAAGTATTCCCCATTCGAGACTTTTCTTTTAATAATCTCCTCCTGACGCTGCGTGTTGTTGTTTCGTCTGCATCTTTTAATGAGTCATCTGTCAAATTCGCCTTCCACAGTTTCCTCAAATGCGCAACATTGACTCCAAATCCAAAAGGGAGCTGATTTAAACAGTTGAATGTATTATACAAGGTGTAATCTTTGGCCATTAGCAATGTACGCATCCTCCGATGCTCCTTGGGAGTCACACTTGAACTGTGATTCAAGTGGGTTTCTTTCACGTCCGTGCAACGTTTTAAAAAGCGCCAACTGTTTGTCACCTAACAGTGTCTATATAGAAAATTACCTGACTTAAACCTTTAAGAATGGTGGGCATCCAAAAGAACTCCTCCCTCATTACTATTCTGTGGCGCGCACACAGTAATGTTGTCGGCGTCTACATCTGTTCCAGTGGGAAAGCTTGTTTTTGTGCACTGGAGGAGAGAAACACTCACTGTGAGTCAGACATCTTCTCCAGCAAGTTCTCAGCCACAGACTTCTCCTTCATCTCTATCGGGACGCGGTCGGTGGGATAGTGGCTCTCCACGTCGACGAGCTCAGCCTCGTTGGGGGTCATACCCATCATCCTCTTCTGCCTGGGCGAGACAAAGCAGATGGAGGCAGGAGTTTGCCGAGGTTAATATTGAAAACAGGAGGACTGATACGGTATGCTGATGAATGTTTTCTCGATTCAGTGAGCAGGCACATAATTCAGATGAAGAGGGCTGCTCAGTGCATTGCCAGGCCTAAAATATGGCCACTCATATCCGTTCCAAGACAGAAGCTGCTGAAGGGAAACCTTTATCACTCGCAAAACAAGATAATTCAATTCTCATTATCCTTCCCGTCGTGTCCAAATTTGCTTATTTTGTGCCTTCTTAGGTTTGATTTACTGAAAACATTGCTCCTGGTTTCTGGCAGCTCGCTCGCAGATCTCAAATCAGGTCATTTTACTGTGCATCTCAATCCAAGACAGCCTAGCTAAAAGATGTTTTGTTCCACTCACAAAATGAGCCTAAGCTTTAGAATCACAGTGACAAAACACTATGGAAAAGAGAGTCATCGAGATGACCTTTTCTTGTAAAAGCCTTCCAGCAAAGATAAATGCGTGAGGCTTAAATCTGAATAGCAGAGCCGGGTATTTAGATTGTAACAGATGTTAGAAGTTGTCTAAATCTACATTTAGGAATTATTTGCACACAGTGAAGAGGTTAAGTGCGAAGCTGCGGGTTCGTACCGAAGTTTAGATCAACCTGAAATACATGACCAACAAAATTAAATTGTCAAATCTGGGATATGCTGCTCATCTAGTGCAAGTTTTTAAATCGCAGCAGGGTTTTAAATTATATTTACTTGCATGAACTGAAGCCAAATGTTGCCTTTAAGCTTCAGAAATCAATCGAAAAACTTGAGCAGAACGTTTCAGGTTATAAGTTGTAAATCATACATGCAGAAAATTCAGACATGGGTCATTTAAATTGACAAATACACAAATGTATTACATGACTGCTTTATTAATCTGATAATCTGAGCTCTTTGCCTGCTTGCGTGTTAACTGATTTGAGTGAACGTCTTTCTCAAACTTCCGAAAGACTCACTGAGACAAAAACTGTGTTCGGTTTTAACAAAGACTACACTTGACTGGCTGAGTAAAGGCCAGAACGGGGCTTCTCACCTGAAGTCCTCCAACTGTTTGGCCACTTCAGCCACCTGCTGACTCTGAACGTCCAGGGCATAACGCTTCTGGGCATCATCGGGGATCAGCTCAGGACGGGTCCGGTCTAAAGGAAAAGGGGACCGGTAGAAGGGAGTGAATGAGAGGTAGCAGCAAACAAAAAAAATGACATCATGTGGGGGTGAGGTGTGTGTATATGGCAAAGAATATATCATAACTTGTGATTAACACACTGCAGGACAATAACTTACCCAAATCATAGGCTACATTAGGTGGAATCACCACTCTGAGGATCTATATTGTGGACAAAAGGAGACAAAACGGCACAAATAAGAATATTACATTGAGTTATATTACACCTGAACCTTATTTTTATTTTACTATATGTACAACTAGCTAAAACTAATACAGACTAATGCAATATTTTTGTAAACCTTAATAAGGTTATACTGTTCTTGTTCTTGCTGTTTTGGAGAGGAGTTTATTATTATGGGGTGCTGCTCTTGAATTAATATACTGATGGGTGTTTCTATTATTTTGTCCATCTCATTGAAATCAATGAGGGCATGCTAAACAGACAGAAACACCTCTCTGTGTAATGCAGCCACGCGTCGATGGATAATTGTTTCTTTGTTGTGTTCTAAGTTCTATGAACAGCGATGAATCCGAACGTGGTGTGCAGTAGCTCCACGTCACCACAAGGGGTCATTTAAACATTAGAAATGAGAGAGAAAAACACATGTATCAAGTGGGAAGGTACAAAGCTCTGTCGCTGACATAAAAATAACCACACGGGCCAAGTTTAAGTCAGTGGGTTTACAAACGAGATGAAAAAAAAGAAGCGAGAGAGAGAGAGAGAAGCTAAGAGAGGACGAGTCCTCCTAAAAAGGGCTTTCCCACGATCCTGACAGGAAGCAGCGGGGTCAGACAGACAGGCAGAAAGACAGGGAGCGAGTGACAGACGTGTACAGTCTATGAGCATTGGAGGGGAAACGTGACAGAGAAGTGACAGAGGCCAGGTGTAAGGGGAGGAAAGAGACAGCCAGAAACCGAAGGATGCTGCACAGACGGAGCCAACGCACATCCGCGCGCAGACTACAGCTGTGCACTCTATCAAATTCATATTGATACAACACAGTGAGAGGATAATCTAGCTATATTGCAAAGGCTGCTGCGTTTTTCTAAATTGATTTTCCTAAAATACACAGCACCAACTTACATAACTCGCTGCGATATTAACACAAAGAAAGAGTCGAAAAAGGGAGACTTGATCCTATCGTTATAGGACTACTGTAAGGGTGTCACAGCAACACACCATGCAAACACATATGATATTCCAAGTCATATAGCATCTGCAACATCTGCTCCAGTAATCACGATAAGGTACCGACTCCAAATGGTGCATTGGAGGTCTTCACAGATCCAAAAAGTTGCACCCGAGCCAAAAGAGCCGTGACTTTCTTCCCCAAAAACCCGAGAGGGACGTTACAAGCTAAACACGAGAGCTGAAAGGACACCGAGTCCAAACACACTTTAGGAAAGTCGATCTGTAACAACGTTCATAATAACCTGAGAGTACAGTACTACACATGTCTGCACGTTATCAGAGTGACACTCCTTCCTCTCCGTCTGCCACTTTGTGGTAATTTGGTTTGCATTCATCACAGCCGGGTAGCCGCTTATTTCTATTCCATCCCCATTCACTTAAAACTGGCAAACAGACAGAGCCGAGTACTTACGGCACCCTTATCCAAGAAGGTGTTGTAGAACTCCACAAATTGCTTCTTGGTCTCTTTGGCATTGAAGCTCCTGAAGAGTTCGGCATGAAGGTAACACAGCTGAGAGAGAGAGAGAGAGAGAGAGGAGAGACAGACAGACAGAAGATCAGAGAGTGTTGCATGAATTTCAATATAATGTCCTGGGCGCTGCAGCAATGCAGTCCAAAAGTTTTTAAGGTCACACACACACACACTTCAAGACGCTGACATAAGAATTAGCAAAGTGCTGTGCTGTTCATCAAATCACTGTGATAATTGGGTATTTTAATCATAATGACAACACCCCATTGTCATTTCAGTCATAATCATGCACATACCTCAATCTCTATAATTCATTAAACACTGTAATAACCGTCTCCAGTGCGGGATGGTGGGCACACGTCACTGAACTGTACAGAATGAACATGCACGTCTGATGTTTGAGCGACTCCTAGTCTCTCCACGAGCTAAAGGGGCAATGAAGTTAAGGGGCGAGGGAGGTATGGTGACTGTGGGAGATGTAACAGTACCTGGGCGGGTCACGGAGTCTGCATGCAGAACAAAAGGGGAAAGGACAGGCATGCTTTATATCAGCACTGACACACACGGGGGCGAGTACACTTAAAGGAAAAGCTCAGAGAATATGTGCTGCTTCACTAAAGCTACAGCTGCACAATCAACCCTGAAAATCTTTCTGTTTAGGGTTGCTCCTCTTCCTCATCAAATGAAGCACTCCGTATCCAACTAACTGTCCGATCATTTGTTTTGAGGATCCTTTACTTTATCCCGAACATGTGACTGCAGAGCAAGCTTTGTCACTACACAGAAAGCCTGTTGTGCAGCAATAACTCCTTGTTCTGCTTTTAACTTGTTCTGCTTTTAGTTTAAATGGCTAAAACTAGTGCAGTGTCTTAATTAGCACCGTCAATTATGGCAAAATGTGCTGTAAATGTACTATGAGCACCAAGGTGGGTGACGAATAGCGGTCAAAAAGCTGAATGGTGAATATTTTGAACACGTAGCAGCATGTGGGATCACCAGCATTGACTGAGGAAGCTTCTGGAGCTGAAGCAGTTAGCAGCAAAATACTGTGCTATACAAATGAAAGTCATACGTATGTTTTATATTTATATTTTGGCAGTCAAATGTTGGCGCTAATGCTCTGTGCCAAGTGCACAATGGCCATACTCAAAGTGAGACATTACCCTGCTGAAATTAATGCACTACACCAGGAAGTGCATGGTGTGCTACACAGAGGTGTGCAAACAGAAGCGTCTAAATTGAGACGCATGCCAGTTTATGAATAAAAGCTCAGTAAGACAGAGGTTGTAAGAGTAAAAAGGATTTTTCTGAGTTCACTTCAATCATTATTTTAGTCACAGTCATGCAGTTCGTTCGACTTCCACATGGAGGAGGTGTCCGTGTGGCCCTGTGGTCAACACGAATGCCATAAAAACAGCCGAGTCCCTGCTTCAACTTCAGCTGGGACCTCTGTGCATGTCGTACCCCTCCTCTCCCTCTCGCCACATTCTTGCATTCCCTGGATCTGTACTCCTACATATTACTAAATTAATGTGGATCTGTGAGCTGTTTTAAATGATAAATGGACATTCTAGACCAGCAGTGACTTGTAGTAACTGAGCTCACTAAACATGCCAGGCATTTTTTCTGTCCAAATGCAAACACAAAATGGTCCTAACTATTTATTTTTCATCCACTGGTACACTGATGTTTTTTTCATGAATTCATGAAATCTGAAAAATTAAAAACAACTTTCTTGAGCCTGAAGTTTATTTTGTGTCTAAGATTATATTCTACGATTTAAATTTCTATCAGACAATATCTAGATTAGGTTTTGTTTTAGTAGTTAGTACAAAAATACACACGCACGCACAAGCACTATCTTAATAACATACACTGTGTATGTGCCCGTGTAGACGGCTGCATTGATTAAAATAGACCACCGTCCATTTGTATTTGTGTGAGATAAATCTGGCTGAGGTACATCCTGTGTGTTGCATAACAGAAGCTGTAGTTTCTCACCAGGGGGGCAGGGTCAAACTGTAAGAGGACATGTTGCATGAAGACCAGCAGGTGGGTCGGTCGCTCCTTCAACTGTTCTATGCTGTTGAAGTGTGGGCACTGGTCATCCACCACCTGAGAGAGAGAGAGAGAGTGAGGTGATAAGCAAATAAGACAAGTGAAATCAGAAAAGACGTAAAACAAAGCTCAGCTGCCGCTCGTTTATTCACTCACATCAGTCAGATCGTTCTCGAAATCCTCATCCTCGGCCCCGATGATGCTCATGGCTGGGTTAGAGCACTGAGCCCCAAACACGCCCTGCTATGAAGAGAGTGGGTGGGAGCGAGGGAGGGCAGGAGGGAGGTAAGAAAACAAGACCATTAGCAAACATTAAGTGCTATACTTTGAAACGGTAGACGGCCCACTTTGACATCCTGAGCCCCCGCTGAGCAGAGCCAGACATGAAGCCAGATTAGGGCTTGGACACGGTGAACTTTCCAAGTGCAGAATAACATCAAGTGGAAAGAGGGAAAACGTCTCAGCATCCATCCCACCTCCAGGAAAGAGAGAGACACACGCACAGACAGGCCTGATGTGCCCATAATAAAACTATGAAGTAAACAGAACTCAGGATGCAGGAACAGCTAAAGCAAAAACAAAGGAGCTTTGCATTTTATTTAAATGACTATGATATGGGAAACTACTGACTGACAAAGATTTACTAAATGGCTTCAGTGTTCTCTCTTAATAAAGAATAAGGTGACCGGGAGAAGGACAGTGATAAAAAATATAATGAACCTGATAATGAAGCAATTAAAAAGATTTCTAACTAAGTAATTTTGAGTATTTTATTAAGATTTGGGGGGTTTCTGTGAAAATGTTTTAGTACTCTTCCCCCAGGTCACACTAAAACATTTAGCTCAGGTGTTCACGGGGGAATAATTCAGTATTTAACATGCATTGCAAGACAGGATTTTCAATTTGAGCTTTCTCTGAAGTTTGGCCAAATTCTGCCTCTGGAAACAGATTTCATACTAGTGTTGAGTTCAGTAAAACATGCCTGACTTCTCTAGCTGCTATGACGAAGCCCTCCGGGTCTAAAAATGTAACTAAACTAATCTGAAATTAAAGGTTTACGGTCAATCCCAGCCTTTGAAACCCATGAATGGGGAGAAAAAAAAAAACAGAACGGGCGACCGATTTACCCCCGCCCTTTACACCCCACACCACTTCCCCTGCACG
This sequence comes from Nibea albiflora, assembly GCA_014281875.1. NCBI lineage: Eukaryota > Metazoa > Chordata > Actinopteri > Sciaenidae > Nibea > Nibea albiflora. The sequence goes on along the minus strand of CM024804.1, from coordinate 18,426,371 downwards.
TATACACACCCAAAACACACAAATAACACATAGCTCATGTGCTGGATTCAGTCCTCTGAAGGTTGCAGACCAAGCGACGCTTACCAGGGAACACCCAAACACACATCAAAAAGCCCAACAGCCTCACTGTACAACATTTACCATTGTCCACTGCAAGGTGAGCACAGAGTCGAGGAGAAAAAGGAAAAAGTGAAAAAGACTCCCTGTAGGAGAACGATCCTGGAGAAAGTGACATATTATAGATTTTCAAGTTAAGAACGCTGTTTCTGAACTCTACATATGCAAGTTTCACACCCATTTTGCTTCACCCTGTTATTCTTACCAACATAACTCGAGCAATCGAAAATCTTGCTATAACCAAACTTAAATATTACTCGTTGTGTGAGGCAAATGTGGTAAAAACACACGACTGTTGCGTTAACGTGCCTTCAGATATATTTTGCAATGAAATTACATATATCCTGTGCGGTGTTGAGTAGGAACTGAAAATCATTTAATGGTTAGCGTTTATAAGGAACTGTGTACGCAACCATGATTCGATTTGTGGTCTGAACACAGTACGTGTGTGTGCGTGTGTGTGTGTACAGTGGTAGTCAGGAGAGCCGATAAACGCTTTGAGGTCAAGGTGAGTTCTTGTAAAGAGACAGAGAGTAACAGAGCTGTTAGTCGGTGAGAGAACGAGAGGCAGGGTGAAACTGACTGACAGACAGAGAGAGAGAGAGAGAGAGAGAGAGAATGTGTTCATTCATGGTCATATCCAGTGGGCTGCGGGTTGAGAAAGGCCAATGTTGGAGCAACATGCGTAGGAGGGGTTAGACAAACAGGGAGACACACACACACAGGCCCGCACACAGGACACACACATCCTCCACCGAGCACCTACCGAAAACGAAACCGCGAACACCACCTTACTTAGACAAGCACGGAGTTATGTCACCATGACAACGAGGACGGCAACAACAACAACAACTAGAACTAGTTGTTGCAAAAGCAGATCAGGCCATTTCCTGGTGGAAAGACAAAATGCTGCACTGTTACAGCGGAGAACTTCATCTCCTGTGCGCTGCGTCTCGGCTGGCTCACCTCCTTTGTTTATGCCGTGTTAGCTTGGTTCAGTTCAGAGTCTGAGAAAAAATCCCAAACCTCCCTCAGACAAACTTTTACGAGCTCGTACCATGTTTGTTTACACAAACAGACAGAGAAGTGACAAACCGGGCCAAATTTTATGTGTCTCTGGTGGTGGAGAGCGCTGTCTGAATAACTGCTCCAGTATCTCCCATCACTGCTCTGGTGACTGTCAAAGCCATATGACATGATTCATATTAGGGCTGCAACTAAAAAAAAAATACTTTCATTATCAATTTATTTGCAGATTATTTAAGGTTTAATTGTTTTTGTGCCACTTACAGTCCAAAGATATTTACTTCCCTGTCACTTAAGACAGAGAAGCAGTGAATCCTCCAGTTTGAGGCTGAAATTCTGTGATCGAATATGAAATAGTTTCTTATTTACTCCAAGTAATTTATTCAGGTCTATCCTTTCATCACCTACCGCATACTGTCTAGAATGAGCGTCGAATGAAACATCAGAACTAAATAAAGTGATTATTTTCATTACGGATTCATCTGCTGATTATTTTCTGGATTCATCTAGTAAATATTTGATCTATAAAACCTCAAAAAACTGAGAAAAGGTCCTTCACAAGTTCATTAAAGTTCATTGGGTGATGAGCCTAAAACCCTCAAATATTACACTCCAGTAACTTCAGATCAAAGATGGCGAAATTCTCTGATTTTAGACACGGAGCCATCAAAAGTTTGGCACTTCTGTTTTAAAAAATATTGAATCGATTATCAAATGGAATAACTGACTGTCGGATGCAGCTCTGATGGTGAGTTCAGTGACCGTAAATGTTCTCTGTTTGTCTCCGTGAACGGCCAAACTTCACTTGCGAGAGCAGAAGATGCTACTACAACTTCAGCCTCCTCATTACGGGAGATGCTGAACACAGTCCGTCGTTATTGTTCCAGTGGAGTCACTGTAGTGCGCGTTCATACTCTGAGAGATAAATTGGAGCGGTCAGGGGGAAGCTAATTGCGGTTACTCGGAGCGAGAGGTCGACTCTGGTCTGCGCTTAAAGAGCACAAGACTGTGGAGGGGCAGGAGGTGCATGCCTCCTCTGCCCCAGAAGGAGCCAAGTGGTGCATTCCAGCATATGGCACAGTTCAGACAACAGATGGAGACAGTCTGTGAGTCTCAACAGTAACCAGACCCTGTTCCCCTCACCTCCATTAATACACGATAACTGGCATGAGGTCCAAACTGCGAGGGCCCTTCCTGGCTGATACAGACGTGGCCGAGGGAGAAAGACGGGACCACGGGAATACAGGATTTGATTAGAGCGTCCCAGAGGTGCGGAGATCGGATCTGGTGCTCCTAAAGAGTCGGCAGCTGCCCCCCCCACCCATCACATTCCTGTACTAACTAAGTGTCAGGTGGCATCAATCCAATGATAGCCATCATGCGTACGTGCCTTTGTGTGTGTGTGGGTTAAGACTGAGCACGTATGTGGGAGGAGGGGGGTCATTCCTATGTGATTGTGGGGAGCTGCCATTGAACGTATGTGTGTGTGTGTGTGTGTGTGTGTGTGTGTGTGTGTTTTATATGACAACTGGTCTTTACAGCAGCATTCCTCCGCATCTCTGGGTGGAGTTTTGATACTGTACACAAGCAGAACAACAGCAGCTGTTTCGTGAGATGAAGTAGCAGCACAGTTCAGCATTTCATATTTCCACCAGTCACTGAAAGGTTACGCCGCAGCCTAATAATAACTGAGTCACTGTTACATCAGCTCTTACGCAAACCCCCACGTCCATTGTGAAACCGGGTACGAGCGGTTTTAGTGAAACCCCTCAGATCAAGAAGAAGAAGAAGAAGAAGTCAAACCGTGACCTCACCCCGAAGTGGGCATCTTCAGCGTCCATACCGCAACCGGCGGGGCGACACCTGTGAATGGGTGACTGTCAGAGATGAGCGTGATGAGTTTAATGGATCAGGACCAGGTGAAATCATGCAGTGCTTATTTATGCAGGCGCTCCTGAGCGGCACCACAGTGTGGGTTGTTTTTTTTTCTTTCCTAGAAGCAACCAACAGTGATTTAGCTTGTCGTTTTTTTCTTTAACCACGTAGCTGACGATGACACAGAGCACGACATTCAGGGTGATTTTCCACACACTGAGATAAAAAGCACAACACAGAGGCATGACAAACACTGTTAGATTAGATGGAACAGTTTGAGTTACACCCCAGTGTCAAGAGTCCAACTCAGGCAATACCTCATTTCACAATATTTAATATTTACTGTATATATATTGTATATACTGGTGATTATTATAGAAGACAGTGTGGTGCTGAAGAAAAGCCAATATGCTACACACTTAAAGATAAAAACGTCTGGACACGAGATGTCTCCTGCGTCACTGAAATGGTCCGTCCTCCACAGCGATGCACTCGAGTGCACTGTGACATCACGGCTGGGCGTGGCTAGAGACGCACGCGGGGGGGCGTTACGTTGGATTGACATGTCAGCAGAATCCAAGATGCTTCTTGATCGGCGGTGACCGGATTAGAGGTTTTAAAAAGTCAGCAGCGCGTGAACTGTGAGTTCAGTGGTGTAAAGTTCGACAGATTTTGTCGTAAACAACAACAACAACAACAACAACAGTGCCTCGAGTCAGCGCTAAGCGAGTCTGCTGTTCATCATGTGTCCGCAACCCAAATCAGCAGAGCTACCAGCTGGCGAGGGAGCACTCGGCATACATCTTCCTGCACTGAAACACTAAAATTAGAGCCTCACTCATTCACAATTACTAGATGCACCTGGCCACACAGTCCATTGTATAAGCATAGGTCACTGTTCTCTTCTTACACTCGGTCACAATAGGCTGTGTCCTGTCCTCTATATGCTATGAGGGCAGTCTCCCAAAATAGCCCGGCAGCTAATGGCTATAGCGTCGCTGTGTTCGTGCTGCTGTTTATCTGGCTCTCTCATCAGGCCTCTGCCTCATTAGCAGCGATTTGGGGGATTCCTACCAGCACCGCTCTTCGTCCAGCGGCTGCTCCCTGAGGCGCCTAACCAAAGAAGAAGAAGAAGAAGAAGAGAAAAAAAAGAAAACTGGGGGAGTGGAAGATGGCAAATGGAAAGGCATACAGACAGGAAGTGGGTGTAATTTCCTCAGGAAGCTATCAGAGCCATTTCTTGTGTGACCTATCAGATGAAACGCGGTGGAGAGAAAAAGAAAGCGAGGTGGCAAGGTGGAGAGACGAAAGTGCATCTGAGAGAGCTCCTGTTGACGTGAGAACCAGAAAAGGAAGTTACTGCACAGCACTGGATGGTGAACAAATGAGGAACAGATAGATCATGAGAGAAAAGAGTGTGAACAGGAGTGGTTGAAAAGGGGTTTGCATGCGCATTTTGCAACATCAGCTATCTGATTGGGGTTTTTTAGACACCACAGAGTACCATGGCTTTGAGACAGATACAACACAAGCAACAGGAGTGAAGTAAAAGTGGTCATACTTGTATCTCAGCAATTATTTTTCCATATGTTTTCAAGCTTGCAGAGAATTTATAAATGTTTCAACGCCAGGGAAATTTACAAATCTATTTGTTCTACTGACTTCAAGGCCTGTATTGCGTGCATACTCATCTGGGACTTACTAGAACTGGTAAACATGACTGTGGCTGCAAGCATTTGCCTATATGAGCCATACAGACTAAAAAGAGAGAGAGAGAAAAAGAAAGGAGCAAAGCAAAAGGGGCCTAGTGAGGAGGGAGGGAGGGAGCAGGAGGAGCAGGAGCGTGGAGAAGAAATTAAAAGAGGGGACATAGTGCAGCAGGAAATGAAGAACAAGGCAGTAACAGTGGAAAGAACGAAAGAAAAAAAAAAAACAGGCAATGGAAACTTAGGTGTGAGAAACTCTGGAAAGTCTAACAAGCACGGGAGCGTTCATAAACCGTGTTTGAGCACCTGAAAGGTTACGGCGAGTGGTTTTTGGCCGCAGCTGGCAGATCTGACAGCGAGTTAGCGGTGAAAACGGTGAAAACATGCTCTGTAGACTGCGAGAGTGAAAGAGTGAAATATCCAAAGCTAACTAGAGTAATCACATGAATATTTGGACGCTTACTTGTTGAGGTTACAAGTATTTTTTTTGAGCTTGAGTTTGAAGTCACAGCGGGACACTCCACTGACCTTACCCCTAACATTTAATTCACACAACTCGGCTCAGCCTGTGGAAACATTTGTTTAATGCAGCTTCGGAGGCGGATTTCTAAATTCAGAGGAAATAACCTGAATAACGTCACCAGGATTATGATGCATTGGATTTGACATTTTAGAGCGCTATGGTTAGAAACCCGAAAAAAAAAAAGAGTAGAGGGTCAGAAGAAAGATGGTGGAGTTGCATTATGGGAAGTGTGACTGAAAGTCAGGACATGTCAACCTCTGCTGCTTTGAATTTGACCTTTCCTTTTTCTGCATCGCGACAACTTTATTTAAAGCTGGATAGGAGCAGATCAGCCTCGCGGACAGCATCGGCATTTCAAATGATTCCATAAATAAAGACTGGATTAAAGATAAAGGCTCTTATCGACTCGCAGGGGTGAGACGTTTCAAGATAAAGCGACCGACTGTCTGCGCCTTAGTTCAACAAGGTAAAAGGGCAACAGAACAATAGTCTGAGCATTACAGAGGGTTAAGTTAGACCAGAAATCACGGCGCTGACAGTAAGCAAACAACAGAGCAGAGGATGCGCTGCGAGATACTGAAGATACCGAAGATAGCGCAGCGCAGCAGAGTGTGTACAAGGGAAGTGACGTCAGCGTACATGCGTGAGAAAGGCAGGGGCTCGTCTGCAGTGAAAGTGCAAGAATATGCCCTCGCAAACATTTTTCCCTCCTCTTTCTGCCGACCACATCCTACTTCTTTTTTTCTCCCCCCCCTCCACTTCTATCATCCCTTCTTTCGGCGCATTTCATCTCCCCGCATCTTCTGTTTCATTTGCCTGTCTCGCTCCCTCTGTCTTGTAACCTTCGTCTCCTCCACCTTCAGCCTGAAATAAAGCGGCCCCTTGTGCGACCGCTTCCAAGACAGCCAGTGCATTCATGGCCGGCAGACAAGGGCCAATTATGTAATTTAACGACCATTACGTAGTGGCTAAAATAAGATTATGGCCAACAGTGCAGGGAAAACACAGGCAGGTCTTTTCATTGCTTCACAGGATTCTACCTTACATGTCGGTTCATTGTTTTCAGCTACAAGTCCAAAGAAATCATGCTGTCGAATCCCCCCGAGGCTTCCCCGATTTCAATGGGACTTTTTCCTTTGTGCACGTCTCCACTGTGAGCTGCTGCAATGACCTTTTCTTGATATGATTTTATTTGGATATAACCGCTGCAGAGAATCACTGACCTTCTCATCATATGATTTCAGTTGAGTACACATCGCTCTCAAAGGGTTTTTTTTTTTTTTAACGACGCTCAACAAACCCGACCAACCTCGGCACGGCATTTTTGCGGTTGACGTTAATCAAGGTACCGCAGGATAAGCTACGGCTGAACCTCCCTCCCTCCTTTGTGCACATGGACATGCATATTCAACGAGGCGCGGCGGGTCCAGTGTGTAGGATTTGGTGGTATCTAGTGGTGCGTTCGCTGCTTGCAGCCCTCTCGCGTCACTCCCTCCCAGAGCCGGCGTTTGGTTTGTCTGTTCGAGTTCAACATGGAGGACCAGCAGTGTCTCTAGTTAGAAAAGGCTCATTTTAAGATTTAAAAAAAAACTTATTTTCAAGTGATTATACATGGCTATGAATATTATATTCCATTTCTGCCTTATTCTGTAAATAGAGCCCCTTAAAATCGTACATACCGGACCTTTAAAACAACTTCTCTTCATTTTTTCTTAGAGCCAAAGTACACTACATTCTCCAACAAAGTACCACTCACCCCCTACCCCCCACCGCCACCGCTGCCCAATCGCACCTCCTCCATCCTCTCCCTCCCTCTCTTTCGCTCTCTGTCCCTATATAGAGGTCACTGGCTTCATGGAAAGAGTTGATAGGCCGGGGCCAATCGACTGGCATGGATTGGCAGTTCGCAGTGAACCTCCAGCTCGGCCTAACTGCTTCCATGTGTGCGTGTGTATGTGTGTGTATATGGAGCAGTAACTGCTGAGGCCAAACACACACAAAAAAAAAAAACCCTCTGATTTTGTGACATCAAAAAAATCCGTTCACAAGCGCGTTATTGTCGTGTGCTCATTAGCTTGCCGATTTCAAGACGATAGCAAACAAAGCAGGAACAACAAACAGATACCGAATATATTTGGAAGGAATTTAGTCTGCCCTGAATCAAAGTCTCTGTGGCCAAAAATGCCTCTGTGCTCGCACACAAGCACACCTTGGTTCATGATGCTAACCTCATGCCAGTAGTGTGCAGGCCAGATATGCAACATTCTTCCCTCCCTCTTTCTTCCTCCTTCTGTCTCGCTCATGAAAGGCTTGTTAATAACCTATCGAGAGATAATTCAATCTTTATCTCTGTGCTGGTGACAATCAATGTTTTACCTCGAAATTAAATTCATATCTGACGTGAAATAACGACTCCCGACTTTGGTTAGCCAACACACAAGATAAGGCAAACAATGGCGCCGATTACATCAATATTTGCGGGTCTACATCCAAACTATTCAAAGTCATAACATTGCTCCACCCTTTAATTTCAGAGATGTCGTATTTTTTGTTCCGCGCATTCCCCCTGCCTTTTCAAAAACCTGCCGCCTACATTACCCAACATGCAGCTCGACCACCGACAGTTCCACTGGAGATTCAGGTGTGTTATGCAGATGTATCCTCAAGCCACCTGCTGAGCAGACATGAGGTGAGCGCACTTCTTTCTAGCGCCACACCCTCAGACGATTTCTCTGTTTTCATTTTCAAACTCACACGACTCAGGTGACTGGTCGAACGATGTCTTGGTGCTCTTTAGATCTGAAATTATTAGTTGATTGACAGAAAGGTATTAATTCTTAAGTAATTTTTGGGAAGCTAGTTTTGCAAATTTGCATTATTTGCTGCTCTTTTATGGTACATTAAACTGAACATCTTTAGGTTTTCGATTCGTTTAAATGATGGTTAGCCTGGCTGCAGTCGAAGCACATTATCAGCATCAGCCGAGCTCTAAAAATAGGCTCCATCTATAAAAGACAAATATTCAAATAATTTTTGGTATGTCATAACTAAAGTATGAATGATGAGGAAATGCATTTCACAGGGAATATTTCAACACTGACATACAGCAGAAGAAAATGTTATATATGCGTTATATGTTTTATAACATACACAGATGTACGGCTCTATAAACAGAGCATACATTCTGTGGTTGCTCCTTTATTCAGGGTCCCTTATAAGAATCACAGATCTAGGCAGAGAGGAGTCTGTTGTAGAGATTGCATACAACCCAAATTAGTGATTCTAGGCACGTTTCGTTCATGAAATGCCATAAAGTACCTACACTTTCCCAAGCCCAAGCTAACCCAAGCTATATTCAAATTGCTTCTTTTGTCCAAAAAAAAAAAAAAAAATTTCTTCAATACCTAAGGACAGTCAATTTACTATCATCTACGAAAAGCAGCTAATCTTCACGATTGCAAAGCAGGAGCCAACAAATTTGGGACATTTCTGCTTGGAAGATTAATCGTCCAAATGATCCAAAACGTCCAACAATTGTCCAAAAAGAAAAAGAAAACTGATGCAATAAATCAACAATAAAGATGTATCTGCACCAAACATCATAGTTGCATTAAAAGTAACCTGTACGGGTGGATCAGTGGTGGTTTGATCAAAATAGAGAATAGAGATAGAGACAGTGTTACTGTATAGCTGGTATTATCAATCTATCGGCACTGTTATTGCAATATGACAAATATACAACTCCTTTCTGTTTGTAGAAAGGCCTGAGTGTTAACATACAGCCAGCACACTGTCTGCACACACGCATACTCAGACTGGAGGACCTTTCACCCCACCATACCTCCCATCTTTCCCTCCTCAAGAGTAAACATCATCTATGGAGTCTGCTCCTGCTTTTTTCCACCCTGACCCTCAAATGAAAGAACTCATTCTCCGTTTCCTCTCGCTCGCTCGCTCTCGCTCTCACACTCTACGTCACGTCAGCTTTCCAGCCATCTCTCTGACTCACACTTGGACAGACGGATGTAACTCTTTCCATTTTCTACCTTTTTTTTCTTTTTAAAAGAGCATGGAGGAACAAGCTGCTGGAGCCCAGGTTGTACTTTCACAAAAAAACCCCCCGCCCCTTATCATCAAGTGTGAGAACACGCAGACAATCAGATTGGCTGCATTCATTTGAGGGGGATCATTGAGGTTTTAAGGGGGGTCGGGGGGCGGTCACAGCTGCACACCCATGACTCACATGTCTCACACATGCCCACAATCTGACCACACATACTGCGGGTAGGAAACCATGTCTGGTTTGACTGCAGCGTGTGAAACCGTCCTACACGACAGCAGGGAGAGATGGCAGAGATTGGCAGGTGAACACACTGAGATGTCTGTGTGAGCTGCTTAAAAGTCACCGTCCCGTGGAGGACTGCTGAACGGTGGCTTTGTTTTGGACATATTTTGGCTACATAAAAAAAACAAAACACTCTGTCAGCTCAGACGAGGGGCGGAACAAGTCAGCACAGATGAGGGTAACTTTATTTGGGTTTTGCACCTACGGAGTATTTGTAACATTTCAGCAACTCACGATTTGGTTTCTGTTCATTATATAGATTATTTATTATTTATAACATCTACAGACAAATCACTGTAGGCGGACTTCCCGGAAGAGCGTTGTGTGACACTCTACACTACATGTTACATTAACAGTAAGCCTCCACGTCCAATTGCATCCAACATTTGTCGATATTTATGCATACAGTGTCAATATTTTGCACATCCCGTCCTCTTCATTTAGATATACTTTGCTCTAATTGTAACTATTGTTATGATTATATTTATATTTTTAGATTTATTTATTCTTTACTACACCCATGCCTTGTCTCCCTGTTATTGTCTGCTTTAGTTTTGTCGTTTTATCTTAACGTCTTCAGAGCATGAAGAAAAAAGTCCAGTGGCTGCCAAAAATGTGTTTAACTTGTCCATTTGACCACCGGTATCTCTAGTTATAAATGACCTATCTTTATATTTAGGTGATTACACGCTAATGAAAACATAGTTGTGCATATTTTATTACACTTCTGCCATATTCTGTAAACAGAGCCGCCTAAATCTGACACACTGGATCTTAATAGTCCGGTAAATACCAGACAAATCAAGGTACGTCACAGTGATGCAAAAATGATGCAAACTGTATCCTGCCCGCTGAGCTTACAACCTGCAAATAGCCCCCGACGAGCTGATGAATACAAACCACCACACTACCACGCCGTTCAAACAACTGCAGGACCTCTCTGACACCTTACAGTGCATCCATCACCGTGCTCAGTGCTGAGATTATCTGTGGTTTTTAGGTCTTCTTTCCTCTGCACCCCAAACACACACACACACACTCTTATAACTTCGCTTCTCGTCACGTCGTCCACTGCGCTCGTTCAGGAGGAATCAGAAGATTTCACCGCTGACCCGCAGAGAGGAGAAGAGCAGCCCAGTCTGCTCTGTCTCTCATTATCTGCTGCCTGTGCGTCAATCTAACTGCAGCCAGAGAAGAATACCTGCGTTTCCTTTGAAGTCCGAGCCTGACTACAGTAAATTATAAGCTTGCCTGCAACGCAGCTCCAGGCCCTTAGGACATCCCCCGGCTACTCCTCTGTGGGTGCCATTACCTGTCATTCCAGTTGTTGGGTATCTCTTATCGAGGCTAACGACGGCTGTTACAGCCTCGCTGTAGCCCTATCCGAGTTCATGTTCCTACCCTCTCTGAAAGACGGCGCGTGTGGGTGAGCTTACGTACGCCTGTGACAACAGGGAGAGTGAGAGACAGGGAGAGAGCAGCATAACAACTCAGATTATAGCCAACATTCCTTTAAAAGGAAGAGAAGGTAGCCTTTGGGCTCCAGACAAGCCTGTACTTGTAAAACGTGGAGCGAGAGAGCGAGAGAGAGAGAGAGAGTGAGATGACAAGTGCAGCGCTCCTCTAGTCTAGAGTTTAACAGGAAGTGGCAGGGTCTGCTTCACATGGGGCCTCTGGGGTTCAGCGGCTGGCTGGGGGAACATGTCACAGTCTCCGAAACCGCCAGCTGCAACGCCCTTAACACATATGGCATCATCGAATAGTCACCAAAGTTCATGGTTATTAACGCACACCAGAGTAATACAGTCGCCTTGCACGGCTCTCGTGCTCGCAAAATCAGAAGAAAAAAAAAAGAAAAAAAAAAAGCGCTCTGAGGAGTGAAACACACCACACACACACACACACACACACACACACACACACACACACACACACACACACACACACACACAAATAAGACAAACTGGCCTAGCGGGTTAGCCAAAAAAAAAAAAAAAAACGTTGTTGTTCTTTGAGGAGTGATTAATGAAAACATAAACGCTCACTGGCAAGCACGACCAACAATGTTCCAGCCTCCTATCTTCAGTTAATGACTGCAGTGAGATAATGAAGCCGGACTACATGTACAGTAATTGCAGTTTCCTGCGAGAGCAGGAAGCTCTCTCTCTCTCTCTCTCTCTCTCTCTCTCTCTCGCCTATTCTGCAATGTCCTCTGTGTCACAAGGCAAAAATCATCAAGGGTAATCAATTATATGCAGACACTAATTACTGCACATTGTCTGCACCGGGACCCCCCCACACACACACATACACACACACACTCTCTATTGTATATGGGCCGGTCAGATGAGTGAGTCCTATAGGAAGAGAGAGGGAGAGGGAGGAGGGTGACAGGGTGGACATGTCATACTGTGTAGCAGGTTTGTAGCCTACAAAAATAACACACACACACACACACACACACACACACACACACACAGTGTTGACTGTGAAAAAAGATCTTAGCGTGGAAGAGGCCAAAAAAAAAAAAAAGGGAAAAGAAACACGAGCAGGTTCATATTTTAACTTTTGAGAAGCACCATATGATAAATGTCACAGATATTCTTGCAAACATCAGATGAAATATCACAAGGTCACCAGCTGCAAACTCCCCACACTGGCTACAAATGACACCGCAGGAGTCTCTCTGGGAGTATTAAAGTGATTTGTACTTTTAGAGATCAGACCTAAAAGTGAGTGTGGTCGTAAAAACACACTGTCCAACTGGGCTACCTGAAGTAACACAGCAACACACACACACACACACGCGCACACACACCACACACACACACTTAGATGAGCAGATTTTGCGACATTCATTAAAAAAAAATTACGAACCAGCTGCTATTGTTTTAATCCAGAGAGGGGGTGAGATACGTAGCCGAGCACAGCGTTGCTGTATGCGGACCCAAACCGTGCAGCAGCTCGGGGAGCCGAGAGCGGAGGAAAGAGAGGAGGGGAGGTGGAGCTGGTGGAGGTGGTGGAGGTGGTGGTGTGTATATAAAGCCATTTCTCTCGGTAAAACAAACATTCGTGACGACTTTAAATCTACCTAAACAGAGTCAGAAAAAGTTCGAGCACTTTGTAACGCGAAGCAAGCGAGGCGCCGAGATGATATACTCACCCGTAGATAGAGAGAAAACGACAGCCGGAGCGCCTGGTCGGTTTCCTGCTCGAAAGTTGTCGTGTGTCAGCGGGGGAAAAAAACATTGTACGCGGAAGTACACATCTAAAGAAAAAAAGAGAGAGACAGAGAGAGAGAGAGAGAGAAAAGAGTCGATAAAACCGCGAATAAAAAGTAAATATATAACCGTCAAACACTTAAAAACAAGTCTCGGGTTTTTTTTATATATACACACAATGTTTGTTAATTTAGGTGTTTATTTTATGTGGGGGGGAAAAAAGTTAACAGTTTTTAACGGCTAGTTTCCGCACGTGTGTTACACCGTAAACGGTCCCCACGTTGACTTTTAACTTTGTACCTTATAAACGTTATATTTACGTTTTTAAAACGTTTCTGCTTTGTGAAAATAACCACACTTAATTTAATTTCAAGATATGTCAAACTGGTGATTATGTCACTTGCATTTCACAGAATTATATATATATGTGTGTTTATATTTACATTTATTTATTTAGATATATTTATATATATCCCAAATTCATATTTATACCTGCACTATATCGATATATCTTGTGCATTTGTACATACTCTGCACTTCTGGTTAGGTGCTGAACTGCACTTTATTGTTAAGTATTAAGTATTTGTTACTTTGTGCAATGACAATAAAGTTCAATCTAATCTAATAACGCTCTAAACTAATACAGTATCCTGTATTTTCTGTGCTAATTACTAGAGTCAGAGGAAGCTTGTTACATAATTTCTGTGCTGTCATCATATCAGGGTGTGAAAGTCCAGCAGCAAACAGAAAAGTTGTTTCCCACCCAGGATTAGTCTTTATTAGCTTCTAATCAGGCGACATCTACTGTTTTAAGCAGGCTGCTATGATCTAATATCAAGTCTGTGAGAATATAAGTAAACTGCACACAAGCTGTTGTGAAGCCAGTCATGTGTCAGATGTTCAAAGCATGATAAAAACAGTCGATCTGTCGTGAAATCAAAGCGACTGTTTGCAGAGTTGATTGCTCAAGTCAAACTTTGCTCCCTCCCTGCCTGCTTGGTTGCCGGTTGCCTCACTTCTATTCTGGCCTGATTGCGCCACCTTGTGGAGAAACATGCGCATGATACGGTCCCTTCGTATCACATATTAACCTACTTTCCAACTAATACTGTACGACCAGTGCGTATTCTTAATAAAACTAAGTAATAAACACAGGTGTTACCAATTATACTAATTAAGGTCCCGTTCCATTCAGGTCAAACAGACTCAGTGGTGCTGCTGTAGTGCATGTTGGCTCCCTGGAAAGTCTCTGTTGCAATAAATGGAACACAGCCTGCGCTGACCTCACACGGCTGCTGTGAGAAAGATGTTTGTTCTCATCCATGTTGGCTTCATATCAAGTCTGTATGGGGCTCAGGACTGCACTGTACATACATGCATGTAGTTACACTCAAGCCTTAAATAATTTTGAGCTTGGCAGTGATGTTTACAGATGACAGGAAGGGCAAAGAACTCTATCTCTACTTTTAGCTGGAAATATGGAAGGCTTATTACAAACTTAAACACAACAGAGTTAGCATCAGTCCAGTATTTAAATATTAAAATATGTGTATGGATTAATGTTCATGGCATAGTCACGTTTTATTGTGGTCCTTCTGGCTAGACTCTGTCTGCTTTCCCATCAGGTTTACCCCTCATTGTTTGTGTATTGGTCATAACTTTGGCTTTAAATCTAGTTGCTGTATATCTTCAGTGTGTGCTGCATGGCGATTTAAGATGTTTGTTTTAACAATCAAATTCAAATTAAATTTTAATCGTGACGTGTTGAGCCAAGTGTATATGGTTTGAGGGATGTCCTCCTCTATCAGAATATGACTTATCAAATCTTAGATGTGGTCTCATACCTTGGATATGCACTTAACCTGGTATTGGTGGTGAGAGGTTGGCAGAGGTCAGCGATGACAAAGAAATGTTTTGTGTCTGCATTCATCTGCGTGAGTGCTGAACTGTTATTCCTCCCACTGATCAAAACTATCATAATAGTAATAAGTAGTCCAGAAGAGCCTGCAAGAGTTTGAGAATGTGTGTTTGAATGGTCATGACACCATCTACAGGTATCCTTGTAATGCAGGCACATGCTCTACTGACTGTATTATTATGATTGTTATGCAAATAATAGACAGTGTGTGTGAATATTCACTAAAGTGCTGTACCAGGAGTGAAAGCAAAACAGGAAAGCAATAACTTTAATACACCAAATTAGGTGGAAAATGACAGAATTTATAAATGACTTTTATCCGTGATTATTCAGTTAATGTTTTTGTTATTCTAATTAAATGAGAATAAAATATAGGTCATTAATTCAGCTCTACCTCAAGAATTGTATCAATATTTGTATGAGTGCCGTGCAACTCTTTATTACTCTGTAAAAGCTAAACAATGTCCAACATTTAAAAATTAATTCATTTGGCAGATAGCAGTGCCATCTGAATAAGAAACAGAACAAAAATAATGTTTCTGTTTTATTAAGGAAGTAGAATATTACTTTTTGTTGCTCGATGTGACAAAATGAACCCATTCAACAAACTCACAGTCAACAACAGTTCACTATCCAGAATAATGTTTATTGCTTTTGAAGATATTAATCTTTTTCTTCTTTTTTGCACTTTCCATTTTTCCTCTTTACAGTAAAACAAAGAGAGATGACAGGTAAAACCACTGCATTGTCATTTTTGGATGTGTACACACACATACACACACAAAGGAAACAGTATTTACAGCTGTTAGTTAGTGTACTCCGTGCGGAGGTGACCGGAGGCCTTTCCTGTAGCAACTCAACAAACATAGAGCTTTACATTAACTTTACAATAGAGCTTTCACAACTAATCGTATACCGCCACTGTTTGACAAACCATAGGCTATAAAGGCTATGAAGCTGTACAATATGGTTTAGTGTTCACTCTGTGCTGAGAAACTGGAGAGCGGATGTTGTTCCATTAGATCTGGTAGAGCGGAGATAAACAGTTGTATATTTTTTCCCCCCCTCTGTTTAATGTCCTCAAGAAAACCCATTTGCCCCGCTGCTTGCATGGACACAAAGCACTGATTGAAAAATAATCAAAACAGATTTTAGGGGGAGGATTTAAAAAAGAAAAATGCAAAGACCAATATTATTCACATTAGACTAATTACAGTACAGTTACACTGGGTGAATGCTAACTATAAAAATAAGTCTACCGGCATATTTTTGAACCCAAAGGGTTTGTACATTGGGCATCTGGCAAAAATGACCAAAGGGCACAATTAATTGGGGTTGGAAAAAAAATCAGAGACAATTCCCAGTGTGAACTCTGTCCTCATCATAGAAAAACATCTTCAGAGTGCAGATCTTCTGCCGTTAATAATTTAAACTTTGATACACCTAAGCTTATAATTTTTCCAACATGTTTAAATACTGAATTAAATCACAACAATACAGCTAAATCTTATCATAGTGAATAATAATTAAATGTAATGTACACCATAATAAAATATATACACAGAAATATTCATACAAATTTTCTAGATTGGTCCAGCTCCCTCTGCTCTCTTTTTCTTTCCTTTTTAGAAAATGTGCAGGAAATACTTGAACCACAGGACAAAATAAATATCCACAGACTATCACAGTTAACACTATTAGAAATATGGATTTCAACATTTAAATTAACCCCGCAATATCGAAACAATATCAGTATAAAAGTAAGTGCAAACTTAGGGGCAACAATTTCACTCACAGGATTACGGAGATGAGACGATTTCATTAAAGGAGACGTTGACTGAAAAGGCCACTAGGTGGCAGTATTTGACTATGTCTCAGAAGTCTTGGTGATTACATATATATATCGTCCAAATCTCAAGAATTACAGGACAAATCTGTAAAATTGGATCGATCTGAGCATTATTTGTTGTTCTGTTCTGTTAGTATAGGGATGTTGTTTGTTAATGTTTGTCAAGGCAGGAATTGCTGTGTTGTAATTTACCACCTCAGTGCCTTCTATCATAGCTTGGCTGCAGACAGCAAATTGTAGAGTACTGCTGGCAATGCGTAAAATAAGTGTAGAAACCATGGAGCGATCATTTGGTGTGAGAGATCAAAACAGAAAGGACAAGATGGTGATACAGACAGCCGATACCCTAAAAACTGTACGCCCCATATATTCTAAAATGGACAAGTCAGTAGTGTAATGGACTGTAGGCAAGTCGAAAACTTACACAGCAAACAGGGAAACAGTAATTTTAGAAGTAAAGAACATAACTGCCTTTCCGGGAAAACGTATCTATCAAGAGGGATTGGGGGGGGAGTTGACAATTTAAAGCAGGAAAGTGTCTCCGAGAGAAGAAAGGAGAGAAAAAGAGAGTTATCAGAGCATAAACTGGCAAGATGGTGGACGCAGGAGAGAATGTATTAGCTGTGTATCATTTTGAGAGTCTCTGTCTCCCTGTGTCTTTCATGCAGAGCCATGGAGGGGGAAAGTGACGGAGGCAGGGACGGGGGTGGAGGAGTTATGGGTATCAGGCTCTTCAGAGGATGTGGGGATGCTGGCGGGGGGAGAGAGGAGATGGGTGGCAGCACGCTCCCTTTCTTTCCATCCAACAGTATCGGTGATCGGTTCGCCAGGCCAGATTCCTTCCTGATGCTGAATTCATGCTCGTTTTCGTTGTCCGAGCTGCAGTCGCTCAGATCTGTGATCTCCAGGTCTGAGTCTGACTCCGGGTCCTGCTTCACCCCTCCTCTCCTCTCCGTGGGGCTCTGCTGGCCTGTCCCAGTCCCGGCTCCCAGGCCAACTGCTCCTATCCCCAGGTTCAGCCCCGTGCCTGGAGGATTGGCCTCCACCCTTTCCCTTTCCCCCAATGCTGCCCCGATGTCTGTCCGACCCATTGACAGGCTCCCAGGATAGGGTGGCACGCAGAGTCTGAGTGGCTGACCACCCGCCGTGCCGTTTGTCCCTCCAGTTTGCCCCGCTGCTCCCCTCTCACCCGCACCTGCCTCCCCTGGAGGGAGCAGGGAGGAGAAGGGGTGAGGCAGCTGGGAAAGGCTGCTCTGCAAAGGGTTGGGGTAAAACTGGGAGGGGTAGAGGGAGCCAGGGGGCAGTTTGGGGCAGTTATTGAGAGAGAAGGCCCCTGGGAGGTAGGGGTTGAAGCCCCAGGGGTAGTCAAAGGGTGGGTTGCGCGGGTACGGGCCCAGCAGGGACGGGGGTTTGGAGTAGCACGGGGCACCTAGGATAGAAAAAATCCAGAGATGGAGGTTAGCTCTCAGAAGGGCCAAAGGTTTCTTGACATACAACATCCAAGAATGTTCACTAATTATGCTCAGCGGTATTAGCAATTCTAATCAGAAGCCACAGGGGCCAATTCTGGCACGGTTGCTTTCAACAAAAAACCTGATGGTTCATTTATGCATGCCAGTACTGTGCAGTACACACACTTTACACTACTGAGAAACCAGATGTCATTCAACGCCGCAGCGAAAACAAAAAATTAAAAGTCAAACAACCAATCAAGTGGAATTTACGTCTGCCAAGTGGCTTATTATTTCTGAATGTTAACTGGGAAATATTTGGAGACATGCTGCCTCTGTTTCGCAGAGCACATCATCACCGTGGTGACAGTCACCTTGCCGAAACAACGAGCCGAGAAGTAATAAAGAATGCAACAGCGCCGGAGTCCGTGTACTTCCAGAGGTTAAGTGACTGACAGAAAGGAAACTTACAAACTGTCGATCTCTTGCTCCCACCCCCCACCACCACCCCACCCGAATGTTTCGTTACCGTATCATTTCGGATTAAGCAAAAACCTTAACGTGTAGCAAATTAAATATTGCACCGTATTTGAATTCGGCTCCTCGCGAGCATCACTCCATAACACAGAAAAGGGTTTAAATCTGAGGCGATGCTGGAATTCAATTTTAATGAACAAACAAAAGCATTGCCTCTCAACCTACTGTACTTCCTTCCAACTGACAACCAACTCAAAGATTCGCTCTCTCTCCCTCTCTCTCTGCTGCACCCTCCATCCTCTCCGTCTTCCCCACTCTCTTTCCCCCTCTCTCTCTTTCACTCTGTTATTTACTATGCAGGGCTAATTTGACAGTGGTGAAGTCTCTGCGTGCTGGGCCAGGAGTAGCTGGCAGACACATGAATATTGAATCAGTCAGGCAGGCCTCACTTGCTTATGAAAACACAGTAATGGGCGCCCACAGGCCACAAACTGAAGCCTGCACCCTCAATTAGGGCCTTCCTGCCTGGGAAGGGATTAGGACAGCGGGGACACATGGGAGGGAGAGGAGGGTGAGAAGGGAAGAAGGGGGGAATAGGACCCGAGGACAAACAGAGTGGGGAGAAGGGGGAGGAGGCAGGTTGTGTGATGAGGAGTGCATGTGTGTGTGTGTGCGTGTGTGTGTGACTACATCTGTTTACACGCTGCCTCTCTAGCTCTGCACATTCGTACACATTCTGATGCACGTACAGAGTGTGCAGAAGTACAAACAAAGGCGGACGCACGTATGTACCATCATGCAAACGTACACAATTAACGTTGTGTTTATTGTGGGGGGGTGGTAAAGGAGACGAACGAGAACAATCGTGCTGAAAAGGTGGATGATTTCTGCAGCCTTCAACTTGTTTCTTACCACCACTGATATGCATAATTCACAAGCTAACCTGGCCTCTCTCTCTCCTGAAGCACAGCCTCACTGCGGGCTGCGATGGGACAGCCATCTCTCTTATTTCCTTTAACAATAAATGTTCATGCCTCCCCATATCCTCATTCCTCTCCCTGCTCTCCCCTTTCCCTCTACCTTCTCTTCCTCCTCTTGTTTAAGCTGCTCTGCTTTCTGTGTATACACTGCCTCACACACACCCTACGACAAGAAGAAGGCTTTGTCTTTCCTATTTTTGCCCTGGCACTTTTGGGCTAACTTTTCTCCTTCTATTAGCTCACCCGAACTGAGGAAGGGGAATGTGTCCAGTCTCAGCTTGTCTCCTTCGGGCCCCGGTGCCGTGGTCCCTCGATCAAACAGGGACGTTCCTCTGCCGGAGTCTGGCAAACGGGGAAACAGGGACTGTATGGCCTGAGCGACAAAGACAGAGAGAACACGAACGGAACAATATTCAAATGAGTTTCTGTACTTCCGATATAGAGCACACATATTCCTACAAATCCGCCCTCATGGTGCTGCTGCGCCGTGCGGGGGTAAAGTCATATGTTGACAGCAGCACCCTGCAGAGTGTGATGCAAACAGTGAGAGAGTCGCAGCAAGGACAGGATAAAAAGGGCTGTCATGGGACTCGGGGTAAAAAGGGAGGTAGGAGGACGCAGAGGCTCTGGGACTCAAAGGCAGGAAGAGTACAGAGTCAAATGGAGACCAGCGATTAAGACTGTGGGCACAAAGGATAAATGACGAGGAGAGAGAGGGATTGTGAAGGGGACACAGGACGTATAAGACCTAAGAGAAAGACATCCATTCAGGATGTAGGGCAGCTATCTGTCTGCGTCGGTGTGTGCATGTATTTCTTTTTTTCTTTTTCTTTTTTTCTTACTGTGTAAAATACGTGAAGGAGAACAGTTGAATCTCGGGAATCAAGGGGACAAAGGGGGGATTTTTTTTTCCCCTAGCAGGACTTTGGATCAATAGTATCTGTCACCCCGCAGCCCCAAGTTTGAAAGGCGAGACTGTACTCCCAAGCTGCGAGATCTGTGTTGCTTAACAAACCGCATTAATGACCCGCCATTGATCTGATCTGACGCGACCCCTTTGCTTTCTATTTCTTTCATTTTCAATCGATGACAGATGGATACGCCATCGGAGACGGGGATGTGAGAAGGAGGGGATAACGTCTTCTTTTGTTTTAAGGACAAGTTAAAACCGTCCCCCCTTCACAGTCTCCTTCAGAGTCTGTGTCTCCTTATCCCATCTTAAGGGGCGCGCAGACAAATGATGGATGGTTCTCCCTTACTGTACTTTCAAGTTTGTGTACTTTCTAGGACATCGGTTGTTCAAAATAAAACTCTCTGCACACTGACACTCATGTCCAGGTTAAAAATACAGTTATATCCATAATGTAGTGTAGAAATTAAAACATTTAAATTGATTTGTTCATTGTTTGGTCTAAATATCTTATCTGACTTTAACAGACCCACAAGTAAAGTCATAACATTATTTTTTAACTAAACTCGTGCTTCCCTCTCGCTGTGTGTGTACAATTTATCTCCCTAAAAATTTTACAATCTCTCAGGGCAAATAATATGTATTCCATTACTATCACCATTAGAGAGTGAATAAAAGATAGACACGATGAATACCGCCCTTTCTCTTGTAAAGAGCAAACGCACAGCAGGGGCCTAAGAAGTACAACAGTGAAATCACTGGAGTGAAATGGATTTCAGTTACCTGAATTAAATTACCATTAATAAAAAATTAAGGAGTTGAGCTCTGTCCTGCTATTTCGCCCTTTTCTTTCTTTGTCCAGTTTCCACTTTTTAAAAAAAAAATTCCCTGTGTATTTTTGGATGTGTGTATGTGGTTATAATCTCATTTCTAAAAGGCGTACATTTCCTGTACGACTGACTGACTTGATTATGTGCATATTTACCTCACACAAAATACATCCCTCTACCAATCCCACCCTCTCCCAGTCCCGTCATCCTACCCTTCGTACCTCTGGGGTGCAGTCTGGTGCAGTGGAGCCCCCGTGTAAGTGGTTCTGGGCCAGAAAGAAGGGGGAGTTGGCCATGTCCAGGATGGGGTAGTTCACCAGCACGACCTTGCTGAAGTTAAACTTGTAGGTGAAACGCTTCCCTTTGGTTTTGTGCAAAATGCGCTTGTTGTAGTAATACCTGCAAAGGAGGAGGAGAGGATATCGAAGGTGGGATGGAGTGAGGGGGGTAAAGGATAAAGGAAGAGAAAAAGGAAAAGAGGAGGGAAGGATTAATATAATGCTCACATCAAGGTTTTGTGTTTCAGCGCTAACCGAAAAGAATAAGTAAACAACTTGAGCGCTGTAGGGCGACGAGCTATGCTGATTTCCCACTGTTTTTATTCATCTCCTCCTTCCTCAAATCAATTCATGTCTGACTGCCTTGATTCAATACAATATGGCTCTTTAAAGGGAAATTTTATTCCGCCGTTAACAGACAAAAAGTCAAAAATCTGAATCCCTTCAAGCCTCAGAGGGCCTTAACATACAGTGAACAAAAACAACAAAACAAAATACTCCTTTCATCGTGCACAAGACTATTTATCAATTCAAAAAAATAATGGGATTTAGATTATAACATTAAAATGAATGAAAAGGCACAAACCTGAAAATATCGGTGTTTTAAAATGAGAAACGTGTATTTCTACGTCTACGTTCTAAGTAGACAAACTGATTTTATTCAGATAAACACAAATTTGTCCGTTATAATGAAAATAATTTACTACATTTAAGGATGGAGGCTGTAAGTAATCTGAATCATCAGAAGCAGTTTGGTCAGTTTGAAACACGATATCCAGATCTTCAGGTGATGTGTAAAAGCAAATGACACTGAGAAGCTGTCACTGTCTCCCAACAGCGAAGCGCATTTACAGAGAGGTGAGACAACAAGAGCAGAGTCTCCATGGTAACGACCTCAGGTGTCTCCCGCGGGGCATGTCGAGCCGCCGTCATGCCAGTTTCCTGTGCCACCCACTGAGGTGTCACGAAATGTACAGTCTGCCAGGATGCCAGGTTGATCGGTGGTAAAGGCAAAACATGGAACCATCTGGCTCAGGTAAAAGGGCGGAGGGCTCAGGCAGGGGGGGGGGGGAGCATACGGCCGAGGTGTTATCGCGAGAGAGAAGTTTAAACCCCGGACGCGGCGCTTGCATTTCTTTGTTCTAAAGTGACCACAGTTAAGTGCACCAAATACAGAATGCATTAGACAACCTCAGCATTAAATACTGGTGAGCAACGGCTCATTATGCAGACGCTCTATATCAACAAACACAGCGGCATGTACGTATCAGCATGTATCCATGGTGGCTGCGCCCAGTGCAATGGTGTGTATGTGTTTTGCTTTGCGTGGCAATTGTGCCGTGGCCCTTAATTGAGCAATTAAGTGAGGCTAATTAAGAAGGCTAATTGTGGCCCCAGCCAATTCATAACAATTAGACGCTGACGACAGCCCCCATTAACAAGAGGCCAAAGGAAAGCGGAGGGGGGGGGGGACAAGTCAGGGTACTTTGCATTTGCATAAGAAAACTGTGTGTGTGGTTGGGGGTGTAAACTGCTGAAGGTACGGAACGTGAGCAGTATCGTTTTAATCACCTACAGCGAGTTCGGCGCCAAGCACTTTCCCGCGTTCTCCACTCTTAAGAAGTAGTCCAAGCAATTTCACACTGGGGCTTAATTTTGAAATCCCTATTGAATTTTTTATTTGGCAGCTCAATGGTGAACTTTCCATTAGGATGTCCACAGATAAGGAGAAATTGAGGGTATTGACGTTCGCCAGGAAAAACCCCACCTTTATCTTTCCATTAAACCAACATGAAAAAGAGACGCGAGTGTGGACTCAGTCAAACAAGAGTAAACAATTTATGTAAACTGTGGCGTGATAAACATCGTGATTCATCTGATAGCAGCAGTGTTATTGCTTGACATTCAACGCGCCGCGCACAAACACATACCTCAGTGCCCTGCTCAGCTTGTCATAGTTCATGTGAGGTTTGCATTTCCTTATCCCCCACAGCCGAGCCACCTCGTCTGGGTCCTTGATGACGAACTCGCCGTAGTCCCCCTGCCAGGCGATCACCCCCTGATACTCTTCTTTCTGCAGCAGCTCCAGGATGAAGTGCCACAGCTGGATCTGCCTGGACCCAGGGCTCGACTCGGGCTTGTAGGCCCAGTCCGGGAAGGCGAACCCTGAACAGAGGGGAGCAGGAAAGAGAGGAGGATGAAGTTAGGGCCTGTCATTTGTCCCGCTGCTTGCCGAGGGGGATCGCTGTCTGAATGACTGATGAGTGATGGAGGTGAGGGATGATGTGTTTAATATCACAGCACGTGCCTTGAGCAATGTTAGTCTGTGCTAATGCCCTCTAGCCTCAACAGATTGGTCAGTGGGATGATGACAGCTTGCTGGGAGAGATCTGATTGATGCTGCTCGGGCCTGAATTCTAAAAGCCGACTGTATGCACATCAGACATGGAGTTAAGTAGCTTTTTGACTCATCCTGGAGTGAATCTGGCACTAACTAGCCTTATAAAAAATTAGACATACAACCAATTACTACCAAAGTCTGAATTTGTTTACCAAAATGTGTTCGTACGGTTAATTCTGAGACGATTTTGATGCCGATGGTTATGTTTTTACCATAACTGAAGTTGCTTGTTTTGGCTGTCTGGTTGCACGTGACCTGGGTCGTGATTTAGTAAGTTTGAAGATGTTTGCACATGCATGAGTGTTTTACAAAATACATGACTTTAGGCAAGAGCCTGATGAAACAAAGAAACTATACCCCTTGCATGAGCGTGAAGGTGGGACTGACCTGGAGTCCACAGCGCGGGCACCGGGGGGAGCAGCAGATCACTGACGCAGTTACAGTCCATACCTCCACAACACCTGCAACAGAACGAGAAGAGACGGTGCAGAGGGGAAAGGCAGAGTCAGTAAACAACGATTACTTGACTTTTTCATACGAATTTGAGCACTCCAAAAACTTTAAACTATAAGATGTTTCACAGAAAACTATTTGCTGCCAGAGTCAGCTACCCAACAGGCTTCTTTCAGTGAGCTGAAGTTAAAAAGTGTAAACTGTGTTCAAAATGGAGGTATTGCATGAGGGTCTAAGGCCCAATATGAGTTCAAAAACATACCTTAAATCGATGTGAAATATGGCAAGGTTATGTTTTATATGTCTTTGGTGGAGATCAGGTGTTTGATGGATGTTATCTTATGAAGCCACTTGAGGCTATGTCTGATGCAACATGGTGGACATCCCTATAGTACATTTATGAACCGGAGGAATTAAATAGACTTGAAAACTAGGTCAAAGTTGATGCATATTATATATTAAAAACAGGACTTTTTAATATATAATACGTCTTGGGTATTCCTTGGTGGAGTATTTAAAATTGAAAACTGCACACTCAGTCAAAGGTCTCAGTGCGCAAAGTTATGTTCAGGTGGGCTCCCAACTTATAGAAACTGGCAGATTTAGTGGTCAACAAGAGGAAAGGCTTTGTTGGTTATGTGATTTAGGTGTCCATGATTTAAAGGGACAGTTTGGATATTCTGAAGTGCGGCTCTGTGAGTGGCCAGCATGCCCCCAGTTTGGAGAAGCAGACAGGGATCCCAGCACAGAAGCAGAGCTAAAACTGCTGTGGACAGGGTCAGCAGAAAGATGTATTTTAGCCACCCCAAAAAAAAAAAAATCAATATCAGTTTAAGTGTACGCTATATTAAAATTATTTTCACCGCTTTATCTTGCCGTCAGATGGCCTTTTTCTTTGGCACTAACTGTAGAACTTCCATCTGCGCACTGTATTACTCTGTTGTTTGGCTCCGAAGGTTGTGAGATCAGATTAAAATCAAGCTTCACTAAGATTTCAAAGATGGTGCGTGCTTGTGTTTTTCTGGCTGAGGTGCTCTAACCCCCAAACAGCGAACTGTGGTATAATATAAAGTCATCATATATAATCATATCATCATATATAATACCGGGAACACACAAGTTCTATGGTTAGTGCCAAAGAAAAAGGATATCTGATGGCAAGGTCATTTTGATCTTTTGAAGTGGGCCTTATGCGGCTAAAATATGTTTCTCTACTTACCTTCTTCCACCGCAGTCCTTTGCCCTAAACTGAGGGTGCTTACCACCGTCTACAGTAGGTTATCTACTGACTCTGGATAAATACAACTTCAAAATATCCAAACTATCTTTTTGAGGCATATAGTGTTTAGCAAAATTTCTTTCTTTTTATGGTTGAATGATTATAAAAGACTTTTAAGAGCCTTCTTTTCAAGTTTTTGGTTTGCAAATGTAAAAAGTTATGTTCTTTATTGGCAAACGTTCAGTCCCTGCTGGCTGGATACCTCTGTATGTCCATGACACAAATAAATAACATCTATACTACAATGCAGCGAAGTGACTACGTTTAATAATGTGATTATCAGTGATGAAAGACTCCAAGAAAACCCTAAAAATACGTCTATGTTTAAATATGTTATGTAAAATGTGTTAAATCTACAGCTACGTCAAACAACATAACTGACTCAACTCTATAATAACAGAGATATTTTAGTTTGTTTTCATTCTGCACCTTTCGGTCCTGAGTGAAAGCACCACAGGTGTGTATGAACAAACTGTTGATTTTCAGTCCATCGCACTGCATCACGCTTCTTGTTTATGTGCGAGCAGGTGATCTGAGCACATCGCAAACAATAATGTGCCCGTGCGTGAGTGAGGCCGCTTTGTTAAACCACGGCTAATGCAGCTCCTAAATAAAAGCATATAGACATCTGCTGACAGGAGAAGGGAAAGGAGATTTCAGTGCTTCCATGACGAGCGAGGGGACGGGAGCTAGTTTGGATATCACACTTTCATCAGGGTTGTTTTACAAAGCTCAGATGGAAGAGATGCCCTGCTGCTACACTGGTATCTTTAATGCTGGCCTCTCTATCTCTCCCTTCACTCTCTGCCTCTATTTAATTATGCTCTGTGAATTTTGGATTTTCCCTCCAGCATTGAAATGGAACGTGAATTATTAAGGTGTGTTTGTATAAATTATTATTGCTAACTCCAGGCATTTCTCTCTCTCTCTCTCTCTCTCTCTCTCTGACCGGGTCTATCTATCTATCCCTCGCTCGCTCTCACCCTGCTTCTAGCCTTTGGATTGTGGCCCCTCTCACTCTCTCCTCCCTCTCTTCATCTTTCTTGTTTTCAAGCCGCTCCTTCTGTCTTCAAATATAGAGTTGGCATTCATCCTATCTCACTCACATATTTTTTTTTCTTATCATTCATGTTATCATTTCTTATTTTTCATCTTTTTTCTCTCCGTCTTGAGCCTCTGCCTACACTCACTTTCCTATAATGAGTCAAAGTTATTGCAGGGGTTCAAATAACAGCTATACGTTACATCTTCACAGAAAGCTCCTCATTTCCACGTGGGATTTTTCCACTAAACTATACTGCACGTAGACTGTAACAGGATCATTTTGTATTCAATGTAGAGGTAGGATGTCAAAACTCCTAGTGGCTTTTGCACGATTACAAACGTCTCTCTTTCAAATGTACATCCATCTATTAAAATGCTGACATCTAACCTGTACACATGAATGAAGGTCTCGGCAGAGTTCAGCATGAGTCTTACTCGCATGCGCATATTCTTTGTGTTCAAGGTAGTAATCTATAAGTTTTTTCTTTTTCCTGTGGGCTACAGGTCATCAATACCGTATCATCTTTCATTTGCCATATTCTCATGGTCCACAGCATGTATGAGCTCGTCTCCTCCGAGGATGTGCGCTGCTATCTGTCGGGATTTCTCCAGCTCTCTCATACCACCTACGCGCCGCCTATATCTATATCCATCCTCTCTTTTCCTGTTCACCAGTGCTTCTATACAGGTGAATCCTCCTTTCCTCTTTCCCACCTCCTTTCTATTCACACACACCTATCCACTATCTTCTCCCCTCTCCTCCCGCCCCACCCTTCTCTCTCCCTCTCTCCTGTTCTGTGTGTTTTGCTTCGGCGCAGTAATTTTCCGTTTGATTTCGGAGGTAATGCATTTTTTACAAATCAAAGAGGAAGCCAGGCTGCCCCCCCCACACCTCCTCCTCCTCCTCCTCCTCTTCCTCCACCCCTCCCCACCTCCTCCTCCTTCTCCCCTCCCTCCCCAGTCTCCCGTTCTCGCCCCCCTCGGCCCCCCAGGCCAGAGAGGAGATAAAGGAGCCCCCATCATTTCCTTGTTAGTTTTGATTTGGGCAGCGCAGGGCTTTCAAGTTCCCCCCATCACCCCCAGAAACATTATAACTAGCAGCCCAGGGAATACTGTTCCTCGTACGCACACACTCTTGCACACACATGCATGCACAGACTGTCAGATACAGACGCTGGCAGATTGTAATGGATTGTACATGCACAGTAAACACACAGTCTCAAGCAGATATGCCACAAATACACAGGTATTCAGGTAGCAGACACACAAACAACACGCTCTCAGTGAGAAGCAGCACACAAAATAAGACATGGAGCCCATAGATATTGACTGAATCAATACAGACACACTAACACACATCTCAGCGAGCTGAAAGACAGAATGCACTTTGTTTACTAAAGATGCAGCGGTACTGATGGAGCACAGCGATGTGCACAGACAAAAGCACAGATATATTTTACTTTGTGAAGAGTGACTGTCCAAACAAAGGACCCCTACCCCACAGAAAGCCACCTATAAACCCAGTGTGGATGATGGATCACACAGTTACCAGTGACAATGGTAAATACAGACAATGGGGGCACCAAGTTACTGTACAGAGTTACATCGTGACAATAGCACCTTTAGTGCTCAAAGGAAACCTCGGTTGTGCTCCTCCACATTAGCAAACACACATTTCTGCTGCAATGAGTCAGATGAGTCGGAGGCTTTTGATAATTCGGTTGAAAGGCTGTGCTGGATCTTTCCTGTGTTTTTAGGACACGACAAAAGCACTCACACTTCTTTTAGCTCATGGCCCAGTCTGAAAAAGGAAAAATCTAAGCTGCAATATGTGGATTGTTTTTGGCCACTTTGGAAGCACTGGGAAAACAATGTGAATCAAACACTGATATTATCGGCATGAAGTTGATATGATCACAGTTGCTTATTTACATGTCCAGCGCCACTAGCATTCACTTGGAGTCATGTTTGATATTCACTCCCGTTTAGTTTTAACAGAGTTTTCTCTCCACCAACTCCAGAGCAAAGTATGGTTGAATACTGTTCCACTTTCCTCACAAGCTACTTTATCGTGTGCTGCTGAGGCAGGTAGTGCACAATGGGGTTTTTTAGAGCATGTAGACTGATAAACAGTCTGCTGCATCTGCAAATGAAAACGATGAAGTTAAACATAAATCAATGCGCTTAAAGACACTAAAATGCTTCATAAAGCTGAGGGGAAGTGCAGAGTCCGGTGATGATTTTCTATGCGTTGATTATCATCATGACTTTCACATAACATACGGTCATTTGATGCTTTCTTAATATAAAATTATTAGCAGCTTTACAATTACTTGTTTTAACTGTCTTTTTTCTTGGTGTTATAACTTTTGTGGTTTATACTCTTTGTCTCCTTCTTCTGATATGCATTATTTTAGCCTGTAAAGCACCCTTTAACTTTCTGAAAAGAAAGTTTGTTTGCATGCTTGTTTTATTGGCCAATTTGCAAATAATGTCACCTGTTTTTTGTTGATAAGAAAACCTGCTGAAGTAATTGAAAAAAATAATTTGTACCCTGTCAGGGTGGAAAGTGATATACTACTAGTAGTATCTGCTGGTGTGCGTGTGTGTGTGTGTGTGTATTGTGGTTTCTAGCACAACTAAATATAGACCAAGAGTCAGAATATGATGAGTTTCAGGTGGTTGGACGAGATCAGTCTATGGATATGTATTCGGATAATGACATCTTCATCCCAAACAGGACTGCCGGATCCATGTTGACACAATTTTGCAACAAGGGTGGTAGTCTATGAGGCCTGTCAGCAGAGCTGGTATAGTTGTGGAACTAAGGTTAGTAGGCCACTGACAGGAGTGAAGAGGAAACAGTGTGAGGAATACACTGTAGTACCAACTATGTTTTGAAATTCTGCAGAGTGACTGGGGTAGAGGGAGGACGGGGGCAGCCTGACATTCAGGCAACATTATGTCTCCAGTGTTGTCTAAAGAAGGAAAGAGTGATGGGTCACGATATAAAAAGATAGAAAAATATGAGAGGCATGAAGAGTCTGGCCTCTCCCGCTTTCTTTTTCCACTAGATGAAACAGGCTCTGTACATCTGTCTCATCTTCCTTTTTTCGGTTGCCCCTGAAAAAGGCCCAACTGAACCCTCTCTCTCTCCCTTTCTCTCTACTTGCCTCTCTCCCGCTATCTCTGTCTTTCCCTCTCTCTCTGTTCCTCTCCCTGGTTAGCTCTGACACACTGGTCAGCCTCAGGGTGGAAGAACAGAGGGACTCTGCTATGGGTTTGTTAGAGGAGATGGAAAGGAGAGAGGAGAAACGAGGAGGGGAGAGAGAGAGAGAGAGAGAGAGTGGAGAGAAGGAGGAGGAGGAGGTGGATGAAGAGAGGAGAAGGGGGAGGGTTGCTCAGGAAGAGGGAAAAAGAACCTGTCCATCCCGAATGTTAAAGAGAAGAAGAAGTCGACACTGAATCAAATGTTGGCCTTCTAATTTAGCTAGATCCCTTGTCTAAATTATGAAATAACATTTCCAATAAGTCATACATGATGAATAATGAATGATTTATCTTTTACATGTCAAAACATACAGCATAATACAGACAGTGATACACTGGTGAATATTTATCTGGCCTGTGTCTTCCCACAGAACACTCGTATTTTTTGGTACAAATACATGGCTCTCTCATGATGAGCGTGTGAGATATAAGTTTTTTATGAAAACTTTTAGATTCTGTGGACTTGGAAATAATGATGAAACCTTGCAGCCTTCTTAACTTTAAAACCCTGCAAAAAAAAAAAACAATTTGTGTCCTCGTAGTTAACTCTTGTGTGAAAATGTTAGTCACATTTTATGAAATAAAATAAAGCATTAAGCTTTTTATGGAGTGAGAAATACAAAGCATTAAACGGGCACGTCTGTCTTTTAACATCTTCATTGACTCTGTTAGAAATAAGTGTTCTCACTCGTGTCACCCCTTGAATGTATGTTTTGTAGATCCATAAACAAAGGGCTCAAATGAAATTGAACCATTCTTTTTAAGAGTCAAAGAGCTCAATAAACTAACACCATACTAACCATACTGCAACTTCTGTTACAGCTAAATTTCCACATGTATGCTCCTTGTACCTTGAACGCTGTATAGCCACCGCACTGTCATACGAAAGAGTGAGAAATCAGTGCAACGCTGTAATAGGAACGGACAGCAGTGCAGTACTGTCACTGTATTTAACCAAGATATATAGTTGCAGGAGGCTGTGAGACTCTGTTCGTTCTCCCACAGAGCACCCATTACTCCACACTGCAGGGGCAAAGCTAATGCTGAGTCCTTCACACCGAGAGACAGGCTATCAGCCGCCAAACCACAAGATCGCAGTCAGTGAAATTCAGTTACACTACATGTATCGGCGGGTATAGTGACTGTGAGGCCGGTGTAATGTTTAAAATGGCGAGATCAAGAACAGCTATATGACAATTAGGTCCATAATTCATAATGTTCAGAAACATTTCCACAATAAACAACAAATTTGGTCCAGAGCTCAGGCTCGAGGCTTAGCGAGGTCAGGCGTTTTACTGTGTTTTCTCTCTTGATAACAAATCAAGTCTTTCAAACACTCCCCTGCTTCATCTGTGGCTTTCAGCTGCACACACATTTGTCGCTTCTGGTGTGTCACAAATATGTAGTTTATTTTCTCAAAACAGCTGAGCGCTGTGCTTATTTGGGACTATTTTCAACTGTGGATTAACACGTATTCGGTGCCCTATAGTTGAGTGGAGTGGCACCAGGACAGTGTTCATTATCCCTCATCACCACGGAGGAATATCAGTGGGCAGACTAACTTTGTTAGCAGGATTAGCTCATTGTTGGTTTTGGTCTTTTCGTTGGATTTGTTGACAACATGAAAAATAGAGAATATCACACCGTCTCGTCCTTTAAAGGCCAGTTTCATTCATGTAGAGAAGTTTTAATGATTCCTACAGTCAGGTGAAGTTGAGACAGATGCTCAGGTCATAAACAGACTACTGTAGCTTCTGATAAATAAAGAAACTTGTTTTTTTTTCCAGACTTTCATGAAAGGTGGAGAACTCCAACAAGTTTAAGGAGGGAGCGCGTGTGGAGATGAGGATGCGTGGAACGGTATTAGTATGGTATGGAACGCCGGCCTTAAGAAAATAAGGAAAAGAAGGGGAAAAAAGGATGAAGAAAAAAGTATCAATCGATAGGGTTAAATTATTCATCGTCATTAATTATCGATCGCTCTCCGCTGCCGGCTCGTCCGCCTCGCGCCAGAGTTGAAAGGAGGGAAAGCGCGCTTTATTAAAACCGGCTCGAGCCTCATTGTTTCATGTCCCGCGGCAAAGAAAAAGCTCGAGTTTGGCTCTGCCCGCGCCAGTAGAAAAATACACACACGTATGTACACACGCGCAGGTGCACGCGCGCTCACGCACGCACGCACACACGCATTGCTCCACCTCCCTCCTTCGCGTTCTCCTTCTCTCCCGCTCTCTCTCCCTCCATCTCTCCGGACGCGCGGGAGGAGCTTTGGGGAGCCTCGCGCGGTGTTCACGGGGCGGCTGTGTCTCGCGTGGATCGATGAGGGATCAATGGCTCGCGCTGACTAATAGCCAGAGAGCGCCTTTGATCTCGCGGCTGAGAGATCAAAACCTGCGCGAGAGGGAAGAGAAATAGGAAAAGAAACTGCGCCGGCGAGCTGACCTTTACACACACGCGCGCGCGCGCACACACACATTTACGCAAAAGGAAAAAAAAAACACGTAGCGTGCGCACGCGCGCAGCTTTTAGGAATTTGACTGCAGGATATCCTACCAGCAAACAAACTATGAGAGATGCATCACTAACGAAACTGCAAGGCGAATATGCATTGAACGAATTTAAAATGATAACAAATCTATAACAGACATCATCCACAGTCTCCACACACACACACACACACACACACACACACACACACACACACACACACACACACACACACACACACACACACCCTTGCTTCCTAGTCCAAGTTGTTGCTCTTGATTTTGACTTCCTCAGACAAGGTGATACAGTGAGAACAAGGAAACCATCTGTTGTTTCCAGGGAGCAGATGAGTGTCCTATGGGCTCAACTTCACGCCTATAGAGAGGGAAGAAGAAGAAGTGTGTGTATGTGAGAGCGTTTGTGTGCACGCCTGTTTGTGTGTGCGGTGGAGATACCGGGGGAGAGAGGGGAGGTGGGTGCGATGTCTGAAAAAAAAGAGTAGTTTGCCTTAAAATAGAAGTTTAGTTTGTTTAAGAGGCGGAAGCTGCTTTCCTACTGAAAATGTAAAAAGTGTCCCTGCGGTGCTGTGGTGATGATAGCAGTGACACAAAGCCTGCGAGGTCACTGTAATGTACTTCTACACACTTGATGAAGATTACAACAACTGTCTGTTTTCCTGTGTAATGTTCTGTTTAAGGTCCTGGAGACTCCGGCCCATACCAACATGACTTTCCTGAATTTTATGACCTTACATATTAACATAACTGATTATTCTGAAGCCCCAAAAAATACAAATTTGTCCTGTTTGAACCCAGCTAAACAAAACAAACAATGCATTTTTCTACACTGTTTTTGACAATACTTTGTACCCCGCTTCATGAATTACCATTAGTACAGTTTAGTTACGTCTACTAAGACGTCTAACAATGACTTTGACCCTGTCTAGCAAATGAAGCACATTTCAAGGGAACAAAAGGGTTAACAGGACTCTTATCAGCCACTAAGAACCACAACATAATTCCATGCAAAATGGTGTCTTGTTTTCCACACTTTTACCTGAAGAAATGCACTTCTCTCTCTCTCTCCCTGGACTCATCCTCATCACGCCCTCTCTCTCTATCTCTCTCTTTACCCCCGCAGCGTCGCCCCCCTCCCCTTCACCCACCCTCCCCTCGCTGGTCAGTGAGTTACTCTCTCTATCGCTCTCACTTCCCGAATTAACCACTCAAGAAGTCACCACCGACTCAATCAATAGCTCATACATAAACCCTGCTATAATCGCTCCCCCTGCCTGTCTGTCTGCCCCCCTCCCTTCTCCTCTCCTCACCCTTTACCCCCTTCTTCAGCTTCGAACTGACACTCCTCTTCCTATTCTCCTGTGTCCAACTGTTTGTCTTTTTTTTTTTACGTCTTCCTCGTGTCCTTTTCAAATTATTTCGGACACTCTCCTCTCATATAATACCACTGAAAACTCTGTCAACGGGGGGTGCAACCAAGATCCTGATCTTGTGTAATTTTGACCCTATTACGTGAAAAGAATCGTCTTTTCTTTGGATAACAAATTGCAGACCATGTGAGCGCACAACGTGTGCTCTGCGTCTCTCCAGACATATTTATTTTGCACGTATCAGGCAAATATAAAAATGTCACAAATAAAAAGGGATTCTTCTTTTTTTTTTGCTTTTAGGAACTCTCAAACTGCCTTTTTTGGTTTTGTTTTTGTTTGATTTATGAAGCAAAGTATAATATATTTATACAATGCAACATGTAAGACCTTGCCAAGGGTGAAACAATAAAGTCCTGCACTTGTTTCCACTGTTATCCCCGGTGTTTACACAGTCCATCAACCTTTATCGAAACTGAGACAGGCAATAATAATCACGTCCAATCTGGAGTTGTTGTGCGTCTTGTGCTGAATACTTAGTCTGAAAGGAGACCTGATGCTACTTTGAGAGTATTTTTAACTCATGTGGTTTCACTAACCTCACTATATTCCTTTAGGGACTTGATATTTGTGTAGCATCCCTCTAAAATTTATTACAGGATCACAGTAATTCTTTTAAGTGCAAGGGCACTATCGGCCCATGTTAGTGTGTCCAGCCAGAATGGGCCCAGTATTGCGTTATAGCAAAGACAAGGAGACATCAATATTGCATTATCTCATGTTTAACTGTGAGACACAGATAGTTGTTTTGGGGGCCTTAAAGATATTGTATTACCAAAGGAGATACAGGCAGACATCCACACACACACACACTCACACATGAGGAGGGAAAAAAAAAAAAGAGAATAACACACAGAATTTTAAAATTATAAGGCCTCTACACACCCTCTGCTCGTACCCCTTCTGTCTCTATCTCTCTTTCGCTCCCTCTCTCTCCCTTCACTCGCTTCTTCTTCTTCTCTCTGCCTCTCTCTCCTCTCTCCAAAGTCTTTGATTCGTCCGTACGGTTTGATCTGCGAGAGAGCGAGTTTTGTAAACACATTTTTCACGATCATATAGCCACGGGCAAGGGGAGCGTGAGGCGTGGAGGAAGAAGAAGAAGGAGAGGGAGAGAGACTCAGAGAGAGAGAGAGAGAGAGAGGGTGTGTGTGTGTGTGTGTGAGAGAGAGAGTGAGAGAGGGACGTTTAATGAGTGTGCAAGATGGAAAGACAGACTGACAGAAAATGCAAGGATGGAGCCTCGAATATGACTTTCTGCTATACTGCACAGAGCAACAAAGACACTCATGTGCACACACGCACACATGCAAATCCTCACACACATATGGAAAACCTCTCTCTCTCTCTCTCTCTCTCACACACACACACACACACTAGGGAGCCCAGACTGATGGTTTTGGCACAAGTAAAGCATCACAGGGGTTGACGAAATGTGAAGCAACAACGAGAAAAAGCAAGTTATTCAGTTTTCCTCATCATGCAGAGGGGTGGGTGACAACTCCAGCACTGTATTTCCCGATATGACACTTCCTGACTGCTGCACCCATGTAGAGTCACGCACACACACACAAACACACACACACACAGAGGAAAAAAGTGATGCATCTCGTTTAGGGTGATGAACACAGTAAACAGAGAGAAACAGCGTCTGAAAAACAGATTATGGAGCGAGCCAATAAAACTGCAGAGCACAGACGGTAAACACACCGTGGTGTAAAGCTGAACTAATAAAAGTGCGAGGCTCTCATTCCTTACATTTCTTCTTTTTTTCCCCTCTCTCACTTGGTTGGAACACTTTCTCTCTCTCTTTTTTTTTCATCTGGCAGCTGCTAATCCGGTTAGGTTCGATTGGCTCCGGTAATGGCGCTAAAACGTCGCTTCTATACCGACTCGTCTCCACGGGACACGGCGGAGAGGAGGCGACTCTGGCTCGGTACGAGCATCGGGCTGACACGGACGACGGTGATGACGCGACTCAGGGAAGAAGAAGAAGCAGATTATGATGAAAAAGAACCACCACAAACTTTTAAACTTCCCTTCGTATTTTGAGATATTTTAAGAGGCTAATTATGGAGCATTTTCACAGCAGCCATTTTGACATGACGAAGTAGGGTCAGCGCAGGTGTTTCCAATGAGACTAATTAAGGCCCAGTTCCGTTTATTGCAGCCAACATGCGGCACACTGACCCGAATAGGACGGAACCTTAATTAGTATTGTGTTTACTCTGTTTCACGTCAAAATGGCTGCGGCGAAACTAAGCACTTACTAAACTAAGGGGTCTGTTTTTACTTGATCTTACTGCACATCCCTTCAAAATAAAAGAAAAATATTTGCAGTGATGCTCAACTCGTCCGATGTTGTAGGCCTATACACAGGCCTAACGGATAATAATATGCAAAAATGCTTAGCATTTAATAATAATAATAATAATAATAATAATAATAATAATAATAGCAATTTAGATCGAGGCACAGCCGCCTGCATGCTGTAACTTTCTGATGAATTGTCTCCTTCGACCGACTTCTTGGCAAAGAGCGGGCTTGGGGTTAGATGCAGGCCATCACATTTAAAGTGCTTTTTCACTTCGAGATTTGTTTGTTTTCCTAAAAGACGGGGAAACACTCCTCAACAAATCTGCAGAAGTCCCTCGCGTCAGTCGTTAAAAAATGATTTTCTTTTCATTTTTCCTTTTCCTTTCCTTCCATTCTTTTTTTTTTTTTTTTACTTAGCCCACTGCTTTTTAGAAAGAAGAATAGCTGCAAGCAGTAAAGTCGGTTGTCAGAATATGTGTGTGTGTGTGCGTGTATAGTGCAGTGCAGTGTAGTGTAGCGTTTCCTCTTCCTCTCTCTTTCTTCTCTCAGTATTTTCTGTCCGGGGAATTGTTCTCAACGTCCACAAACACATTGCAAATACCCGCCGGCCCAGCTGCATCGATTTCTAATTAGACGCCAGGATAATCGTTGGAGAGAGATGAAAAAAAGGGAGAGAGTGATAGCGAGACCGAGTAAATAAATATATAAACGAATTAGAGCCCAGATTAATTGAATGAATATGAGCATTAAAAAGAAACAAAGGTGATCTTGGCGGATAAACCTTGCGTGGACTAAACGGGAAATAAGGCTCATATACGCGGAGGAGGAACACAGGCTGGATGCAGATATAAAGGGAAATTAGGGCCTATTTTTTGGGTCAAATTTCTGTTTCGCATTACTGATAGGTGAGTATTATATTGTGTGATAAATTGATTTTAAAATGATGTGAAGTTCCCATAAGTTTTTATTTTTTATATAATATCACTGTAGCAAAGAGTTCAATTTTCTGCAAGAAAAACAACAATGCCGAACAAGAAACTCGCCCTGAAAGCAATTAAAAACACATTTCAATCAGAAGTGGAGCATTATAACGGAATAATACAGGCTAAATAAGTATCTGACCCGCTGATAATTGCTGCATGGTCTGCAGACTCGTGGCGACGCCTGTGTCTGAAACTGTGACAGCAATCAACCTTGAACTAAAGCCACAGCTGGATTATCCAACTTCTCTCCTGTTCAGTCAAATTTCCACCCTCCCTCCTTCTCCTCCTCCTCCTCCCCCTCCTCCTCCCTCTCTCTCCCTCTTTCTGTCTCCTGACAGAGTGTGACAGGGGGTTAGCCGGGGAGCTCAGGTAGCTCGTTTACTTTAATTAACGTTTCATCATCCTCGGAGCGGGACCGCGCACCGCATATACTCTTTCATGCTGCTCCGTCTCTCATCCCTGTTCTCCATCCATTCATCATCGGCCCTCCCTCTACAACTCCCCCCACTTTCTCTGTCTCTCTCTCTCTCTCTCTCTCCATTTCTCCTCCACCTTCGGGCTCACCTCTCATCTTTTTCTTCTACAACTCGCCATATCAGCCCCCCCCCCCCCCCGTCTCGTGTCCACTCAGGCATATACAGGATAATAATTCAAACACTTTCCTTCCTTCGTTCCTTCCTTTACTTCCCTCCTTTCCCCAACTTTGTCACTTCTTTACCTCCCCTAAACTTTCCCCTACTTTTTTTTTTTAAAGCTTAAACAAACCAAAGCCTCCGATCATTGCTCAGACTATAAATACGTAATATTATAATCATTAGCGTTATATAGGCACACGTTGTTCGGGATATGGCACTGGAGGAGGGAAGAGGTTGAGGGTTATTGAGCGCTATCGACCGCCTCTGATCATATAATGGAAAATAAACCTCCAGTCGGTGATCATCATCAGGCGAGCAACCGCCACAGATCAGATC
This sequence comes from Nibea albiflora, assembly GCA_014281875.1. Classification (NCBI taxonomy): domain Eukaryota; kingdom Metazoa; phylum Chordata; class Actinopteri; family Sciaenidae; genus Nibea; species Nibea albiflora. The sequence goes on along the minus strand of CM024804.1, from coordinate 18,388,223 downwards.
AATGCTCGGTCTCTTATAGTATCAATTAGGGAGCTATAAGCAGAACATCTTCATATTGCTTTTCTTAATACAGTTATACAGTCATATCTGTATGTAACACGTCAACAAAATTAGGTCACTGTATTTTTTATGTTTGTTCTTTTTCATTTTTTTTAAAGGCACATCGCCATCTGACTTTCATCTGTGTTGTTAGAGCTTAATAAGGCACCAATTGAAGGTCATTCCAGTTTTCAAAGTTGGCTGATAGAAAACAAAAATCAGCCTCGCTCCTCTCTTCCTCTAATGAGAGCTGACAGACAGGCTTAATGAGCGCCCGCCCAGTTATCGCGATGTTTGAGAATATATATATATTTTTTGGAAGATTATGAGAAAGTCAAAGGATGGCGAATTAATATCTTTGCCTATACTGAAATGTGCATCGATGTACACTTAGAGTAAAGTTGTCACTTGGTGGTGGTTTGGCTTGTCTGAGTGAGCCTGAAGGCTCCTCTCATTAAATCATTTATCTGAGTCTTTCTTCTTGCAATAATTGGCCCTCACTCTCATTTGAACTTTCATACATTTTTCTTTAGGGCATAAAAACAATGGTGGCTTTAAGTGTGGTTCATTATGCTAATTGATATTATGTAATTACATATATAATAGAATCAGAGACTACAGTAAGAGGTAGACCTTCATTAGAATTATATCAGGCTATAAGACAGCAGTCATTCATGGGATTCTGACACAAACTAACTCTAGAGCAAAAATCCAAAGCTAAAAAGTTGGAGTGTAGTCAAATCACATTATATTTTGCTAACTTGTTGTTAATGAAAAAAAAAAAAAAAGGAATGATGAAAACGAATCAATAAAACCAACGGTAAAAACTTGAGCCAAACCAATAGTACTGAATCCCCTTGGAGTCGGCTTAGAGCCGGAGTTTGATAAAGCGGTGGAAATGGCAGGTGTTATATGAAGCAAAAATAAAATAAGAGGAAAAAGTAAAGTAAATGCAGTTAGACTCATATGGTTCCGTGTGGTCTGGGCGTGACTCGTACACAGCCCGGGACTCAGCATGGAGCATTTTGATAGTTTAAACAGTTTAAAACACTTACAGTGGTAACCGGATTTGTAGCCTTGTGGGGTTAAGAACTTGATGAAATCCACCGTGCCCACCGGGACTATAGAGGTGAGCGCTCACATACAAATTGCCATTGATAAAGAGAGAAGGGGAAGCCCCACCATCACAAACCTTAAACCCCATCCCTCTCACACTGGATCAGACGAAAAAAAAGAAAAAATATCCTACCCAGAGTGCACTGCAGCTGGTACCATTTGGGACCCCGGCGGAGGTGAGATTGACAAAAAAAAAATGTTTTGTGCTTTGCCCACTTATTTCTGAGTGGGGATCACCCTACTGCAATGTATGCAATCAATATTGCGCGACACGTGGGAAAATTCAGCTTTGCTGAACTCTAAACCTGCTAAGTGTTGACCTTTGAGAGTGCAGAGCAGTCTCACAGTGAGTGCTGCAGCTCAAAGATGCCATCAATAATGGAGGACAAACGACACGCCTGTTTGTCTGAATATCCAGAAATGCACTATGATTAATTAGTATCATACGGTGGCCACAACAAAACCTCAGGACGGGTAATTAGGACCCTAAAAAATATAAAATTCAGAGGATAAAGCTATTACGATATCTGCCTGTTACTGGTCGTGAGATTGGGCAAATGTGCTGGAGGGCAAAGCAGCATGAGCAGTGCGTAGACTCTTGCAGCTAGCATGTCCTGATATCTAGGATTGATATATACATATATATATTTAGAGAGAGAGAGAGAGAGATAATATTAGCTTATTGTATGCATATAAATATGTAAACAACCCCTCTGCGTTCTTACCATAACCTTAACCTCACACAACCTCACTGCGTCCAGCTTGAACCCACACACAACAGCTTCTCAGAGCTGCTTGTGGTTTCCATCTAAACATTTTTCAGTCACGAGCTTTGGGTGTGCTGAGCCTATCGCTGCCCTGTGAGATCCATAATTATACATAAGAGTTCAGACGTTAATGCTCATGCCCACCAAAGACCTGCAAGACTTAATGGTTAGAGCTCTGTTTCTGGATTCACTCCACAGTGGTGGAATGAGGCACGCAGCTTCACGTTGTTGTTATAGACTCATAAGGGTGTATAGAGAGAAACCTTGGCTATCACCTGGCCGGTGAAAGCTCCTGTTACATCCCCTAAGGGTGTCTGTTATTAATTTCTGAGTGTCTCTCCCTTTAGTCTATCAGTCAATATGATTTAATCATAAAATGTGGGGGCGTCCAGGTGGCTTAAGGGTTTAAGATGCTGGCCATATGAATGCAATGTCCATTCTATTGCATGTCATTACTTCTCTCTCTCTCTCTCTCTCTCTCTCTCTCTCTCTCTCCCCTCATGTGCTGACCTCTCTCCATTATAGCTGTCAAAACGCCGGGAAAGAAAGAATTTAATGTCACCCAAGTAGAGAGGCTGCTGAGTGAGCAGTTTTACTGGCGTGGCAAAGAAGAAACATTTAAACAGCTTCTTAAAAGTAAATCAGATTTCATTTCAGTTGATTCTATAAATTATTAAGTTCTTTTGAAACTCCCCAAAATAAGCATATCACCCATTTAGAAAAATCGACCACTCGTGTTGAGGATTAACACAACATAATGACGTCATTTATAACCGCCGTGTCTTGTATTATGTTATAGACTGCTTTTCAGACCGTTTTGTATTCCCTACTGGTTGTTGAGGGTCATGAAACACATTCAGTACACAGATGAAAATTTGAAGTCAAGAAAAATATTCCATACACAAACAAGACACTGAAAACTCAGAGTTCAGCCAGCACAGATTCTAAATGAATAGATATGAAGCCTCCATGTTGTGCTGTAGCACGTCGCTCACCTTTTAAAAATGACTTCTGTCTCTTCTGTTATGACTGTTTCTATATTTACTACAATTTCTAATGTCTACTCTACTGTCTCTACTTAATACTATATCTGTCTCTTTCCATTACACAGACCTCTTGCACTGTTGCATTTCTCTTGAAGTCATACATCCATGTGCGCATACACACAGACCTGCATGCACGCGCACAAAAATTCAATCTCTCCGTCTTTCTATCTGTGTTTCCCTCTCTCTTATACAGACACACACACACACACCCAAACAAATGCACACACACACACACACTCAGCGCCCGTCTGCCCCGGCTCCCGTCGGCCCTCTCGCCTGTGTGTGCGTGTCAAATCGAATCTCCACCTCAGTGCGTAGTACACCTGCTGTGCCGGCGTATAATGCGCTGCATACAGTGAGTGCACGATGACGGATTACTGAATTAGACCAATAATGACAAGTGACACTTCTGTTACCGCTCCCTGAGCCACTGCAGAGAGAAGGGGAGAGGTGTAAATAAAGAACAGACACAGCGGCAGAGCGAGAGAAGAGGGGAGGAAGGAGGGGGAAAAAACAATAGAACAGAGACGGAGGAAGTCATGGAGATAGATTGGGAATTTTCAGCTTGTTCTGAAAAAATATAAATAAGTTCTGTTACATTCGAGTGCAACTTGTCTGTCCTGTCTTTTCCCTCTCTCTCTCCGTTTCCGCAGTGACACACACTCAGTTGTCATGGACACATGATGGCAGCTAAAAATAGATTCATATCTGATCTAGAGAACAGTGGCAATAGTTTTTAAATATATATATTCCCATTGTTTTCTCTCTCTTAATACAAATTTCAAGACCATGTCCCACCTGGACTCGATCTGAGCTTCACATGTGGTCAAGGCATCAGATAAACCCAAATCTAGTCAACACTACAGCAACTTCACATGATTGGCAAGACAGAACTCAACGGAGAAGTTTTGTTGATATGTTTTCCTGATGAATATACATGAAATGCAGAGCTGGGTAATTTGTGAGTGTCCAGCAGTTGTAGACCCGGGCAGTGTATCTGCAGGATGTCTAGCCCCCCCATGGACCTGGGGTCTCCGCAGGCCTGTGCTCAGGATACTAAACCATGCCAAATGAGGAAGAGGAGGTGCAATCCTCAGTGGGACCACATGAATAAATCAGCCTGCCACCTGGTGCTTCTGTACTGGGGCAAAGACTGACTGGAGGAGCACGCATAAAGAGAGACGTACACAAGCACATGCATTCATTCATACATGCACGCATGCAGAGGGGAAACTGCAAAAACAGAACCTGTGTAGGTGTGATGAGGTGTGAAGCACCACTGGCTGTCTGCTTGTTTTTCGGGGGGTTGGAAGACAGACTTCATGATATGAACATCAATGAGAATATTTGTGTTGGCGCTCTGTCAATGATGTCAATTTAACTGCGAGGCTCATCGTCCTGCCCGTATTGTATCATAATGGAGAATCATTGGGGGATATAAGCCTGCCAAGTCCTCAAGTCATTGTGCCACACTCGGTTTTTGGCTTGCGAGCCAACGCTCAAAGCGAGCGAGCGACTTCTAAAAGGTGTATCTGCTCTCACTTGATAGAGAAAACAGGAACAAAGATGAGCAAAGCTGCCACGAAGAAGAAGAAGAAGAAGAAGAAGTGAGCACTTGACTGGGACACGTAGAGAGGGAGCCGAGGCACAATTGGAGTTGGGGGGGAAAAAGAGCACAGGAGCGAGGGAGCAATAGGGGAAGCACAGAGGAAGGAAGACAGAAAGAAATATTGACAAAGCCTAGATATACACATAAGTCACCCGACACGACCCGCCTGCTCCCTGTATTTTATAGAGCTGCTCTGCGCTGGCGGAACAGCATGACAGGCCAGTTCCTTCAAGGGAAAATATGGTCCCTCTCTACCCTCCCGCCTCACGCTCCGCTATCACTCCTGTTTTCTGTCTATCCCACCTGATATCATTCTGTCACCTCTGCGCCAGGCTCTTTTTTCCATCACCCCCCTATTTCTTTCCTCCCCGTTCTTCGCGCTTTTATTGGTGCTCTACATCCCGCCCGTCATGTTTCACTCCCGTGTTTCTATCCATCTTCATGTCGCTCTCTTAATCCCCTCTCATTTGCTCTCCTCGGCCCTCATCCCTCCCGTTTCTCTTCCTGCTCTCCCGAAGCCGTTTCCGCGCGCTGTCCCATTTCCACCTACTCCTCTCTGTTTCCCTCATTCTTCCTGATTCATTTCCTCCCAGCTATCCGTTCCATTCATCCCTCTCCCTCCTATTTGTGCTACCTACATCAGCATCCCTCTCTACCTCAGGCTCTTCTATCTCCATCTTACACCTTTCCAACTATATTTCCTCTGACCTCTGTGGTTTTTAGTTCGTCTGTCACTCTGTCTCTCCATCAGCCTGGTAAACTTTATCCATTACTTATTGAAACTGAATACTTTCGCTTTGGCCTTTTCACTCTCTCCTTCCTTATAGATGTCTTTTGTCTCTCCCTCCCTTGAAATAAGCATTTGCATTCATCACGTTTCCCACTATTTTGCTGTTTACACTGTTGTCTTCCTCTCCACTTCCTCCTCCCTCTACCTACCTCCTACCTCTCTTCTTTCTTTTGTCTTTCTTTGCTTTTTCCTCTTTCTTTTTCTATCCCTCTGCATTCCAGCCGGCCCTCCCTCTCTCATCCGCAGCCTGAGCACAGAGCCCCATGTGTCGGAATCAATTAGGGCTGAGAGCCGTCGCGGCCGCTCTTTCACGGAGGTAAATATTAAACTGCACCAAGCACCGAGGAGGAAGAGAGGGAGAGAGAGGAGGGGAGAGAGGGAGCCCTCCGTCCCTAATCCACCGCATCGATCAGGCGGGGATGAGGGTAATATATTATTTTGACAAGATACGATTCTCCGACGCGCACCGCTATCCCCGGCGATCGATTTCTTTTTTCTCTCCTTTTTTCTTTCCTTTTCTCCCCCTCAGCGAGTGGGACAGAGTTTGTGTGTTGCTGTGGGTGTGTGTTCGAGCCAGGGTGCACGTGTGTGCGTGCATCTGTGTGTTGTTGTCGGGCGTCTTGGCGTGTGCATGTGCACTGGAGTGTGGATGGGTGACAATAGGAACAGCATTAGGAAATGTGGGGAAGAGATGAGGATGGTGCTGCTAGTAGGTCTGCGCTTTTACAAACAAGCTCCTGTCTAAACAGCTAAATCACACGCTCGCCCAAAGATGGATCGTTGAGAGCAGAATCAGAGGAATCGTATTTCGTGTTTATTTCTGGAGGTGTGTATACGTATATATATGCACGGTGCAGCACACATGGCAGGATGTCAGGGTTACAGTTAGTCAAATAAGCAGAGCTGACCTATTGTAAAGTTAAGTGTCCTCCCCCGCATGGTCCCCTCTGCTCCCGTGACTCCCCCTCTCTATATCGCTTTGTAAACTGTGTCTAAATGCTAAATTCCCCAGATCAATTTTTTTTATTCAGCCTCTCGCCCCCCGCCCCACTCCCTCCATCAACGCACTCCCTCTGCCCCCTGCTTGTGTCCTCCTCAAACGGCCTCACGTCTTGCGATGTCCTCCAGTGATGGAGGTTGCTCTACCAGCCTTGTGGTCTGCGGGTTTGTGTCCTCTCACAGCAGGTCATAGAAATCTTATAAGAGTTTTCGCATCACGTCCTGAGGTTGTGGTGGTTCAATCAGACAAACTAGTGAAAGTTTGAATGGTTGCGTGATATTTAAGAACATTAAAAAGTGTCAAACCGACTGAAGCGTCTAACTCTGAGGCTACAAGCAGCTTCGAGACCCTTTTAGCTGCTTTGAGCTCGTTGTTTTTGTTTCTCAGACTCACAAATACGCTGCACGGTTGAGTCTCACAGCTCTCATATGTATGCTACCTGCTAGGAGCCATGTTGCAGGTTACAGCTCCAGATACTTTTCTCCGGTGGAGACCAAAGCGTAGCAAAAAGACCCGTGGTCACTGGACTAAAATTCACTGGGTGACCCGAAACTAGGCAAATGTTTGCTAACAGGTTAGTTATCACTACTAGTTGTAAGTATATCCAATGCCAGTGTTTTTAAAATAATTGCCTTTTACAATACTGTTTGTGGCAAATACATGATTCAGTTTAGTGACAGATGGTGGTTACACTTCATTGAAAAAGTGAAAATTAACTACACAGAAGACGAGAACGTGCTAGACACCAATCCACCATCCACAACCTGGCCACACACAATGGCCACAAAGCCTGAGCACCTGATAGCAGCACGTTAGCAGAGCAGTAGCAGGAGCTTCAGTGTCACACAGGATGCGTGGGTCTGACTGCCCAAACACAAATTCATTGTATTTATTGTGTAGAAAAGAAGGAAATAGAACTGAAGCGTAAAAATCCACATCAGGTTTTGGGTACAATTTACATTGTATCAAGACACAATGACCCTGGCAAACAGCAGAAATACAACCCATAGGAATACAGAGCATGAACTATCAAGGTTATACTGTCCCTGTGAGTGATCAAGAGTGTGGACAATTAAACAATTGTACCATGCATGTGTTTTTACGTGGACGACACATTTCTGTTCCAACCTCTCCGTTCTAGTGTTGTGCTGCAAAACAATATGCACAACTCGAGTGTGCACATGCACACAACCCGGCACCCAACAAGCTTCCTCTCCCAGAAAGCTCTATCCAAACAAATGCGACGACACCCGCTGGTGTCTCCTCCAGCTCGCTCCGCTCTCTCTTACTCCTCATCTCCCCACATTCTCTGTTTCTGCCTGCCGCGACTTAGTTTTCCTCTTTCTTTCTGTCCGCTCTTGCTTTTATTGTGCCATTTTCTGCCACTTTGGTCCAAGAAAGGGAGGCCGTAATGCAATCTCTCCCCCTCTCCGTCCCCTGCTGTGAGGGAGAGTAGCTTGGCCTGTGTGCTGGGCCGGGGAGAAGGGGGAGAGACGGGGTCAAGGTGAGCTCTAATACACTATTGATCCGCCCCAATTGAAAACCTGATGGAAATTTTACCCCCCTCCCCTCCTTTCCTCCTCATCCTTCCCCCGCACCCGTCTCTCTCTTTCTCTCTGTTCGCCCCCCCCCCTTCGTCTACCGCCCCTCTCCCTTCCTATCTCCCACTCTTCTCTTCCCTTATGTCTTTTTTCCTTTCCTGTGTGTATCCTCCCTGGTGTCTAGAGTCTTCCTCTTTTTCAGTGTCTATCCCCGTTCACTCCAATCTGTTTTCTCTCCCAGCTGAATGTCTCTTTCAACCACTGACCACTTTCTCTCCCTTGCTATCTATCTTTGTGCCAGGCAGCGCTCTGCCTCCATTTCTTTTAAACCGCGCCTCTAATCATTTCCTCTCCTTCTCTTCTCCTCCTTTTGGTTAGCCATCCACCTTTTTTTTTTTTTTTAAAGCCCGGTTCCTCTCTTTTTCCCTTTAAATCCCTCGCTAACCCTCCCCTCCCTGCTGTTTCTGTCTCTCTCACGCTTTTTCTCCTCATCCCCCTCTCTGAGTGTGCATCAGATGGTCCATTTCTCTCTAACCCAGTGCATATTGATCCCTATGGCAGTAGCATGCAGGGTGAAGGCTGCGAGGACCACTGCTACAGTGTATTAAACGCCACAAACGCTTTGGACGCGGGGCCTGAGACACGCCTCCCCGGCAGGGCCCTGTCAATAGCTGCTCCCTCCTGTCAACAGCAGCCAAATGGCCTCTCAATCTGGGACTTGTGATGGGCTACAGATTGGTACACAGAAACTGCAATGGATGCGGCGCAGAAAAATAGGCAGAATCTTGATGGGAGAGGAGCCGGGATAAAAAATGAAATTAAATACGGAGATGTGCAGGTAATTTTCCCTATAATGGTGAGCCGCTTTTAAAAAAAACAAAAAACAAACAGATGTACTCAGCATCGATGTAAGTCAATGAAGTCATTTCCATTCAGATGCCTAAAATGTTGCACAACAAAATCCATGACCTCTGCTTTCAATTTGCTCCATTCTTTGCCTTAACAGGCTTCATAATAACACACTGTTGTCCTGCAGTTATGTGGAACAGCAATTATGGACGCAGTTGAGTGTGCTATATACTGCTCAGGCACATCAAACAAAAGAGGCACAAACACTGCAAAGGCCTGAACAATAGACATGGCAGCAATAGAAGTAAACCTTTTACAGCTACCCATTACTTTCCCACTTAACAAGACAGACCACAACCTCTCTCTCTCTCTCTCTTTCTCTCTCTCTCTCTCCGACTCTATGCAGAGTTGGCTGCTATCACCGCGCTGCTTGAGTGGGAGATAAATGGAGTGAGTGCGCGTATGTTGTGCGTTTGATTTATGTACTGTTGTGTACGTGTCAGACGGCCCGAGCTATCGGGACCACCATCTCCCAGTAGACATAGTAACGCTACAGCAGTGGAGGGACCCCTCTGTCGACCCTGAGACCTCTGATACACATCTGGAACAACAGAGCACAGCGAGCGGCGATTGGAGGGGTTGTTGGAGGAGGAGGAGGGTGAGGAGGAGGAGGGTGAGGAGGAGGGTGAGGAGGAGGAGGGTGAGGAGGAGGAGGAGGGTGAGGGGAGCTACTTTCTGTGCCTTTTTCCCCCCCATTTTCATTCAAAGGAGATTCGTCCTCACTCTCCCGTCTCTGTACCTCCGTCTCTTTCAGTCTTGGCTTTCACCTCAAACTCAACTCCACAACATCTGTCCTCGCTCAGAGGAATAATCTCACAGGTAGCAGAGCTCCCAACATGCCGACTGGAGGTCCTGGTTGGCTGCTTTCACATTTAAGCTTCCGTCAACAGTGTCAGGAGTTGCTTCGGTATGATCCCGAGCTCACGGGAAATCCGTGGTTATTCAAAGGACGCCGCTGTGTAACCTTATTCACTCACCATTTACTCTTTTAACAGCCTTCCCTCCATGCGTGTGGATGTATCTCATTGTAAGGTCATATTCAGTGGCTGTAGTTAAATAATTACACCTCACAGGTTGAAATATTTTGCTTATAACCTGTCCGCTGACCCGCATTCAGAGTCCAGACACCTGTTTTATTTTCCCACTTTTCTCTTTCAATCACTCTTTCCTTCTCTCCCCCGCTGTCTCATTTCTTTCTCCCCCCCCACCCTCCTCCTCACCCTCTCCATCTATTTCTTTCTCTCTAGGAAGGAATCAGTCTCACCTTAATTGCTCTTAAATCGGATTAATGACTGACCGGGGACAACTTGACTTAATCTCTCTTCTAGTAAATCTCTTCCTCTCCCCTCTTCTCGTACATCACTCTTAAACATTTTATCCTCTCTCGCTCCCTTTATCTCTTGTCCTCTCCTTTTCTGTCCTTCAGCCCTTTCGCCTCGCTCACTCCATCGCTCTCCTCCTTCCTCCTCCTCCTCCTCTTTTGGCATCACCTTTCCTATATTTTTTTGTTTCGCTTTGCTCTCCGACACTTCCCATACCTCCTTCTTCCTCCATTTCATCTCCCTCCTTCTTTCTCTTCCATCTCCATCACTCCGCCTGCGAGTCAGTCGCTCTTTCATCTTTCTGCGCGCGCTCTGTCATGCTTCAGCTCTGCTCGTCATCCGGGTCCCTTCATCATTTCTCTCCTCTTCTTCTCACTCTCTCGGCAACTTTCTATCATCCTTTAACTTCGTCATCCTCAGGTTTAGCCAAAACCTCTCGGACTGGGCTGCCACTCCATCTCTCCACGTTGCCTCTCTGTGTTTTTCTCTTTTCTCGACAAGGTTGGCCAGTCGTGGGGTGCAGTGAACGTATGTGTTAGCGCGCGTCGATGTGGTCCTGTCATTGCCTCCTAAGTGCTTTGGCAATACTAGGGATCTGCTGTCATGCCAGTGCAACTAATCTCAATCGAATTACATTGAACTTGTATTGAGATGGAGATAAAGGACATGAGCGTCTGTCTGTGTGATTGCTCAAGCAGCTCTCTGGCACCTCGTGTGAAAAAAACACAGCGACGGAAGGCGCACGTGCCCGCACGCACGTTCAAAAGAAAAGCTTTGGTGACGATGACTTCGCTTTGATCATTAGCCTAAATGCGATTCATTCCACACGAAACCACAACAAGAAACAAAAGGCACAAACAGCCGCCGCCATGTCATACTGGGGGTGATCCTTGTTAAGGGTATAAGGGCAGAGAGATTGTGCCACCTTCCAAACCCCTGCAGTTAAAAAAAAACTGAGAGGAAAAAAAAAAGAGGCCAGCCTTGTGGACAAAAGCTCATTTTCCTCTTGGTTGCACACTGCTGCAGGCGGGCTAACATGCCACAGGAGAATTCAACCACTCATACACCTTTGTTTTCCTCGGGTTTTTCTCAACTTTACACACAGCGGCGGAGCCATAACCGTGTGTGAACCAGGATTTCTATGTCAGCCCAGGAGGTGCGTGCACGGTCTGTACGGCCTCAGGCGATTTCTGAGAGCCACTTCTTCTTCTTTTAAAAAAAAAAAAAAATTTATATATTTTTATTGTGACAGAAAAAAATCTGGGCACGTTTATTCATCTTCTAGTTTTGGTCACTTCCACATCTTCTTCTCTCCCTTTTTTCTACTCTTCTCTTCACTCACCAACTCTTTCAAAGCCCCCTATACCATCACCACCACCACCACCTCCCAACCTTTGCATGTCCATCTGCTTCACAGTGCTCCTGTATCTGTCCTCTCTCATTCTTTCTCTCTCTCTCTCACACACACACACACACACAGAGTGCGGTCAGGATTAAGCATTTATCTCGGTGGTCCTCCTTTCGGCCCTAAACGCCCGTGAGGATGATAAGAGTCGCTGGGATTTGTCAAATTGTGCGCCATTGATTAACTGACCTTTCACGCCTGCAAGTCTCTCAGCCACTCCACTAACTGCCGACAGGCTAGATAGAGAGATAGATGGATACATCTGGCTGTTATTATTGTGTACAAGTTTGTAGTTACCAGGTGTGGCAGCGGGGGACAACAGGGGTATGAGGGCCACGGTGAAAGGGGGGGTGGGGGGCAGGACAGGGGCCTCAGGAGATGGTGGGAAAGATACAGAGGAGTCCTTCACCTGCCCTATAGGCTCGGTGCGTAACAGGTAGAAGCGTGTCTACAACCGAGCGGTGATGCGCGTTGAATAATGAATAATGAAACAGCAAATTTTGAGGCGCGCCGAGGAGCTAATATCAGACAGGAAGAATTAGGGGGGGAGCAGAGGAGCCAGAGGAAGCGTTCAGATATTTTCTGGCTGTGTGTGTGTGTGTGTGTGTGTGTGTGTGGGGTGTTGCATGTGATTGGTAATCGCCAAAGGCTATCGCATGGCGCATTGGACACCTTTGATTATTCACAGACAGGTCTGTGTTGCTTCGCAGCCGTCACATTTTCCAAGAGCAAGAAACGGTTGAAAAAAAAAAAACAGAAAACAACAACCCAGAAAACAAATAAATAAATATATATCACAGTCAAAATGTTTTTGTTCATACTTTGCATAGCGGGAAGCACTGAGATGTTTTTATGTGCAAAATAATAAGGAGAAAATCTAGAAATGACTGTTCCAGCTGCATGTGTCTGTTTTTTTAAATCTCAACATGGACACCCAACACAGAAGAGCTCTTCAGTTTTAAATCAGCACCGACTCTTCCCATCTTGACCTCACATGACTCCTTGTCCTCACAAAGTGGATCAACTCCGTTTTAAATTCTGTTTTTTTTTTTTTTTAAAGACAAATGAAGGTCAAGCAGCGAGGAAAGCAAAGGGAGACTTTAAAGACTGAGGAGAGAGGAGGGAAGTTCACCCACCTGGACTTCCGCGTCGCCCCGCCTCAGAGATACACCTGAGGCCGAAGCCCGATCACCGTCTCTCGGACGGGACTGGAGTTTGTTCCGCCGCTGCTGCGCTTGTTCCGACCCGGGAGGGAGGAGGCGATAGAGAGGGAGAGGAAAGTGCCGCTGTCGCACTGCACGAAGGCGTCACTAAAAACAGAAAAAAACAGAAGATAAATTTAAATGTAAGCACCTTGTGGACACATTTTTTTTTCTTCTATTGGAAGCAGAAATCGAAATAAACGAAACAGCAGTAAATAAACTATACGGGACTGGGGACGACTCGGTCCAGCTGTGTGAAGGCCGATTCCTGGGGGCTTGTGTTGAGTTGTTTTCCCGCAGGACCGCTGCTGCCCCGTAGACCACAGATCAATCACCTTATTTACTCTTTACTGTCATACAGTAACGGAGACGGCGGCAGGGAGGAAGAGGTGCCAGCGTGAGTGGCGGAAGAAAAAAACCCCTATAAAAGTCCACTTAAATAGCGCGTCTTTGGCACGCTTACTTATGTTCACATCGCACTTGATGTTCATTTTTTTCCCCAAGTTGAAATCGCTACACTATTCCAACAAAATCCCCAAAGTGACTTATAATTTTTTATGTATTTCTATTAAAGCCTTCTGAAATGTGTATCTGAGGTTATTGGTCTTTTTACGCACGGGATGTATCCGGATTTATCGGCACACAGAGCGGATAGAGAGGCCCTGAATGCAGCTCAGCGAGAGGCTCTGCTGTCTTGTTATCGATATATGAGAAGCTTGCTGGAAAGGATATTGACCGCACTAACTAGCCGCACTTTGATCATACGAAATTGCTTTCCAGATGACAACACATTAAGGATGAGAGCATTTTTTAAAATGAAGAAGAAGAAGAAGCAGAAGAGGAAGAAGAAGAAGAAGAAGAAGAAATCAAACCCGCCTCTCGCACCTGTCAGAAGTTTCTTTTCCGAGTGAGATGGAGATGAGGAGAGGTGAGAGCCCCCCATAAGTCGACTGCCTTGATGAATAAAAGAAAGCCAATAGTCTATTTCCAAAAAATGGGGAATAAGAAAAGAAAATTGGGAAGGGAGGTTCCATCCAAAATATTAATACCTCACCAAAGATTCACGATCAGAACCCGAAAAGTATCGAATCTCTCTTTTTAAAGTACGTACTGCACATAAAATAAACTCAGGTAACTTTTGAAAAATGAGAAGTCTAACATGGGATAATAACTCTAATAATTCTCTACAAATAAAGCCATAGAATAAATCCGTAGATAGAAAGGAAGCAGCAACATTTATATTTCTTTTTATGGCGGCGAGTGAATTACGCACAGAGCAGCAGTGAATTAGTGCATTTCTTTTTTTAATATTATTTTTAAAGATTAAATTAAATCTATTAATTTGAGCGAATTAAATTACCAATCATTATGATTAGAATATTACAGCATAATCGAAACTAAAGTGGAAACGGCGGAGCTTGAAGTTTTAAACCAGGATGCTCTGAGGAATAAACTCAAAGATAATTCGTTCGATGTCATATTAATATTTTTATGACAGGCACATTTGTTTGAAACGAAAACAGGCTTTGCTGCTTGTCCAGGTAAATATTACCTTTGTAATTCATGATGGTTATTGTTGTGGCCGTGTGTGTGAATGGAGCGGAGGGCTGTCAGCAGAGACACGTCTGCCCTGCACCGCGTGGTGAAGAGCAGGGAAAGCGTTAACGCGCTGATATTAGAACAAATGTAATTGGACGGGTTAAAGAGTTCAAAGCCGGCCGTGCAGAGGTGAGGGATGAAGGAGGGGAGGGTGAGTGACGTGGGGAGAAATTTCCCCAAATGCCATTTAATGTCGGAAATATTTCCACCAAGTATTGACAGCACAGAGACGGATGAAGAAGACGGCAGGCGAGAAGAAGCACAGCACACACACACACACACACACCACACTCTCACTCACAGACACAGACACAGAAAAGCAGGGAAATAATCCAATTAAACGGCCTGAGAGTGGAAGAGGAGCAGAGGCTCAACACGTTGGCCTGGAAAGTTCGCGGACAGAAAATCACAAGCGGGATGGAAGAGCGTGAGAGCGACGGAGGAGTGAGGCTGTCTGACGCGTGGAAAGTTGCCAAAACGAATTTTGAAGATGCCGGAAAAAAAATCAAGATAAAAGGCTGTAATTTTAATATTTTTGTATTTTATTAATTCCTTATTTAAACACAAATCTTAAATCTATAGAAGACATTTTTATTGTTGTTATTATTCTAATAATGATCATTATATTTTGGTGAATTAATTTGTGCCCAACTGCAAATTAAACTAATGAGCCAAAGCTTCCTCGCGTGTAAATCCTGTGTTTTTTCTTCCTTCCTTGTCAGACACGCTCACACACGCGTTCAAACTTTGTCGAGGCAGCGCTCGCGCTGTGCGAAGTTGGATGTGAATAATTGACGGCAGAAAAAAACAACATTGGTCGGGGTTAGGGTGGATCCATTGATCGATCTCTTAATCTGCAATAGTTACATGCATGTATTGATTTACAAACACTGTTTATCTGGAAATATACTGGCACAAATAATTGATGGGAGTACACCCACGGCGCGCATAAATATGCATCAAAGTTGTAAGGGGGTAAACACCTAAAAAAGAGAAGAAGAGAAAAATCTGAGGAGAAACCAGCGAATTCACGTAAAGATTATTCCAAATATATATATATATATATATATTTATATATTTTTTTCAAGTTTGGCTCCGCGCTGTATTGATGCGCCCACTTCTGAAACAAACTCCCATGCGAGTCTGGAAACACACACATAAAACACCGGCTCCACTCCTCATGGAGTAAACTTCGGCATTTTCCTTTGGTGAACACATTGACGGATGGTCACAGATATTCCACGAGTTGTTGCAGCTTGGTTGTTGTTGTTTTTTTTTTCTAGGAGGGGGTGATGAGGGAAATGATGAGGGGATTTATGTCAGAGCTGGAAATATAAACTTGGAAGAAAAAAAAGAGAAAAATATACATCAAATATGGTTTGGAAATTCTGGGAAAACTCGGGCTCTTCGCAGCAGGTGGATGAACTTGAAATTCACTCCAACTTTTAGGGCGTGAAACTCGAGCAGACAGTTAATTAATAACTTTAATTTTTTTTTTTTAAATGAAAAAAGGGCACCAAAATATTAGCACGTGCTGAGCCCAAAGCTGAGGATGGAGCACGAACAGCATGACACACACACACACACACCGCACAAACATGAACCCAAGCACAGGCATCACACACAACTTCCTTAATATTTATAAAGGCAAATTAAACGAGGTCACTTTCTCTCTCTCTCTCTCTCACACACACACAGATGAGGGAGGGAGGGAGGGAGGGAGGGAGAGAGAGAGAGACGCACCGGCTGAGGTCTCGTGCAGCTCGCCGTGTGTGAGTGGCTGTTTAATTGACTGATTGATGCGGCGGTGTGGAGGTGAGAGCTGGACGCTTTAACAAATAGAGACACTTAAAGGCTAATCCGGGCCAACGCCGACAGCTGAACGCATCAAAAGTGCTCCCGGTGTAGCAGATACTTCCACCACACCTGCACGCCACAAAAACCACGATATGCATCTCCCTCTCCGGCTGTGTGTGTGTGTGTGTGTTTGCAAAAGATTTAAACTTTCACAACGTTTCCAAAAAAAATAAATAAGACGAGAGCTTAAAAGCTTAAATCCAAGCCTTCCAAATAATAGCACCAAAAAAAAAAAAGTGTGTGCGTAAATTACGCACGGGTCAACTTTTTGTTCCACAAACTGAGAATAATACAAACAAAAACACGTTGTTCTAGCGAGGACAACATCATTTAACTACTGAACAAGAACATCGCCAGCACAGATATCAGGACATTTCAAACACACTCGCAACAACTTTTTCTTTCCTCCAGAAAAAAAATAATACATTTCCCTTTTTTTTTTTTTTTTTTTTTTTTTAAGAAAAATGATAAATATTATAAATAAAACGTCCAAAGCGGACAACATACCTCCGGTTTTTATTGTCAGGAAGTGGTGTTAAAGCTCTCACCGGCTGAAGTGCGACCAGTCTATCCACACGCATTCACTCTGACAGCGCAGCGAGGCAGCGACCGGAGAGGCAGCACTACTACCAACCTGAACCCGGGGAGGAGAGCAGAGGGTGGGAGGGGGGGAGGGAGGAGGAGGAGGAGGAGGGAGGGAGGGAGGGAGGAGAGGAGGTGTGCATCTCTCTCTCTCTCTCTCCTTCTGTGTGTGTGTGTGCGTGCGTGTGTGTAAGTAGTTAATTAGTAAATCCCCATTCGCTGTGCCTCGGGTCGGTTTGTTTTCCCCGGTCGACAAGCCGAGAGGAAAGAGAATTTGAAGTAGGATTCGACCCGTTTCCGCTCCTGTGTCTCATATATGAGGTGTGTGGAAGAGTGTGTGGTGGAACGGCGTGTGTGTTTATGTGTTTTCTCATCCAAGGCTCTCCTGTGCCGCCACGAGAGGAGCCCCCCCCCCCCTCCCTCTGTCTCACCTCCAGGCCACCGAGGGATCAACTGTCTTCATCAACATGTTGGCCCCAAAAAGTTGATCAACTTGAAATCGTGGAGCAATTCCCGCAAACAAACAGTGAAAGTGGTCACTTCAAGAAGCTGCAACTGGGATTCATTGTGCCTGACAGAAAAGCCTCTACCTAAACCCGAAGCTGGATTCAAGCCCGAAGCTGGAGGGATCACTGCGATTTCCTGTCTTTAGATGAAGTGCAGTGCTGCTGAGCCACAACAATGTTTCCTTGTTCTTCCATGAATATAAAGAAAACCTAACGCGGAGCTCACGAGAGGTCGACTTCCGCTTGTTCAGCCTGGCTTTAGTGGACTACTAAGAAGAAATTCATTGTTGTTATCAGCATTTTTCCCCCCGCAGCAAAAATCCACATTGTGATGAAACACATTATCTTCAACTCAATAGCATCACTTCTATCAAGCGTCGGCATAAATGAAATCACACAGAGCGAGAGAGTGGAGGGAGAGCATGCCCCGGCTCCCGTGCCAGTAAATCGACCCTGCCCTTAACAAACTTTAATTATTTAATTGATCCCCAATCAGCAACTTAATAATCAATTAGGTAAACCAATGGAACTCACTTGAGCGCGGAGAGACGGGAGTCTATGACAAGGGAATCAAAAGAGGAGGAGGGGGAGGAAGATAAGGCGAGGAAATCGAAGGATGGGAGAAATGGGGAAGTGAAGATGGAAAGGAGGACGGGATGCTGTGTTCCTCTGCTGGGTCTCTCTGCTGAAGTTTGTGATGACTCTGACAGTGGAATAAGGTCACACTCTTGTGCTGCTAACATGATATGCCCCCACTGCTAAGGAGGGTAAGGGGTCATATAAGCATTGAGTAGATGTTGGAAGCAAAAAGTATCTTTGGGAGGGGAACATTTTTGGCATCTTTTGTCTTGGTGCCAAGCATTTTGCGATAACGGCCTGACTGATATCAGAGATGATCAGATCAGTCACTCATTTGACTTCACAAGCAAACGTGCCAAATGTTCACTGGTTACACATATCAAATGTACGGACCTGCTATCATTAGAAATGAAATATCTTTTGGGTTTGGGACTGCTTGCAACTTGACGATGACACGTTTGCACAACTTTCTGTCATTTTATAGCCCACCTATTGAATCAACTAATCGAGAAACTAACCTGCAGATTAATCAATTATGATTAAAGGACAGAGTTCACTGTGTTTAACGGCCGGAAGCCCAGAACGGACGAACCGAACACATGGCTATAGGTCGGCCTTTTAGTTTTTCACATGAATCGTGGCCACCGTAGTTTCTCCTTCACGCAAGGAAGGAGAGGGTGAGGTGACGGCGTTGCCATTAGCAACATCCCCGCTAGATGTCACAAAGCCTGCCACACTGGTCCTTTAATCTGAGAATTTGATGCAACCCTAAGCGAAATAAAAGTCCCATATCTCATGTGTTTAAGTCATGAAAATGTGGACTATGCGGTCAGAGCCACAGCCAAAAACATGCATCACCACACACTCAGACACAACCCCTGCACCTCTTTATCGCCCTCTAGTGACGACTGCGGATGTCAGCCTTCCATCACTACTTGTTAAAACCTCCAGCTGACACCTTCTCAACTCCACTCCCTGATTTTTGGGGTCACATCTACATAAAGCTACAACCGGGGAGTATTTGTTTGTGGGTGTGACTGTTTTATTTTCTTCTTACTGTACGTCAAGCTGTGTGTGTGTGTGTGTGTGTGTGCGCGTGTCGGGAGCAGGGAGTATCACACTCACACACACTCACACACACACACAGAGAGCAGATGAAAGCTTTGCCAATACCTCGAATCCCCTGAGGGTCATGGCAATATTGATGTGACCACTGGTGTGTGTGTGTGTGTGTGTGTGTGTGTGTGTGTGTGTGTGTGTGTGTGTGTGTGTGCGTGCTCCCAGTACATGTCAGTGTTTGTAGATGTATGCAGTGTCTGTTGCATTTGTGCTTGTCACCTCTAAAACCCGAAAAGGGCAAAAACAGGAGCAGACGCGGTGCAACACGCCGCTAACCTCTAAGCACTGATCTCAGACCAGCTCATTCTAACATCCACCGTGGGGTGTTTTTTTTTGTTCCCCCCACCTCGCTTGATCCCTGCTCAGCAGCTGGAGCGTCTGAGCCCCTGACACCTGGGAGGTATATGTGACAGAGTGGGGAGGCGCTGGAAGAGGATGAATAACTGACCTATCACATCCACATTGACTGAGTTAATTAATATAAGTAGAGCAGGGGATTCTTAGCTCACTTTTCACTGTATGGATTTGCTGTCTCCTCACATTTGGTATGTTTTATGTCTATTCAATGCAAATCCAATGTTTTCTGTCCCGCGGCCCGATCATGACAGCTAATTTTGGTATGTGAGCTGTTCTGATAGGACGGATTTTAATTGTGGCACAACATAAGGCCTCGCTGTGACTGATTGATATAAAATCTCATGTGAATGGATGTCAAATTGCAGCACAGTGAACTGTTAAAAGGCTCACAATGTATGCATTATATTTCCGCTTGAGGCTACGGCTATATACTTGTCAGTTTCTGTGCATCTTTTCGATTTGATCTAGGCTAAAATCTGTTTTCAAAGCGTGGAGGAGGTTATCTGTCGGAACAGAAATTAGGCGAGGGAAGCAGTGAAACGGCGAGAGGAGGGACAAGGAGGAAGGACAAGGAAATCCTCATAGACTCTGAGACTCTCTTATACATGCAAACACTTTCTTCTTCTTTGTGGGCGTGAAAGACAAGAGAGGGGGAGAGAGGAGCACAAGGAGGGAGATGACACAAGCAGGACAGACAGGAAGACAGGCAGAAGAAGGTGGGAAATGGAGAGAAAACGAGGGGAAAGAGAGCAAGAAAGAGCTCCACTGCCTAGTCTTAATCTGAGCTGTTCTGATCAATAGCCCATTTCCCATTGTTGCCAGAGCTGTTCGATCGCTACACCACGGAATTAACACACCCACTTTAATCTAGGGGGAGAGGAGCGAGGGGAGGCAGAGGAGGGGGGAAGGGAAAAAGGGGAAGAAGGGGGTTAAGGGGGTGAGTGGGGAGCAGCTGTGGAGGCATTCTCAAATGAAATCAAATCTAATTGTTATCACTGTAGCCGCTGCACTTATTACTACCACTGTTACAATTATCCACCCACCATATAGCTCTTTTTTCCCCCCTCCCTCTCATGCCTTGCGTCATGTGGTGTAAACTGGACGTAAATAATCCGAATTAGTGTTTATTTGTTTCATTTTGCCAGCTGTAGATTGGATTGGGAGGTTTGAAGGGGGGGCGTGGGGGGTGGTGGTGGGAGGCGGTGTGGAAAGGCTCGGCTCATTCCTCGGTGACAGGCAATGGGGTTTGTGGTCAGGTATATTGTGCCGGATACACTCTAACATCTGGGTGTCTCAATTCAGCTCGGCTGCCGCGAGGTCGTCTCAGCGAGGTTTCGTCAGATAATGCTGTTACGGTACAAGAATGTGTTCATGATCGCAGCGTAACCTCATTAAATGCAGGGGGGTTTGTTCTGGTGGCACCAATCAGCCGTTTTTTTGGTTGTTTTGTTTTTTTTCTGCCGTCTCGGAGCAAGTGTTTTCCTGTGCAGCAACCTAAAAACATGACTTGAAATGTTAGGTCAAATAAATTACAAATATACTGCCTATTTTCAGAAATAAAGTACTGGTAATCCGCAGATCTCACTGTAAACATTCCCGACTAAAGAAATAGTCCCCGTGAAAACTGTTAATAGGGAGGTCTGCTGTTTCCAGGACTGTTGATATTTTCAGCCATGCTCTATGGATGGCAATGTTTGTCAGGCCTCTGCTTTCATGCAGACTGAAACATCACAACAATCTCTAATCACCAAGAAAATCTGACCAGCCATTCATAGTCCCCAGAGGATGAAGCCTTCTCTTTTAGCACCACCACGAGGTTACCATTTGTCTTGTTTTGTTTTTTTGAGTGAAATGTCTCAAATCGCAACTACTAGGTGGATGCATATTCATATCCCCCTCAGGATAAACTGTAATAACTCACTTAACTTTTCATCTAGTGCAGCAAAATAGTTAGACATTTCCATTTGCTTCAGTTGCACTGAGCTAAACAGCATGTTAGCATGTGACATTTAGCAACCCCCTCACCTCACTCTCTCCTTGCTAGCATGAAAGAGAAACTATAGTGGCCGGGAAAAAAAATCTGGACCAGTATTTAGTTTGCCCCTCTAGACTACTGTAGCAACATGGTGGCTCATTATGAAGTAACAAAAACATAATGATTCATATATTCAGGGGATTATACTTCCATTCACACTGTATTGCAGTGGAAGCGGTAAGTAAGACAGCATTTTGGGTTGATTTTTTGACATTTCGGTGAATTGATCCTTCACATTTTTGAATTGTGCTTCAAATGTAAAACAGTGAGTCTGTATTAAATTTGTTGTGTTGCAAAAACATGGTCACTTCAAACCGAAACTAATCTCAGGCACAATATCGTTTGTGCTTTGTCATAAATACATCAACAGCGGGCGTGACATGTCTTTGAAAAGAATGTCTGGAAAGACCACGGCATGTACAGTGATCACAGTTTGCCACTTTCAATACACTAAATTTAATAAGAATCGGCATGGAGAACAGCCATAATTTCATATCATACAGAGCACAGGCAATCTATTCATAATCCATTGGTCACACCAGCTACAGTGACTGTCTTTATTTGAGTGGAGTCATGAGATACAATATAACGTATACTGGAGATACATGAAATGGCATACATGGCGTGTTACGCACTGCTGTAAAAAAAAATTAAAGAGACCAGATTGGCAATCAAAGTCGTATCCCATTTCTCAACAAAGGTTTCAAACATCCACTCTTCCATTACTAAAGTGAATACTTGTGCTTTCTCACAACCAACACTTGAGTTTAGCTGTTGAATATTGTAGTCTACAGCTTTGGGTGTTGCCAATGGAGTCTTTGCTTACTGTCCTCCACTGAGACAGCTTGAGGGGAAAACACAGCACAGAAGATCTTCCCTGCCACCCGAGGCTATACCCAACTTTTCCTCCAATCCATTCTACTTACTCTAGTCCTTTTGAAGTAATTTCATAACAGAGCAATTTTCTCGTTAGCGTTTGGCTTTAATTGTGGGTAATTAAGCGTGCTCCAGCAGTAGAGAGAGCGCTGTTCGGAGGACTGGGGGGAAATTAGCCGTAGTTCAGCTGTGAAATATGGGGTTAAGTGGGAGACGGTAGGGAGAGGAGAGAGCCGAGGGGGGTCAGTGACTCCAAAACAGGGGGCACGCTGTCTAAAAAGAAAGCTGCTTTTGGTGTAACGGAAGATGGGAAGGTAGCAGAAAGAAAGAGGGGGAACACAAATAGGTAGTTTTAGCAAGAGACACAATTTAAACACAAGCTCAACGGGGCTGAAGTAGGCACTGTGAGGAGTGCAAGAGAATAATGATGATTTGGAAGAGGAAGGAGAGAGAAATGAGTGGACACAAGCCAACACGCTGATAACAGAAATATATGTGTATAGCAAGAAAAAGAGAAGAGACATTTGAGGACTAGTTACATGAGTACTTTATGTATGATTTAGTGTGATAAGAAGAGTGGATGTAAATGGCATGACGTTGCAGGAATTGACTGCAAATGTGCTATCTGAAAAACATTAAGCATAAATGAAAGACTCATGTACAAAAGCTGAAATTGTTTCATAGATACAATACTGCAAATATTACTACAAATGTCTTAGTGACAGGTACATATCCTGACAAAATCACGCTTCTGCCTAAATTATCTTACATGATGGACATCTTGGAACCAAACCATCGAGAGTGTGTTGATTTTGTTTTCTTCACCTTTCAGTAACCAAAGTGCATTTTGCCCAGCACCTCCCGTGAAGCAACAGTGTGTCTATACAAGCAAAACCCCGGGGTGGCACTAACTGTCAGCAAGTGGATTATGGACTTTACACAGAGTGACCCTTGATTAAATGCAGCACCCTGCTGAATAGAGCCTGGCCTTCGCATCCATTAATGCTTTCATTTTAACCCCATAACAGCAATAAACGTCGGTGTGGCCATAAAGCAGATGAGGAATGATTGGAGCCATTGACTGTACTGTCAAATGCTCAGTGGATGGGGACATACTCCGTTGGGCCCTTTATGAGTGCTTCATCCCTCAGTGGAACCATCCCCACTGACTATAATGAACCTGTTAAAGCCTCTATAAATATTGGCTCCCATGCTTAGCGATCGTTTGAATACCTCCGAAATAGAGCACCGTTTGCAAACAAGTGGCTGGGCGTTGGAGGTGGTGAAGCTAATACCTAATCAATGGAAGGACGCTCCCTTGCAGTGGGCCCTCACAGAGCCTTGATTCATACAGAGGGCGCGGATATAATGTGGTTTAGAATAAGCACAAAACTACCGTATTGATTAACACATTATCAGTGTCAATAGGAAAACTTCTTTCAGGAAGAAGTGAGAACTGCTGGGGTATTGGCATTGGCCATGAAGAAGGGGAAAAAAACCCAAATCAAGACTGCAGTGGGAACTAAACATCTTCCTGCCAGCTCCAGTGAGGGATTCAGACTTAAGAAGTCTCAGGCAGGGTCACTCTCCCCATGTTGGGTGCCGGTGTTAAAGATTAGATGTGAGTGCAGGTTCTTCGACCCTAGGAAATCCAAACATTCCCCAGTCGACAAAAGGAAAATTCTCCCCATGATGAAGGGAGATATTTAGCTTAAGGTGAGTCTTAAGCGAGGCTACTCTGCTACATTTTAATTACTTAAAGGAGAACAACACTACGTTTCAAGGTTGAAATATGTTATTTGAAAATTTAGGCCAGTACAGCGTGCTCTGCCATGAGATACTCCAATAAGCTACGCCATAACAGGTCGTTTACGTTCAGCATCTAATGTCATTTTTGATTTGCTGGCAAACATTTAAGACATAAATAGAAAAACAGGATGCTTGTCTCCTTTTGCCATCTAAAAGAAGTTTTAACAGGCTACTCGTCAGTTGCATTGTAGATTGGTGATACCTTTAAAAAAATTAAAACAAAACAGTAATTCATGATTGAGGTGAAAAAATTTGAAAGCTGCATGAACATTTGAAAACTCTTGTAATAGTATTTGACTCAGTAGTGCGGTATTTGTTGCTTTTGAAATAGAAACGGTACTACAGAAGTTTTAATATTTCCATATGTGGTTTATCAGCTCATGTGATGCATGCTTATCTTTGTGTCACATTTATTAGCCTATTCACAAAGACAATTGGGCACTTATGAAGAGAAAAACAATAGATTAGCATTGTTTTTTGGCTGATGAGTGAAGCAAATCTACCAGTAGTTGCATATTTTACCAACATTTGTCTGGCGTTAATTTTCTTCCCACATTTATCTTGTCATATCTTACTGGTGAAACCACATGATCAGTTCCGATATTGATCATCATCTTAGATGTTGCACTCTCAGTGCTTTGCAAACCAGCATCATTTGTTCAGATTATCCATTTTATTGCGTCAAAGCTCTATTCTCCAAATATGTACTATTTAACACCAGCGACAGTGTTGCGCTGTCACCGACTGACATTTTAAATCATTCATTTGTGTCAAACTGCATGGCCAACACCGACGCGGATGACATTCCTCATTTCCCCGCACACATTTTCCAGTGGCATAATTCTCATGTCGCACATTGGATTTTGATCTATAAATGACAAGAACAGACGAAGCCATCTCAGTTTTACAAGTGATGTTTTTGACCTTGTGTGACATGAACTTGAAATCAATGAAAAGGTCACGCTGACAGTAGTATCCAGGGGGGGGGCTTTTTTCGGACGCCTTATATGTCACAACAGGAACGGTGAGCAAGGGGGAGTATAAGAAGCAGTTTTACATTGTTAACATCAGCATCAGTGCAGTGTTTGTTTGATTAGGCTGTTTTTATATATATATAAATGTAAAAAAACAAACAAACAATGACAACAAAAAAAACTGCAAATTGAAGTCAAACACATTTTCCTACGTGACCTTGACCTCTTGAGTTCATTTGCTTGTTTTGATACAGAAATGAACACAATCAAACACAGGTGAGTTCACAAAGTCAGGCTCTAATCCTGTATCAAAGCCAACAGCTCCAGAGTGTTTAAATGAGCCTCACCGCTCTTCTCTCTGGGTTCAGGAAGAAGTTCTTCATAATTACTAAAAAGTGAGTGGACCCCGGACGACAAGAATATGATGCTGACGTCTGAGATGGAGTGAAATTCCCTTTAAGCAAACAAATTTGACCATACTTGTTATGCCTAGTGACCATACTTTACAAATGTGAGAGAAAGCTCCTCATGCATCATGATGTACAAAGGACGAGCAACAAAATCCACCGAAGTACAGAAGACTGGCTGCATGGTCATGGTCACTTTCAGCATGCCTAGTATTAATCCACGATGCCATAGCATGAACAACCTATAAGTGCTCAAATATTGTTATATGGCTTGTGTACGTGCATATCCACGGGCGCCCACCTATGTAGTTTCGACTTGGACAACTTTTTTTTTGGAAGCGAACATCCTCATTCCCCAACTTCGTGTTCCACTTATACTTTTCATCTCACATTTGTCGATCATCAAACTCTCTCCCTTCGAAGCTCCCCGAAGTCGCAGTAGGATATAAATCACAGTCGCAAAGCGCAAACACGTTTTCACTTTAAAGCAGAAACCTTTTAGGAATTGTTGCCGATCTATTTGGAGGGAGACGTATTGCGTACTGCGAGCTGCTAGACAACTCTCCGGCGCACAGCCCCCTTACATCAATCAATTTCTGCAGGAGGTGCGCATGTTTCCCGCTCGGCAAAGTGCATTATATTTCTCATGAGAATCTTATTTCTGACGCGTTTCTCAATTAATGCCACTTGTCCATAACAGAATAGGGAAGAAGGGTGCTTACCTTCACCGATGCACCTTCATTGGCTTGACCAGCAGCTCCCACTTGGGGTTGATGGGAATCCTGTCGACGTGCGCGGAGGACTGATGGTAATCTGGGCAATTTAACAGATCGGATCGCGTATCCTTCCTCCTGCATTAAACTACGTTGGTGAAGAGTTACACTGGCATGATGTATGACTCGGGAGCGTGAGTGAATACCGCCCGTGGTGGTAGAGGGAGGGGGTAGAAAAATAATCAAGATGAGTGAGATGAGGAAGCAGCGCGCAGGACTATAGCGAGAGAAAAGTTGTCCTCGGAGCAACAAAAAGTTGACAGGAAAAAAAGGACTCCTCCACAGCCGGCTACTGTCCGAAATTAGTGTAATGTAGTTTACGCGAGCAATGTAGCCCACACACACACACACACACACACAAAAAAAAACGGGAAGCAAGGAGAGACGGGCAGGTGTTAGGATAGAAAGCGCAAAGGGGGAAGAGATCCGGGCGCAGGGAGGGAAGAGAGGATGAGAGCGCAGAGAGGAGAAAGGGGGGGGGAGGAAAGGGAGAAGGTGCTGAGCCTGAACCTCCACCTCAGCCTGACTGCATTTAAGTTTCTATCAGCTGCACACTGTGTTCTGCACGTGTTCCTGTGGACGCGAGACAGAAAATTGACCTGCACAGTGAAGAGAGCGCACAAGGAAAATATATGTAGACGGGTGGTGGCCAGAAAAGCGGATCGATCGGGTTATAATTTTGTCCAAAGTCGGGGGAAAATAAAGTTCATGGAGGAATGAAATTTGAAAACAGATGGCGAATCCCGCCGCCCCTAAATAAGATTCGATCTTTGGGAATGGAGTGTAGATAATATTTGGTTGGACGTTTGATGAAAATGACGGATTTTTCATTTTGGACAGGTGGGGGTAGATGGAGTGAGGGGAGATAGAGAAAGGGGGGGTGGGGGGCAGCGCGGAGGTGATGGAGGGTGGATATGATGTGTCTAGGGACAGAAACTAAACTTGGGAGAGGAGGACGCAGTGTTTTTCCCCCTTCAGATTTCATCCAAGGACCTCATCCCATCCAAAGATCTCATCCCCTTTTCTCCATTTGCCCCCAGTGCGCGCACACAAGAAGCCCCCACCACCCCACCCCACCCCGAAACATCACACACACACACACACAGACACACACCACCTCCCTCCATCTCACCCCGCAAAGAAGGGGCGGCGGGTGGAAGGAGGAAAAGGAGAGAAAACAAGAATACCAAATAAATGAGAAATTTTCGTACAGGCCCCGCTTCCGTGCGTTCCATGCTAGCAATAACAATTAAATATCGACCGCTTTCCCGGCCGGAGAGAACCTGAGATACCCAGAGACTGCCAAGTACCGAGACCCCCCTCCCCTCCATTTCTCCCCCATCTTCCACATATGCACTCACTCACTCTCCTCCTTTTCTCGTCATCCCCTCCCTATACACCTCTTTTCCTTCTAATCCAAGTCCATCAGGCCAATCTCTTCTAATTTGGTGTATCTCATTTCTCTTGATTCCATCCCACAACCCATTTCAGCTCCACTTTTATCATTGCTGATTTGGGGGTGGCCTCTCGGACACGTGCACACACACACACACACACTTTCTCTCAGTGCAAGAGGACTTCCTCACACCATGCATGTTAGTTTATCAAAATCAATTATGGGATTGAGATTCACGTTGCTTTGCCTTGGATGTTAGTGCACCAGGCTCGTCGGAGCCACTGGCACACTCTGCTATACAGCTTTCACTCTGACAATTGATGTGTCATTTTCAGCATCATCTGCGTGGCTGCTTTTCAAACACAACATGCCCACAAAGGCACTTATTGACCCAGCGTTGTATTAAAATATGCTGGGTTTAAAATGAGCGCAGACGTGTTGAAAATTAGCACAAGAAAAATCTTGCACAGGAGTGTCAAAAACAACCGAAAATAAAGATATTAACCTTACAGGCGGTAGCTAAAGAGCTGCTGTAAGATGCAGTGATTCTTTGAGAACCTCTCACTGGTTGTACTGTTTTCTTTTACGGTCTTTTTATCATGTTTGGCATTGTATTTGTTAAACCCGGAAGGCTCCTTGTAGAGACTTGCTCCAGTTTGGACTAAAAGCGCACTGGTAGACATCACAGCCAACCAAACCAATGGTGCGTTTTCGGTGGCATCATGGCGAAAAGATGAACTCCTGTGAGACCCACTGACTCTTTGAAATCCCCTTGCCTCTTAGTGGACCTGTATTCCTTTTATGGCATTAGTTTATGGTGGACGAATGGATTCTTGGCATTTTATCTGTGAAACCTTTGAGGGTCGTTGGAGAATATGGTGAGCTATAATTTGGCGGGGGACAATGGGTGGGCTAAAAGATAAATGTGGACGTCTATTAGCAGACTATACTGTTTTTGTGGTTGTTGTTTTAAACTTCTGGCAGGACTTTTCTGCGAGGTAAGTGAACGCACCTTTTTGGCATTTATTTTCAAAACCTGTGTGGCTTCTTGTGCAATATGATGACCTATAATCTAGTGCTCTATATCCAACCGGGAACAATGGAGTCTGGGGGGGGGTTCAGACTTTAGACCCAAAGACAAACAGGTAGACTCTATTCCCTTTGCAACAACCTCCTTTTGTTGATTGACAGGGCCCCTGGATTTGTGCAACTCGTGACAAGACTGCCAGAGGAGTGGCATTATGTTGGACTTATAAGTCCTGAGCACGCCAATGCCAACTTTCCAAACGAATTGCACAACTATCAAAAGTTTCTCCATCATTGTCGTTGTGTCTTCTCTCACTCCTCTTTATATTTTTTTCCGCCTCAGAACTTCTCTCTTGCTCGCACCCAAGCCATTCAATTTCTATTTATTTCACCCCCCCGCCCCAGCACCACCACTACCCCCACCAACCCACCACCCTCACACACCCTTCGAGCTCTCCCAGCCCCGCCACCGCCACCCAACACCTCCTCTCGATCTCCCTCATCCTCCCTCTCATCTCTCCTTTTTTCACACCTCTCCGCGCGTCTCCTCGCTCGCTATTAAAACCCATTCTTCCCCTGTTGTCGCCCTAATTCTCCTCCCTCCATCCCGCCGTCTTTTCCCCTTTCCTTATATACTTCCCTCCACCTCGTTATCTCCCCCGTTTGACTTTAATTAGTTAATGCATTAATTATCTACGCCCCAATACCTGCACCATTAACATACCCTCTCCTCCCTGTGGCTCTCTCCCTGCCTCACCCCGAGGCCTCTGGGTTGGAGATGCTGTGTGGACACACGGTTAAGAGCGCACACGCGCAGACACACAAACCTTCCTCCTTCTTCTTCTTTTTTTTTTTTTTTTTTTTTTTTTACCCCATGCCTCTTTTTCACTCTATTTCTCACTCTTCCACTCTTTGCCCCCTACCTATTTCCCCCCAAGTCATCTCTCTCCCCCCGTCTATCTTTCTTCTGCCCCCCTACACTCTCCTCTTTTTCTCTCTGTGCCTTGCAGTCGCCTCTGCCGGCTGGTCTCTCTCCCCGGCGACGGAATTATGAAAAATGCGCCCATCGACAGAGCGCCTCAGCTTCGATTAGCCGAGATGGGACATGACAGGCCGCGATCAATACTTATACCGTCCTATAACGTGTCAACTAATGAATCAATCTCGGCTAAATTTTCCATTTTTCAAAAGCCGACGCGAGAGACTGGAATATCCTCTTTTGTAAAGATATTATTATCGATTTCGTCGGCAATTTGACATCGGGGGTAGTTAATTCCACTCTAGAATAAAATTGAAAACACTTGAGATTGAAGTGAGAGAGGGAGAGAGAGAGGGGAGAGGGGAGAGGGAGGGGAGGGAGGCAAGGGCAGGCAGGAGGGGAGGGGGAGACGGCTGTTGACTTGATAAAAGAGAATGGGAAGATGGAAGGAAGGGGAAAAGGGGGTAGGAAGAAGAGATACTACTGGTGGTGTTGCAGCGACAGCAGCAGTCTGTCTATCTATCTATCTATCTATCTATCTATCTATCTATCTATCTATCTATCTGTAAGAGAGAGAAGATGTAAACTCTTATGAAGGTGGACAAAATAACACTTGCACAATACAGTCCATTATGGCCTTGCAATAAAGCCTACTACATCTGTGAAGCTTCCTGTTTTTCTTTTTTTAGTCGTGCCGCTTGCTTTAGATAAACACTGAATAAATGCTGCAAACTCTAGCCTGCGATTGTGTCATTCACGTGGCGCTTTTGGACCACTGGCCCGCGTAAATGATCTGCGAGACGCCTAAATAATCCTCGTCGGTGTTCATAAGTCGGGCTGTGGTGACATCGCCACAGCTCGAGTCATGAACTTCCACAGCACTGTAAACGCGTGCGTTTTATGTCCCATTAACACGCCGTAAGTTATGATAACATCACCATTTGTGAGTGTTTCTGTGCATGTGTGTGCGTGCGAGTGTGTGTGTGCGTGTGTGTGTGGAGACACAGAGAGAGGCATGAGAGTCAGCATGTGTGTCAGAGTGAAATATAGATGGAGGAGGCCGGTGTGTGTGAGGGTCAGCGAGGTGCAGTGTAACTGTCGACAATCACAGCCTTATTTACCTGTCAAAAACACTATCATCCCACACAGCCCCAGCCAAGCAATTTCTCCTGTCTCTTCCTCCCTCAGCTCTCTTTCTCTCCCTCTTTCTCTCTCTCTCTCTCTCCCTCTCTCTCTACCTCCAATTACAACCTAGAGGGCTATTTCTCTCCAGGACAAAAACACTCCCCACAAGCCCTCCCTCTCCTTTCCGATAGCCCCTTACCTCTCCCCATCGCTTCTACCCTTCTCTCTCTCTTTTTCCCACTCTCACCCGTTCTTTTCCTCTGCTGAGAGTTGGAGAGTGGAAATGAACAAGCTGTAAACACACACCACTTATCACAGTGTATGCTGTTGTGTGTTTGTTGGCGAAGGCTGTCGAGGTGAAGGCTGTGGTATATGAGGCCAGAGGTGCGGGCTACTGTACCAGAAGGAGAGACGTGAAATAAAGATGCACCGCAGGTTGAAAGGCAGTTTGATCAGTGCACTGTTGGCTGCTCACTATACCCTTCTGCTCTAAAAACGCAACCGCTGAAATGTGCAGAGTTACACGCTATGTTGAATTTTTATACAGGCCGCGGAGAACAAGTGTTGTCGTCTGCCCCCTTATAGTTTGCGAGGGGCCCCGCTGTCCTTAAAGGATACTGCTGTCAATATTCTGTGTTTTTCTTATTGTCAACAAATCTCATATAAAAGACCAAAACCCATCAATGATCCTGCTAACAAGAATTGGCCGTGTACCCGAAGCCAGACAGAGCTGATTCATTTGGGCCACAGACCCTTCATCGTTGTCCAAAAACACGGGTGAGACACACGGTCAATCCCATCTCGTCCTGGCGCCATGAAGAGCACCAAATGTGTATTAATCCACAGCTGAAAATAGTCTCTAACAAGAGCACGACTTACTAATGTTTGAGGAAAGTTCGCCTACAGCTGTCACTTCAGGCACACCTGTACAATTTAACGTGATCCAATGCAACAGCTCTGTTGCCTCTTCAAAGATATTCATGTTCAGTTTTGATTAATTGAACTAAATGCTTATTATTAGCGAGGTTGCAGTTTACAGTGGTGGTTTTCTTGGGAGGGCCATATATAATGCACTCCAGTACAACACGACCACCCCACTACAAGCACAAACATAAACATAAAGTAAGAATTCATAGAGAATATCATCAGAATTGGGCTGAGTTCACAGACAGGACAGGGAAGCTGGAAAGTATTAAAACAGGGAATACCGCATTGTTTCATGTATTCATGGGATGTGTTGATGGTAAGTGCATGATAATATAGATTCACTATGGCTTAGTTGAGAGAGCTACAAAGTCTCAACTTTTAAATGAGTGAAACCGAAGACTGTTCTGAGAATCATGTCTTGACTTTTTTGCTGTGTAAAGAGAGTAAATGCCTGATTTAAAACAGCAAAAACACTATTTAAGTATCCAAGTATTACTACTATTTAAAGGTGAAATCGGCCTTCTATTTGAATGTTTTTAAGTGAGTAAAAGTAAGGGATCGCTGTCCAAAAGCTGAATACTTAGAATGGACGCTGAAAGTGTCCCCCGTCCCTGATGTGATGTTGTTGTTTTCCCTTAAAAGAGAGATGTTTAATGTTGTATGTGGCCCCCCAGAAGTCCTGTGTTTGCAAAGATAATATCCAATGCAAACAATATAAAATAAATATTATGTTTTGGGAATGTGGGGTCTCTGTAATGTTAAAATGAATGAAGAAGTATTTATTAGATCCATTGACTATAGTATGACTTTTTATAATAGTTCTTTACCGTTATCTCAGATTTGTCGCTGTAATAATGAGTAAAATTGGCAAAGCGATGACATTGTGCGGAAACATGCAAGCCTATGTTTGTGTGCGTCCACATTTGTTAATGCCGTTGTTGCACCAGGTTGCAGACATGTAAATTTTTGTTTTGTGAATACTACCACTAGTTATCGTTCTATGAAATGACATATCAGCCAGATTATTGAGCGCGATGGCAGGCTGTGTGACAGACTGCTCAAAGGAATTTTGCTGATACATCACTGTGGCGGATACTTGGGTGGCCATTTATTTCCTGAACTGATTCTTGATGGCTGTGACTGAAACATACACATGTACACACACACACACACACACACACACACACACACACACAGACACCGCGCGCACACTCAGACTGATAGCAGTCCGCTGTCCGTCTTCGTGACTGGCTCTGTGAAAAGGCCATCTGACAAAGCCATTAACAGGGCGGTGTAATACCTGTGTCTGTAGTGAGCTGAGTGACACGAAAAGACATTTATGGGCACTGCCATGACAGGAGAAGCACTGTGACATCTGACTGACTGACTGACTGGATTGCGAGCTGGTTGACAGATAAAGGCAGGCAGAGACACCAACACCATTGAGACAATGATGGAGACAAGAGACGGGACACATATCATGTCAGAGAGCGAAGGAGGACTCGCACGTTCCACGAGAGTGTCTGATAGCTACACACAGAAACGTGTCAGCATAATTTCACTCACTGTATTGACACGTTAGCACCAAAGTTTTTCAAATTTAACAAAAATACGGCCAGGACTTTACACAGTTTAGGGCAAGTTTTAGTGCACGAGGTGTAAAGTTGATGGATCACTGAGTGCAGCATTTTCACACACACACAAAAAAATGAATTTTCATTATCAGTAAGTGTAGCACTCTACTGTAAATTATGGGGAATCGAGATGTCATTTTAGGATTCAGCCAGAGAAAAAGAGAGCAAAAGAGAGAAGCAGCTGGAAAGAGTTATAGACAAAAAGAAAGTCAGAGCAGAAATGTAAAGTGGGAGACAGAGACAAAGCATGAGGCCAAGAGAGAAAGAGAAGAATGATGTTGAATTGAGTGTGTGTGTGTGTGTGTGTGTGTGTGTGTGTTATAGTGTGTGCAGCCAGGGCAGCAGGCAGAGGCAGCTAAGCAGAACCAGCCAGCCCTCACAAACCAATCAGGCCTTCATTAGGCTGGGCGGGAGGGATCGATGGCCAGCCCGCATCAATTAAACAGCACCCGCACCACACTATATATATACACACACACACATGCACCTATTCTATACACTGCCACCACATACATACACCATCTACACACACATACCTTTTATATGCTCTAATATACTATGCACATGTATAGAAACTAGAAGAAAATAGGCAAAAGACAAGACTGAACTACGTATAACTACCCACGTCTCACAGTGTTATGCTCCGTAGCCAAACTGAAAAAGTATAATAAATGCTGTGCTCTTCTTAATACACTGAACGCACTCTGATAATATGTGCAACAGCTAGAACATTAACTGTTTTTCTAAGCCAACGGATCCATTTTGTCTTTTTTCTTATGCTACGGTTACAAAAAAAATAAACAAAATAAAGGCTATTGGTGTAAATGAGGCCGCTCACAAATCCCTTGATGAGCAAATCCAAATCAAAAAGAACTCAAAATCATTTAAAAAACAGAATTGAAGCCTTTAAAATATAGGAGAAAAATGTGTGTACTTCTAAAGGCATTCTTCAAACTGCAATCACACTGTAACCTGTCCATTCGCTCTTTCAACCCCGACATACACTCACAACATCGATAACACCCAATTACACACACGCTCACACATGGTGGGTCCTGAAAACACACAATTACATGCGCTCCGGACACACTTTTTATTAACACTCAATTACACACACGCATAAATCACTGACGTGCCGCGTACCCACGAGAGCATAACTGGGGGACTGCCGCGTGAGGGATGGATCATTTTCTTTTTTGCCATTGCTTTCGCGAAAGGCCAAAAATTATTTAGGAGGCGCAGAACAGGGTATGCTGCAGATCTTTCACAGTGGATAGACACTGTACAGCATGAGTGAGTCTACAACCTTTAATATGTTCTTTGTGATATAGTTTGGTCTTGGACCACTGATGTCTAACAAGCAAGTGTGTGTCTCAAATCCAATGCCAGTTATCCAGATATGTTTTCCACGGTGTCCCAGTAACAAAGTTCAGTATGCTGGAAGTTCTGTGCGCTGTGGGAAGATTCCCAAAACACAGTGTTACCGCACGACAATAAAAGTGGTTCAAATCTCGGGCGGAGTTTGTTTGTTCTCCCCATCCCGCGTAGATTTCCTTTCTTTGTCCGACTTCCCTCCAGCAAAACAAGATGTAACGTTGTATATGGCACGCACAGTGTGTAATCTGTCCAGGACAAATACATAAGATAAGACGTGATGTGTGCTATAAATACTGGTACATATTGAATGTGAGGCGCTTTGAGACATGTACCAACAAACTTGACTTCACTCAATCAAAGGTCTGATGCACAATCGAAATGTAATATCACCACCGCAATTGAAAACACATTGTATATAATAGCTCCTGTGCATCTGTAAGCTTTATATGTTTGTATCTCTGGTCTGTATAATTCTGTAAATTTATCCTCTGCACATTGTTAATACAGGGAGCTAGTCAACACACAGGGCCAGTCAAGTGGATTTTGAATCTTACTTTCAATTTCAAATGAACTAGAAGGTCATTAAATACAACGATTAACGAATGAATCTGCCGTTTCTAATGTTTTCTGATGATGTTGATGGACTGTTTACAGTAATGATGTCTATACGGCAGGAAATAATGCATATAGTTTCAATTATGAGCAATTGAAAACAGATAAAATTCAGGATATTTAGTTTCAAGTCAAACATTTCAATCATCTATGTGATTAAACATTTAGATTATGTACGGTCAAACATACCGATTGGGCTTTTTTAGGAGCTAAAACAAAGACAGGCGTCCTAAATGGGTATAACAAACGTCACCATCTCATATCAACAAGGGATGACAAAGCAGAATTTGATAACCTGATTGTTGCAAAGCTACATTTTCTCTGTCAAAAAAGGGACTTATCTTAGTTTCAGTAGACAGACCGCTGAAGTGCAAACACCATCATAGATTATTATGGAGATCTAAACAGTTGAAGCTATTTTACACAACAATGGGTAGAAGAACTCAAACTCTTAACTGAGTCATGATTTCTGATTTTGTACAAAGCATCATCTGATTCCAGGTCAGATTTCTGATCCTATTTCATTTAGAAGCGTGAATATTGCTACATTTTGCTAATCTTGAATTCAAAACTGCTCAGAGAAAAGTGAATCATGGTTAGTCTAACGTGTTTAGATATATGTTTTAAAGTTTACACCATCTCTGTTATATGTAAGGCGCAGTGTCTCTTCCCTGTCCGGCGGACTGACACAAGTTGCCCCCCCACATATACCGGCTACGGTGCGGCAAAAGCAGCGTGGTGAAAATATTCAACTCCAAAATAAATGTGTCTGTATTGGGCGATTACCGGGCCACGCTTCCTGAGCCCCGCGCGTCACCTGCTCGCCGTGGCATTGACACGTCAGTCTCCCGCGGCTAACGCAATGTGACAGTGTTGAGATTATAATATCTGGCCCATATTACCGGGCATTAACGCCATTACCGCGCCCCGCCCGCTCAGGTGGGCCACTCCGGGACTAAGATACAGAGAGAGATCAGGAAATTGAGAGGAGGGGAGGAGAGGAGGGGGGAGTGAGATAGATGAATGAATTTGAGAAAATGGGAGAAGCAGTTTAGTGCCAGTAAAAGGCCTGTACAGTTGTGGAGTGAAGGTATAAACATCTGACAATCACATGGGAAAGATGAGGCGTTTCTGTCCGATTTTATGGCATCACGGGAGGATGCGTTCAAGGAGGGACTGTGGTTTATTGTGGTGTGCCAAGTAAACCATTCGCTGAATAATAATGTTGAAATCTGCCATCCACATCACTAGAGTACAAGTGTGTGTGTGTGTGTGTGCTCTGTATGACAGAAGAGGGGCTGCTGGGTGATATAATAACAAAGAAAAGGGGTAAGAGGGGGCAGCCCAATTGGATAAAGCTATTCTAATAATGAACAGCTGAACAAGCACCATCACTTCACATGATTTAATGTTTACACCGTGCCACGCCTGGTTTCATATCGCTTTTCCAGGGCCTCCATTTGTTTCACCCAAAGAAAACACTTCTATTCCACAGCCTTGTTGTTTTAATTAGGGAAATTAATAAATAAGAATAAATTAATGTGGCCTCCTCGCCTCCTCCTGTACCCCCCAGAACGGTGGCAGGCACCATCGCCTGCCTCCCTGCTCGCTCGCCTGCATGGGGATGTATTTGCGTGCCATAATTAACGCTTAATAAGTAAGTGATTCATTATGATTAGCACACGGATTCGCCGTAATGGCCCCTCTCTGTGCTAGCAATCAACCTCACTCTGTTTATCCACACACAGGCCCCCTGATCCATCTCTGTCTGTGCTCCCCACACCCCCCACCCAGTCTACATATCCGCCACTGTACTCCATTCCTCTGGTCCTGACGCCTGGGCCATTTGTTGGGCGGCTGGTGGATGCCTCTCTATCAATGTGAGTGTCATTAGGGAAGCTGAGGAGGAGGAAGGGGCCTCATTGTCATCGAAAAGATGTGAGGATCGCTCATTTTGGAAAAAAGAATTAATAGGAGTGCCAAGTGCAAGGATAAGTTGGTGCAAAGAAGGCTTCATATGTCCAAGGATCACTCATTAACACTCATCAAATGAAGCATGTTGATGGGTGCTTAGAACAAACCCCAAGAGTGAAGGAGATTAATTCCTTATTGTTGTCATTTTTAGGGTGGAGTGGGGGGGGGGGGTGCTAAAGTACTCTGACTCTTGTAATGTGATAGAAACTCATTTAGTTTAAGTCTCTTGGGGGCAGTTTGTTTATTGTTTTGCATTCACTTATACCCCCATGAGGGTGGTGTTAAATGCACCAGTGGTGGAGTAATCCGAAGAGCAACACTTGTGATGACACCAGAGGCCTCTGTGATAGAGAGAGTGGAGTGAGTATTTTTAGAAAACAAAGTGCTTCTGTGGATGTGCAAATAAAAATCGCAGTTTTGGTCGGACCATTCTGAACCTACATCCCAACTTTAGTCTTTTTTCTCAGTTTATTCCGTCTACAGAGTGTTTCCTCTCTGAGCTTCAGTATGAATAGTCACAATGTTGATTTTGTCCCTTAGCTTTTACATTAGAGGTAGGTATTGCTTCACAGGCAGAACGGACAGAAATGACTCTTTTCGAGTACATGTAAGCATGTGAGTAATATTTTAAGACAGACTTAGAAAAATCTGAAACTAGTCAAGGAAAGTCAATTTTATTTATATACCTCAAAATCACAAAAGGTTTTCATAATCTGTATAACATCCGACAAGATCGATCCTTGAACCCTCAATCTGGGATCAAAAGCGACAGCATCAATCCCTCACCGCCTGTTTCTTCTTTGTTTTTGAGCCTAAACATAACCAAAATTAGACAGCATGTCTATTTTTTTCATTGCTGATTTAGATCAGTTTTGAAATACACTGAAAAACAGGTGTCCTTCCAATCGGGGTGTCAGATCAGAAAATATCACTATGCGGTATTTCTGGAGGGCAATTACAAAAGATGTGTTATGTCGGTTTAATTTGGAGGAGCTCTTGGGTTTTTCATATCTCATCCTTTAATTTTCATATCTCACAACCATTTGTGTGTATGGAGACATGCAGGCAACATGCAGGAATATATTTATACACATATGTATGCATTAAGAACCCCTCAGCCGACTCAGTGGGGATCTACCTGAAGATCAACTCAATGAGCTTTCTCACTAACAACTCCACTTGACAGCAGCTTGCTTGAGCCATTTTGTACCGTGTGAGAAAGGTTTGCACTTTCTCTCAGACCCCCCTCCCCGTACCTCCTAGAATGTTCATTGCCCAGAAAATAATTTCTCCAGTCATTTCAGCGCCTTTGTGAGCGGCAATCAATTTCTCTTCTCTTCATGATGGTCCCGCGTGTGGGCACAGAAGTTTGACCTTCTCTAAAAGATCTATCAATTTATCCGTCCATCCTGCAACCTATCCATTAATGTTTTCATCTTCCCATGTTGTCTTTTTTTTTTCCCGTCTCTCGGGCTGCTGACTGTTGGGTGGTAAAGTGGCTTTAAGCTTATGTGCTCTTCAAGACCTAGTGTGTCTGTTTGTGCAATTATACCTCAGTCTAAGAGCTGAACCAAAATCAGCCGGTGGAGAAAATGATGGTAATTTGGACTGAGGAGAATATGCACTTGAGACAAAGGGAAGGGAAGCCCATTTTAAGCATGGTGACGATTGTGGACCCTGGAAGGGGACGGGGTCGGGCTAAGGCTAAATGACATATCACATTACCAGCTAGGGGTCACCCAATTTCTCCCAATCTACTACCAGCATTTCTGTGACAACAGCTCTGTTAAAAGCAAACCAGTCGTTTATCTGACTTTCTGTTAAGGTCTGACTTACCCTTCTGCTCATGTGTTCATCTGCTGAGAGATGCAGTATATACTGAATATTGCATATCTGATGTGTGTACTTATTTGATGAAAATATGCCTCGATGTCGCTACCTATTATAGTGTTCTCCAAGAGCCATGCATTTTTGGTAGCGATTGAAAATCCCAGTATTAGTGATTGGATTAGTGTAATATATGTTACTTCATGCTGTAATTCATATTGGGGTAATGTGGAGTAACATACAGAGGACTGAGGTCACATGACAGCTCATTGCTGTAAATTTTAACACTTTGGGAATTTTCCATAACTGCAACTGGACCAACGAAAGACATTTTGCTAATGCTTACTAGAGCCTTTGTATAATAACTGTAAATGTGAAATAACAAACAAAAAAGTAACTTCTAGTGTGTTAATGTTAGCAAACTGGGATAATTAGCTAACATGTTACGAGTGGAATATAAACTACGCTATGCAGGCATTTGAAAAACATGAAAGACAACAACAAACAACTTCTATCAGCGTCCATAGTCTATAAAGTATGGCGTTCTTTAGCAATACCAGCTCATAGATGTCATAGACTAGAGACTTGAAGCTTGATGTGACACGGCCAAAACAGCAAAACATGCACGATACCTGCAGTATCATTATAATTGTCTTTATTAACTTATTATTATTATATCTTCCAATGTCCTACACAACACTTCATTTTATGGGTGTATCTTGTGACAATATTAGAAATGTCTACATTAGTTTTCTATGGCTGCGGCTCAGAAACACTGATGAATTTATCGGTAGATGCACATCATCTATGAGCACATAATGATGTAGTCTAAAAGGGGCGCACCTTGCTTTCTGTGTCAGTCCCACTGGGAGAGCTGCTGACAACATAAGGAGGATGGAGGCTCGGTGAGAGGGATCATGACCCCAGGAAGTAAAACCAGGTTAGGAAATAGTGACAACTGCCTCCTCTCTTCCTGTCTGGAAAAATAAAGACAAGATGTTTTTTTGGGGCCGATAAATCATTTCGACCAGCATAAAAGAAGTTTATTTTAGTCTGAATCTTTGTGAGGTTCAAAAGAGACAAAACTGTGTTAATTGTTAAAACGCTCCTCTCTTTATAATACTGAGGCAATCCTTTTAAATTGATGCTGTTTAATCTTTGCTTTTTGTCTCTGTTGGACTGTCAGCTGAAGAGAACTTTGGCTCTGCAGAGCTTCTCTCTATGGGCCTATTCTCCTGTATCCTCTACATCTCACTGATCCCTTTCTCTCTTTTCCTCTCTCCCCCACGCTAACCCTTTTTCGCTCGTCCCTTCCACCTACCCCGAGCCTTTCCATTCTCATCTCTCTTCCCGCACTTGTTTTCTCTTTCCCCTCATTCACACTCCTCTCTCTGTCCCTTCCAATCTCTCTCCTCCTCTCGCTCCCCCTCTCTCCAGCTCACAGGACAGTATTATATATTCCAGTCTCATGCTTTGCATGATTTGGGCAATAGATGAAGCCATATCCCTCTCTCCTCTTCGAGCTCTCCCCTCCCTCTCTCTCTCGCCTTGTTGTTTAATGTTTCAATTTGGAGGAAGCAAACATTCAATCAGACAGATTAACTGTTTAATGCATGTCATCAGTCAAACTGTCTACGAGAGGGGGGCCCCTCTGCCTGGCGCTGCCTCCCCCCCACCCAACTGCCGCTACGTCCTTCTCACTCCCCTGCTCACCACGCGCACACACTGTCTACTCTCATATAGACAGGCCCATCCAGGCTCGAGCCTAGACGCAGAGGCGGCTGTGCACACACACATAGACACGCACGTGTGTGCAAAAACACATATATTTACTCATGCACACACGTCCACAAACACAGACACGAAAGGCACGCTGGTGAGCACACATGCATGCATGGGCACGCAGTCATATGCACGATCATATACTTAAACAGCCGTATATGTATGCATGAAAACCCTCGTGCTGATATCCATATAAATATAGTTTAAACAAAGCAGGGAATGCATCGGGACACCTGGAGCCAAAATAGAAAGCGTGTGCGTGTTTCCAAGGTCTGCGGATTACATGAGACATTCCATGTAATTCCAGTGCCACATATACTGATGTGCTAAAGGACACATCCACTGATTCACTTACAACAATCGTGAAACTGCTTTGCACAATTAAGTCATGCTCTCTTAACAGACAACACACATACATTCTCTTTCTCCCTCACACACACACACACACACACATCCCACAGGCCAGTGGATAGGGAAATCAAAGTGACACGGAGGTAGAGCAAGGGGGAGCGAGAGATTAGAGGAAATGAAAAGAGTAAAGAGGAAAGAGGGAAAGAGGGAATGGGAGGCTGAGCATGCCGCAGATGGAGTGGACTGTAAAACAGGGAGCGACGCTCACACTGAGCTTATACATGATACTGTATGAATTCTGGATGAGGACGTACAGAGTGACATTTATGACAACAGCCTGAAACATGACTGGGTTTGTCAGGTCTTGTTATTGCATTGTTCACTGTGAATGTTCAATACATCTATCTTTATCAGTCCCAACGTTCGCTGAAACATCGTCAAACACCAAAATCAGCTGCCACACAAATCCATAACGCCCTGCAAATGTTCCGCTAGTGCTTGAGCTTAACCCTCTGGTTAAAACTGTAAAAATAGGTTACGGACATGAAGTTGATCAAGAGGAAGTTGAGCAAAAAAATAGTCCTGGTCATTCGTATTCTTTCAGTCAGTGACTCTTAATTTGCATAATAGTTTAAAGATTGAAAGCAAGCTAAATAGATTAGAAATATAAGAGATGTACAGATGTACTACTTTGATCATATTATCCCATTATCATGATTTGTTATGTGATATGTTAAAGGTATTTTTATGTATTTGACTGATGTGTTATGTCTTATTTGTTCATGTTTTATGTTCTTATTTAAAAACATTGTATTTTGTATATCTTCTACGCAAGCTGCTGTTAAATTTTGATTTATATATTATATATTAAGATATTTTTACACACACGCGCCTGACATAATCACTAAGTTTTCTGTTATTACTGTCACTGTGTCATCTTACTGTCCTATGATGTCACATGTGTGACTGTAGTGACTCGAATATGCCATTTTACTGGTTTTAAAAATATATTGCCAAAGGATCAGTTGAAATTTAGCTGGCTTGTTTAAAAAAAAGAAAAGAAGAAGAAACATTGCTGTGTTTACAGAAATGTGGATTCATGTGCGTTGTTCTCGTTCTTGCAGACAAATAAGTGAAAAGAAATGAAAGGCACCAGTGATGCGGACTAAGTTAAGTAAGATAGCAAGATCTCATTGTAAGGTTTTATGAAGTTTCATGTGTGCAGCAGCACACGTGAGCTCTGTATGTGAATAATAAAATGTAATTTAAGTTTTCTGGTCTCAACTTGGCCCTTTTTCCTCAAAGTTAATTCAAGTAAAAGGAGAGACAGATATGTGTATTGCTGAAATTAAAGAACCGTATGTGATGCTCCAGACATCTGGGGCAGATAATAGTGGCATTACACTGTCCATGAGATCATATACTGTAGAGCTTCACATGGTAAGAATCAAAGAGGCTTTACTAAAGTGTAACAACCTTATAAGATTGGTGACCAGCTGCTTCACACACTGCCTGCCTCCATCATTTTCTTCTCCATCCCTCTTTGTTTTAGTCTGCCTCTCATTCATTTTTATTTTATCTCCCGGTGCTGCGGAGCATCTCGTGTATCTCCCTCTCTCCCCCACTCTCTGACCACAGCGCAGAGGGTGGCCAAACCTGGTAAGTATTGACAGGGAGCTCCAGTGACACGGAGAGAGCCAGTCAATGCCCAGACACCCAGGGCAGGGGTCAATGACAAAAGGTAGGCTGCCTTGGAAGAGGGAGCTCGGGAAGGAGGGAGAGAGAAGAAGAAAGAGCAAGGGGAAAGGCAGTTGATAGATGGTGAGACACAAGAGATATGCGACGAGATAGTATAACTTTGAGGCAAGATAAATACAAGGTGAAAGAGAAAGAAGCACAGAGGGACATGCCAGACAAAGGAACAAAGACGGATGAAGAGGAGAGAGCAAATGATGAAAAAGTGGTTTATATATTTAAAGATGGCAAACAAGGCAATATTTAATGACTGTGTGGCATTCGGCTAATGATAATATAAAAGAGATCAGAGCCATGGATCAAACTAATGCGGTTGAAAAATGTTAAAACATGGTAATTGTAGACAATTGGTTCAATTCTAACAAATGCGACCGGGAACTTGAGTAGGCAACATGGAAGTTCGAGACGAAATGCGACGCGGGGAGTGAGTGAGATTGACATGAACGTCCCTCTGAGACTGCGGATGGGACAAGTGAGATAGGAAGGTAGACTAGGATTAACAGACCTGTACCAGCACACTACAAACACACACACACACACACACACACACACAGGCACACAGCGCGTTTGTGTATTGACATAGAGAGAGAGTGTCAGTATGTATTGAACGGCGGGCGGTAAGTGAGCCCTCCTCTCCCGCCCATCCCCTCCTCCATCTCTCCTTCTCTCTATCGGATATCAGTCCCTTCTCCTCTAATCATTTCCTTCCTTTTGGCCCTCTCCTCTTTCTAATGCAATTATCCCTCATTCCTCCTTTCCTTCCTCTTCCCTTTTCTAGCCCTCTTTTTTTTACTACAACTTCTCCTCCTCTTCAGCTACTTTTCTGTTTTACTTTGTAAGATTTTGTTTTTTGTTTTTTTGCCATCTCCCTAGTCATGTTCTGGCTAACAACACCGTGTCTCCCATTGTCAGCTGTACTTATTGTTCCTCCTTGTTTGCTCTTACCTGGCTCTCTCCTTTGTTTTGATCTGTAGTGATCAGTCTCCCGTAGCCTCCGTGTGTGACAAAAAGGTTCTCATTAATCAATATCACTCTC
This sequence comes from Nibea albiflora, assembly GCA_014281875.1. NCBI lineage: Eukaryota > Metazoa > Chordata > Actinopteri > Sciaenidae > Nibea > Nibea albiflora. The sequence continues at coordinate 18,344,203 of CM024804.1, read as the reverse complement.
CAAATGTGATAACATTCTTCTCCGAGCCTCTGCAATATGGTAAAGAGTAAACAAATACAGGCGTTAGAAAAAATAACCACCACTTCATCATCAAAGACTTTGCAGTAAAAAAAGCAGGTTATATTAGGTTGCCTGGCCATTAGGAGAATTTGTCAAAGCTGTATAAACTGTATTTTTCCATCATATCCATTTCATTTGACCGTGTGGCTGTGATTCCTATTTGTCAATTCAATTTTTGTTTGGTATATTTTGTCCAGAGCGATCAAATTATTTTGCTTGTTGTGTTTTGCTGATTGACACCCTCTGACATTTTTTTCGCGACTAACTTGCTTTTGTTTGCGCTCCATTAGATGCCCCGTGGTACTCTGAAAGCTCACAGATCAAAGCGCTAATTGCCAGACTTGTTTTATAGCAGTAGATTTCTGCTAATTTGCATCGTATCAACATGACACACCTTTGTCGCAGTGTTTGTAATTACAAGTTATTTAAGTTTTTATTCCATAATTCATTCACGCTGTTTTCGTCTGAGTCCTATAGCTTCAGAGAAAAATCAAACATGCTTGAAACGAATAACAAAATAAAAAGGGTTCTTTAACTGCTGCTGTTAAAACTATTCACCTCACTTTTAGTTCTTTTAGATTTTCTAATTCTGTTCTGTCAGACAGTGTTCTGAAAAAAGTGTTTAAAATTTCTACAATACCAAACAAGAGTATTGCCTGTGCGCATTTTACAAAGGCTTGTCTCCACAGCCATCCATTACACGTGGGAATTAATATCACGAAACAGCAGTAAATACAACAGAGAACACCATATATACGATGATGAAAGATGATGTCCTGTACACACATAAATAGAGACCTCTTTCCTTGGCCTCAGGCTATGATCCTGTTAACACTTTCCACTCACTGTGAAGTGCCTGCAGGTTCCTTTGGTCTCAGGTGATACATCTGCAGGCCCCATCATTTCACCTTTACAGGGGTAGGAAAACATAAGCCCCCTAAAGTGGAAGCAAGCAGAGATCTCATCATATTTCTGGATCTGCTCCAAATCCAGCGACAGCGTCACCCTGCTAATGGCAATACTCTTTAAAGCATATTCATTTGTAAAATAAAATTAGGAGCACGCCACTAGGCAGATTTGATCTAAATTAGATTATAACTAGAACCGATAGAGAAGAAAGATGGAAAGATCATATCCTCTCCACAGTACAACATCACAGTCTTTGCTGCAAATGCCCAGGGCACTTCTCATCAGAGAGGTGAAGATTGGTTTGTCTCTCTGCCAGTTTATCTTGATGCTAACTCTCTTTCTAACACACACACACACGCCTGAACACCTGTTGTGGACCAGCTCTATCTACTATTAATAGTGGATTGTGTTGGTGTGAACAGGTAACCCTACAGTGAACTGCACCACATCCAGTTTCCCAGTCCTCTCGTTGCATCTCTTCAGAGTACACACTAATTTGACACTCTCTGTTCATGCAGAGTTATTAGGTTGGTGTTCCGTTCTGTTCAACACTTCATTCCTCCTGTTAGGTGTATGACACCACAGATAGGAATTCAAGATGGAGAGGGGGGGGGTATTTCACAACAAGCGCATTGGCAGACAACCACCTTTCCTCGCAAATTTGTGAGCCTGGCTTCCTGCATGCCCCACGCCCGGCACTCTGCCGGAAACAGATGGTTCCCGGAATGTCCTCGAGCTGAGTTCTGAAGAGCTGCTAGTAGCCCGAGAGGCACGTGAAGGAGGGAGGGGAGAGCGTTGTCGCTCTCTGTCAAACTTCTGCCTCTCTGTGTAGCTCTCTGTCTTCCTGTTCGATTAGGATGCTTAATAATAGTTCAGTATAATTATACTGTCAAGCAGAAGAGCTCTTCCGCAGCACTTAAAGTAGCTTCATTTCACTGTTATTTTACTCAGCCCAACATATCATGATGAAAAAGAACTATGGCAAAGCACAATTATGCCAATTTTGATGAGCGTTTTTTAATTATACACTATAAACAGTTGTATAATCTATATTAAAACATGCCTTGTCACAAAATCCTCTGAGACTTTGTGAAAAAAATTGTCATTTGGGAATGTGTGTTCATTTGGGGGGCGTCGGTGATAAGACAAAGCTGGAAAGCCCTGACCAAAACAACAGTGACCCTGTCAGGATGAAATGTGGGTTTAGGATCATTTGGTTACAAATGTGTGTTTATGTGGTATTGTATGAACTAAGACATTAAAATTTGAGTTATAGAAGCTCCAGGGGTGGCTGGAGTGGTTTCAGAACCATGGACAGCAAACACGTCCACTGTGGCCCTGCAGCATGTGAATTCAGCACCATAGACAGCGACACAAAAAACCCCCCACTGTACTGAGGTTGTGTCACTTCAGGGACAAACTGCAGGCCACATGGAAGCTTGTGATGATTTTACGTGTATGTGATTCAAATAAAAACTATGGCTTTGGTTAAGTAGTAACATGAAGGGTGAGGATATAATCGTATCAGTATAATATAATGGGATCTATTTCATTTTAACCCTCTAGGGTCCTATCGATGGCCCTATCAATTACTTTTGCAATTGTGAATGATTGCTTGGACCCCCAGATGGGTTAATAACTTTTGTTGAAACAGACAGTTCTTCTTCCACCACTGGATATAAATTACCCTTGAAATATTTTGAGTAGTGCCCATTCATAAAAGTACATAATTGAATTTAAAACCAAGCTAGAGAAAAAAAACAAAAAACAAAAAAAAAAACAACCAAAACAGAAACCTTGGCCTATATTTGAGCACCCATTAATGGACTGAAAGCATCCTATCCAATTAGCCCGCTGTAATCCGCAGCTCATCCCTGTTTTACGCCCCACTTGTCCTACACCCGATACTTTGATCCAGACTTGGCGGCACCTGACGATCCGGCCCTTTGTTATAGAGCATGCCGGGGCTAATCTCACTGACCCGGCGCAACCTTGACCACCCACTCCCCCGGCCTTGGGCTTGGTTCATCGCTGCCCCGGACACACAACACTTCCCGAGAGAGAAAGAAAGAGAGAGAGAGAGAGAGAGAGAGAGAGACTCTTGATCGTTTCATCAAACGCGTCCCCGCTGCCACAGCATGTGCGCGCCGCCGACCGCCCACTTGTCCCAGCAGCAGGGATAAGGGGGAAGTCGATGCAACAGCGCCAACACAGTCAATGATCCATAAACAGGAGCCAATAGGGGAGTGGGTAATGAGGGACTTCATTTGAACTTTATGTAAACAATAAAGAGCAATACTTGGCTCGCTGGAGGAACAGGGGGCAGATGTGAAGGTTGTAACCTAGATGGATGGACAGCTAAAGCATGAAATGAATGGTGTGTGCTTACGCAGCATGTGAGCAGCGAGTGTCTGTTATGCAAAAATAAATAAATAAATAAAATAAAAATAAAATAAAAATGCATGTATGAAAAAAAGATAAGCATCCAATTTCAAAACAGATGCTTTTAGTCTGCGTCCAGAGCAAAAATACACACACACACACACACACACACACACACAAACACTTAAACTCAGAGAGAGAGAGGGAGAGAGAAGCACCTTTCACCGCCCCCCTCCTTCCCCCTCTATCTCTCGTTTTCACCCCCTTACCTCCCCCCCTTCTCTCTCTCTCTTTCTCTCTGGAAAAAAAAACGGCAAGGAGGTGCGACTCGCAGGGCCGCACATAGCTGATCAATATTCGATTTAGTTGCTAATTTAGGGCCTTTCTATAGCTGTCATCCCGTGATGTATGAGTCCTAACCCGAGGTCGCCGCGGAAAAGAAGAAGAAGAAAAAAAAAGGGAGGGAGAGAGAAAAAAATCAAACACCAGTCAACTTTTCACTTAACAATAGAGCGACTTGAATATTATTTATGGGCGAAAGACCCACTTTATGGGTGAATTGCTCCTATCGCTGGTGGGATGATGAAGCGCCTTGTAAGTACATGCCACACAGGCTCCCTGACACCGGCGTAAACAGACATGCAGGCAGGGGAGAAACATGTAAACAACACGGTGGAAGCACGCTGCTTTTAAAATGGGCGCAAAGAGGGGGAAATATTCATATCAACAGACGTCAATATCTCGGTCTCTCGGAGTTCACAATGCAATTTGAACGCACACATTTGATTAATGGCGTTTGTGTGATAAAGAGGACCCCCCCCCTCCTCCCTACAGTTACCCACGCGCACGAGCCATGGACTCGCACGTGCACACAAGCAAGTTTTGTATGACACAAAAGATATCCTATTTGTCATGCGGACTAATATTATGTATTATGGACCTAATTGTTTTTGCACATTGCTTTACGCACACACAAGCGGGCGTCCATCAAATCTGAGCGCCGCTGCTTTATTTTGCCACTTAATGTCTTCCCGATCGATCACTGTTCTAAGGATGTTATCAATAATTTGAAAGCTTGATTAACTTCAACGTTTCCATAACAATCCTACCACGTTTATCCTCCTCTCGAATTTTTAATTAACGCTTGCTTAATTAGTTCGAGATCGTTTGGGAGTGAGATACTTTATTTTAGAGGGGGGAAGGAGGAGGGGAGGAAATTAACATAAAAATCTCTGCTGATAAATTGATATATTATCAGGAAAGAAATGTTGTAGGAATTTCAAGGCGGAACGAGTCATAAACAGACATCCATCAAGATAAGACAGCTTGAGACAATGTATAATTCTTTGGCAGTATTTTTTTTAATTATTTAATGACTACACGATTCTAATTTCTCCAAATAATGAGGGTGTAAATTCTTTCTGCCTGAATCATTCATAGACAAAGAGACCGATTTATAACATGCAGCATAAACAGGAAACCAATTTCCTCAGGTGACAAAGTATTTTAAGGAGCAGTCAGACTGGTGGCAACATACACTGCATGTTTAGGTCTTGAACTTGCTCTAACCGGCACCATCTCGCTTCATTTAAGTGTGACTTTTTTTTTGTGGATAAAATAAATGTAAATCTTTGCTTTAAAAAAAACTGTAGGCAATCCACTGAAATTGTTGACAAAAATGTTTGTATATTCGTGCGGCAATTGATCCTTAAATGCAAGTAGTAGGCTGCCATGTAAACCATTGAATGAATAAAAGGCATTTTAATTAGAGTGATTAGTTAAGGAATCAATGAGCTGGCGCTAGTAGAGCTCACAGGGAGACCTGAGATCAGCTAATGGAGCAGTAGCAGACTAAAGTATGCTTTTGCACCCCTGCTTTGACTACAGCTCCATCTGCTATTGGCTGGTTCCTGCCGTGTAACCTGGAAGTTAAGGATGTTGTAAAAAAAAACAAAAAAACTAACAATATTATCCTTCTTTTTTTGGGTTCCTTTCTCTATTTGACTATCATGCAGCTGTTTACAGGAGGAAGACGTGTGAGTCTCACTGAATTCAGAATTTTTATGCAGACCATACATCACACATCCAGTGTGTTTAGGAGTCTCTTTGCATATAAACTAGGATATGGGGAGTGGGAGTGTGTGTATTGGCTGCTGCCAGCTGCCATGCAGCCTCCAGGTTGTTTGGTGAAAGTGAGAGTGTGATTTCCCCAGACCCTGCTCTCCGGGGACGCCCGGCTCCCCCTGCCATCTCCCCAGAACCCCAACGGTTAAACGGACAGGTCATTGATGCAAGCACGCGCACCACACACACACACACACACACACACACACACAACCTCTCTGCTTGCCTTTCAATCTCCTCCTCTCTAGATGGGCCCCCACTGCCATATAAAGGCCACATTTCCCTGGCCATTACCGGCAAGTCACAGAGAATCTCTCACCTCACTGTATGCACGATAATCAGATCAAACCTGGAATTACCGTCATTAGAAATATTGCAGGAGGCGAATCAGAAGGAAACGACCTCGTGAATAATAGCCCACACTGCCAATGAGAGTTGTAATTGTAAATCTGATTCTATCCCGCAACCTCATGCTGTAATGAACACCCGGCATTGTTTAAATGACTCAAATGAAATTGATGCCGATTCACCAAGCATGAATGACAGCTCATATGAAGATGTGTGCTGGGAATGAGTTATGGTGTGTGTGCGTGTGTCGTGTGCACAATCGGGTTGTGTGTCTGCATGTGCACATGGCGGCGGCCCTTGAATGGGGTGTTTAACATTGGTATTAATAATCTCCATGATCTATGAGCTCGTCTAGTGTCACTCAGCCATTAGAGAGACAGTCCCTCTGTGTTCTCCACACCTCGTTTCCTCCCCCTCGCCCGTGTCGGTCCCCCAAAATAATTGTGTGTTAATGGTTGAGGAGGAGGGGGTTAGAGGGGTGGGTATGAGGGGGGGATTAGAGCCCGAGGAGGGAGGATAGGAGGATTATCGCGGGAGATGGGTCACTGTTAACAGGGGAGATGATTAGGTGTGATGACTGACCCTTCAAGTCGCAAAGACAGTGGAGGAGATATGTGGCCATAATTAGGGAACAAACACTGTGCAAGAATGGGAAGGAATGATGCAAAAATAAACATAAGCGAGAGAGGAAAGATCTTTTAGACGAGATAGATGTGAGGATGTGATAATGAGAGAGTAAAAAGGTAATAGTTTGCCTGTATTCCCGTGAGAAGGGGAGATCCAAAGCCAGGTAAGGTACCCTAAAGCCATTTACAGGTCCTAATCTGAGTGGAATGAGCCGTGAGAGGAAGAAGGAACTAAAGTACACTGACTAACAGGTCTCCCCTGACCCCTCTCCAACTCCCACTCTCCCACCTCTACTTTTCCTCTCCCTCGTTTCCTCTCTCCTTCCAACCTCGCTTTCCACCACTTCCATCTACAAAACAAAGTTGTCTGGCATTGACGGGACCCTAGAGGCTGTCAGCAAGGAAAGGTGGGAGTCACCCTCAGCCAAGAGAAAGAGGTAAGAAAGCGAATGAGGGAGTGAGGGGGGGAGAGAGAGAGAGAGAGAGAGAGAGAAAGGAAAGAGGGGGGAGTGAGGAGATTGAAGCGTTTCTAATTTAAATAAACCCTTTGGCAGACTGAAACTGGCAGCGAGCTTCCCCTTTGCTCACAAGAAAAAGAGGGAGAAGAAAGGAAAAGGGGAAAGGAGGGAGGGTAAGAGGAAAGGAGAGATAGATAGATGGATATAGAGATGTCTCCATGCTGCTTTGCTTATCCGCATGGGAGAGTTAGAGGCCAGAGGATGGGGAATGGGGGAAATATAGAGAGTGAAGTGGAATAAGATAGCGGGCTAGATGGAGGAGAAAGAGAGGGGACACAAATAATAAGGGAAAAACACTGACCAGATACAGGGGTTAAGGGAGGGGAGAAAAGGAAAGAGCTTTGAAAGTTAGGTAATAGAGAATTGTGTGTGTGAATAGATAGAGGTGTGATCCATCTATTGGGAAGAGTTCATCCGTCCTCTCCCCTGCGTAAGAACCCCCGCCCCCCCCCAGACACACAAAGAGAAAGAAAGTAAAGCAGGGTCTCTCAGCAGTGGGTCCGATCAGTCTCATCTCATCAAAACTTGGCTGAAGTTTTTTGGATGGATCCCAGCACCAATCTACTTGAGCCGCCACACTCTTCTCCGTCACACTGTCTCCCCCTGTCTGTCCCTTTGGCTCGTCACAGCAGCGGGCCTGCTCACCGGGCTATACACTCCTAATAGGCTGCCATGGAGAGGGGAGCCGCAGCAATACAGCCTGTAATCTAAAGTCTCAGTGCTGAACGCCAGAGGATGCCCATTTTGTTTGTCTGCTGGTTGTTATGTTGGATGGGTAAGAGGTGACAACAGGCAAACCATAGAGCTTGGAGATTCAGAGAGGAGAAGTTGCTCCCAAAACACTGAAAAACTACCAAACAACAAATCAACACACTTTGTGTAGAGGGCAAACGCACAGAGCTGGCACATCATTTTCATCCCAGTTGATTGACATTTTGTCTAATTAAAACATAATAATATACAAAGCAGATCTCAGGGGAGAAAGGGTTATGTGTTTTTTACTTTTTTTGTTTGAAGTTTTTCCTCATCTGAAGGTCATATAGACTTTTTTTTTCTTTTATTATCCAACACATCATTTAACATCATTTTTGATTAAGTACCACGCTCATATGCATATAGACCGGCTATTACAGGTATATTACCGAGTCAACAAAAGAATCAGGACTTGACACGCCTGTTGACAAAAAAAAGACAAAATGCGATTACACAGTCTCTGGATTAAAGGTGTGCGTGTGCGTAAAGGCGCGACACGCATGTTGTGTATAGGCCCACAGGTAGGGGCAAAGTCTATAGGATGGAGAGAGAGAGAGAGAGAGAGCGAGAGTGAGAGAGAGAGAGAGAGAGAGAGAGGGAGAGAGAGGGGTGGGGGTGGGAGGGAGGCTCCCGACCCCCTCCTTCAAACATACACACCGAGAACTGGCTCCGGCTCCGGCTTCGCTGGAGTGGAGAACCATAAATCTTCATATAGCGGCTGTTTTGATTAATGCAGCCGAGTCGAGCTAGGGGGCTGGACCTATCCCATTACGGCCTAATGGAAGATGGAGCGGCGCTGTCTCCACCACTAGGCCCCTGTCATTTGTTCCACTTTGCAGTCCATTTGGCCGAGAGACTACAAGCCACTCCATCAAAAATATTTTCAGAGTTAATTTCCGCCCGCTTAATTCGCCTTGATTCGGATTGCGTATCGAATGGCAGGATCGATTTTCGCCTGGCGTCTAAATTAAATAAAAGAGAGGGGGGTATACTTTAAGTCTGCGTTTTCTTTCTTTTCTCTTTTCCATTCCATTCTTCCACCTCTTTTCCAGACATCCTTTACCGTGGGCCAGCTCATTCTTTTTTTACGATGCATCTCATTTCCTCCTTTTTCTCAGATTTTGATAGACCCATGTTTGCAGTGGAGGAGGAGGAGGAGGAGGAGGCACACAAATCTGATTGTAGTTACAGATGAAGGGAAAGCTATTGAAAGAGGAGCTCAGGTGGATGGATTTATGGATTTGTCATAAATTACAAACAGACACATAAAGACTTGGCCATGAGGGAAACACCTTTTTTGTGACAGGTGGAGTTAGGTTAGAAAGAAAGCAAAGAAAGAAGAAGAAGAAGAAGAAGAAGATCATCTCATATCCTCACATGACAGCTCCACAACACGTAGATCCGGGAGAATAAATTTGGAAAACATGGAGTGAAGAAGAATTGGACAGGCCTACACGGGAAAAGTGGGGTAAATTAGGGGCATCGGGGTATTGAGGGGGTGAAAAATAATAGGGGGGAAAAGTACCAAAAAAGAAATGAAAAGAGGCAAAAAGCACAGTGACAAATTGGTCGAGTGTGTCGCGAATTCCCTTTTAGATTTAAAGCCGCGTGTAGCCTATCGTCATATCTTTCCAGAGTAATTTATTTTCTCATTTCTCTCTCTCTCTCTCTCTGTCTCTCCCCTCACTACCCCTCTCTCTCTCTCTCTCTCTCTCTCTCAGTGAATTTATCTGGTAGTCACGTGGACAGAGGAGGGGGGAAAAAGTCAATAAAAGTCTCTGGCGACAACTGTTTCCCCCGTCGGTCTCTTGTCTCCTTCTTGCATTATCTCTCCTGCTTTACTTTCTATTTGTTTATGCGCCGAAGCCTGCTTTGCTCCTCCCCATTTCCTCCTCCATCCGCCGTGTTTCCTATTTCGGATCCTCTCTCATATCATAGGACTACAAGCTATACCTACTCCTCTCCAGAGAGGCCTATTGATTTTATTCTCCCACTAACAGCGAGCCCCACGCTTTGAAATTACAAAATCAGGAAGCTGTAGGATCCATCTCTTGTATCCAGCTCAGAAATGCTTCGATAAGCGTCTGAAAAGTTCTCAGAGGCTTACAAGTTGGAGATGAAGGCCGGTGAGCTTTGGCCCGCAGACATGAAGCCACTTGTAGATTGCTCAAATCAACAAAGGAATTAAATCTGAATCAATTTGATTTGATTACGCTCGGCTAAATCTATGAGTCCATCTACAGCCTGAACAGACACGTGAAGACAACGAAGAGAGGAAGGAATTAAGGACATGAGCACTTTGGAAGACTTGACTGAGGAATAAATCCTGAATTCTAGGCTCCACTCTCAGCGATTCCTCATCAATTCAAAACCTCGCATGATCTAGCCTTCACAATCAGGCAGATGCTGACCTGAATATACATTAATCCAAAACATGGAAATCAATGGCTATATTTTGATCTAATTCTCACTAAGCTAACATTCAGAAATGGTGTAATGCAACCTTTAGGACCACAAAAAGCTGTGGTCTGAAGCTACGGTACATCACAGTAGTGCAATGACCAAAATACTACTTGATATACTCTCATACAGTGGTGGGAGAAGTACTCACTCAATTTAGGAAAAGAATCACAACAAGTACACCATTACAGTCAAACACAAGAAACAGATGTTTAAAGAGCTTCTATTGTTTGTATTTTTACAAAATAATTTAATAGTGCCAAGCAAAAACCTGAGTGCATACTTTAACACTGATGCACAAATATATAAGACGTGTATATAAGTGGAGTTCATTAGAGCTACATCATGACAAAGCTGGGCTGATATATCAGTAGAAGATATTGTAGATTCATATAAGTGAATATGATATACAGTATATATCAACTCATCATCAGAATTTAAACATACATAAATATCCATATCGATCCAGTATCAGTTGGACTGTGTCCTTAATGTGGAACAATACATGATTGTCAAATCGTTTTGTTTTTTTTCCCCCCAAGTCTTAATATGCAACTCACTTAGTAACTACATATGTTAAATAAATGAGATAATGTGATGTTTAAATTAAGACTCTAGAGTAAAAAAAAAACACTAAAGTATCCTACAATTGTACTTGAGTAAATGGTCCACCTTATAATAATGACATACTGTTAAACTCCAACTACAACATATTTCCATACAGACATGTGTGGCAACAACTTAGGCACTATGTACACAGCTTAGGGCAGCTTATGCTACTGTTGAGCTGAAGGGGCTGATAAAATTGAAGGGTCTCTGTGCTCTGGGTATCCTTGGGGGGTTTACACTTCCACAGCAAACAGGACTGATGGCCAACCACCCAGCAATATGACTTGTTCACTCAGCCCCTCCAATATCGGTGTCTCTATTTCAGTCGCCACATCTGTTATTGTCTGATTCTTAAGAAAAAAGTGGCTGAGCAGAGGATAATGAAATCAAAGCCCAACACACACAGCCGAGAAGCCCCTGGTAAGAAACACACTGTGTCAATATTAATCTCTCTGACAGAAAGTCGAAATATGGCATCTGTCACACATCATCTTCCCTCTCTCCTGTCTTTGTGCCGAGTGGAAAAAGATGGAGAGGACGTGGTTTTGGTGGGAGTGAAGAAGGGGAAGTTGTTGGAAATTGAGGACACGGACCGGAAAGGGCAAAGGACTCTGGGATTTTCAAGATATATTTTGTTTGTATATTTTGTTGTGTTTGTCTCATTGCATTTGGCGTGGCGTGAATTTTGAAACAAATCTTTAGTAAAATAAAAGTAGATCTGAAGGACATGAGCAAGTGATGGCATGTCAAGGGCACTTCTAACAACAACAGAGCGACACGGACTACAGATTAGTATTTCAGCATATTTCCAAACTAGAGTAACACTATGTAATAGCTCAAAGACTATGAGTTTCAGTTTTAATGTCCAGCTTTGTGACCGATCTCTTCGACTAAGACTCAAAAAAGGCAAATTGATTTGCTTGCCACTGGGGTGAGCCAATAATCAATACACAGTAACTACTGTATGTATCTCAGTAATCAAATACATCTTGTGCATTGCTGGCGGCTGTTGCTTCAGTTTTGACACTACCACTGGGAGACAGCAAAGACAGAACCTACAAACAGGCTTTGAACTGATCTGCTCCTTGGTTGAAATCCAGAAAACATTAAAACAATGGGGCTCAACCAACAGACAAAAAAATGATTTTGTTATTTATTTTATTGCAGAGGAATGCCATTTTTTATCTTAAGAGAATCTGGTGCATTTGGCAGAAACTAGTAATTAGAATAAACTCTACAGTGTTTTTCTCATGCTCAAACTTAAATACATATAATAAAATGGATGAGTCTATCATCATTAAATGAAAAGACTAAAACTGACAATGAACTCATCTTGGCTAAAGCCTGGTATAGTTTGCTCCTCTGTATAGAACTCTATTGCAGTACAAAACTATTAAATGGATTGAGTCAATTCGAATCAAGCCGAAAAATACTCATCAGAGCAGCAAATCTACAGCTAAAAATAGTCCCCAACAAACACCCTTTTTACCCTAGTTTTAATATCGTTTGCTAATGATTATATATTTGGTAGGAATGTATGGGCCTGGGGCTGAGTTGAAAGTGCTGAGACAGACAAACGTATTGTTGGTTTTAGTCTCCTCATGGGATTTGTTGATTAAAAAACAACAACATGTAGAATACTGCCAGCATTCTTTCACCTCATACCTAACTAGCACATGCATTCTAACATGCATGGAAACGACAGAGTTTGCTGTGATGCAGCATGACCTCCAGATCCAAGCACATATGCTGGGGAGTGCATATACAAGGTCAATGTGTGAAAAGCAACAAGTCTGAGTAAGACTTCCTGACTATAGGGCAGCAAAACTAATGCTGCTCTCTTTAACCAGACGCTTAAAGGCACAAGATCTCTTGGTGATGAGACATATAAAGTGTCCTCTGATATTTCACCAGTTTTCCTATGCTTGAGGATTTTCCTCCTCATGCACATTTTCTATCTTCTATCCCTCAATCATCCAGGACTCTCCCCCTTTTCAGCCTGTTATCTGTCCTCTGTTCTCCCACTCATTTCACCCAGAACACTTTCCTTTCTTTCATCCTCTTTCCATCTGCTTCCTATTCTTCCCACCTCTCTTCTTCCTCCTCTTCCTCCCTGCCTCGCTCTCTGTCTTTTGGACATTTCTCTTAGTCCTTTCTATATCCATCCACCCTCCCTCTCCACCCCCTTTCCCCCCCCTCTTTCCCCTGTGATGAATGAGTCTGTCTGCTGGGTGCAGTTCATATTTACTGAGCAGGGGAGCGCACACTGTCAGTCTCTCTCACCCTCCACATCTCTATCCCTCCACTAAAGAGACAGAGAGAGCAAGAGGTTACAGTGGGATGAGAGGAGGAGGGAGGCCGTGGTCAAGAGATCCACTCCAAGAGTCACCACGATAGCAGCTGGCTTGGTGAAGAACACATTAGTCTTGGCCAGCATAGTTTATATAGTGCTAGCATTAGAGGTGGTTGAGGGAGAGAGAAATCTTCCTTACCTCTTGACCAACCTGTCAATGTGGTGATACTAATAGGGAATAAACAGCGTCTTTCCATCCCTTTGTGTGCAACTCGGCAGCCCACTCTCAGCACTCAATGTAACACAATTTAATGGCGTTTTCTCTCTCCTTCCTTTGTGTGAGCCATGCTTTTAGGCACATTTGGACTTGAGAGGGAGAGAATGTAAGAGCCGCTACCAGCTGCAGCTTACCAAAGGCCCACAAAATACCCGGTTTCATCTACGCCCACACACACCAGTGTGTTGCGGGGAGTCAAACGGTGTGTTTTGACCCGTGTGTTGACCCTTTCATGAATAAGAGGAGTGGATGTGGGCCTGCCGGAGCCCAAAGGGACAGGCCAAGAGCCGCTGCAAAGCCCTGCAGAGCCACCATCTCTTCCCACACACTGACCTCCGAGGCCAGCCAACACCAAAACCACCGTAGCGTGACGACACCAGTGACACCCAGCGCCAACGCACACAATGTGTTCCTCTGCCAAATTGACAAAATATAGACAGTAAATACAAGGAAAATTGGATAGCTCGAGTTACATCACAAAAAGAAAATCCCCTCAACTGGACTTTTATAAGATTCAATACGGGGTAATTTAATTCTCAGACTGCAACCTAAAACACTACCAACTGTCTGTCAAAGGGGGCAGATTGAAAATGTTTTTGCCATTTGTTTTTGGGATGGGGAAGGCTAAATAAATGTAGGTTTTTATGTTTTGATTTGTGGATGATTTGCAGTAGACTCTCATCCATCGTAGTGTATCTATATCTGCGCTGATTAAACATAATGTCACTGCAAACATTCATATCATGTAGCTGTCAGAATCTAAGGAGGAGAGTGAAAGAGAATGAGGGGAAAATAGGAGCAGGAGAGGAAAAGAGTGGAATGCTGGAAAGAGGAAAGGAAAGCATCATGCCATAATCATCTGAATATTAGGGAAAATTGGGCACAGAAATCTTTCCCATATCCAATTTTCAGCCTTTACTGAGGAGCAGGGAAAAGCCTGAATGCATCAAATGTGGAAACAATGACCAGTATCAAAACGGATGAAACAAATGTAGGCCCCTCCGGATAAATCACTGCTGTAAAATATCCTTTAGGAGGTTCTAAAAGCCACCGTCAGCAGACAAATGACAGGGTCAGAGGTCTTAGACAGGGAGCACTATCAGCTGCGACAACACTGTTTATGATGGAGGAGGTATGATGTTACTTTACAATAGGGCATAAAAAAATATTTTCTATATGCAATCCTGACCACAGGCTTATTCCACATCATAGTCCTAACAAATTGCCCAAACTTCTGAGCGGGGGACATTGCCTGAGCTCGCCTATTCCCTGAAGCATCCTTTCCACAGCTATCCATTTCCCCCTGGTGCCTCAAGAGAGGAACTACTGCTGTTTCACTGCGGCCTTTCAGGGAGAATTCATCGTCCGACACTCTAAAGCTGATGTAGGCCTCAGACTGTGATGTATCCGGCTATCACCTACCAGACGATGAGATGTATACAAACACACGCTGTACAGAAAGGGTAAACAGTAACGCCTTTATTTGTCAGGATGCATTCTCTGCCGCCCTGTGTTTGTGTGCTGCAGCGTCCCCCCCCCCCCACACACACACACACACTCTCTCTCCTCATCCCTGGATCATATTTGTCCATCTGCCTGCCACGCCGATGGAACATTCCAAAAACGGTTGCTGTGCAATCTATCTCAATTTTCCAAATCTATTAACTTTCTTTGTGTGGCCTGCCTCTCCTCGAGCCCGATCTTTAAAAACCGTGGTTGTTCAACAATTATGATAACTGCAACTGGGGGAATTAGAGAATCCACCCATTCATCTCTCTGCCCCTCCTCCGCACAGACATGACGCGGCTAAATGAAAAATGGACACGCTTTAAGAAGTATTGATTCCAGCTTTAAACAAAGGTACAGTCAATATTATTTACTACTAAATATATCTTTGTTATCTGTGCTGGATTCGTAGTTACTGCTCTGTCCTCGTAATTGCGGACATAAAAATAATAGACCAATTCCCACTGAATTGACCGAGACAGGTTCGGTTGTGGCCCTTGTCCTAGTGATGCATATCCTGGGTGTAAATGAATGTGTGAGCAAGGTTTTCCTCTGATGACTGCCCTACCAGAGGCAGATATACTATATACTGCGATCCAAACAGGAAATAACCACAGCGAGATGAAAAACAAAACAACACGATGTATTTCAAAGGTAATCTGACACAAAAAAAGGCAATTCATCTTCTTTCTATGATTGTTTTTTTATTCATTTTACTTACAGTTTTTTATTTTATTTTTGAATGAATATCTTTTGAGCTATTTCCTAAGCTGCCCGTGGAATTTTATTTCTCAAGTGAAAAATAAGTTGTTTTTTCTTTAAAATAGCATATTATTTTTTGTGTGCCACTTAGCCAAGGCAAATTTCTTCCTGGCAAAATAGGCTTTTGAATTTCTTATGCTAGTCTGTTGTTCATCTCTTTGCAGACAAACTCATGTATCACTCAATAAGTACATTCAATATCATTTATTGGCAAAATTCAGAATACAATTTTCCAAACCAAAAAGGTCAAAGCATCATGATATAAAACTTGCTTTAACTGACAGTGACTAAAAGCCTTTTACAACTAATCTAAATGTACAGTTTTCCATACATGCTGTATCATGCTGTGTAAACTGTACGCATTAACATTACAAGTAGAAACGTGCTTCAACAAGCCGGTAAGGTTTATCAATATTTCACCACACTCCTGACAATTTACACCTTCTATATGGGAAATTTGTGTTGCATATTTAAGATATCAAGAGATCTGATTTTGGTTTTCTGACCGACACATTGGCGATGCCCCTTTGCACAGGACCATGGAAACTCTTTTACAGTCTGAGCAATCACTGCTTTGAAGATAATGACCCCTGACAGTGATCCTAGGTTATTTAGATAATCAAAGCTGAGTGCACAGACTGAGCATGTGTGGAGTTTCGTGGATGGATCAGAAGGACGTGCCTGTTTCTTATGAACTGTGAGCTGCGACAACATCTGGACAGTAGCACCGCACTGAGGACAGTTAACAGGGTTGATATCTAGAGGACACTCGTCTAACTATACCACAGTGCTAATCACGGTGATGATACTTGACATGCTGCTGCAGGAAGCCAGACTCTGTAAAGGAGACAGCGTAGTGTGGAGAAGGGAGAGAAAAAAAGTCTCCTGCAGAGACAAAACTGGAGAGAGAGAAAGAGTACCAATTAATCTCTTGGTATTTAGTGGACTTGACAGAATTTCAAAGGCATGTAATAATTTATGGTAAAAGACCAGGTAGAGAACACATCCATCATCCACACACACACACACACACACACACAGCCTTTTATCTATGTTTTGCCGGTCTCTTTTAGTTTGATTGTAATTCTTTGCCCAGTAGACATGCGGCTGCATTGGAATATTATTTCATTCTTAGGTTTACTGCATGTTCTTACTATATTCATATTACTATGCATAGTGATATGCCTGTCAAAACCCCAGTTAAGAAACTCAAGGCATGACAGAGCATATCTGAAACTTTATGCAAAGACTGCTTATTTGCTACACCAGCAAATTAGGCGGGGAAAAAAAAGCAAAAACTTCTTATTTACCTGCAAGAATTTGGCCTTTTATTAACTCAGAACACAACAGACAAAGATGTTTTAAATAACATTTTAAATATAGTTACTAGTAATAATTTAGGATTTTTTTGTAAACAAAGGAGATATCCACAAAAGGTGGAATAATCGTTAACAAAAAAATTGCTTCCTCAAAACAAATTAGCGTGGCCGGAGCACAAAATTAATTCTAAAGAGTAAAAAGTAATCCTAAAAAATCTGCTAGCTGCACTGAGGAGGATTAGTAAAGGATTAGATGTCTGGTAGCTTACTTTGTGTTGCTTTCCACTGCCTCAGCTTGTGGTGTCTCCTCACAGTGTCCAGTTAAGCGTGGCTCCATCTCTCCCTTAACAAATGCCTCCAGGCCTTCAAATTCCCAATTCCCAAACTTTGTTACATGGCAGATTTCATGTGTCTCAGGGTCTGCTGGCTCCTCTTTGACTTATTTACAGTTAACATCATTCCAGCTCATGCTCTCCTGTTCATTTTTCAGCCCCTCTCTACTGTGCAGCAGTGCAGTTTTCAGGACAGACATGTCCTGTTTTTGCAGACCGGATCACGCTACTAAAAAGGTGCACCCTTCATTGAGCCCTTCATTTTTTAATAGTGTCCACATCCTCCTTGTGCAGACCTGATCATGCAGCTAATAACTGTCCTTTATATTTTTTTCTGGAAAATTCCTGTAGAATAATGCATTCATTTTCAGGCATCCTCTTCTCTTTTTCATAGTTTTACTTGTGGGCCAGTCAATTTCAGTTTGTGGGCCGACCAGATGACTTGGGAGAACAGAACCAAAGATAGTTGTCCCTCATCCCCTGCTTTTTAAAGAAATCTGGTCCCCCTTTCGAATGAGTGGATCTTCGTCTTACCTATCAGGAGATCTTTCCTCCGTGTGAGCAGTCCTTTGAGGACATTGAAGTCTCATCCTGGTAGAGTGGGTCATCTTTGCTGCCTTCCCTCCTTTCTATAGATAGAGAAATCAGAAGCTAATGCAAGCTAACCAAAATGCCACTATGCAAATAGAAAAATAAAGTCATTTGTAATTTTTCATGCCCATTTATTGAGCTTAATTTACACTGTATTATAAGCCATTATATTTAGAACATCAATTTAGCAATCGTGTCATAAGTTAATATTTACGTTTCTGAAAATGTTTGACATAATGCATGTGTAAACACACTGAGGTTGTTGTTGTGTATCTTATCAGAATATAACAGAAATTTAAACAAATGTTTGGGAATAGGATTCACTGCTACGTCGTCATCCATCCCCCTGCGTGATGTGGCTTGTAGCAGTTTCCCAAATGCCACTAGAGGTCTCTGTAAGTGAGGTTTTATGTTTATCTTGCCTCTGCAGAGATCATGGTAACGTTTCTACGAGCTAAAATGAAGGCCACTTTCCCATAAGTGTACACTAAATGTCATTCAAATGTGTCGCTCCCCCTCAATTTATCTTAAACGCAGAGAGGAGGTTGTATTGATTATATGACAAACTGAAGAGGTCAATTCACAGTACAGACGGCATGACCACAGACAAAGATAACCGTACACTTGTTTGACAACATCATCAACACAGGTGTTTCCAATGGCACTAGATAAGGTTACATTCCATTTATTGTAGCCGAGCCTTTCCCTGACTCTGTTTGACCTGACTGGAATGGAGCCTCGATTAGTATAACTGGAAACACCTGAGTTTATCCTACTGTTTCATATCAAAATGGCTGCTGTGGAAAAGGTGCACTGTTCATGAAATTACTTGTAAGTGTGTGTACACATACTTGGTCAATAAAACTGATTTAAATAACATTAATGGTAGGCATTTAAATTGTAAGAGCAGTTTGAGGAGAAGATTTTAAGTTAGGTAATATTCTGTAAAAGAGGAAAACATTTTGAAATGTGGTTCATATCAAGTGACAGAAAAACTATAAGCTGTAAAACAAACAACAAAAAAACATATCTTCTTGTAGAAGGGTATAAAACATTTAACTTACTTGCGAAATATGTATTTTTATTCCTCGACACGGGTACGTCGGGTGAAGTTAAAGCTAACTTAATGCACTGCTTTCGACGTAGCTAAACTTTTAAACGGAATTTAAATCACCATTTTTCCAACGGTTCAACTTTCTTCAACGGTTCTAACGGCTAAACGTTGGTTAGCGTTAGCTTGTGTTTGCAGTCTGTCAGCTGCGGTGTGAGCTTTATTTCAGTGAAGTTACCGGCAGATAACAGTTAGTACGGTCCAGACATTCATTTATTGCCAGGTTGCCAACAGTATAAACGTCCCCCAACACAAAACTCATTCAGTTTTCAGAGGAAAACCTCGTTTAACTGTTCAGCTTTGTGGCAACACAGACTAACTCCGCTAACTTTCACCTGCAGGCGCTCTCTGATCCGCCCCGCCGGCATACACCGTCCAGCACATTCAACAAACAGAGCAGCCTGGAAACGTTCGTATTTTATTTATTTACTTTTTAAATGTTATCTTATATTTAGACTTTATTTTTCTTAATTATCTTATTGGTTTTATTTATTTAAATGTATTATTTATATTTGATTATTTTATTCTTATTTTCTATATGTCTAGCTTTTATCTTTAGCTCTAACAGTTTCCAAGACTTCAGCGATTTCAATGTTTATAGTCTGTTCTTGAAGAAGAAAAGGCTTCCTATAGGACAATACAACAATTTCTGGTCCTTTGAAAGAATATAAATAATGATCATCTTCTGATCCCCAAAGTTAAGAATCTGTATGTTTACCCAGTTAATTATATATAAGACAGTGAACCAATTAATTGCAGAATAAGCAGTCTAGCCAAATTCATAGCTGGAAGATCAATGCAACTCCACTTGATGTTCCTGTATAACAGGACAGAGGGTCACATTTGGCTACTCTAAAAAATCATAATCTGCTTCATGAAGCACACAGGTTATCCAGGTCAATGTATAAATCTTAAATCCTAATATCTGTCAGTAACAGTGTTAAATCTGTTATTCTTAGCATTTTTATACAAGCCAAGTTTTCCAGTTTTCAGTTTCTGGTGAAATGTGACCATCCTTATTGTGGGAGCACGCTTAACAGAGTAACATCACACACAGTGTTCATGCATTCATCAAATAATTTATTACAGTTTTACTAGTTTGACTCACAGGAAGTAGACTGGCTGGCATAAGCCTATAAGGTCTTCCTACCTTCCTTCCTACCTACCATCCTTCCTTCCTGGATTAATATACTTATTTTAATCCAAGTCCATAGTAGTTTGTGTACTTAAACCTAACCAAACTGTGACCATTTTGAGTGTGTCATGTAGTAGGCACATCCTGTAATACCATGTACCTGCAGCATGTATGTATTACAGAAAGAAAGATGGCACCCATTTAATTCAGTTCAAGGAGAATGCCTGCCTGGTGCGTACAGCAAAAACATTTTCTAGCTTCCAGGTTTACCAATAAATATGTGTAGTAGTGTTTCTTCCCACTTTAAAACCTCCATGGATCACAGATGTCTCTCTTATAATGATGGTCAATGGAGAAAATGTGTTTTGGGCCACAGGGGATTTTTTTTTTTGCTGCAGTGTTGTGAGTGGCCAAAGAGGAAAACTTGAAGCACGGCTGAGTCCACGTCTTTTCATGCATCCATGACCTGCAGACAGACCTACTTGATTACAGTCAGCAATCTCCTGTTTCCCATTTTCAAAGTCCCTGTTTCTATGTGACATGTTGACCTCCAAGCTAGCAGACTACACATTGAAATGATAAGTCACCCCAATCTGGTTGGTAACAGTATGAACGTAAAGTAGTTAGCAGCTGTAGCCTTTTCTTTTTTTGGGGGGGGATTTAGCCATTTTGTACCGGGGCTCACCTCCCTATGTGCAAACGTCTCTAGACAACTGTGATTGGTTTGAAGAAATAAACAAAAAAGCTAGAGAGAGCTAGAGTTTCTCCCCCCCCCCCCCTAGTGTGTAAGTGTGGAGATGAGTCTGGCTATGCAGGACTACATTTTTACAAATAATACAGTACTGATCTTTGGGGGAATAAAACAACAATCCATTATCTGAATGTCCTAAATCACACCAAGTTCTCAAATCTCCATTATAATAGCATCTTGCAAAACCAGTTTAGATCTGACCTGCATAAGACAAGATCTGGGATAGTGCTGTTAAAAAAAGAAAGGTCCATGCAATATGTTCACTTTTCCTAATAAGTTAGAACAGTCATCTGAGTCAAGAGGGTTACAGAAAGTTCATATAAATAATTATGCACAGATGTAAGTTTGACTTGAACACACATTCATAAAAAATATCTAGTACAGTAGTAGACTGTGTACAGTTTCTATAATTACAGCCTAGCTTATTTACAGCCCTCTGAAGAAAGCTCAGCGACATTTAGCCACGTGTCCAGAAAGATGGTGAGAGCGAGCGAACCTGCGGAGGCAGTTGGGGCAGGAATATGGCTTCTCCCCCGTGTGAGTCAACATGTGAGTTTTCAAATGGCCCGACAAGCGAAAGCTTTTTGCACATTCTTGACACGTGTATGGACGCAGGTTAGTGTGACTCCTCCTGTGCTTACCCAGATCACCGGAGGAGGTGTAACGGCGGTGGCAGTCTGGACATTCAAAGGGCTTTTCCCCGGAGTGTATCCTCTTATGCTTCACCAGGTCGCCGGACTGAGTGAAACTCTTGTTGCATTCAGTGCATTTGTAGGGTCTCTCCCCGGTGTGGGTGCGCTGGTGGTTTCGCAGATGTGAAAGGCGAATGAACCTGTTGCCACAAACTGTGCAGTGGTAAGGCCTTTCACCGGTGTGTGTCCGCAGGTGTATTTTCAAGGCCCCGAGGTCTCCGATTTTCAGCCCGCAGTCACCGCACTGGTGAGCCTTCTCATTGTTGTGGACTTTGGAGTGAACTCTCAAGTTTCTCTGGGTATTAAAGTTCTTCCCACACACATTGCAGTGGAAGGGTTTCTCGCTGGAGTGCGTCCTCAGATGGAGATCCAGACTCGACTTGAATCCAAACTCTTTCCCACATTCAGAGCAAGAATATTCCTTCTTGCCGGAGTGTGTGGTCAAGTGGCACTTGAGGTGGTGTGCTCTTAAGAAGGCCTTCCCGCACACCTGACATTTGAAGGGCTTCTCCCCTGTGTGTATTTTCATGTGTTGGCGCCAACCGCTGCGCTCCACGAATCTCCTGCCGCAGTCCTTACAGACGAACGGGCGGTCACCTGTGTGGGTGCGCATGTGATCCTCCAAGCTTTGAGGCGTGCATAACTTCTTGCCACATTCTGGACACTGCACACCAGTGTCCAAACAGATTGGCTTGTCCTCAGGTTCTGTGTTATCGGGTTCATGACACAAATGAGGGCCTTGACCCCAGGTAGCTTTGAAACTCTTCCCGCAGTCAGCGCAGCTTAGATGCCCCCCTCTGGTGACCACAGACATGTTGTGCCATCGCTGGCAGTGATTCTTCAAATTCTTCAGGTACTGGAAGCTGCGCGCGCACGTTGGACATGGGTGGAGCCTGCGGGGAGGCGCAGAAGGGTGGGCTTCACGTACATGAATCCTAAGGTGTACTTTGGAGTTAAAGGTGCCGCTGCAGACAGTGCAGGTGTGTTTAGGGATGAGGTTTAGTGTGTGGCTTGAGAGGCATTTTTTCAGTTTGGCAAGATACTGTTTCTGATGGACCCACTTGACATGTTTCTCCAAGAAGTCCAAGTTGGTAAAGGAGACAGTGCAGTGAGGACATGGGAAGAACTCAGACGATGAGTCTAAGAAGGAGAGGAAGACACACACGGAAAGAAATGTATGAGTAACATATACTGACTTTAAGTAACAAAGTAAGGCTATCGTGGATACCGGAAATGTAAATTATTGCCATCATATAATCTAACACTATCCTCAGATTAGAAGAGGACAGATACAAACGTATGTTTTAAGATAAAATACACATATGAAAAATACTATTGATGATATGATACTATTACTTTTAGGACTCTGGTTCTCAAACTATGGTATGAAATGTTTTAAAATGAAATCATTTAAGAACATACATAACAGTTTTAACAAAGACATCGCTGCATAGTTGAATAGGGTCGGCGTATGCTGCTGAATTTTAATGTGTGTCAAAATAGCGATACATGGAGAGCTGAATATTTTCCGAGGTGGTGCGTGGTGTAAAAAATTGAGAGGCACTGTCCTAGGAAAACCAAAATGCAGTTCCACGAATGGCAAAATACTGTGGCCTCGTAACGTGTGCTTTTTACGGCATGCGTTGTAGTAATGCAACCAAAAAGACCAAAAAGTTTTAAATGAATAAACAGGAACAACAAAACAAGTACCATCCCAGTTTGTGTTTCATAATCTACTGCCTCTCACCTATGCAAACCTCTTCTGCCTCCTCTTCGCTGTCCCTCTCCTCTTTAACCCATGACTCTGACTCCTCTTTGACAGCGGCGTCTGTGAATTCATATTCAGGTTTATGGTCAGAGTCACACTCCTCCTTTATGTGAACACCTGACCTGGATGCCAGAGTGTCAGGTTTAGTGTCTGATGCGTCCTCATTGTACTCCTCACTGATGTCCTGTGAGTCCGGTTCCTCCTTGATTTGGATGTTTAAACCATCTGTACTGAGGCAAACATCACGAGAGCCTTCCTCTAATTCAGCTTCACTCTTAACCGCGTCCACATCTTCTTCTCTCTCTCCTCTCTTGGCTTTGTTTCTCACAGATTTCTTCTTGGCAGGTTTCATCTTCACGTTGTCAACATCACGACGTCGTATCTTTGGAGCGCTGTGAACCAGACAAACACAAGAGGGAGGGAGGTGAACGCAAAAACAACCACATCCATGTCAACAGCGACAAAATCTAATCAAGCCATCCACCGTTAGCCTCGCGGCTAAGCTACACCAGCGGCAGCGCTAGCCTAGCAGCAGCGTTAGCACCGCGGCTAATTTACAGCAGTTTTCTCATAGCGCTGTGAGTGTCATTCGGCTTTCACCCGCTGTAAAGACAACACTCACCTTTTGTAAATGACGCGACGCAACCAAAAAGCTACTTTTCAATATTCAAGCTAATGTTTCCCCAAGTGGCCACATTGGTAATCCACGATTAGTGTGTGCAGCGATGATAACAACACAGGAAGAGCGCCTTCACTTCCTCCGGCTCCGTCCAACCGGCTGAGATTCATGATGTTCAGGTTACGCCCCCAAAACAATTAAAGCGACAGTCAACAAAATAACAGACTCATTTGACTTTTATTTTATTTTATATGGCTGAAATAAGATTTTACTTCTTTGGAAATGATTTGATAAAACCTCTCACCCCCCAAAAAGACATCATAGCAACACACACCAACATAGTGGCAACCTGAGACTCTAATTAGTATTCAATTAGAGACAGGTGCAGACAAATACTGGCTCACAGTGCTGTAGTTCTGTTGCCTGCACCAGGTGATAACAGTTAATGAGGAAATAAGCTCTAGGCTCTTCCCGATTAGACAACAGCAGATGTATAGATATGTCTCAATAGAAACACTTAATCGCTTTATTGGCCAGGTGTGTGTACTCACAGGAGGAATATGACTCCGGTTCAATGTGCTCTCAATTGAACATACAGGTATAGACATACAATTTAACAATGAACATAACAGGTAGGTGTAGTCATAAAGGTAAAAGATAACGTAGAACATAAAAAATAACTATATACATATTTTAATAAAACAAGTTTATAATTATGACTAAATTGTCAAATTTTATGTAAAAAATAACATGTTTACGTTATGCAGGCGTTTCCCATGATGCTAAAGTAAGGCCCAGTGTGTAGGATTTAGTGGCACCTAGTGGTGAAGTTGCAGATTGCAACCACATGAATATCCACACCTCACCCTCTCTTTCCAAGCATGTAAGGAAAAACTCTGGCTCAGCAAAAGATCGCATCAAGATCAGTGTTTGGCTCGTTCGTTCTGGGCTACTGTATAAACATAGAGGCTCAACATGGCGGCCTCCATGAAAGAGGACCCGCCCTCACTGTAAAGGGCTTGTTATAGGTCAACAAAAAACATAACAATTCTTATTTTCAGGTGATGATACACTAATGAAAACATACCAATAAATACTGTATTCCATTCCAGCTAATAGATACTCCTAAATATTACATACTGGACCTTTATGGTTCTATTATTCAGTTGCAGAAGAGACTTTCCATTGAGTCAACATGTACCACAGCAGCACCCTGACTCTGACCAGAATGGAATGGGACTTTGATTAGTGGTCATTGGCAACACCTATTTCATGTCAAAATGGCTGCTGTGAAAATAGTGTGTTACCTAAAATTGATCCATCCATTGTCTGCAACCACTTATCCTTATCTGTAGCCAAGCTGGCATTCACGTTCATTCGCACCTACAGGCAGCTTAGTCACCAATTAAACTCTTATGTGCATTTCTTAGACTGTGGGAGGAAGCCGGAGTACCCACGCAGAAAGGCCCCAGGTGAGGTTTAATCCAGGAACCTTATTGCTGTAAGGTGACACTGTGCCGCCCTCCAAATTTTAAGACAAAAATAAAATATTTACAAGATGGCAGCATCATTTCTATTCACATCCCAGTGCTGGTAAACATTTATTTAGATGATGCCAAGTCCTCACTGTCCTTTTAAATCAACTCATATTAGAAGTACTGACTGCATGATTTTCACTTGAGTACAAAACACACAAACATGTTCCACAGACTTTATTTCAGCCGACTCAGGACAGAGAATCTTGACGCAATCTTTAGTTCAACACTGTTCCCTTCTTTGAAAGCAAGAAAAAAAAAAGTTATGTACAAAAATAAGGTATGTAAAAAAAAAAAAAAAACATACACAAAGATACAGGACAAAAAAACAATATTAATGCTTATTCATGGAGGGCTGTTATAAATAGTGAACAGTATTTATTTACGCTTTAGTTTGCTTAACTATGCTGTGAGTAATCAGAGTAATCATCAGTTCATGACAAAACCTCTCATGATTTTTGTTCATTCGATAAGAAGCCAGTAGCACCATTCTGAGTTCATCCATGACACTGTGTGCCATCCGAGGCTGGACGAAATCCCCTCTTAGTGTTTCACATGAGTAGTGGGGCTCATTGCCTCCATGCAGTGCAAAAAGGAAAACAAAGAGAAAAAAAAAAAATACTTACGTCAACACCAACCAGTGAACAAGTAATTCAGTCTCAAAGTCTTTCCAAAATCTCTCACCAGGAGAACTTCAGAATGCAACACTTTCGTTATCATTGCAATTTCAATAGAGTAACACTTGTTATTCTGTATTTTTTTTCCCACATCCATATTTTTTTATATCAAATTGTAGCTATGACTGGCTAATACAATCATCTAAGCAGGCAAGTTGCCCGAAAAAGCAGTCCAGCAAAACTAGCCAAACACCGACATACATTTTATGTCAACAAAATGTAACCAAATGACACGATTTCTTCATTTTCATGGACGAGTTCTGTTGCGTTTTATAATATTATAGTATCTGAACTGAAGTCTCATATTGTGAAAACATTATCCTTCATCTTTTTTTCTTTTTTTTTTTAACATGAAACAAAATGTAACATAATGTCATTGTGTCCTCCAGGAGCTGCACCACACATTTCCATTAACACAAGTATTACGTGTAAGCCGGTTGACTCACAGACAAGGCAAGAAGTGAAGGCAGATGAGCAAAAAATAATAATGTAACAGAGCAGGTGAATGAATATGCAAAAACATACTCAGGAGTCTGTTTAACACATACATGTAGCTTAGAAGCCTGCCGTATATTGAGTTATAATTATAAATCACTCATATTGACTATGATATAAAAACCATCTCACAAGCAACTTTGACTTTTTTTTTCCTGCGCCGAGTTGACAATCAAACTCTTGCACATTATGCTGAACCAATTTAAGTCTTTTGTTCTCAATGGCAATTTTGATTGTCACTTTTTTCGTGGTATAAAGCACATGTTGGTTCCAAAGGGAGTGGATGTATTTTCTTTTAACCTCTGTGGGTCAATGAGAACAATGTGAACTACAGTCCAGCTTCAGTCATTTGTATGAGACGGCCTTGTTGAGTGTGCTCATACCTCTTCAGTGATCACAGACGGGTTGCAACGTTGCTTTGTTGATACGTATAGCAGTTGTAGTGCATTCTAGAGACAGCTGGCTTGGTCATGTGAAGCACTGAAATACAGTTTAGCAATACATAATACAATAAAAGACACATAATAATCCATTATACAGTGTATGTACAACTCTGTTCAAAATGCTCACGTTAACAGGCTCTGTCATAGCTCTTTCTTTTGGACTTTTGTCTTTGCCTTGTGGCGTTTTCTTTCAAAAAATTAATTTATATATCAAACACTTTACAGATTTATCCTCTCTTTTATCCATGTCCTATTTTATGTATAGCTTTGCTTCCCTACATAGCCATAGTGGTCAGGTGCTGATGCCCTAGCAGCCCCTTGCGCCCTGCTCCGGCCCCTGGGTGCCCTCCTCCGCTGCCATGGCCACAGTATTCTTGCAGGTTCTGACGCAAAGTAACCAGTGCAGAGCCCAAACAGGCACGATTTGGAGCCAAGACACCCCCAGGCAACTGAAAGAGGACAGTGGCGACTCCAGCCATGCCGTCATCTGTGGGCTCCAGGGTGATAGGCCCGACCTTAAAGGTTGAATAGGAAAAGCCCATGAGCTGAGAGAGGAAAGGGTCGGAGCGGCAAAAGTGCTGGTAGCCGCTGTATGTGGATGGGTGGTGATGGTGTGAGGCCGGGGTGCCAGCTGTGGTGCTGGCATAGTGGTGGGTGTTCAAGTAGTGCAGCGGCAGGTGCTGGCCGCCGTTGCCCCCTCCGCCCAGGGTCAGGTGATGGTGGTGGTGGGCTGTGGGTCCGGAGCCGGGGTCATGTTTGTAGGAGACAGCTCCCGCCCTGCCTCTCTGGCCCACCACCACTCCTCCTAACTTGCCCGTACGGGCATGAGCAAGTGTTACAGTGCTGCCCCCTACCCCTCCACCAGCTGAAGGGAGGTAGATGAGCTGAGGCTCCTCTGGCTC
This sequence comes from Nibea albiflora, assembly GCA_014281875.1. Taxonomy (NCBI): domain Eukaryota; kingdom Metazoa; phylum Chordata; class Actinopteri; family Sciaenidae; genus Nibea; species Nibea albiflora. The sequence goes on along the minus strand of CM024804.1, from coordinate 18,316,206 downwards.
AAGGTATATGGTGAGTTTAGCAAACGGCCTTGACGCCATCTTGGTCATCTCCTGGATGTGGCGACGCTGCTCCCGACGGAAGTCCAGGAACTGCTTAACCTTCCACAGAAGTACGCAGACAGACAGGAAGAGGAAAAAGCAGGAGAAGAAAACAGAGAAGAAGACAAAAAGGTCGATGTGGGCCTGGTCCTGTCGCAGAAACAGCAGGCCCTGGGACTCGCCCTGTTTGTCGCCAGTTCCCACACCTCTCAGAGCGATGTAGAAGCGGCTGGACTTCAGGGAGTGCACCTCATGGGGGAAGGTGATGACCACACGATCTCGAACACCTCGGACAATCAGCACCGTCTGTGGCTTCCACACAGTGATGTATGAGATGAGTCCTTCGGCCCGCTCCTCTCGAATTTCTCTCTCAGCGCCCGGTGGTTTTGCTTGCAGTTGCAGCGGGTTATGGGCGAGGACTGGACCTCCCAGACTGGATGAGGCATTGGCAAACACCTTTATAGGGGACGGAGGTGAATCCTTATCTGCACCAGTCGCTGGACCCCGAGTCCCCGACTCTTCCTCGATCTTGATGGTGTGAATCCCTGTGTACCGGTCCACATCCACAATGAAGGTGTCATGAGAGTTGGACACGTACACCTCCACCTCACCGAAGGTAACGTCAATGGTGACCCGAATGTCCACATTGGTGAACTTTGGCTGTGCAGCGAAAAACACAGTGCGCCCCTTGGGCAGGTTTCGAATGGTGGGATCATGGAAACAGTTGGTCTGGGACGTTGGGTCAAAGCAGCACTCGGTGTCCACGTTGAACTGACGGTAGCACTGACGCCCATTCACCGGTGTGCCATTGAAGGAGTCTTTGCATTTGGCGCACTTTAAATAGAGCACAACAAATACAATTTGAGCAAATCTTCTGTACTTATACGTCTATTTATACAATCCAAATCTTCTACATTTGAAATCGTACCTGTTGCCGGTAGCAGTCTTTCCTGTCACTCTGTGGGCTGCTGAGACAGGAAGAGGTCTCTGTGTTGTTTTGGCAGGGGCAGCCTGTACCGTCGTGTTCATTACACGTGTCTGCATGGCCATTACACTGACACCTGCAATGAAGAGAAAAAGAAAAGAAAACACTGAAGAGGAGACTGCAGGCAATACCAAAACACACAGTATAAATAGCCTTTATTTAAAAGCATTATATTATTGTACATGACAGATAAAGGCTTTGTAGTGCTGGTCACAGTACAGTAATCCATTGACTACTGAGCAGCAATCCTTACTCACTTGTCACACTTCCCCTGCAGCAGGAAGTAGCCACTGAGGCAACTCTCACACTTGTCCCCCACGCTGTTGTTCTGGCAATTCACACACACAGCATTCTCTTCTGTGGGACCCTCAGACACCCAGTTCTGAATCTGATAGTAGGACAAAGAGAGATACGGCCCTGAAACTTAACAGTAAAGTGTCAGCCACAAAGCCAACACCCGAGATACAACAGTAACACGCTACTGTTGTATTTGCTTTTTGCATGAAATCATGAGAATCACACTTACGCTGCTGGGGTCCAGAGAAAAGTCCCGTGGGTTCTCGAGCGCCTTCTTATGTTCGTCTCGGGATAAACACACAGCACTGTTTTCCCTGCAGAACTCCCGACATGGACGACAAGTGCCGCCTCCCTTGGCAGAGCCCACAAACAGAGGCTTACACTTTTCGCAGTGTTTACCCTAAAAATGGAGGAAGGAGAAATCAATACCTGTGGACATGGGGGGAAAAAAAAACTGTGTTTACAGTATTTGCATGTGTTTAACTACAAGCACTTACAATGGTGTTATTGTGGCACTCGAGGCAAACATCTGGTTTGTTAACACCAGCGCAGTTGCTGTGTTTGTTGCAGCTGCACTGAGAGGAGCAGTTATCTCCCACAAATCCAAAGTGACACTGACACACTCCTGGAGACACGCATGTCCCGTTCACACACCCTTGTGCGCACACTGGCTCACACTGACCAGAAACACTGTACAGGAGAAAAACAAGGAGATGAGATTTGGGTTCACCTGTGCAGTACCTTTGAGAAGCAATACAGCAATTTTTTATAATATCCTTGTGTGTTCAGAGACTGAGGCATACATGCTGACTCTTGATTTTACCTGCTGAGTATGTAACCCTGTTTGCAGGTGCAGTGGTATCCCTGTGGTAGGTCATGGCAGTCCTGGGTGCTGTTGCAGTGGTGATGGCTGTTGGCGCACTCATCCTCCTCTGGACAGTGGAGGAAGGACCAGCTGCTGTTTCTTAGGGGGCAAACGCCTTCGCTCACACCTGTGACACAAAAATAGAGTAAATCAAAGATGAGAAAACTAAACTGGTTATGTCTTACAATGCCTGAATGCATCTATTTAAGCTATTTCTCACCATCAAGTCCTCCTTGCAGGCAGCGTCCAGCCCCGTTGCCCCCCCGAGTAGCACACCAGCCACACTGAGGCCTGGCAATGCACTGGGAGCACTGGGTGAGCTGGGAGCACTGCGGAGAGCAAGAGTCCCCGCCGGAGAGCAAGCGACCACACTGACCTGCCTCACATCGCAGGGGCATGAAAGACGGGCTCATGCACTACAGGAAGGGAAGAGAGGTTAGCGAAATATGAAGATGCTTTTAATAAATATATAAAAGAAGTACTCTCTTACCTGCTGCAGAGCCATGCTCCACACACAGTGCTGCCAACCCCCGTCAGAGCCTCTGGAGCCCAGACAGAGGCTGCAGTTATGCAGACTGTGGCAGGGTGGAGGGCACGGCAATGGGGGAGAAGACTCCACCTGCATTGGGGAGACGTTGAGCAGGGCGTAGCTGAAACACGTCCAGTCATAGGTGGGGTTCACACTCAGGATGCGCCTTGTCTCACCTGGAGAAGTCATAACAAATGTTTTTTTTCAGTGAAACACAAAAAAAATCGCAAAATCTAAATTCACATTTTTTAAAACAAACAAAAAACACTATTCTCCTGTACCTGTGCGCTTGAATTGGCGAGTCCACATGCATTTTCCAGAAGCAGTGCACTTGGGGCAGTCAGAGGCCTCACAGCTGGTCTCAGTGCAGTTGCTAGACAGGAAAATCTCTCTCTGGTTGATCCGACAGTCGTGTTCAGATGTACAGCTAACAGAGCTGCTGATACAGGCCCCCTCTGGGCAGTTTGTGCACCACTTGCACTGCAGAGCAGGCTGGGAAATTCAGTGAAGAACACACTTTAGATGATAGACAGTAGCTTTGAGGTAATGATTGTGTCAGAGCAGAGTTGTCGTATGTTACCTGTGATGGACTGGAGAATGTTTTGGGGTGTCGGGCGAGGCATTCGCTGCAGGTCTTCAGTCTGCGACACTGGTCTGGCTGACGAGGGGTTGGGGAACAGGGAGACTGGCCAAAGCAGCCCATTCTGATGGAGAGGGAGCAATGCATTTTATTTAGCAGCAGCACATAACTTCAAGCTCAAGAGCATAATGCTATTTATTTGAAGTTGTTCTCAGCCAGTGTGCTACCTCTCAGCAGTATCAGAAGAAGCACACGCTCCTCTACACCACACACAGCTGCCTGTGGTGGTGTTGCAGGCCTCTGGTGTGGGCAGCAGGGCACAGGGGTCAGAGGGCACAGTCAGGGTTAGGAGTCTGCCCAGAGTGACGCCATTGAAGCCTCCTGACAGGAAGAGACGACCGCCCCAGCTCGTCATGGCAAGAGACACAGAACGATTCACTGGATCTCCTACAGCAGACACTGAAGGACAGAGATGGAGAGGTGATTGGTTATAGCATGGCAAGTTTTAATTTGACTGCAATTTAATCTGGAGGAAAACATCAAGACAGTCACCTGGATGTATCCAGGTGTTACAGTTGATCTGGTACAGAGACACTGAGTTACTATAGTCCTCTGCTTCAGTCCTCCCCCCGACAATGACCATGGTGTCTTTGATCAGGGCTGCAGCGTGGAAGAAACGGGACAGGGGCTGCGCGGCAAAGAAACGATGCATCAAAATGTATCTGTTATCATTATGCAGTGGATGAGAGGATAAATGCAATGGCTTGTTAAGAGACTCTTACCTTATTACCCCGTGAGGGGACCAGAAGAGACCAGGTAAGGTTGGGGTAGTATAGACTGTAGAGCTCGCCTGAGGGCTCCACAGTCTCTACGTGAAAGCGGTAGCCTCCAAAGACGTAGATGGCATCAGTCTGTTCATGGTAGACGGCTGAGTGGCCATATAAACCTGAAAAATACAGGAGCAAAAATGTTACTTCATTTGTTGACACTTTTTCAAAAGGTACTACTGAATAAAAAAAAAAAAACTAAAGGCCTCACAAACCTGTCGGCGGTGTGCCGGTGTGGGGAGCGATGGTCCAGTTTCCAGAATGAGGGCTGAACTCCAGCAGATGGTGGTTGAAGCCGTTCTCTGGAGAGTAACCGCCAATCAACAGCACAGAGGAATCTCGGCGTACAGTCAAAGTGTGGCCAGCCACCGGGGGCAGCACTGAGCTCTGTCAGAGGTGGAGGAACATTGAATTAGCTCGAGGCAAAAAATATATATATATACACTGCAGATTTTTCAGATATCTAACCATGTGTTCTCTCCAGATTAAGCTGCTGAGATTGAGACTCCAGGTATCCATGGCAACGCCATTTTGAGTGACACCTCCCACCACCAACATGAAGTTGTGACTGGCTCCGTGGCCCCCAGAGCCGGACTCATGACTGGTCAGCAGTGAAGCGGCGTGGTGATAGCGAGGGCTAGGAGTCGACCCTTCTTCCACAGAGCTTGTTAACATTTGGGTCCAACGATGCTCTGACACTGAATATCTAAAGCAACCGGGGACAGACTGTGTTACTATGCACATAGACAATACACACAGTATAAAAACACCTAAAAAAGTTCATGACGTTAATACTACTGAGGACGGTCTCTGTTTACAGGCCCCTACCTGTAGACATTTCCTAGAATGCCCTCTGACAGAGAGAGGCCTCCATACATCCAGAGGTTGCCCAGAGGTCCAGACACCAGAGAGTGGCCCATCCTGTGGAGGAACCTGTGGGCCTGGTTCTGTGGAGTAACAGTGCATATGAGTGCGTGTCTGTGTGAGCTGGAGTGTCATTTTTGTGTAAAATATTTTGCCCATTACCACTGTCAGTTGCGTGTCCAGCAGTGTGTCCCAGACCAGGCTGTTGGAGTCTCGAGGAACAGAGCAGTCTGAGCCAGCCCAGCTGTCTGAGCACACACACACTCCCAGAGACTGAACATGGAAAAAAAAAAATCACATGACTATCATCAACAGGACACGTTATTTTACGGCCGAAGATGAACGCATCAAATCGAATGGCAATGTAAACTTCTTAATATAAATGGTCATCTCTTACCATATTGCAAGCCCCTCTTCCTTCTGCTATTCCACAATCCTGAGGGCACATGGGCCGGTCGCAGTGGGGTCCACCATATCCCTGAGGGCACTGACAGAGGCCCCCTTGGCACTGGGCTCCACCTGGACACACAGGTGACCCCTCTTCTCCCTCATCAGAGCTCTGGTGACACCGCCGCACCCAGAAAGATGCATTAAAGCCTTGAGGTTTGCTCGAGGAGACGTTGGCCTCAAAGTAGACGGAGATCACACCTGGTGGTAAAAGAGAAAGTACAATATAGTGACAGTTGCGACTTCTGACTGGGTGTTTAAATGTCTCGACCTCGATTGCTTTGCTGAATGAATATATGGATAAATACCTGAGGTGGCCTCCACAGTGATAGGTTGGGACCTTGTGGTTCCACAAAATGCCCCAATCAGGTTGTGATCCGAATGTACAACTCCGTTGCTCAGGAAACGAGGAAGCCCATCAAACACATAGACAAACGAGCTCTGCAAAACAAAACATAGGGAGCATAAGGAGACATATATACAAAGATAAATACAAATGTTGATGCTACAGTACAGCTAACATGCTCATTTGCACACACGTATAATCAGTGAAAGTTTGTACTCACTTTACAATGCGTGTGGGAGTCTGGGTGTAGAGTGAGGGCTACAGGGGGGCACAGCTGCCTGGGCAGACATGGTGCAAGGTTCTCGGTCACTGACAGAACCCACAAGCAATGAGAAAGTCCCCCTTTCCCCTCTGTTCCACTCCGCCATCCAAGAGAAGAGGAGAGAGGCATGGTAGAGGAGGAGGAGGAGGAGGAGGAGGTGGAGGACAGCAGCACAGAACGGCCCTGGCACTGGCGATAGCATGTGCCATTGTTCCTATAGGCAAGAGAAAGATGTCAGGAGAGACAAGCGTTGATGAAACTTTTTTACTTTCATCAGTATTACTTTAATCTACACTCCTTAGTTACAGTATATGATTAAGATCTCCTTACCTAGGGTCTCCGTAGTAACCAGGCAGGCAGGACTCACAGTGTGGTCCCTGTGTGTTGTGGGTGCAGTAGCACTGGCCTGTCTGGTTGTGACAGTATCCTCGGACTGGGTCACCGTGGCCGTTACACTCGCATGGCACACAGCCGCCGCCGCCAGCCAGAGCTGATCCAAAACTACCGGGACGGCAGTGCTCACAGTGAGGCCCTGTAGTCCAATCTGAAAGACAGAAGAAGAATGTCAGTTTAGTTTTATGAATTGTGTGACTCTGCCTCATGAATTAGTTCTGTATGACTTCCATGGTATTGAAATCAGTTACACATTTAGCTCTCACCCTGGCATTCGTCACAGATCCCTGGTGCAGTAATACAGGTGGAATGGAAGTTGCAGCCACAGTCCACATCACATTCAACACCGCTGAGAACCAGAGTGGCGGGGTCAGACGTCCAGCCGAGGGAACATTCACACTCAAACCGTGGGCTGCCGCTACACTGGCCCTCGCGGCACTCATTGTAGCACCTGTGAGAGGGAGGGAGGGAGGAAAATTATGGGGGGAGTCAAAATGTAAAAGAAATTCTGATGACTAAATGGAAGGTGAGGCAGATTTTTAGGTTAAGAGGGCTGAAGGATGAATCAACAGAGAAATGCATTTTTAGGCAAAGACTCTTACGTCTGGTTGCAGTGCAGTGTGCCGTCTCCTGTGTATCCTCTCTCACAGTGGCACTCGTAGGAGGTGGGGGTGTTGATGCAGGTGGCAAACGGGTGACAGTTGTGGAGACCCAGCCTGCATTCCTCTACATCGGGACAGGTTGGGTAGGACCAGATCGCATCTTGCTCTTCGTCATCCAAGTGCTCCAGCTCCATCTCCATTTCCAGGGGTCGAGGCGGGGCTGAGGTCTGGGGCTCAGGGCTAGAGGAGAGCCGGACAAGGTACTATATCGATCTGTCCATTCATCATGTTCTGTCTCTCTGTAGAAGTTCTGTTTTAGTTTACAATACAACAAGTCTAACATGTCTAAGGGCTGTGACGGTTTCTAAAAGCTAAACCGAGCCATCACAAACAAAACACAACAAAAAACACTTCAATTATTTATTTTCTAATTGGATCTATCTGATACACTGAGATGTTTTCTTTGACAGACTGGAACAACTGGATTTTATCTGTTGGTGAGTCTCACAAATGTTTATTAAAACAGTCTCCTTCTAAAAAGGACTAAAAGTGAGGAACTTGTCAATATTTACTAATTATGGTTTTAAACAATTAAAAATATAAAACTGCTCATATAACAAGAACCCTGTAACAGCATCAAGTCAATGAAAGCGTAAGTCTTACTTTGCAGCTCGTGCTTCAGCCACAGCCATGCTGCAGTTATACACAGAGGGGTCGTCCATTCCTGCCCAGTCCCCCCTCAAACATCTAAAAAGACACATCAGCAGTTTGATTAGAAAAAGGATGTACTATTCACTCATTCAAATCAAGTGTGTCGTTATGTTTACAATACTTACTTTCCAATTGTCGGATTGTTGTAGTCACCACACCAGCCACACTGGAATGTCCGCAGGCAGTCTGTGCACGTGTTTAAAGCTGAGCACTGCTTACACTGAGGAACCGAATGAACACTGACGGGTACGAGAATAAAGAATGACAATATTAGATTAATGAAGTAAGGGTGCACAGAATTACTTGAATTCATAAAATCTTGTGCTCATTCCTTTATCTTGGTTTAATACAAGCAATGTGAATATACTACTGTACGTTTTAAGCTTAAAATCACCAAAACAAAACAGGAAAGCAGGTAACTGTGTGTGCAACTGCAAACAGTCATTATGTGTATAAACACTGCTTAAAATAAAACAAAGAAAGTCCTCATTTTACCTGTCATACCAGTCCCTGCACTCTCCGTACGGGTATTTTGTGAGGTAGGCAGCAAAATAGAAGCAGGCCTGGGCTGATTCACACCATGCACACTGGCTGGAGTTAGAGAGGCACTCACCACACGTCTTTCTCCTTTGCGAGACAACAACAATTACCAGAGAGGGGAGCAGAAAAAGGGTGAGTTGTAGTTTCTCGTTGAAATCTTTCAAGATCTGTAATTACCGTGGTAAAAACATCGTTTTTCAACTCACTGGTTGCAGACTTTAGGACATCCCCTTGGGTCACGTATGGATCCATCCAGTTTTCCCCGTCGACTGCACTGGTAGTCACCTTTCTTGCTGGAGTTTATCTGCCATTCACAATAAGCGTCCTGCAGGCCAAAGATAGATTTGCATGAGTCACTAGTGGCTGTAAATGGAGCTATAATATATTAAAACCTTTTGTCATCTATGATGTACCTGAGTACAAGCAGAGCAGTCTCTGTACTCTTCACACAAGGTGCAGTGCTGGGGTGCCAGCAGCAGATGGCGTTGACCTTCTCCCTTGCCGTCCTCCTTCTCTCCCTCCTGGGCATGGCTCCAGGTCTGGGCTATCCCGTAACAAGCAACGTGACAAAGATGGGCACCAGCCGCAAGATTGGTCTGATAGACAGGCCAGACAGGACATGTATCCTGAGCAGGAACCTGAGCGGTAAGGCTCCAAAAACAGGAAAGAGATCTCCTAAGAGATTGGGAAAAAGAAAGCATGGGTAAGATAGATAAGACAGGTGAGATATTTTGCATGTACTGAGGAAAAACTCCTTGTGAGAAAACAATTATAGAATTAAAAATGTTGGTTAAACCTCTCGGCTTTTGGAGGATCTCAAGTTTAACACTTACACTCCCTCCAGGCAATGTTCTGTTCCAGATCAGAGCCATCTCGCTGGTCTGTCCCGAGCCCGAGTTGTTAAGGTAGCCTTCGGCCTGAACGAGGTAATGGTTGCCCCTAGTCAGGTTAGAGAATAGTCTACTCCCATCTGGGCGAGCCAGCAGCTTCAACTCCTTCTCCTGCTGAGCTGCCCAATGACCCACCACCTCCTAAGAGAAAGAAAAAGTGGTGTTAAGTTAAATGGCAATAAATGAGTCCCGCTATTTTTTTCCCATTAAATTAGCTTTTCAGAAAATTATAGTCCCTGATCTGTCTTGTCTCAATACTTCAATTTCAGATGAGCCATTTGTTTTAAAATCATTTATTGGATTAAAAAAAAACCCAACAAAGTCTGGAGTGTTGACATGCTCTTTCTCTCACCAGTTGGCTGGAGTTGGGACCTGATGCCATTCGCGCCTCAAAGTGGAGCCTCTGGATGCGAGCCCACATGAAAACAGTCTCGGTGGGAGCGGGCGCAGGAGGAGGGGCTCCCCACAACGGGTGGATGAAGCCCCTGAACTGTAGGGCTACGTCCATTTCTGTGGTAGGGCTAAGGATGATGGTGGTGCTGCGGAGGATGGACACCTGGCAAAAGGGGTGATGAGGATGGAGGACAGTGGAGGATGGATGGAAGTGGAGACACATCAACAGAAGCACTATCCTCTACAAACTGCAAAGTTTGACAAGCTACTTGAAAAACAAATCTTCTATTTGAGTTAATAGCAAAACAGACAAGAAAGACAAGTGAGCACTGAATTAGAGAGGTTAAAAAAGCAGAGAGCACAAGGTAGAAATGAAAAATAAAAAGATAATTATAATATTATATTATGTACGTTGGAGAACAGCAGTTATAGTGTCACAGCAGTGATGGAGGAAGGAAGGAGGGATAAGTATAAGCAGAGAGGGAAGTAATTACAACCACAACTAGTACAGTTAGCACTTGAGATTTAGACTCCGTACCTTGTCAGGCTGGGAGTCGTTGCGGGGGTGCTGGAAGGTGAGCAGGTGCAGTCCCGGGACATAGTTCTCGGTGCGACAGGAGTGGAGGGAGGTTAGGAAAAGGGTACGCTCCCCCCACCAGCCGTACGCCCCTGAGATCTGGTCCACACGGCACGCACTTCGCTCTGTGAGACCGAGAGGGAGAGGTCAGCACACAAAGAACACATCTGACCTCTGAAAATCTCATGATACAGCAGTTTCCTAAAGTGCACTACTGTACTGAAACGAGTCTGATCTGTGACTTTTGTGTGACGTGTGTTCAAAAAGAGTAAAAGGACATGACCTTGCTGCACCAAAGGAAGTCTGCAATTGGACATGCGAGTCAAATCGTGGTCTGAGCAGCTTGTCCAATCTCAGCTGAATGTAGTCAAGTCACTGTGCTCTATCTCTGATGAAACACGCCCAACATGAGTCTAGTCCCTCCCATGTCAACTCCCAACATCTCTTTTTCAGTCTGAAGCTTAGCCCTTCTCTTCTGCCCTCCTTCCTCCCTCCCTGGGTCTCACCTGACACTGGTAGGCAGGACTCATTCTGAACACACCAGCCAAAATCCCCAGGGGCACGTGCCAGAAAAGCCGGAGTGCCACTGAACACCAGGCAGGACTGGCAATCAGACAGGAAGCGAGCTAGGCCCAAGCAACCGTTACTGCCACACTGTGGACACAAAACGGGGGATTAGATATTGCAACGGTGGGACAATATATATAACAATCGCAAGGCTGTACAAAGGGAAGTGTTACCGGATTAGTGGGCTGGTACTCTCGACAGCGACCTTCACACCAGCTGCACTCTGGGTTCTTAAGGCACATACTTTCGTCTAGCGCTTCAGCACAAACGGCGTCCTAGGCAACACAAACACACACACACAGATATTTCACAACAGTTTACGTTCAGTTGTCGCTAGTTTCTCTTCTTTAACACAGGTTTCTCGTTCTTTCTCCCATCAGTCTTCAGAACAACTTCCTGTTATTTTGACACTTTCACTCACCCTATCACTTTGATCGCTACTGACAAACAGCGGGACTTTGTAAGCCACCAGGTCTCCACGGGCAACACCACTGTAACCCCCAGCGACCAGCAGCACCCGTCCCTCCATCACAGCAGCAACATGGGAGTAACGGCCCCTCACAGCATCACCACCTTAGAAGAAATGAAAGTTCTGTAAGTACCAAATATCAAGAAAAGAAAGTTGCGGATGAAAACTATGAACTGTGTGTCAGTAGAAAGAAGACAGTCTACAGGGACTTACTGAGGGACCATTTTTCCCCAGCAGAGACCCACTGGTGACAGCCCAGATGGTAAAAGAAGATCTCCTCGTCGTAGCACTTCTCCTCTTGGTAGTGAATATGCACATTCCCCCCTGGGAGAGAAAGACAGGAAGGGAATAGATAAATATACATGGGACCGCACTGATTAAAATGGATTACGCCTGCTTATTTTCGTAATACTCACCGTAGACCACCATGTAGTTTCCAATGACGGTGGCCGTGTGGAAAGCTCTCTCTCGTGGGCCTGTCGCTGGGAAACGGGAACGGAAGGATGTCCAAAACCGCCTCTCCACGTGGAACACGTCGGTGTTGTTCACTCTCACACTAAACCTTTAGAAAATAAACAGTGTGTACTTCAAGTATCTATAAAAGATGCAGTATATTTTTTTATTTACTTGTTGGATTATTCTCAAAATGTTCTTAGGGGCCATTTGTTTTATTAATTTAAAAAATGTCTACCTCTGTTATTCTTATCTTTTTTTTTCTGGAGTTTTGCTACAGGAATCAGGTTTTATCTAATCTGGGATAAACAGCTTATTGTTCACTCTGTCTGTTCACAGGAATAGAGAAATGATCCAAACAAACGGAGACATGCTACAAACTAGGCAGGGAACTGTACCCCTTAGCAAACCACAAATAGAGAAGTGTGTACTACGACACACGTCACACTTCATATTATTATCTGAATTTGAAGGTCTTGGTCTCGTCTCGGGATTAACGGCATTATTACTCTGTCTTGTCTCGGTCTCCAACAAAGAGGACACTAGGGTTTTATTTCAAGAACAGTCAAGACCACAGCAATGGAGATATCACCAGAGTTTCCATATTATTCACCTAATAATGTCGAGTTTGTCCCACCACAGTTTCATAATTAACTGAAAATATATTTACACTTTAAAAAAATGTTCCACAGTCTGTAGTTATAGAGCAAACACCTGTTCTGCATATAAAAATAAAGAGAGGTCAGGTTGAGGTTTGACCGCGAGCCAACATCTGCAGTTCTTCCAACAAAAATTTTTTTTTAAAAATTGTATTTTATGAAGCAGGTCATTAAAAAAAGAAATTAATGTGAACTGGGTAAAACTTCCTGCTTCAAATGACACCAATAACTTGACCTCAAAGTCTTGGTCTTATTCCGGTACTGATACACTCTGGTCTTGTCTACAACATTGATTCAGTGTGCTGATGCACAAGAGGATGTGTACCTGGCTGTGGTAGGCCTGTGGCCTCCGTAAACCAGCAGTGTCTTGGATGGGCTGTGGTACACCATCGAGTGGCCGGCGGTGGCGGGGGGCTTCCCACCGGTGGGCTGAACAGTCTCCCATCGTCCAGAGCCATGCAGTCCGAAACGATACAGAGACGAGGAAAACATATCTTCCTCGGTGCGACCTGAGAAGTAAGGAGAAACGCTGCTAAAGTACCACTGATTTCTCAATGATGCCAACAAACACAGACTGCACAACTAGGTAACAACATAACGTGAAACCCACCTCCAAATACATAGAGATAATTGTCTACTACGGCCGCAGCGTGATTGGCCAGTTTAGGAGCACCCTGTGAGCTTGAAAAGCCGAGCTGTTGCCAGTCATCGTGGAGTGGCCGGTACATCCAGACGTCGCTCGCAAGGGAGCCGTTGGCTAGCTCTCCTCCAAAGATAACCATATTACCCATCCACTCTACTGCTGTGTGAGAATGACGAGCCACCTGTCAACAAAGGAGAGCCAAACAGTGCAAAAAAAAAAAAAGGAAGTGAATGAAAAAGAAATGTAAAATAATACAGGTTTACATGTTGACACAAAATGAGTAAGTGTGAGGAATAAGGGAATAAGAGAACAATAACTGGTTCACTATGAAACACACAGTACATTTACACACTTCTGGCATATTTAAGTGTGTCACATGACGTTGAGGCCTTGGAAGAATTTTGTGCCAGAGTATCTGTACTGACAACACAGTGAGTGGAGAGTCTCTGTAATAAAAATAAAAATACAACTAATCATGTTTCCTTTCATGCCTCTGCCAAGAAACAAGGTCTCCTTCAGTACTCTAACTGTGTTAACAGGGTTTCTCTGAACACCCTGAATAAGGAAACCAGGTTTCTGGTTTACATGACATCTAAAGAATCGGGTTACAGCAGAGGGCTGATAGTAGCCAACTTACATGCACAGAGTGTGAGATGCAAGATCAGGAGGAAGCAAAAGCTGTGTGTGTTTGTGTGTGTTGTGTATATATCCACAAACCACTTACAGGAGAGTGCCCGTAAGACCTGCTTTCCCATTGGTTGGATGTGAAGTTATACTTGATCAAGTCACCGAGAGCTCTGTTCAGGTCAAACCCTGGGGGAAAGGAGTAATAACCAAACATGCCATTAATCGTCAAGAACGAAAGAAATTTGCTGAAGAATGAAGGGCTAACTAAGAACAAATGTGTGGTTGGTTCATTAAATATTAAAACACAACTGTGGAAATTAAGAGTGTGTCAATCTCACCGCCAAACAAGTACATGGCTCCAGTGGAGGACAGGTACACGCCAGCAGAGCCCGTCCTGGGAGGCGTGTAGGGGTTTTCCTCGCTCACACGCCACCACTGCCCTGCCCCACTGTCGTCATGGAAACCGAGTTGGCAACTCTGGCCCATGAAGCCTGGGTTACACAGACAGCGCTCCCCTTTCTGAGACAAAACAGGGAGAATAAGAACAGCTTAGGACCAACAATCGGCGTTTCAATAAAAGCACACCTGGCGTCATTCAGAGGACGGATGAGTGGCTCTTTGATTTAACCTCCCCCCTCCCTGCTCTTACCTTGTCACACTGGCCATTGGCAGAACACGCCTGGGAGCACAGAGGGGTTGTACAAGCTGCTCCTCCCCAACCCTGATGGCAGTGGCACTTTAATGTAGAGGAGTCACAGCGGCCATGGCCACCACAGGCTCCGGGGCACAACGAGAAGGTGTAGGTCGCATTGAAGCCGAGGAAGGTTGTAATTCGCGTCACTGAAGAGATGAAGCAACATCTGGAGAAAAGAAATCAAATAACAGGCATTAAGTTCACATTTCCCAAACTTAATATGCTTAAGGGTTCATTTTATCATGTCTTCACGCATTACCTTGCCAGACTTGGCTTCAATAGGTTGGGGCAGGGTGTTACCACTCAGACTGGCTAGGAGAGGACTCTGATAGGAGTCTCCATCATACACAAACAGGTAATCGTAGGTACACTCTGTGTCCATGAAGGTGAAATTTAGGACGATGCGGTGACTGTTGCTGGGAGCTGAAAGATGTAGGGAAAAAAAGGTGGTAAATATTGGTGTATTTAACAGGCAGACTGTTGGCTGCAGGTTATTTCCTGTGCACAAAGCAATATCTTCATACCTTTGATAAGCCACTCGCAGTTCCCATTGACAGAGTAGTTTCCTGGCCCGTCTGTGACGTAGCCTGGTGGTCCCCTCAGCACCTGTCTGTGGCCCTTGCAGTCTCCTGCTTGGCAAGCAGGAAACTCGGCCAACAGCAGAGCAACCACCAGGATGAAGGAGACAGGGAGGGGGGAGGCCATCACTGGCACAGCCTGGATGATGGGAGGGCAGGAGGTGAAAAAAAAGAGCATTTGGTGTGGATCCTAATAGAGACATGACCAGGCAAAATATACTGCAGCGCCTTGCAGCAAATGTGAACAAAACCTCCTGATAGTTTGAGCTGATTAAAGCACTAAAAACATAGAGGAAATTCAACGGTCAAGCCTTTTTTTTTTACGTGACCATTACAGTCTCTGCATGATATATCCTGCAGACTGATTTCACTGCAAGATTGCATTGCAAATAAGCACGACCCGTGTGTAAAGTGCAACACCATTCAAACATTCAAGCGGCCACATTATTGTGCTTGAGACGCATGAAAAAAAAATGCAGAAACGCTGTCTCTGATGGAGCTAACAACTGTTAGCCATATTTACAGTAACAGTGCACCAATCTCACAAACATAACAGTAATGTTACACGAAGGGTTTCACACTTGTAGTATCACACACAAATTATATTATATACATAAAGACATGGCGTTTGATTATTTTGCGTCTTTAATATCTAACTTGCTGAAGGACAAACCGACTAGTAATCATAACAAGGCGCTCTCTCTCTCTCTCTCCGCAGGCTATCACAACAAAGCTAACGTGAACGGTTGCTAAGCTAACGTTGCTAACCCAATACCGTTAACAGCGGCTGAAGGCCGTTAGCTGGCTAGTTTTTTTCATGCACGTTTGCATGGCCGTACTCACCAGTTCCCGTCTCTTTGGCCTCATGGTAATTTACATTTTCAGTCACCCTTTTAACGCCAGCTACGACATGAGCTAACTTGTCGTTAGTGAGTCGTCAGGACTGTCGGCTAGCTCGAATAGCTCCGGAGTCCCTGCAGAAGGACAGCCCTGACTTGTCTGAGCTCGCTTAGCTAGCGGTAGCAGCTTGAGCCAAATCCAGATGCGCAATCGTCAGCGGCTGCAAAATACACCGGGATATGTCATTATTGAGACTAATGAATCATTACGTAACGCCAGCTACAGAGCGATGCCTCTAAAATGCGACCATTACGGCGGTAAGAAATGCTGTCCGCTAACAGCGACGCATTTTAACCCGATCGCTGCGGTCCATCATTTGCACAGATGCCCGTTGTTTTGGTACTTAGGGCTGGCTAGCAGTAACCGGTGGTTGCCAACACAAAAGACAGCGCCGTGAGTGGCCTGTGCCTCCACTACCATCTAGTGGCGATGGAAAACAACGTTTAAACATCTGGATGTAAACCACAGACAGTAATGTGTTAATCATAAATGCAACAAGTTAAAACTAATACATTTGTATACACGTTTACATATACAGTAAAAGCTAATTGTATGTTTTTTATTATCTCTATTTGTAGCTCTATTTCTTATTGCTATGAAAGTTCTTCTATTTTATTTGATTTTTTTTACATTTTTTAAATAGTTTTCTATTCGTCTAATTTCACTGCACGTTTAATTAAAGTTCAGATTTATCTTATAGGTCAGAGATCTTCAACCTTTTTCAGCCAGAAGAACACTTGGACGAGACAGGACAGGGACCCCGACATGTAATTAATTTTTTGTAATCACAAGTTAGATCTTAAGCTTGGCCTATAATAACTTTTATATTTACCTTACTCACCTTTTATTTAGCCTTATTGACCTATGTATACTACTGAGTTATTAGCCTGTACGTGTACATGATTGATAAACAGTTAATGCATAATGGAATAAATTTTTTGTAAATAGTTTTTGTCAAAATACGCTTATTGTTGCATATTAATGCTTGCATCATTTTCTATCACAACATATCAAGGCATCTCTTGAACTCATCAACTCGTTAATATAATATCATCTGGTCATGTAATTTGTGGTTCTAATAAATGAAACAAAACAATTTATGCTTTGAATGTACTTTATTGAGCATGTGTCTATATGGAGACGTCATAGTTAGATTTGTGTGTACAGATCACAGTTATAGATTCAGAGCAGTAGAAGTGAGATACATTGAATATTGGCAAGACTACGTGCTGGCTACACTTTGTGAAGTGACTGACAATTACCCCGCCAAACCCATAAACGAGCACACGAGCAAACATTTTAGACAAAAAAAACAAATGGAAGTGATAAAATAATTGAAGCACAGTGTAAATGAATAATTTTTGACTTCCTCTATCCAAACATAACAAAATAAGTATTTATATAACATCCTTAAAAGCCAGCAAAGCGAGCATCTTAAACAGATAAATTTGCACTTTCTTTGTTGACCTTTTGTTTCTTCGGTGCAACGATATAATATATCAAGACAGACAAGTAAATTTACTTCTTCAAACTTTATCAGGATTGGTCACCAGCATCAGGCATGCTGCCAGTTATTTCAGTGTTATGTTTATACTCGCAAAACTGATCAATTCAGTTTCCTCCACATAAGGCACATCTGAAAAAAAATTGGTCTTCATTATCCTTTGCTGACCAGAAAAAAAGTCTTTTAGCACAGTTTTTACAACTTCCTGTACGCTGTCAGTACTCAAAGATCTCAACTCCGGCTAATCCATCATAGCTGCAAAGCCTTCAAAAAACTTTGAGACCACGTTACATCTAGCCTTTCTTTGGCTGCCTGCATGCATATTCTAAAGTTATTTTTAAGCGTGACACGCTGTCATGATGTTAGCACTGATTCATAGAATTTAGTTCAGTTTTGATTTAGTAAGGTGTAATTGGTGTAAGATTTACAGAGAGCCAGTGATTCCCACCACGAGCAACCACTTGGCAAAAGTGGCAAAGGAGAATCGTCCTTTGTAAAGAGGCACAAACTTCAAGACTCCCCTCTGAGCAGGGAGACGAGACTCAATTTGTAATATCTGATCTTGAATGATGGACACAACCACTCTGCAATGCACAAAGACTTCATGTGTATACATTTCTTTTGTACATTTTTTACACGGTAGAACCTTATGTTCGTCCTTCCTTAGAGTTTATTCTATTCATACTGTCATTCATTGCCATGTCTCCTGATTGTCTACATTTTTAATTTATTATTTGATCTTCTACACACAGTAGATTTGTAATTCATCTTTGGTTGACTGGTAAAGTGTCGCTTAGTGTATCATGCTTTAAAAAGTGTTTTGTTTGACAATGATCATTCTAATTTTCAAATCAACAAACATGGACTATCTGCAGGCTCATCACGAGGTGTGTACAGCTATTTTTCCCGGAGGCAGGGTCATTGGCGTGGCATGGAGCCCGGGGCCAAAAATAGGAAACATCTTCTCATCAAACGTATGCGTTAAAGTGACGAGGTGCTTTGTGCTTCCCGCATCCCAAAATGACACCTCTCCCTTGTCAATATTTAGTTTGATACGGATCTTCTCAGGACGCTGCTGCACCTGCAGCTCTGTACGCTCAGGTGTTAAGGCGGTGTACACCCCTTTGCTCAGTCCTATGGAAAACACGCCGCGGCTCGTAGAGACCGTAAACTTCTTTTTACGAGCCACCGACTCTTTGCACACGCCCACGATCCACTTGGGGTTGTCGCCGACGGTGACGTCCCACCTGTGTTTACCCGAGGTGTAACCTTCAACACCCAGGACAAAGACACAGGGATCAAAGCGCTCCGGGTTGTCAGGGGCCGTCAGTCGCTCTGAGCTTTCCTTCACACTGGTCAGGTCAGCATTCAAGGACAGCCAAGGAGAGGCTGTGTTCGGGTTCAACACCACAGGATCTACACACGGGAAGAGACAAGATGCAACTATGTTATATCACTGACGTCTGTTAGTCACACACTAAGTTTATACACTGGATTTTGGTATTTTGCGTCTGAATCTATAGAGAAAAAAAACACAAATTGCTGACAGGACTCTCCCACACTGTCATTTACTCACTATATTTGACATGGTGCTGTAGGTTCTTCCAGATCTTGAAGCCCAAAGAACCAACATGTGCGCCCATATCCAAAAGTGAGTCATGAGGAAGGCAAGGGTCTTCACGGGGCCACTGGGCTCTAAAGAAACGACGGCAACACGAGACGTTAAGAGACATTTGTAAATCCAATCCAACAACAACGTGTGACCATGCTACTGTTACTTACTTTCTTTTTAGATTCTGGAAATTCTGAAACACAAGAAAGAAACTCAGATTTAAGTTTATTCGTTTTTTTTATTTTAAAAAAGGTCTTAAACATCAAAAATAAATCAAGGTACAGTCTTGCTGTCGAGCTGTCTTCTCTTACCCGCAGTAGGGGTAGATCGTCGTTGCCCATCTCTTTATTCAGAGTGTCAATGAGCTCCTTCAGAGTGACAACGTCCTTCTTCGTGCTCTCAATCAGCTCCTCTATGGCAGCAATCTTCTGCTCCTCCTCAGTAGCCAGGGCTTTCAGACGCAGAGCTTCTTCTGTGACAAGCGCCTTGTGGAGCCGCTCAAACTCCGCCTTGATCTGCCTCTCCGCCTGCTCGGCTTGATACTGCGTTAAGCGAGAGGAGAGACTTTACATAGCTTATGTGAACGAAATCAAACCCTCGCGGTGCACAGTGCTCCGTTTGTCTCGCGATGTCCTTTTGTGCCCTGTGAAAGGATCCACGCCGCTCGACGGACAAGTCGAGACGTGACAGTAACTGTACCTTGATGTATCCCATGGCGTTGCTGAGTTTGTGTGTCATCTTCTTGTAGGACTCCACTTTCTTTTCAAAAATCTGGACTTTGAATCTCAGCTCCCTCTGCAGGGGGAGAAAGCAGAACATGAGGTAACCGAAAGAAAACGGTGTCATCAATAACTCAGTCTCAGAGCAGTGACTGCTGCCAAAATCTATGTTAGCATTGATGGAGGGAGTTGAGCTACGATCCGTCGACCGACGTTATTAAATAAACTTGTACTTGTGTGCCGCATCTGCCTAGAAATCACTGCCAGTGTCATGTATATAGTTATAACACTCCTACAGCTAACCTAAGGTTAGTATATCAAATTTACAGTAACAAAAGTGACGTTTTTACAGCGGTTAATAGTGAAAACGGTTAATCAACACATCCCCAGAGGCAACACAGTTATATACAATATATACTTAAGTTTTTATGAAGGGTAAGAGTGAGTTTGACACACTGAGAATGGATGATAATATCCGAATTGGTATTTGGGGGTGAAATTTGGAGGATTAGTTAGAGGTTTTGAGTTAGATCTAAAAGGACTGAATCTGGAACACATGTTGACTGTTGCAACTGGCACACAAAAGTACTAGTAGGCCCATTTCAGCTCCAGTCCTGCACGTTGGGGTGGATCTATAGTCATGTGCTGTCCCTTTCCTTCCCAGTGAGTCAGTGAGATACACATCTTGGCGCCACGCCCAGCGGATGACAGGTCAGACGACTTTACCTTACACATCGGCGCGCCATCCTTCAGCGACCAAAGTCTGTGCGTGCTGTGCAGACTGACGCAGTCCACGCACACGGGCTCCTCGTCCTTCTCGCAGTACAGCTCCAGAGGCTTCAGGTGCAGGTTGCAGCTGTCCTCGCCGGCTCGTTTCTGGGTCGGCCTCACGACCGTGTGCTTGAGGAAGGTTTCGCAGGCGTTGCTGAGCGCACGGTTGCAGACGATCTGCCCCTCTTCAAACACCGTCCGGCACAGCGGACAGTTCATGTTGACCTTCATGCTCCCCTCCAGACACTCCCGACAGAAGCTGTGGCTGCACGGCAGCAGCACGGGGTCCCTGAAGATGCTCTTGCACACGGAGCAGGTCAGGTCCTGCTGGAGAGGCAAAGGCTCCTCCTGTGCCATGTCTTCATCCATGCTGTCAGCCATTGCTCCACGGGCTCGCTACTTCACTTTCGTTATTAAAAACCGAAGCGCCGGAGGAGAAACACGGAGAAACGCACGGCTCGCCTGGCTCTGTGTGATGTATCGAGACTTCAGCAGCTCAGCCGCGTTTGTAAAAAAAAAAAACCCCGAGTGTAACAATATCAGGACGAGTTTGGAAACAAACCGTAGAAATGCGCGCAGCAACTCAGTCCGTGGGCCACATACTCCTTTTCCGTGTTTCAGGGACAGGAAGCAAAACTGGTCAGGGTTCATGCAACACTGCCATCCAGTGGACGTGAAGGTTATAACAAATGATCAGGCGTATCCTTCTTTTTATGGTCAGTGGTGACAGTACACCTGTCACCTGAGACAAGAGAAACACTACCAGACAGTGAACATAGATATAGATATAGTATATCCTCATTGGGCTCAGGGTGGGTTGGAGCAGGCCTGGGCCACTACACCGCCTGCCGCCTAACACATATATTTATATACATGATATTTATATGTACGCAGTTTTTATGTTTACCTTTCAAGCTCCTTGTGTTTGTCTTATGTCTATATCTGTATGTGCATCGAGAGCAAATTGTAGCTGGAGTCAAATGTGCACACACACACACACACACACATGGCCAAGAGATTCATAAAGGCCTATAGCCCTCCTGATACACATAGACATTATGAAATTATCTGGCAGTACTCATGGTGACGTTTGGTCGAGCCTTCAGAGGCCCATAGACTTTTATCACAGCAGCCAGTCTGACATGAAAGAGT
Organism: Nibea albiflora; assembly: GCA_014281875.1. Taxonomy (NCBI): domain Eukaryota; kingdom Metazoa; phylum Chordata; class Actinopteri; family Sciaenidae; genus Nibea; species Nibea albiflora. The sequence goes on along the minus strand of CM024804.1, from coordinate 18,294,711 downwards.
AGATAAACACAGATGTCACCGGTGATACTAATTAAGGCTCATTTCCATTCAGGTCAAACAGAGTCAGGGTGCTGCTGTGGTGCATGTTGACTCTGTTGAAAGTCTCTGCTGCAATAAATGGAACACAACCTTAATTGGTATAATTTGAAATACCTGCTTTGACCCTACGATTTCATGTCAGTTTTTTTATTTAAAATTTTATTAGGAAGATCGGCGACTGAGAGAGACAAAAGTAGTTAGAGTAAATGGCCAGCAGGTGTCGCACTGTGTGAGCCTCTTCACCGGTATGCACACTGTGTCTATGCAGTGAATAATCTCCAGAGATTAGAGAGTATGGTTGAGACGTTAAAGGTTAAAAACGTCGTTTTTCGATGACACTTTGGATGTTTTGTGTTTCATGTAGATTAGTTTTTGCTAGCACAGGGAAGACCGTGCCAACTTGTATTCCTGCTGGTCTCAGATAAATCAACAGTTGCTGTATCATCAATCTTCATCTCTCAGCAGAGCAGATTGAAAGAGGGCACCGACCCGACGTCGGAAGGCTTCTTCTTGAAGACTCTCGGTTGACTTGTGTTAACTTTACTTGCCTTACAGCCAAGGTGGTTTCTTAATTCGTGACAGAATGAAATAGTTAGAAATATCAAAATCAATCAATGAAATCATCTGAAAATGTTTAAAACCAGGTTTTATTTTCACTGTTTTGTAAAGGTGACATTGTGGAGCTATAACTACAAAATAACTCATAACTTCAACAACAGTGTTACTGACTTCAGGTCATTCAGTCTATCAAGAGGACAGTTCAATCGTCTGAAGAATTTGAAGAAGTGTTATCACTAATATTTCAGCGTGATCATTTTCTCTTCTTTGCTATACTTGACCTTTTGACCTCCCTGGCACCATTCTACGTGAACAGACAGCAAAGCAACTCACCAGTGTCTGTCTGTCTAACAAAGAGTCAGAGCGGTTTAGGAGACGAGTGTCTCAACAATGTCAACACCTCTACACCACACCATTTGTTCCCTGGTCAATAGACATCTGTCACATCACATTTTGCGGCCTGCAGGAGAAGCACTGCTCACATCTCAGTTACCGTTTCAAGCACGTACAGTCCGTGCTGTCGACAGAGGTCACGTTCCCATTTAAAATGGTAAAACATTCACATTTTACTCTAATCACAAGCAGTCACTGTACCTGGCTGGGTTTTGTGTGGGGCCGAGCTGCTGTGACTGCTGTGTGACAGGCTTGTTTCAGGATCACATCCTCAAACCTTCATGCATTGTTTGGCACGCAAACACCTCTGTAGGTTGATCATACAAAGACATCCAACAGATGGAGCCTGAGTGTCTTTATGTGACTGTGGCCATAGTGACCGAACTTTAAACATGCTAAAATATACTACAGGTTGCCATGGCATCAGATATGACTGGTTCTCTTTGTTAGAAACTACAACAGTGTCGCTCAGAATATCCAGGACTCAGGTGTGTCACAGCTACCTAAAGCCAATGTGGGTTGTTATGAAGAAGGCTTTTTATTATTTATGGATTATTTGACAGGGACACAATATATCTATTGTACCAGATGTAGCTAAAAGATTGTTTTCATCTGCAGTGTCTGTTAATGTTATGTACACTGTTGCCCATAAAGTGTTGACCTGTGATGTGTGTTCTTATGAAATGATTGTGACAATGTGATTTATTGTTGATAGACAAAACTTTATTGATCAATCTCTTCCAAACATATCACAGTGAAAATAAAACTCATGTGGATGTGTGTAAATAGGAATAAAAAAGAGGAATATGTCTAAAAACAGCGTATTAAACCTATTAAGACACCCTAAAATGCCGGACGGGACTGAAAATGATCTGCGTTTTCATACTAGTGGTGAATTTCTAGCAGGCGTTCAAAAGCAGTTCACATTAACATAAACCACAACAGAAAGACACAACAGCTGTTTTACATACAGGTTACTGTGCACCTCTCTAATCAGAGTCTGTGACGTGAGTACGGAGGGCCTCACCGTGTGGCTTTCCTCTCATGGTAGCACAGGTTACATTGCTTCCCTCAAAAAAAAAAAAAAAATCAAAAATCACACAGTCAACACAAAATGTAAGAAAGAAGTTAAATGCTGCGTTTTTGTCAGCATTTTTGTTCCCTATTTTTAACAAACTGCATGCTGCTAAAATATGATGGCGACAATACGGTTTCTCATAGTCATAGCAGCAAATGTCACAGGAAATCCACAAGGGTTTCTGACAGTTCTTTCTTTAGTTGGGCTTCACTGCAGGGCATGTTTTTTGGTTTTAACATAGGTGTTCTCAAACTTTGCGGCAGAGGCTTCACAAAGACAGTCACAACTAAACCCAGTCTATACCCGAGGTGGCTTTCCCTTTAATATTTCTTGGTGTATTTGGCCAAAAATGTACTATTTTCTGATTGTTAGTATCGCAATGTTAAATCACATGGGACTGGCACAACCCAGCTCCTGGTTGGACAAAATTGAGGAAACCGCGTGAGTTATAACTAAAAATAAGTTAACTGTAACTAGACAACCATGTTGCTGGACAACATGCTTACTGCACAACATACTGATGTACCGCTGTGCCTCTCTCAGTCCTTAGAATGCATGTTAAATACCACAGCAGATTATCCATGCTCAGATGTCCACAGGCTTGCTATTGAAGGTATTGAATCTTTAAGACCAGACACTATTATAAACAGAGAGAAGATGGTAAAATCTGGGTCAAGACAAATCCTCTGACTCATTTCATCTCTTACCCAGTGCAGAGAATCAAGGTCAAATCCCTGACAGGTGTTACAGGTTGACAAGTTCGTATCCCTTCTTGTATGTTAATATGAACCCAGGCAGCAATCATGATAATATAGCAAAGGTCCGGTTCGGTTCAGTACCAGAATACAGAGTGTACGCTTCTGACCAGGAGAGATGCCAGTTCACCTACGTGCCTGTGAACAAGACACAAAATCCCAAACTGCCAACTATGTGGCAGCGCTGTGAAATCTCTCCAGTACGTCTATAGGACATGTGTGTGAGCTTGTCTATGCATGTGATGAATAACACAGAGTGTAAAAATTAGTGTGTGCACAATTTTATCGTCCATTGTTTATGTATTATTTAGCATCCATTTGTGAATAGTGATAAATAACGACAGAAGCTGCAGTCTTCAGGCAGCTACTAATGGGGAGTACTTACTCGCTGTAGAGCATTGTTGAGTGGATTTTTGAGATCTGTGCCCCGTCCTTTCTCTTTCTGTTAACCAGGAAGCTTGTAACAAGTGGTTTTATGCGTCAAGACAGAAAACATTTCAGTGCAATACTACTACCGTCAGATAGCGCCTCAGATGTATTTCGTTTATGATGATAGTGGCACATTAATCTACAATGTGGTAAAAACCAACAACCCTTAGTCAAAACTAGATGCTGCAAAAGGAAATGAAGTGGTATTTCTGACCCTGTGTGTTCAAAGGGCAGTGAAAGGAGATATTATCAAGCTCCTCTGATAGTTCTCTTCATTTCACGAAATTGTGTCTTGATCTTATGTCACTGTGGTCTATTTCAACACCATCATGACGCTGAAGACGATACACTACTTTATTGTGTTTTGTTCAAACTTGGTAACCTGACGACCCTACCATAGGAATCAAAACTGACACAAGGAAATGTTTTTTTCTATCTTTGTTCTCTCGGTTCCTCTTTCTCATGTTCTCTGCATGGTTTTACTGCCTACAAAAAAAGAACCTCAATTTGGTGGCACGCGTGCACCGCAACACGTCTTTTGGACAGAAATAAGCTCACACTTTTCCACTTTGTCTGAACACATTCACAACACATTCTTTGTTAGAACAATTTTCACACTATTATATGTCATTTGTCACGCTGCGAGTGTAGGCTGGGACGGTGTTGGTCTGTGGTGCACGCTTTAACAGTTGGTGATAAAACACAAAGACCCTGAGTGTTAAGTGTTAGACATTAAAGTACCAAATAACACTCAGAGGCTAGAAGCATACACACGCCTGCTGTGCATGTCTCTGTAGTTTGGTATTCAAACAAAATGTATATTGGAGAGTATTTTACATATCAAAATGAAAACACCTCACCACACCAAAACCACATTGAGGCTACCAGCATTTCCATATCTCTTTTATGCTTTCAAATAATAAATAATCCATGCATCTGAAATGTCATGAGATTTCACAGCTCAATCATAAACATAAACAATCATAAAGCATCTTGGGGGCTGTCCCGTCCAACCCGGACAATTGGCTGATATAAAACAATCATCAGCTTATTCAGCTCACCTGACCCTTGAGCTATAAAATCTGCTCCACGTGCTCACTCACTCGCTCTATTTCTGCAGCTGGTATCCACTCTGCCTCATTGTTGTTTGGTTTGTCTCATGATGATGTCCATCCAGTAGCCGCTTATCCTCATCAGGGTCACTGTGGGGCTGGAGCCTATCTCAGCTGACTTTGGCTGTGAGGACACCCCGGACAAGTCGCCAGACTATCGCAGGGCAAATTCACACTCATGCTCACACCTGCGGTGCACTTAATAACTAAGCTATTAAGTGCATGTCTTTGGACTGTGGGACGAAGACCCGGAGAGAACATGCAGAGGGAACATGCAAGCTCCACACAGAACCTTCTCGATGTAAAGTATGTATGTATTAACTTGAATGAATTATTCATGACAGTTTGTGACTGAATTTACATTTTATGTCAAATTTTTGGTGCAGATTGCGGTAGATTTTTTTATTTATTTATTCATTTTTTATCTGATTGTGGTCTGAAAAAGTCTGACTTTCATGGCAGGGCAGATGTTTGCACTTCCATCAGCAACTCTAACCACAAGACCTGCACGGCATGCAGAAGAGAAGAGTATAGAAAGGTGTGAAAAAAACAGGAAAGGCAACGAACCTTGTGTGCTGAAGATGGAAAGAAATTATAGACATTTAAAACCCCCATGCCGTCACAGGTGTCTGCATGACAACGTGATTGTGTGCGTGAGTAATACAGAGAGAAAGAAAAGAAGAAAGAGACAGAGAGAGAGGTGTGATGAAATCTTGTGGTTTGGAGAACTGTTAATCTAAGAAATGGTTACAGAAAATGACTTGGTAGAGATTTTACACTGATACGAGATGAAAAGAAGATTCATTCATTATTTTATAGACAGTATAATCCGATAACAACTTTATATCATAGGTGTGCCTTGCTGCTGTGTTTGTGTGCCAGTACGTACTGTTCCAATACATCTTTGCACTAATACCACAGAACAAGAACAAACCGCGGCTGTTGCTGCTGACACACATTAAACACTGTACAGGTGAACAGCGTTGACTGCACTTACTTACTTATCACTCTTTTCACAGGTGAATTGCAAAATTAGACGAGCCATGAATGCTGCTTCAGCTAGGATTTAAGGTTTATTTTTTTAATGTGTATTTCTATCAGTGAATGCTTCAGGAATCTTTTATTGTTATTGCAATTGTGAATGATTTGCAGTTGATTGCTATTCCTGCATGCCTTCAGTCACAGAAACCATTCACACATCAAAATGTGCTTGCTTTTTAACACCATCAGCTGATCTCAGTTCAGTGGTTGATTATATCTGCATTATATCTGGTGTTTAACTCCTCACTAATAAAAACCTCTCAGATCAACTCTCTTATCTCACACACGGTTACACATAACTGACGTGTGTGATTGTTCATACCTGCATGAGTGTCTGGTTTCAAGATGTGTTAAACAATACGAAGAGATTCGTTTTTAACTGTTAAGGCTGTGCTTTCAGTTTCAAGGGTGATTGGTAGTCGAGTTTTTAGGGCAAAGTTAACACTGTGGCATCTGCGGGGTTAGCAGTTTGAGTCCTGATGTTGAAAAGGCTTCAATAAATGATCACACTGTCTGAGCCACATGCAGAGTTTAGTCACCTTAATATGTTCCGTATCTTTTATTCAGTCTCAGCAGCTTCCACAGCTACTTTTCAGTGGTGCGGTGGTTCTCGTGCTCGGTTAAAAGCTCCGCGAGATCGGCACTGTCACTAGCTCAACTCTAAACTACATTCTTAACATTCTGACTGTTCACGCAGTGCAAAATGATTTGAGCTGTCAGCATTCATATTGCATTTCCTTCAGGAAAATCTTTTTTTATGCATCTTGTTTTCATCCTTTTACTTATTAATTATTCAGTTGTCGTTGGCTTTCAGTTTAGTGGCTAAGTGGGCTCCTTAAGCTATTCTAATGTCATAAAGTCATTTTTGGATATGCGTTTCTGTGTTAGTGTTAATAGCAGTTTCATATGCGGTCCGCTGAAACCTGTGTGTGTCTTTGGTTTTTGTCGCCATGAGTGGTTGACGAATGTGGGACGAATGTGGGGGATAATTATAGTTAAATAGATAGTTATTTAATGTACAACTCAGGAACTGATTTAAAGGCTTTAACATCTCTCTTGAATGTCACATTAAAATCCAATGAAATCCCATTCACCGTGGTCCAAGCACACACTTTGGTGAATGACCTGTATGAGGTGTACGTAAGTGAAATTAAAACTAAAAAAGAGAACTCATTCATGCATTCATCAGTTCAAATCACGTGGCTGTGGTTTATTAAGGAAACTGCATTTGTCCAAGCGCGTAAACCTGAAAGTAAAACCTTGTGCAGTGTTCAGTGACCATAAAATGCAAATGGTGCCCCGAGGTTGCCAGTCACATGACAGTAAACACACTGTATTGCCAGCACAAACATATTTGCATGCAGCTTCTTTGAAATCACCTCACACAGTGTATTTCCTCTCTCATGACAATAGATTGTAGATTCAAAACACACTGACGTGAAGTCTGTGTAAATTCTAAGAAATGTTATTCATCTTTTGAAAGTGCAACAGCCTACACACACACACACAAACACACACACACACACCGTGACGTCTTATGTTCTTTCATATCATTCAGTTACATAAAATCCCTGAATTATCATAAGACAAGAAGGCAGCATGGGGAGTCTGAGTTAAACCAAAGAAATGAAACTAATAAATCAAATAAATCCAGCTTTTCAGGATATATATATTGTAGTACAATGTAAAAGGCTGATCATCTTTTACTTCATCTATTGCTTCCTGGATGCGTGGTTTGCTTTTTTTTCTCTCGTGTTGCGTTGAGCTTCCTCTCCGTGGTCTCTCTAAAGATGCTGTCATCGATAACAGTGGATCACTATAAACCTGCTCACAGAGGAGCGCGCCATCTGGTAGGTGGTTACTTTAAGCTTTGTTATTTTATATGACTCATATCATTCTTTAACAGGGAGACTTTATTCACATGAATATAACATCCTTTACTTTTAGAAAGTTTGAATTCACATCTGTCAATCACACGTGAACGATGCCTTTTGGCTCCTTTTGTGCCTCTCTCTTTTGTGTGTGTCATCTTTACCTTATTAGTCAATTACGGATGAACGTGAATTCAATTTTGATGTAGCGCATTTCTGTTTGTATCTTTGTTCAACGCTTTAGTTCACAGTAAGAGACCACAATGTGTTTTCTGTGATGTGGTTTGTAAGGTGCCATCGTGTTGCAGTGCCATTCAGTAAAAAAAGTTTGTACAACATTTTGTGGAGGACGAAACGATCAGAAAATGATAATGAGCTACAACTTTGTGTGGAGGTTTAAAAATTAGACTTTAGAATTATTTACCACGTTGAGATGATTCTTTTCTTAACAATTTACAGACGCAAATTGTTATGCTAATGTATATATATATATATATATATATATATATATATATATATATATATATATATATATATATATATATATATATATATAAATCTAAATTTTAGGGAATCAAAAAAACCTCTTTACATGTGCTTCGTGATCATGTGCATCAATTTCTCTTCCTCAAAGCAAATTGCAAACGTTCCTAGCTGACTTAAATAGTTTTAACTTTCGCTGGCTGAACACGGAACTGAAATCATGTTGACTGGCACAAAGTCAGTCAACACAGTTGTTCAGCCAAAAAATAAAAAATAAAAACCCTGTAAAAACCTCCAAAGCTTTTTTTGGTACACCACAGTCAGTTAAAAGGTACGCTACCATTTCACCTTGGCCTTCCAAGTAAACAGGTGTGATATGCTGTAGTTCAGCAAGACGCACAGAATACTTTAGAGTTTCAAGAAGACCTGAATGAAAAAAACAAACAGTATTTAGCGGATGGTGTGCTTTTAAATTTTGACCTCAGGATTTTTATAGACAGACTGCAAGCAGAGTGATCAAGCTTCACTCAAAGACGGGCACGTATTTGACTTTTAGATTTTAAATGCTCATAATGTTGCTCATGATCTGCTCTGGTTATTTTGGTGTATTGAACTGAGAATTTCATTGAATCTTAACCGAGAAACGCGCTTTACATAAAATCTCAGATACAGAAGACAGTTAGATTTAGATCGAGATGTTTGTTTGCTTGATTGATTTTTCAAAAATAAAAATGTTTAAAGCTAAACAGCACCCCCACGTGGATGAAACTGAGTTTCTCTTTTTTTTCTGCAGAGTTCACCATGGCTTACTCAGTGTCTGTAGATCTCCTTGAAGGACTTGATTATTTATATGACAACGAGACGTCTGGCAACTTAACTGACGATTGCTGCGATGGAGGCGATATATGCAACCTCGAAGAGGGCATGCAATTTGAGGCGACGTTCATCCCCATTATATACTGGGTGGCCTTTGTTGTGGGCATCCTGGGGAATGGTGTGCTCCTGGGAGTTCTGTTTCAGAGCAGGAAGAAGTGGAGTGTGACAGACACCTTCATCCTCCATCTGGGTGTGGCAGATATTCTGCTGCTGCTGACACTGCCCTTGTGGGCTGCACAGTCTACTCAAGCTGGAGGATGGACCTTCGGCACTCCTCTCTGCATGATCACTGGGTCTGTTTTTACGGTAAGAAAGGGTGCATCAAAGTGTGTGATGGTGAATGTGTAGTGGTTGAAAGAAAAGATTTTCAACTTTCTCTTCGGCTGATTTCTTTCTTCCCCCAGATCAACTTCTACTGTGGGATCTTTCTCCTGGCCTGCATCAGTCTGGACCGCTACCTGTCCGTCGTCCACGCTACCCAGATGTACTCCCGTAAGAAGTCCTGGGTCGTCCAAGTCAGTTGCATGGGAGTTTGGCTCTTCTCCCTGCTTCTGTCTGTCCCAGACTGGATCTTTTTGGAGGCCGTGAAGGATGAAAGACGAGGAACGTCAGAGTGTATTCGCAACTACATCAAGTTTACCACTATGGAGGATGGAAAGCAGGTACTCCGTGACTGGCGGCTGGCGTCACGCTCCATCTACCACATAGCGGGTTTCCTCCTGCCTTCAGCTGTCCTGATCTTCTGCTACTCCCGCATCCTGTGGCGGCTGCGTTGCGGCACCCAGGGCCTGCAGAAGCAGAAAGCTTTCAGGGTCATCATAACTGTGGTGGTGGTTTTCTTTCTCTGCTGGACGCCGTACAACATCACACTCATGGTGGACACACTTCATTCCGGCAACAGCAGCGAAACCTGCGTAGTCCGATCATCTCTGGAGAAAGCCAAGGTAATCACCTCCTCCGTGGGTTACCTCCACTGCAGCCTCAATCCAATCCTGTACGCCTTTGTCGGCGTGAAGTTCCGGCGTCAGCTCCTGGACATCCTGAGGACTCTGGGCTGCAAGCTGACAAGTGCCAAATTCCAATCTGCTTTCAGCAGGAGAAGCTCTATTTGGTCTGAATCTGGCGACACCTCCAACTCCATTGCTGTCTGAGAAAGAGATCCAGAACCCTGAACAAAGTGACTTAATGTGACATGGATGCAATATTTGACAAATACTGCAGAAGAGTGATAGGAAAGGGGAACAAGCGGGTCTGCATGGGGCACGCACTCTACCTGCTGAGATTAACTGGCACTCCAACGCTGTGTGCTTTCTGTATATTTCCTGTGTTTCCTGTGCTTTCTTTCTACTTCCTGTAAATCAAAAGGCAAAGCAGTGTGACCAACTGACAAAATAACCTTCTGTCTGGGACTTTAGGCTATAAATTAGATTTTTTTCCCTGTGTAAAATATGAAATATTTTCCTTTTCAGACTGCAAAAGCAACATGTAATAGTGTAGTGAGTTATATGAATGTATTTTACATGTAAACCTTTTTATTATATATATTTTTTTACAGTTACTGCCGTGTGTAATACAATGTTTTGTTTTGTTTTTTTGTTAATGTAAATTTGAAAATATACAATAAAAGCTTTTCATTCCAACCATTGTTTTCAGCATTACTGTATTAGCATTAGCTGTACTGTGACATCACCCACAGGTTTCTGAGGGGATGTTTTGATGCTCGGAGTGTGGTGGCTGTGGCTATCACCATCTGCCTCTGGTGTCTCCTGGCTGGGTAAAGATGTGGATCATCAGCAGAGCAAACAAGCCATCTGTAATGTACCCACCTGTCAGTCAGAGCAGCCATTTATACACTACTTCAGGCTTTAATATAATGTGAACTGTTGAGTTATATAAAAAATGGAGACCAAAACTGTTTTCTCCTGCTGTGAAGTTGAACATTTTTATTATAGAGGCTTATGGATATTGACTCGTTCTGCAGCCAGCCTCAAGTGGCCATTCAGGGAACTTGGCATTGGCTTCACTTCACAGCCACTTGATCAAAACACAAACAGCATTTCACAAAACTTTCACAGAACACAATATTCCAGAAAAAAACCCCTCAAAAAAACATCACAGGGCTTTTACAAAAACACGGACATTTGAGATTACGGAAAATAAAGGTCAACACTTTGAGTTCACACAGCCAGTCTCTGGCCACAGTTCAAGGCAATCTCCGGTTTCCATTGTGCACAGCTATGAGCAGAGGTTAAACATATTAAGGGAGTAACATTTAAGTTTCACAGGATCAAAGAGGAGACTGAAATCATTAGACACATTTTAACAAAGGACATAAATGTTGAGATACTTTCAGCACATCTAAGAGGTGGTCCTGACCTCCCTGGGGTGCAAAGCTAAAATGGGGCCATTGTTTGAAGGCTCCGGTGCTCCCAATCCTCCTTCCTTTGAAAGAGATCGCTCCATCTGTTGGTCTACGAATAAGTAAATATGTAAGAGAGAGAGAGAGAGAGAACACAGACGTTTGGACTACGATTATTCTTTGAAATTCAAAATTCATGACATGGGTTTATTTCATCGCTCACTCCTTACACTACGTAGCCTGAGGTGGATCGGTTACACTGGAGTGGATGTATGCTAAAGAGTACTAAGTGCATCTGTATGAAGTGCAAAGGCCCATAACAAAACACAAGTGTTCAATAAGGTCGCACAGTGATCTCATCACTATTGGACATCAAAATGCATGTCTGATGTCTTTCAAGCACGCTTTCAGGGTTCCACAGGACATCTTTGTTTTGACATGTTGTATTTTAAGCCATAATTTCTGATATGTTGTCCTGTAAATACCTTATCAGGAAGTGTAGAGAAGGCTTCTTTAAACATGTACAATCTTTTTGACAGCATGCGGTTTGTGGCTAGTTACGACGTCAGTTCTGCAGAAGTCTATGTGACCAAACAGTTTTAGCTCAGATCTTGTCTGTCCACCTTTCCTGTTTATGAATGCCTTTTCTCCGTTTATCGCATCATCTCCAGATTGTCAGTGATGATCATGTGGCATAGGTGAGGAGCCTTGTGCGGTAATGATAATAATAATGAGTTTTTATCTGTCCTCACCCAAAGAGATTTGACCAATATTAGCTATGCTACCTAAGTTGACTGTATACTGTCTGGTCTTGGTCTGCAATATTTCAATATTAACTTCATATCTATAGCACTTTTTCAGGTGATTACACAAGAACAAAACCAAGAACTGCAAACCCACATGTAACAATTTCAGTGGAAGTATTTTACATTTTTTTTTTTTTTACAGGAAACCGAAACGTGGTTTCAACAGAAAGGAAAGAAGAGCTCTGAGAAATACTCCGACTTGCGGGAGACTTTATGAATAACCACAAAGCGCTGCCATTGCTATTTCATACGCCTTATTCATAATTTACATGACAGGCAGACATCTGAGTATAACAGGTGGGGGTGGTGGTGGGACGAGACATCGTCCTTTAAACTGGCATAAGTTTCATTTCAGCAAACAATCCATAGCTGAAATAGTTTCATCCAGAAGCAGCAGCTCTACTGGTTCAGTCACTGTGGGCTTGGCTCAGAGCCCATTCAAACAAACATATCATAGCTTTGCGTGCCATGTGGTCAAAAGGTGTTGTTTTTATTTTCTATCATGCAGCCACGAAACGAGATGTTATTTAACTTTAATGAAGCAGAGTAAATTTGCCCTTGACACTGAGAAGGTTTGTGTTTGTACTAATAACAGCCCTGTTACTTGTGACTTTATGTTTTGTGGCTTCCACACATACGATGCAGGAAATAGCCATTCAACTTGATGCTCAAATTATAACCAGTCACACCATAAAGTTGACGTGCAGCTGCTGTTACAGTCCGCCCGCTTTTCTCACAGTAGTTTTGTTTAGATAAACTTCAATATCTTATATCTGTACTATAAACGGAAAGAGGAAGGGCCTGAGATAAGGTAAAGTACATGCACACTTTATTTCAGGTCATATTTACATGTGTTAACATTAGATTCATGCATCTTCCCTTGAGCCCAGGAATCAGGAATGTGTGACATGCCATAACCTGCAAAGCAGCGCTGGAAATGAAACCACATATTTAATATTTAGCACAACACGTGCTGTGATCTTTAGAATGAGATTTTATCTTCTCTAACTTCTTCTTCCCTCCACTTGCCACCTACTCTTTTGCAGTCTCTTACGCACAAAGTGTGCCACTGTTCTCTATTCAGCAAACACACCAGCCATAAACAAAGAGCTATAAAATGGCAGCGGCACCAACAGAGAGCTTCTTCTTTTTTTTCTCCCTGCCCTCTTCCTCCTACGGGCTCGCTCACTCTTTGTCACCTGACTGGTGACATCACCACCTGTTTGTGTCATCTTGTGTATCATATGGTCCGCACACACCCATGTTGCAACAATGAAGTCAAAAGACAGAAAAAGGCCTGTGAGATTAACCGCGGGGAAATTCCGTCACTATGGTCATACATAAACATACACATTCACAGCGCAACCGCGGAGCTCGCAATCTCTAATGCCTGAAGATAAGTGTAAAACAGTGTGCTGCTGTTATCAGCCATAAAGTCATAAACTACGAGGCTTACAATAACACTGACAAAACAGCTTATATTTCTTTCCAGGTTCAAACATTATGGCACTAGCTTTACAATGATTGTGTAGCGGCTGAAAACTGTTATAAACAGTATACATATAAAATAATAGTTGGACTTTTGATAATAAAAATATTTATATTAATAAAAAAAACAATAAAAAAAACAGATACAGCTGGATAAAAAAAAACCCTCATGATTTAGTTTTGAGCTTAAGTTGTGCAACAGTGGTTACAAGATAAAAGTACATGCATGTCACCATGACGTGGCTCCGAAACCTTCACATTAAAAGTGCAATGTGAGTTTGTCATTCTCTTTATAAATATATACTTCCCGTTTTTTACGCTGAACGCCGTCTTCTACCCCTTGAACCCATGACGTGACCTCACAGCAGATTCCCCTCATAAGTGGGTGTCATGCGGGTCACGTCTGAATCACAGGAAGGATTTTTTTGTCCATTCATGCACACTGAGTTGATTGCGCCTGATCGACACTCATCATCTCCCCCATCTCTTTGCCCTCATGACTCTGATCAGACGGAACCTCTTCGCTCACACCCAACTCCCACAGCGAGGTCGCAGGTTTGAGCGTAGCACATTTCAGCACGGCCAGGGTCTGCTTTCTGAAGTTTAGGCACAGCGCCAGATACAGCAGAGGCCTGAGGCATGCGTGAGCGCAGCCCAGACCAGATGTGACCATCAGAGCCGTTTTCAGAGAACCTTCTGGATTCCTGTCATTAGGTTCCTTAGAGCTGCTTCTTATGGTGTCCACAATGAGCGTGATGTTGTATGGCATCCAGCAGAGGAAGAAGACCGCCACCAGGGGCAGGATGACCGCGCTGAACCTCTGCTTCTGGATACCTTTGGTGCTGGACTGCAGCCGGAGCAGGACACAGGAGCAGCACATGACGAGGGCGGCCGTGGGCATCAGGAAGCCCACCATGTGGTGAAGCAGGCGTGACACCAGCTGCCAGTCAGTTGCTGACTGCGGGTATTTGTGAGCACACAGTGTTTTCTCTGATTCTTTCGTAGCTATCGCAAAAATCCAGTCAGGGATGGTGAGGATCAGGGACAGGATCCAGACCAACAGGCAGCTGACGTGAACTAACCGGTGCTTGTTTTGGGAGTACAGCCGGTTGACGTGAACGATGGACAGGTAGCGATCCAGACATATGCAACCCAGCAGAAGAATCCCACAGTAGAAGTTGATCTGATAAGAAGAAGAAAATGAAAACATAAGCTGTGATCTAATGTAACACGAGAAAGTCCTGACATCTGTCTTAACTTTCACTTCTCCCCTACTCTGTTTTTCCCCAGTATTGCTGAGATTCCTGGAGTAATGCGGATGTCGGGGGAGTGGACGTGCTCAATAACTATTAAGTACACTGAACCCTGTCTGCCAAAAATGTTGTGTAAGCAGGAAGCGATGGCCTATAGCCAAATACAATTCACTCAGCTTTCTCATATCTTGAAATGATTTCCCTCTCACTTCCCAGTCCCTGCTTGTTTCGGAACCCCACCCGGTACTTACATTAAAAACAGCTCCACAGATCTTGCAAAGAAATCCTGAAAAACACCATTCACAATGCTGAGTGGCCTGTGCAGCCCAGAAGGGCAGCGTGGCCAGCAGCAGGACGTCTGCGACACACAGGTGGATGACAAATGTGTCAGATATACTCCAGGATCGCCTCTTCTGAGCCAGAACAGCCAGGAGTAGTCCATTCCCCAGCAGACCTATAACCAACTCCACGTAGTACAGGAGCGGGATCAGCACCGTTTTACTGCCTCTTGCATCCAAGTCATCTTTATACTCGTAGTTATCGTCGTAGTCATAGGTAGTGTTAGTCCGAAACAATCCATCGAGCTCCACGGGCATGCTCATCTTCTGCGGAGACAAGTCAAACACAGTGAGGAATCCAAAAATGCTGCAGTGCCTTAGATGCTTGGATGTCAAGAGCACTTTTCTTTCCCTTTCGGTACTGCCGGTCTTGTGACATGTGAGAATGCAGTCATGAAATGTTCCCCTTGGGAAGCCCAGCTGGGGCTTTATAAACACACTCACTGCCGCCTCACATGGTGCAAATGTTACTGGATGAGGCAACAGTGGAGTGGGTTCAAAAGGAAAGCACAGTTCCCCTTAGTCATGCGCACACACACACACGCATTCGCTCAACTATTTTAATGTGTGTGAGGTGTCGTTACTCAGTATTTACTGGCGGTGAAGTAGATAGATGTGCAAGCACGCCACATAAAGCTGAAGTATCGCTAGGTGTGAAGATAAGACACGTTTCCTGTGCGGATTATTATGAAACACACAGCAGAAAACGGTTTCGAAAGAAATGAACAGAAAGGGGAATAGTCCTGCAGACACGGCCAGAAGTGAAGTGCAGGATAAAGTGGCACGAAAAGTTGAAGCGGTTTGCACACTTACCACAGAGTGTTTCAGCCGCAGACCTGGAGGACAATAAGTCTCTGTGCGCGCTTTGGGCAGATGAGACTAAATAAGGCAGCAGCAACCTGCACGCCTCGCTTCGCTCACTGGGGTCAGTCGCTGTTTTTGGAGGGGAGGACAGCTCTCTGTCGAGCGCTCGCAGAGTCCAGCCAAAACAAGAGGCGCAAAAGTGTCTCCGTGTTTGCGCGCAGACTTTTCGGGAATCGCCAAACGCGGAATTAAATCTCGTGTTTAAATGGGCTGCGGGTGAATCCACACGAACGAAACCGCAGGGAGAAGCCGAAAAACAAGGCGATGAGAGAGAGAGAGAGAGAGAAAAAGCTGCGCTTCACCGGCTGGAAGTTTTCACAACACGGGCGCGCTTACGCGCACGGGCGGTCATCGCACATGCGTTTACGCGCACACAATGGACTTACGTGTAATTCAGTTACTTCCACGGTGGATTGTTTGGGGTCATCAAACGTCACCCTTCTCGCACATTTCCACCTCGAAGTCTCGAGTCTGCAGTCTCACTGTCTCACACGAAAAACCGCGTCAATCGATTTTCAAAATAAGACGCGTAATGAAATTCGCTGCGGCGTCTGCAAAATAAAATTCAGAAAAAGGACCTCGGAAAATAGACGGTGCTTTTCGGTTTGCGGCGAGAAGCACAGAGTATGAAAAAAATGGCCCAGTCCGTATAGTCTAAACCATTATTATGGAAAACAGTTGCTTTATTTTGAAAGCCAAATTGCCCCAACTTCCGCATACCCAGTTTCTGTGCCTGACTTGACGCAACATTGTACAGACCAAGTGTTTGACACAAAGCGGTCGAACAATGGCGTGCACCAGGAGCCGCTTTCCACTAGACGGCGCTGTGGTGTATCTTTCAATGTGAGAACTAAAGACAGCCACAGGCTTGTTGAATCGTGGACAGTATAAAGTTTGGACGGCGTGAAGATCCTCTGTGAAGCTCAGAGTGTGGTGGCTCTGGTAGTCCTGCCTCCAAACAAATCCTCCCAGCTAATCTAAAAATATGCAAAAGACGTGGAGCGTGGGTGGAGCTGACTGAAGCCTGAGTGCTCAAACAAGCCACCCGTGATGGCACCACCACCTGTCAGTCAAAGCGGCCATGCTGCTGATTATGCATACTTTTATGCCTTCATTTCATTTAAAGAGGTGAGCACAGTTGTCATGAAAACTGTTTGCAAACACTTTCATTTCTGCTGTGAAGTTGGGCATTTTAACATGGGAGACAACAGGGTTTTTATAGCAATGTCTAAAGCATGTATTTCTGTGGAATATAACACCAACCTTTTTGACTTGTGTCCTCTTAGAAAAAAAAAAAGCAGCCAAATGTCGGAGCCTCTTATGATTCAGATGTCTACAAACTTTTGGCAGTTTCCATTTAAAATTCTAAGATGGTTTCATCAAAACATTTGTACGGCTATTCAACATTTCAAATGCTCAAAGAAAAAGATGGGATAAAAAGTCCAGGATTGTAACAGGACTTTGTTTATCCTTCCTTCTTCTCCTGTTCATCATCTCACAACGCCCCAGATTTATCTCTGCCACTGAAACTTATCTTCTATCTGTTTACATGTTGCTGAATATACTCCTGTACTTTTAGTTTTGTAATGATGGTACTTTAAACTGATCTTTCTAACACTGCTTCTTCTACATTTTCGCTCCCATATATTGACAGCTGGATTTACTAGTTGTTCAAGAATTTGTCAGTTAAAAATTGAATATAAAATGATGCAAAATATTAAAATATGAAAAGACCATTATCAGTTTATTTAAAAAAAACAAAAAACAACAACAACAAGCTAACAGTATTCAAATAGTTAATCATTTTCTCTCAACATCACACCTAGTTGAGTCTAAACTTGTATTCACTGGTATTTAATCATGTGTCAGATCTGGCAGCTGTTGCACCAGATGGAAGTTGGTCAGACTGCAGAGAGAGAGAGAGAGAGAGAGCCTGAGATATATAATGAATGCAAGAACACGATAGAATGTTTTTATTCCAAAATATTTATTAGAAAAATCTTTGTACATAACAAAGCTGTATTTTTTTTTACAACATTCAAAATGACTCATACTGCATACTACATTCATTTCCCCCCTTTTGCAGCATGGAGTTCACTTTTGAAGCAAGCACAAAGAAACAGCTGCACAGATTACGAAAAAAAATAGACGTGACTAATGAGGTCACAACTGCTGAACAAGCGTTTCCAGCAAGAGTATGAAGAAATCTATACATTTCACAATGTTTGACCAGACACACACAAACAAAAAATATGTTTTCACAGCAGTTTTCACTGCTCAAGGTTACACGACCGCAGTAGCATGTGATATCTAGATGTTTATACACCCCACTCTTACACTTGAGTGAGTTTACTGTAGTATTCTTGCAAAAAAAAAAAGACCCAACATCAAAACAACACGATAAGCTGCATTATATCAACAACCAGATGGCAAAGCACCAGTGTTTTTTCCTCCCTTGAGAACATTTTGAGCGTTAATTAAGCTGAATTTACATTTTCATTTAGTTTCTTTCTCTATTTCTCACACACTCAACCCCACAGCAACCTCTCCTCTTGAAAACCCTCTAGAAAGTCTCACCCCATGACAGAATAGGAGGTGTTTTCGCTTACACTCGCCGGGCTACAAGACGATGTGGTTATTCTATGTTTCCTCTCCCTCCAACCCTCCATCCCCTGCCAGCCTCTCTGTCCCAGCAGCCCCTTACACATCCTGACCAGCTCCCTCCTGAATTTCACCCCCACAAAGCCGTACAGCAGAGGGTTCAGGGCGCAGTGCGACAGCCCCACGCTCTCAGTGATCAGAGTCCCGATGTCCAATACACGACCAAAGTGGCAGCTTAATTCCACAAAGCCCAGCATCTGCAGGCTGTCTGCCAGCTGGAAGCAGTTGTACGGTGCCCAAGAGAGGACGAACACAGTCACTAAGGAGATGATCAGGCGGAGAGACTTGCGTTTCTGGCGGCGGCTGGCATTGCAGAGTGACCTGAAAATGCGAATGTAGCAGTAGAGCATGATCAACAGGGGGAGCCCAAATCCGAGAATCACACTGAGCAGCTGCATCCCAACCTGCCACTGTGTAGGGTTTTCAGTGAACCACACCTGGCACAAGACTGCCTTATGATGGCCTAGGTCATGCGTCACCACCTGTTTGAAGGTAATGTCCACTCCACTCAGGCCCAGGCAACCCACCCAGATGAGGGCACATGCAATCTGCGCATGGCAGGTGTTGCGCTTCCAGCCAGACCTGACAGCATGAACGATGGCCAGGTATCGGTCAAAGCTGATGCATGCCAGGAAAAGGATGCCACTGTAGCGGTTCAGGGAGAAGAGAGCACCGGAGATCTTGCAAGCGGTCAATCCAAACACCCACTCGTGAGCCCACTGCACCGCAAAGAGGGGCAAGGTGAAGGCCAGCAGGAGGTCAGAAATGGCCAAGTGAAGGAGGAAGGTGTCCGTCAGAGAGAAGGCGCAGGCTCCTCCACACTGAGAGGTTCGGTAGCGTCGGATCACGCACAGCACCAGCACGTTGCCTATAACAGCCAGGATGAATACCAGACTGTATACAACAGGGGAGTACCTCTGGGCAAAAACGTAGATGTCGTCCTGTATACATGGAGCTGCTCGACTCATGCTTAAATCAGGGGGCATCGTCAAATTTTCATAGTCCATGTCTGGCTGAGAAGAGAAGGGAGAAGAACATTCAATAAAATCTGTTTCAGAATCAAAAAGGATCATTAAAGATAATAATTAATGCATGTGCTCTGTACAAGAATTAAATAAGTCGTCTGAAAGTATCTGGTGGAGGAATGTGTTCTCCATAATGTATTAAACTTACGTTGTAGAAAATAAAGTACAGGCAGAGACAGAATTCTCAGAAATATTCACTTACCCACACAAATTCTGTTGGCATGACTTGATCCATATTAGTTGCAGCACAAACAAAGAGGCAGCAGAAGACCTGAGACCCAACAGTCAAGAGAGCACACTCTTAATCATCCTTTTTTTCACAGGCTTCCTTTGCCAGACAGCGGAGAAGATTCAGAAAGAAGAAGTCGTCATTTAAGGAACTGAATCCTTGCAGATTTTAGACAGATGCAAAAAAAAAAAAAAGAGCCAGAGCAGGAATAGATCAGGGAAATTGTGACACGTACAAAGCGTCATCCACTTGCGTGTGCACTCCACATGGAAAAACATTGTATTTTCTATCGTCTGGATCATGCACCCACGTCTACTGCAGGTTGTTTTTTGTGTCTAATGTGTAAAATGCTTCATGTCAAAGGGAGCAAAATTCATGTGTATTCAAGAAGCAGATGCTGTTTTCATAAAACGTCCGCAAATGGAGGAGAAGTGAAAGTGCTTGCTTGACAGGAATTTCACTCCACTATGTTCTTGTTTTGAGATTTTAAGCATTACACTACAACCATGTTATTATAATAAGACATTCAGGAACTCTATTTGATTGCCAAATTAAATTTATGATTCTCAGAATGTTAACATCTAAAATGAATAACAATTAAAAAATAAATAGTAGTGCAAAATTTGAATCCTGAGAAAAGTAAAGAGTAGAGTAGAGCTCTTTTGATATATGTTGAATGAAACAAACAAAGCAGTTCCTAATGATCTAATTTCCCTGTCAAATCAAGAGGAGGACACAGCTTACTTACCCTCTGAGATCTTGTAAAAAAAGACATGCTGTGAGCTGTGAGGCTGATGTACATATACTTAATATTGTATGTGATTGGATACACTTAAGAAAAAAAAAACAGGACAGGAAATGAGGTTAAAGCATACAGATTAGAAAGGCTTCCTCTACATGCATAGTATGTGCCTGTGTAGTTTTACCAACATCTACCATTTATTTCCCCCTTCAAAGGTGTGAAAGGGTTCAGCATGTCAGTCCTGCTCTTCTTAAAAAAACACATATAGGCAGACACATGCAGACTCAGCTTAGGAGTCCAAGTGCAGCTATGATTCACGCAGCCCTTTTTTTGCTACCAGTCTAGACCAGAATGAGACAGAATGTGACGTGCAAAATCCCCTTTCAGTCGCTCTGATTTTCAAAAACATAATGTGTTAAATTTGTGAGGAACTGAACACTCGTCGGTGGTTGCTTCGGCCTCAAACTGAGGGTCTTCTGGAAAATTCTATTGTTGAGCAACATCATGTTGTTTTACTTCCTTCTGCTGTTGTGAACAATAATGCATACAGAAGCATATTGTTGATGTTCCAAAGTGCCTATTAAAGGAAAAAAAAAAGATGTGCAAGGATGCTGGAGGGGCTTCTACACCCCCTAAAATCTCCATTTTGCAACATTTCCAACCACGATTAAGACAAGGCAGGTTGGTTCAACAGTCTTTTTTAGGGATTTTATAGTTTCCCACTGAGTCAAAGTGACCAAAGATGTCAGGGCACATGGTCAGACAGACCCAGAGAGTTCAACTCCGTTGGTTACAGCTAAGGTAACTCCAAATACTACCACTTTATCCCTGAAGGTAAGGAAAGAAACGCAGAGCTTGTACACAACACTGTGTATAAGAAGTTAAAGCCAGATTGAGACTGGATTTTTGAGGCTGATACTTATATTGAAATTTTGGGAGTTAAAAATACAGTTGCGATGTATATTGGCTGACATAACATAATCAATCCTGATACAGATCCTTTTAATAAAAAGACTCGGGCTTTTTACAGTGAAAAAAATCAACTCGTCAGTGCTCTCTGGTGGGCAGGCGAATGAATAGGGACAGTTTCTAAAGACCTTGTTTGACCCTCCTGTGCTGCACCTGTTATTCATCAGCCAGTATATACATATATATATATATATATATATATATCATTGTATCTGCATTATGCTAATATTGTCTGACATCTCGACCTGACTAATTTGTTAGTCAAGCTCTACAAAAGCTCATATATCTGTTGGAGTTTGACCCCTCCTTCAACTGCAACAGTGCATGCTATGTGTGTGAGTGTGTGAAATTATGTGAATGAGTCAGAGCAGGGCATAACAATGCTGTTAACTGCTCCAGCATGTCTTGGCAGCAGTCGGAGTTTAGTTTATAATCCCATTGCAGTTTACAATACGACAAAACTGGTATCAGGATTTAAGGCCACACCTCAATACTCAATACCTACTGAGGTGAGCTACTTGTACTTGAAGCTCGTAGATTCAGTAGATGATTCATAAAATGTTCAGGAATACATCCCTCAAATGTGACATATGAGAAAATGATACAGTAATATCTGTGTAATTTCTATAAACTACTTAAACTGTATATATTATGATTAAATATTATCATACATTTTATTTAAATATTTAATCAGTGGTTAAATGTTGTTATATCATATATCCACTAAAAGGGTTAATCTTTCTGTTTAGGTGACATTATTGCTTCCTCATTGCTCTGAGTCTCACAGGCGGTGTGTGAAAAAAAAAAAATCGAAATAAATATTTCTGTTCCTCAAATCCTATCGAACCCAAAAGGTAGAAACATTTTGGAATTCCCTTCAGTGCCATAAACCAGGCTGCAAAGGTAACACAATACAGAAAAGCCTTGTCATTACACTAAATAGGGAAATTCTTGTTTATTATGTTATCTGATATGCATGAACAAATATATATAAACCTTAAAAACATGCTGTCCCGTGTAATTTCTGTCAGACCTCTAAGACACAAGCTGTTATGTTAACAGTAATCCAAACTTATTTGGAGTTTAGGAGGCAAATACTGTCAACACCAATCCTAGATGAAAATCCATTATAGTTAACCAGGTTTTAGAGTACGGGTCTCTGAGACCTGGCGGTATTGTAACAGTATATATAGTAGAAGTATTTCTGGGTCAGGTTAAAGGCTTTTTATTTATAAGAAATATAAAATGATAACACAATTAAGGAAAGTCATGAAGCATCAAATTAATAAAACAGACAGAGCACCGAGGTTAAATGTTTAGTGCGTTTAGAGTGTTAAGAAATAATTAATTAAAGGGTCAGAGAGCCAACGAGCTCAGGAGTCTAAGATGTCTTATGCTGAAAGCTTTTTTTTTAGAATAGGGGATTTATCAATGCTGTCATGGCTCTGCTTGTTTTTCTGTTTGGTTTGGTGTTTGGTTTCTGTGCTTTCCCCTTCCTTTTTCTGTCTCGCCTCCCTGGCAGTGTGTGTGTGTGTGTGTGTGTGTGTGTGTGTGTGTGTGTGTGGGGCAGAAGGCGTGTCTGGCCGTGCCGTCTCAGCAACAAGGCGCTCCTGTGTCTCGTCCAGCAATCACTCCTGCTACAAAAGCCTGGTCAAGACAGCGCGCTGTCAGATTATCTCGTTTCTGTATCCTGTTATGGTCGTTAACATGCTATGGCACAAGCTTTCATACTTTTTAAGCGTGATTCTCCAGTGTTACGCTCATGTGTTCTTAGACCCTGCTAGTATTTTCTGGATGTCATTCAGGTTTTTCCTTTTGTGCAGTTCTCCGGTGTGCCCTTCTTTCTTCAGCCAGTGTTCTCCAGTGTTCTTCAGTGATCTGCTTGAATTACTTAAACGGCAATACCAGCCAGCCTTTGGCCACCACCACTACCACCTGCACATAATAAATACACCTGTCATGACACGATGCGGCCTCAATTCTGAAGAAGCTGTCCTCTCTCGCTTGTGGATTGTGTCTAGGGAGTGAAACGGTCCTATCCTCTGACCTCGGTTACCAGGGTAATAATAAGAATGGCGCACGCTTTCCTTTCCATCACAAACATACAGCCACTCTGCGCCCAAAGAAGGGAGTGTCTCTCACAACCTCAGATTTAACACTGTCCCTATAGTTACCTCAAGAAATGCACTTGCCCTCTGGTGTGCAGTCCATATGAGACATGCTAGAATAGAAACTTCCCTCATACATATGATGCATATGATGCAAACTTTATATATGTTAAAGTTAAACTCAGTTTTGTACTTAAGGGCCATAGCTCATTTTACACATTCCCCATCCGCATAGTCGGGCCCACAGTGTACACACACCACTACCTTCCCTGAAGGTAAAACCTGGTTTATGAGTTGCTAAAATACAAATATACACATGCCCACTTTGTTCTTCAATTACTGTGTGCTGATAACGTTCACGTCATGTTAGGAGCAGCCTTTTGAAAGCTGTGGTACGCCCCAAAGCTAAACATTTCTGTTTTGTCTTTACAGTTTGTTTGCACCTCCCCAAATGGCCATTGTTTGCCATATCAGGACAGAAACTGGCCTTCGGTGTACGGCCGACGTCACACTGAGTATTAAAAGCTGTGGTCATGTCCTTGCCCCCCCTGTTTGTGAATTTTGACTCTCTACAACATCAGGCCACCTTTTCCGGAGCCGAACATCAGGAGGTGAGATGTTAAGCGTTTTCCTCCAGACTCCAGATCCTGCCGTATGGAAGAGTCTTCAGCCAGTCATTCCAATTAATTATAATACCTGTACTAATTTCATGCCTTCCTCTCTGGTTTCTGAGGCACTGTTGGTGAAATAGCTTTTCTTTAGCTGGGATGAAAACTTGCAGAAGTGGCACAGGACTGGACATGGAGTAGTGGATGTTTTCTTGGGGGCTACACTGCTGTAAAACAGGGCTAGAAAATGTTTCTAGATATGAAGTGAACTTCGACTTCGACAATACAACCACCTTATTATTATGACAAATGAATCTGAAATCAATCGCTATGATCTGTTTTCACATCTTATCTTTCTCTCCTTCCTCATGTTCCTTGTCTTCTTCATGCAGCGATGGCGTTCCAGTCAAATGTGATCAGCTCTCAGCCTCAGGTCTCCGTCACACAGTACACCGTCACCTCTGGAATGTCCGACTGGAGTTCAAATGTGTGCGATTGCTGTGAAGACTGCGGCATCTGTAAGTGTTCATGTGTGCTCGTGGAAATAAGCAGAACTTAGCCAACACCGTGAAATGAATATGACAATATGTCCCTCACTCTCTGCAGGTCTTTGTGCATCGTTCATCCCTTGTATCCTGGCCTGTAAGGTGGCTCAGGACAACGGGGATAGCTGCTGCGTGCCCTTCCTTCCTGGTGCCATGATCGCTTAAGGACAAGCATCCGCAGCAGATACCACATTTCTGTAAGTCTGCTAAATTTCACAGACTAAACCACAAAAACAATGACACAGCTAATATTGCGCTACTTTGTCTCTGTGAAATGTGAAATGCCCCCGTCTCGTGCATGGGTCTGTAAAATGAGACATTGAAAATCACCATAAACCATTTTTTTTGTTTGTTTTTTCCATGAGATAAGGATGTTTGATCACCCACTCAGCTGTACCTGTGCTTCTTCCCAGGGCTCGGTGTGTGATGACTGGGTTGTCATGGCCTGCCTGCCTCTGTGTGGACTGTGCCAGATGGCACGGGAGCAGAAGATGAGAGGATAAAAAGAAGTCTTTTTGTTTTTTTTTACAAAGAAAGAAGATATGTAGATTTTTTTCATCTTGCAAAAGATGTAGAACAAAGTTTATAATAAAAATCAGACTAAATTGCTTCACTTTATTATTATATACTATTATAGCATATTATATACTATCTCAAATATATATTATAAAATTAGAAATACAATTCACTATTTCAATAAAAAACCTTTACACTAAACCTGAGAAATGCTGAGATTTACAGCAACAATGACTTTTCCCTTATAGTAAATCAGTTTATAGTTTATAGTGGTGAATTTACAAACATTATTTATTTGGAATGTAATTATACCCGGATACTGCATCTCTTGCATACAATATTACTGAATAATGTACAGTATGCCATGTATTCATTTAACATTCTGTAATAGGACTGCAGAACAGTATTTCAATAAAAATCATTTGAGACTGTCATGTTGTGATTTAAGCCTTTCCATGTGACTGAAAAGAGAATGGGTTGCACCCAGCTTCCTCTTCCTGATTTAGCTTTTATCTAAGATATCTATGGCAGAAGAAGGCTACTGAAGAGACATGGCGAAGTGATCAACACTCATTTGAAGAGGTAATGCTATTCATTTTAACCTCAGATATAAGACTATATGTAACAGATACTTGGCATTACGTTTGTGCTGATAGGTGACTAAAAGATGGCGTGAAAGATTACATGACAATGATTCTCTCGGGATATCTTTCTTACTTGTTTGTTTTATACTCAAAATACCTTCGTAAAAGCAGTTAAGTATGAAACGTGGGACAAGTAATCATTTAAAACTGAATGTTTATAAGAAAATGTACAGACATACGCAGGGAGGCTTCCCTGCGTGTGCCGGTGCTGCTATCGCTCATATGTGGATTGTCATAAAAAATGTTGCCATGATTTAGTGGTTAATGGCACATTGTTGTAACTGTTAACTTGGTGCAGCCCGGAGTGTCACGGTTTAACTAAGACTGCAGCAAAGGTTTTTAACTGTCACTTGTGGATTATGATAAAGTGGAACAAATGTCAGGGGCAACATTAGGGAAGAGTGAAAAGGGATATGAAAATTTCACAAGAGGAACTGGGACACTTCTTGGCAAACAAACGACCTAAAGTCAGGATAAGTGGATGCTTTTATATAAGACTTTTATTTATAGTAACCTGGCAGAAACTGGAATTCGATTTTGGTAACACTATCATATAAATAGGGCAACTTTTATTTTCTATAAAAAGACAAGAAAGTAAATATTAGAGATGAACATTTCAAACTTTTGTAGAGCTTAACAATTAAAATATCTATCTATGAATACAAATGACATGTATCCTCTAAAAATATAAAAACTAGTGATTGTGGCAGCAGTTTGGAACTGCAACTTCAAATGTGCGATACGTGTTAAGTCTTGCTCTCTGTCCTCAGATTCCTGTTCAACTGATGAACCACCCAAAGGCCTTCTTGACAGACATTTGCAACCTAACACTCGAGACGCTGATGAAAGTAGTTTAAAGTCCTGCTTCTCTGGACTGCAAGAAGACAGACAATGGCAAGTCTTATTCATCAGCTTCTGTCAGTCGCGGTTGTTCTTGGTGCTGTTCAACTCATCAGTGGTTACAGCTTTAACAACTGCATTGAAGACCAGAACAAAGAAAAAACTTTCAGTTGCACCCACAGAAGGACCAAGAACATCACGGCTATTGTAGACGACCTGCCGCCGTCTACCATTAATCTCAACATCTCTTTTAGTCGTGTGAGCCGCATTCCCAACAAGACCTTTGATAAACTACCAAACCTTCAAAGCCTCAGACTGGATTATAATCTCTTAACGACCATTGACCCATTGGCTTTCCACAACTTATCTCAACTTACGCATCTAAATCTGACCTCCAACAACCTTTCAGAGCTCAACCCTTCTCTGTTTGAGGATCTGCACAGCCTTGTCTTTCTCTCGCTGGTGAACAACACACTAAAGCAGCTTCCCGAGGGCATTTTTCTTACTGTTCCCAATCTTGAAACTTTACTCATCAGGCAAAACTTCCTGATGAATTTCTCAGAGATTGTTGAATCTGTGTCAAATCTAACTCGCCTGAGAATACTAGATCTTTGCTTCAACAGTTTTACCTCTCTCGGCCACTCAAATGTGTCACTACCCCAAAACCTCACTACGCTATATATATGTAGAAATAAGCTGTCTACATTAGGATGTAACCGTTCGTTTTTCAGCTTCATCCAGCTACTGGATTTGTCATACAATCCTAGGCTTCCTACGGAGGCTTTTCAAGGAGTGGATTTCAGGAATGTAAAATATCTGCGCCTACGTTCAACAAGTGTCAAGATAATAGAGTTTTTAAACATGAGCAACATCTACGCAGGCCACGTTGATTTCTCCAACACCGGTCTAAGAAATGACAGTCTGCTCATGGGGCTGTGCAGGCTGTTAAAGGGAAAGGTGAAAGAGATTAGAAAATTCAACTTGGTGGGTAATGAGATTCAGAATATGACAAATGATGTACTGCGCTATTGTCCTAAGATCAAGGTGGCTTTGGATTTATCCCACAATGAACTGAAAAGTGTTACATGTCTTAACTTTCTCAGGAACCAGATCGATATAAAAGACTTTAGTGCAGAACATAACCATCTCACCTCCCTCCCGCAATGTAAGACACCAAACATGGTTCATTTAAAAAAACTGGAAGAGCTGAGCTATCGTTACAACCGCATCCTTTCAGTCAGCTCTCATGCTTTCTATCATACACCAAATATTAAGACTTTAAAACTTAACATAAACACAATTGCTTATCTCGATCTTGAAGCTTTCAAAGGTTTAAAAAAGCTTGAGACTCTTCGTTTGGACAATAACCTCTTGACCGATCTGTTCAAGAAGACATTTGAAGATCTTTACAGCCTACAAGTCCTCAACCTACGTAACAACCGCATTGCTGTCATTTTTAATGAGACCTTCTTCAATCTCAGGAATCTGACCAAACTGGACCTAGGAGGTAATAAGATTACTTATTTTCAACCATCTGGCCTTGATGGACTAAAACGTCTGTCCAATTTATATCTGGATGGAAACAATCTTAAAACAATTGACACTTCCCACTATCGCACATTTCAAAACACTCTAACAGTGCTGGATTTAAAAGGCAATCAGATTAGTTTTCGCACTGGAAAATTAACTTTTTCACCATTTGTGAATTTCAGCAAACTCCGAGATCTGAAATTAGATGCGCAGCAGCCACACGGCCTCAATGCTATACCCCGCAATTTCTTCCGCGGCCTCTACTCACTGAAATCTTTGTATCTCACCAACAATAGGATCTTTCATCTTCCTCCCGATGCTTTTGATGACCTGACAGAGTTACGTTTCCTCTCACTGGATGACTGCTGTGTTGGGGTGACACAACTAGAGCCAGGAGTTTTTAAAAATCTAAGAAATTTGACCAAGTTGGCTGTAGAAAATATTGGCATTCAGAACTTCACTCATGAGGTTTTTGGGAATCTTACAAAGTTACGCACATTGCAGCTCGACCACAACGTGATGCAGAGCCTTGATGTTGATGCACTGAATGCTTTAACTAAACTCCACTACCTTGACATACGTAATATTCCTTTAAGCTGCACCTGCGAGAACACCTTGCTGAGAAATTGGACCGTTCATAACACAAAAGTCCAGGTGGTCTATCTCTACAGTCTGGTTTGCCCACACGATCCAAGACAGAAATTCTACAATTTTGATATCAAGGTTTGTTTCATAGATCTAGAAATGTACCTGTTCTTAAGTACAGCAATTGTGATCTTTTTGTTCACAGTCACTCCTTTGCTTTATGTCAAACTCTACTGGAAAATGAAGTACGGCTACTATGTGTTCCGCTCCTGGTTTAGTGAGCAGTGGCGCAGACTCAGAGACGAGGAGGAAAATTGCAAATATGATGCGTTCATTTCCTACAATTTCTCTGACGAACAATGGGTCATGGACGAGTTGCTGCCCAACCTAGAGGGAAATGGGTCGTCTTTTAAACTTTGCCTACATCACAGGGACTTTGAGCTGGGCCGCGATATTGTGGACAACATCGTCTCTGCTGTGTATGGCAGCCGGAAAACCATTTGTGTGGTGAGCAGGAATTTCCTAAAAAGTGAATGGTGTTCTCTGGAAATCCAACTGGCCAGCTACAGACTGTTTGATGAGCACCGGGATGTTCTCCTGCTCGTGTTTCTGGAGCCAATCTCTGAAAGGCACTTGTCGTCCTATCACCGCATGAGGAAAATCATGTTAAAGAAGACTTATCTGCAGTGGCCTGGCTCAGACTGCATTGACCCGACTCAGGCCCAAGACCTATTTTGGAATAAGCTACGTAGGGCAATAAAAACGGGGAGCAGGCTGGAGACAGTGGAAACTTATAAAAGCGATAAATGTGTAACTGAAGAAACTGAATCTGATCTTGAGACATCAGATGAAAACCTTTGCTTGCAACCTTGAAAAAGAGTGTCATGAAATTATGCTGTAAATGTAATGTGATGCATTTTAAGACTAATAACTGCTATACAAGCATGAATCAGACACTTAATATCTTGTGCTCAGTTTATTGTAAATTTAGCAATGATGTTGCATGTCTATTGCACAATTGTACAAATGTGTTTTCTTGCATGTAAATTCAGCCCCCCCCCCCCACACACACACAACAAAATATCAAACAGCTTTCTTTAACAAAGATGTGTGCCAATATACAGTTCTGCATATTAAAAATGCTCCATGGAGGCAAACAATACATAATTGTGTGTTTCTTTAACTCAGCATAAATGGGACAAATTAAGAGTTCACTCTTGAGCTCCGCTATTGCTAGATTATTCTCTATGCAGAGCTTCAACACACATTAGTAGAGTCTCATAGGAGGGAAGGACCAGTGCTCAGGTCTCGTGAAAGAAGAAAGGGGAGGTGTGGGGTCTCTTTCAAGCATGTGAGATGGGGGGTAATGCATCATGTCAGTGTGGTGGGACCTGAGTGGCGGACAGGATGAAGAGTGACTGAATTGGCTGAAAGGCTGGAAATTGTTGTGTTGCTGAGGATAGTGACTTTGGGCTGAGGAAGAGGGAGCGAACGAAGTATCTGTCGGTTTCAAATCGGCCGCGCTCCTGAGGAAAACGTACTGGCTGTGCTGCGTGTCTGTCAGGCAGCTGTGCTCGGTAAGAAAAGTAAGGCTGGATGTTGTTGTTGTTGTACTGAGATCCCCTGCTCCTCTCTGTAACTGCTCTGCTGTGGTTTATATAGCTGTTTTCAGAAGAACCAAACATAACAGCCTCTCTGCTCTTCGGCCTGTTGAGTATGTTGCCCCAGTGCTGAGATGCTGAGGCTTCTTCTGCCCAGCATGAGGTCGGAGAGGGTGCAAATAAATGATTGCCGGCTGTAACTCCAGAGGGCTCAAAGTCCATGTAGAGCTGAGGAGAGCGAGTTGGTCTGAGGATATCATCCAAAAGGCCGACAGAAGGTTCCACAGGGCTTGTCAACCATTCAGCAGTCTTTAAACGAAAACCAGGAAACATTTTAAATTCTCAGTCGTTATCAGATTACTGAAGAACTTGGCGGTATACCAAATTAACTTTAGTAAGAGAGTAAACATGATGTCTTACCCGATTTAGATTGTGGTGTAGCTGTGGGCTGGACTTCGTGTTAGAACGTCTGTTTCTTGTAATTTTGAGAGATGTGGTTTCCTGCGTTTCAAAACGCGACGGTCTAGCAGTTAAGGCTTGAAATACGGATGGGAACGCATCTAAAAAGAAGAAGACATAACTGAAAACATGAAACTAAAGCAGTGCTTACTACTGCTTTTTTAAGAAACAAAATGTTCACTGTTTGGACTGATGTGTACCCATTCAGCTCCTGAAAAAAGTCCACAATTTCTTAAGTCTTATATATCAGTGGCCCCCAACCTTTTTATCACCACCTGGTCAACACCTGACAATATATAATACATATATAGTGCATATAGTCTTGCCTATATGGACACACTTGAAAAATGATGAATCTAGGTCACCATTAAGTTATTTAAAGGCAGTAGTAGTGTTATGGCATGATGTTTAACCAGTGGCTCCCACTTTTGTTTGTGTTGTACATGCACATGCGGATTATTCGTGTGAGCGTGTAGGAGACACAATACACATTCCCCTTAGTCCAAATTCATTATTATTATGTAAATCCCAGAGATGTCTACTGTTTCAGTCCATACCTGCATGCAGAAGCTCATCTTTGTCCTTCATGGTTGGCTCCTGATTCTGGACTTCTTTTGTGTGATCAGAGCCAAAGCTGAGGCATCGCTGCACCTCCAGGAGGTACTCCTGAAGCTGGGGTCCATGCCTCTCCCAAAGAGCTTTCAACAGCACCTCCCTGCTCTCGGCCACCAGGCTTCTCCTTGTTGGAAGTGGTAACTGCAGAACGTCACACAAACGTGCTGCCACTGTACTGACAGACTGAGATACAGAGTTAGGATCTTGTCTCCTGTGCTGTATGTCAAAGCTGTCTGCAGTGTGCGAGCTGGAGAGCAGGATTGGGTTGAGACCATGAGGATGATGGACTGGTGGCTCCTGGTTCTCTGGGGTGTGCTCCAGAGTAGGAATTGTGTTTCCCTTCACCCTCTTATTTAATGTCTTCACATGTTTTCTGTCAACAGTGGGAGTCACCTGTGCCTCTCTGTGTTTTTCAGACATGCCAGGCTTTG
Source organism: Nibea albiflora (assembly GCA_014281875.1). NCBI lineage: Eukaryota > Metazoa > Chordata > Actinopteri > Sciaenidae > Nibea > Nibea albiflora. Next base: position 18,262,860 of record CM024804.1, on the reverse strand, counting down.
TCTTCCGGGTCTTGATTACTGCTGCATCCACTGGGGCGTGTTTAGATGAGGGAATGCTTCCAGATGAAAGAACAAGCTGTTGCTCTGGTCTCTGCCCTGGTGTAATATCTGACCCCTGACTGATTTCCTTTGCTTCCTCCTGGCAATCATCACGGGTCTTTGTAGTGGGGTCTGCTTTTTTTTCAGATGGCATAGCTTCATCAGTATCAGCACCCAACAGATCGTTAACAGACAATGGCGAAGCAACAGGAGGTGTTGAAGTAGCATTTTCTTGTGCTTGCTGTCCACTTTTCCCCAGTTTCCGCTGCTTATTTAACAAGCGCTCAATGGCAACAGACTTCACCTCATGGTTGAACAGACCTTGGTGTCCTGTCAGGCGACTGTCTGTGATGATACTGGGCTCTTGTGCTGCAGGAACGACATTTGGAAACAGCACATCTCTCCTTGAAGGACAATGACAGCTACTATGACAGCAGTTATGGACATGCGCCAAGTCTTTACTGATCTTACTGCAGTAGTGATGTCGATGTGATTTGCACTTTGAAGCTTCTTTCACTCTCATCTGGCCCCTCTCTCTCCGGCTCTTCAGCCGCTTTGTTTTGTGCCGCTCATCTCTCTCACTGTAACGGTTTAAGCAGTCTGCGGAGGATCTGCTCACCGAGCCGTTTTTATCTGCCGTTTTCAATTTCTTGTTCAAAACATTGAAGATATTTTCTTTGTCTGATAAAGACCTGATACAGACGTAGTTCATGCTGCACTGGATTCTTTAGAAAGATAACTGCAATCATGTGGGAGGCTATAAGAAACAGAGATAAGGCAGTTAGAGTAGTGATGCAGGATGTTGTTGCAACTCAGTGAAGTTAACTTTATCAAGCATATCACTAATGTTTCAATGAAAGTGCTTAACTTTCCAACAGGCATAAAACAATACATACTCAGAGTACGTTTCTGTATGACTAGCGTTGCTTTCATAATGATCATGACTCTGAAGTCAAGCAACAGAAGCTAAAATGACAATGTGCAAATACCACTGGCCTGTTTTTTGCAGGGGCTAAATATGCTATATATGTTTACAACACAGGATGTTTAAGCTTTGCTGGATGGGCCCCTTAAAAAGAGATTTAAGGTGTGAATTACAGGATACATTCACTTCCGAAGCTCACAAAATACAGCGTGTGCCACATAGCAAAGCTGAGTCTTAAACCACAGCTGCCTTTCCTGTCTCTCTTTACTGACAACATTAAAACAAATTTCTCCACACCTCTGACTTAGTCTTCCTGCCATACTGGGCGAGCTGCTATCAATCTCCATGGTGTATTTAAACTGGCTCACATCGTGGTTGGAAACTTTACAGATATAAACAGTGATTAATCTATTCTAATCAATTCTTTCCACCAAATTTGATTTTTGTCACTACACCAAAAGATGAACTAAACTATTAAACTAATAGCCTACTGTTGTATGCAATATATATATATATATATATATATATATATATATGATAAATATATACACAATTATTAAAACATAGCCTAAGATAAAATTCAGAAAACGTGACCTCACTGTAACCTGTAAATTATACAGCATCTACCTCTTGTCACACCCTTTTAAAGACTAAATGATGGTTAATATATTGATTAAAACGACCATTTCTGTGAGTGTGACAGTCGAAATGCATTATTATTATGTAAACAAGGGCTAGTGTCTTTGTCTTTTGTCATTTGAGTTGCAGTAAACACAAATACATTTCAAGGCAATTATTTACAGTAGATTTGTATGCATATTTGTGTATTTTAATCTATATTCACTACGCCGGGAGGTCATAAATTTGCAAAGTGTAAGTCACAAATCTCAGGGGCAGACTCTGAATGCCATCCCAAACTAAACCATGAATCTCATACCGTCATATCCAGTAATATATGGTCTAACTGGGACTGCAGCCTAAGATAACGTGTTTAAACAAGGTTACAATCTCTGACACACGCCTTCAGAAAATGTGACCCCACGGCACCTGGAAATTAAACAAAAACGGACAGCGTCCAACTATTGTCACGCCCCTTTAAACACCAAATAATGGCTAAAATATTAATTAATAACCGGTTCTTGAAGTGTGGCAACATCCCCGCGACTGCGCCCCCTGCAGCTCCAAACAAACTGACATGTCCGCCTTAATGTAGCTGGAACTGTTCGCTGGCTAGTTAAGTGGTCAACCACCAGGTGCACTTCAACTTTGAGCACACCTGTTTGCAGTTACAGTATTCGGCTGTAACTGCCACGAAACATGTTATCTAAGTATTAATTTAAGCACACATGAAGGCAGGCGAAGCGCGAATCTGTCTGGAAACATGTTTATCCACTCTTAAAATCACGAATTATCAACTTAACTTACCGAAATTGTCGCCGCCATCGTGTCTTTGCCGTGTGTTAAAACTATCGTTGCTCGGCAACAAGCCGCCGCAGATGTCTTACTCTGCGCAGCAGCAACTCCCGCGAACACCAGCGAGCAGGGCGAGTCCACTTTACACGTACGAGGAGGTGGAGAAATCTCATCTTTTATGTTATTTCTTCACGTGAACAATAATTTATACGTAATTTCTTTAAATTATATGTTCTAAAATTCAAACCAAAGCGCACAGTGCTTATAAAATGTCGTGTGGTGCTAAAATACACGAACACGTATAATTTGTTGCCCGTGGACAACAGTGGTACGTACGACTACAGTGAAGATTTACTTCCTGAAAGTGAATTGGGAGATGACGATTTTTTGATTTTATGGTAGCCTTTATTGAGTAATATCTTTAAATGTAGCCGCTATATAAAGCTCTCCTTATTCCCTTTTGCACAATACAGGGTTGCATAGTTAATAACAATCTGTGTTACAAGTGTGTGTGGCCGGTATCTCTCAGTTAAACTACATCTATCTTGTGTTTCAGTAAGTAGGCGAGCTAATGTGGCTAATTTGAGCAACCTCCTATAGGCTTAGCCAGCATTTATAGCTATAGGCTGTTGACTTATCGGTTTGTTTCCGTTGTAAAAACAATATCAAAAATCCTCCGTGACTGTCTTCCCAACACAGATAGAGCCAAATCATGAGTGCAGAGGACCCAAACCCAGCCGCCACACCCACTCCCTGTGAAGACACCCAGGGAGATGGACGATGGATGTCTCTGGTGTGTGAAAAGACCTCATTATTATGAGTTTTCTGCTGCTTGTTTACTGTTTTTTTTTTTTAAACATAACGACAGCATAACAACAGCCCTGCATTGTTGCTAATGTTAAGTCCTGTTGGAAAACAGATGACTAATTTATTAGTCCTCATTTATTTTGATGACATATGATTATAAAGACTAATAATTGTGACAGATCCTTATGCAAAGTAACATTTCTTTTCATCATACTGACACTGGGATATTCACTGATATTTAACCCACTGATATATTTAGCATCCGCGTTAATATCTTACAGTTTCCATACCTAAATAACTAATCACTTTCTGCTTTTTATATAGTCTTTGTACAGATGTTTAACACAGTTGTATATTTATCTTCTATGCAAATGTTTAATTCCCGTGCACATTTTTAATTGCTCTGTACATATTTAAATCCTATGCAGATGTTTAATTTCTCTGCAAATGTTTAATTTCACTGTATATATTTAAATTTAGATCCATCTTGGGTTAATTTTAACATATGGATATGGTGTTATAGGTTAATTAGAATCTATCTATCTATCTAGTCCGGTGCTTAATATTATATCAATAAATATTGTCCCTTTTTTCTCTTTATAGCACAACCGCTTCGTGTCTGACAGCAAAGACAAAGAACCCGATGTCCTTTTTGTTGGAGACTCTCTTGTTCAGCTCATGCACCAGTTTGGGGTAAAACATGAATCATTTTCCCATGCCTGGTTATGTATACAATGTTCGATGGCTAGTTTTGTTCTGAAATACATCAGAGCACATCTTCTGTGAACTTAGGGTTCAACATGTGGATGCTTTGTTGTTTCTCTTCAGATATGGCGGCAGCTGTTCTCTCCTCTCCATGCCCTCAATTTTGGGGTGGGTGGTGATGCAACACAGCATGTGCTGTGGAGACTGAGCAACGGAGAGCTGGATAACATCAGCCCGAAGGTGCTAAGCACAACCAAAAATAAATAACATGATCATTCTTTTGTTTATTTACACAGTTGACTGATTGTGCTCCGGGTACATTATATTGACCGTGAGCAATGGCGTGCTCAGTCATGAATTTTTTTCTTCTTTTCTTGTCGTAGGTTGTAGTGCTGTGGGTTGGCACTAACAACCACGGTCACACTCCTGAACAGATATGTGGAGGTATTTTGGCCATTGTCCAAGTCATAAAGAACAAGTTACCCCATGCCCGGACGGTTGTACTGGTAGGTTGTTTCCTGATGCATTCCCTAAAGGAAGTGTTGATTTACTCGCTTTTTGTGTCCGTTGACAATGAAGTTCATACAATCATTAAACTGCAATGTGATTTCACCCTTTTGTAGCTCCATCTCAGCTTTGTTAAGGTAAACAACATGTGTTTGGACTCATTAGTCACTTGTTAGAAAAAAAAGGATTTGAAATGTGTCTAAAACTATTTGCAGATATTCTACTTTCCACGCTACATTTGGAAGGGTTTACTTATTTTGGAGAGGGCTGAGTTGGAACTACATGTGAACTCACTGTATGTTAGGTGAAGCTACAAACCTCAACTTTCAGTTGACATGTGGCTTGACTGCTAAGAACAGTAACAGTTAAACACATGAATCTGTCTTCCAGGGTATACTGCCCAGAGGTAAACAGCCAAACCCTCTCCGGGAGCGAAATGCCATGGTGAACAAGCTGGTCCAGGAGGCTGTATTGTCTCTCCCCCATGCCTCTTTCCTCAATGTGGACCCAGGCTTCGTCCACTCCAATGGTAGCATCTCCCATCAGGACATGTACGATTACCTTCACCTGACCCCTCAGGGCTACCAGGCTGTGTGCGAACCCCTGCACGCCCATCTCAAGTCCATGCTAGATAAACCTGCTGAGAACTGAGCAACTAGGGCACAAACTTACACTACCACAGTGGTCCTCATCCCTGTTTCCAGAGAGCATCATCCTCAGCTTATTAACACCATGAACGATGGATAGAATCAATTATTAAGGGCTAAGAGCTGCACACGTTATTTCTGTAAGTCCTCTTCATGGCCAGGGTTGGTGACCACTGTTACAGATAATGGGACCATAAAGTCTTTTGTGTTTATAATACAGTCAAAAATTAAATGTGCTGTGCTATAGAGAGACAAAGTCTTACTTCAATTCCCAGTAAGTTAATGTTCCACTAGCTTTCAGTTCTCAGTGTTTTTTTTTCCATAGCAGGATTATGTCATTTCTCTGCCACAAACGATGAATATAATAGGGGCAAGTCCCTGGCTGTCAGCCATGGGGTCAGGACAAGGAAATTATACCCGAAAGGTGAAAGTACAAGCCACGGTTATACATAAAAGATTTTACACTCCAGTGAAGATATGCTGTATGGTAAAACATTAGTCGCTGCTCCTTATTAAAAACCTTATGGCAAAATACACCATGCGTCTGAAGTTACTGGAACAGAGAGTGGCTCTTTAGGGTGCCAGGATGTCTCGTAAGAAATTATCTGAAATGTAAGAACTACCCTGACCAGGAAATTGCTGTGATATGTCATTTTGGTTTCAAGTTTTTTGAGTTACTTTACTTATTTTGCGATGGCTTTATTCACTCAGTTGTGATATCTGATGTCTTTTGTATATGTTAATTTGACCAAATGTTTTTGATTGACCATTACTGTCTATTTGCTTTTTTATCATGTCACATGTTGTATCATCATTGTCCTTGTACCTTATTGCTCCCCTGTTGTAACAGCAACAGATATTGATGTGAGAAGCTGTCTTTTGTTGCAAACCTGAATGGATTTAAATAGGTCGTAAAGTTGTACACATGTATCTGAAGTTGCTTGTGCTTAAAGTTTAATCTGCAACATAATGGCCCATCAGATTATCTAAAAAGGCTTTACTTCACACTAAAATGATTCTGAGCCTCTTGGATAAGGATGCGCTCCAGAACTTGAATTATGATTCAGGATGGCTGATTGTGTAAGTGATGAAAGAATGCATTAAAAAAAAAAAAAAAAGTTTCCGTGTCCCTGATTGTCATCGGTCGGATAACTCTGAGGCAGTTCCCATGGGTAAATAAGACTGATCATAGACCAGCAGGTTCACCAAGAGTACACACATACAGGGTTAGGAACAAGAGAGATTTATTACTTTTTTTTGGGTTGACTAGTTTTGTTCTGGCGTCAGAGACAGAGCTGAATTTCTGAAACTTAAGGAGGGTGAGCAAGTCTCGCTTTGCCCTTAAGTTGCATTCAGGAATTTCGATATCAGTAAAAGACTGAGACCAACGTTTCAACAGTCGTCATGCAAAATACCTTATAATCCTTCATGTAACAGCTGGTGGCATATTCATTACAGCAATGCTGACAGACTGGCTGATAAGCACGCATAATGATTTGATCGACCCTGAGATTTGTATAGGTAGCATGAGAGGCTTTTTACCACGAAAGAGTGTTTAAAATTGACAATATGAGTGGTACACCAAGAAAAAAAGAAATAACTGATGAATTGAAATATCTTTTTCGCGTCTCAGTTTCCTTCAATGTTGTAACAGATTGCCTACTGAAAACCTAATTGTGGATTAGCAAGAGAAAGCATGGATTAACAAATAACTACAAAGTGAGAAAAAAACAAACAACCCCGTAAGGAAGGTTTCACTTGAGGAAACTTTGGCATTCGAACGCCGCAGCGCAGGTGATGCAGGTTCTTTATCTCTCATGACAATGAGCCGTTACTCAAAACCATCCGTTTTTTTGCCTCCAGGTACATACTTCCTATTACTTCCCCTGTATAGGTGCTAGCTGTGCAAGACGTGCTTCATAACTGGCAGTTGGTGAATGCATCACATCTACAGTACAGAAATCAACACCCCCCCTTTATAAGGAGCCTCAGGGACAGGCATTTCATTCCCTCACTTGGACTCAAGTGAGTGCACATGCAGGATTTCTCTCCCTGAACTAACTCACTACTGGCTTCACTGCAGAATGGGATCAAATATGTTTTTGCTGTTGGTTCTTGTACCGCTTATATTTACTGATGACAGCCAAGGTACTGTATACTTTATTACTAGATGAGACAAGGTACTGAGTTTTAAAAGTAAGTTTACATCCCGTGCATTTTATTCTGTGATTCCTTGTTTCAAAGGCAATCTTGAGACATCCGAGCAATCCTTAACGGTCAACAAACTGACTGAAGGTAAGTAGGATTAATGTTTAAAACACATATATTATATTAGTATTTATTGAGCTTTTCTTATTTGTATTATTTAATCTGATCTAATTGTTATCACTGATTTATTTTCTTTCATGAAGTTTCTTATAATTTGTGTTATAGTTTCTGCTGTCCGTGAACCACAGACAACAGCGAATCCAAACAACACCCCAAGACAGCACAAAAGACTGTGTCACTGCAAAGGTGAGAGCAGTATTATCAAGAGAATACAGTGAACAAAATACACATCTTGTTAATTTGTCATCCATTGTCATGTATTACATTAGCAGAGTACTCTATCTTAACCCATTCTGCTCTTTCGTCCTTGTTTTGGCTCACCCAGGGAATGGAAGTGAGGCACTGAGTACACGCTGCCATTGTCAGCAGCCTGCCAGACGCAGCAAGCACGGAAAACGTGAGTAAGAAAATGAATCTTCAAGAGTGGAAATGACAGATTTAAAAAGATTTTTACTTAATCTGTGTTTGTATTTGTTTTTATCCTGTTGCTTTGCCTGTCTGGATCTATGCAAACTACAAGCTAAAAGACTGTGCCCGAAGAACAAAAAGTGCAACTTAAAGATGAAGCATGGAAAACCCAAGAAGTACGGCCCCAGTGTCCCCATATGAACAACACCAAGATGAACTCCTTATATATGTGAGATGTTTCTTAAATGATCACTGTCATACATATTTCTTTGTATACAAGTTGTTGTTTTTAAAACAGCAAAATGTTTATGACAATATTTTACTACCAAACGTTTATATGAACAACTTTTTGAAAAGACACTATAAAACTCAATAAAATCCCCACAAAACTGATGTACAGAACTGTGTTGTTTTTTTTTAGATTAATTATTTTATTAAGGTCATTTTATTAAGGAATTAACACCATTCCACACCATCATTTAATATTATGAAAGCATAGATAAAAGAATATCAGAAAAGAAAAAGTTACAGGTGTTCGAAATAAAGAACTGAAATTTAAGCCAAAACAGTATGGAGGCTGTTTCTCAGAATACACTTGTTTCCCTTGTTAAACTATCCAAGTGTATTAAAGGACTTCACATCCTCAAGGGCAGAAAACAACCACCACCAACAACACAATAACAACCTTTACTTGCTTATAATGATAACATTTAATATCAAAACGGAACAAATAGACTATGCAATAATAAAATATACTTCAAATATTTGTCTTTTCACTGCCACACAGTTTAAATGTTATAATTCTGTATTGCACATACATGAAAATAAATTTAACAAAAGGAAATATCACTTCTACATTCTTCTCTACAATAACATGTCAGCAGACTATTGACTCTACAGTGCCTTTACTTTTTTTTTTTTTACAATAAGATTGTTGACTGTAGAGGGAGCAAGAGGCCCTTCAGTCTCACTCAAGTTCTCCAGTGCGGCGGTTTTAACTGAAAAGTACACTGACAGACAAAGCAAACAGACCCATCAACATCAGGCCGGCTTGGGATGGGATGTGGAGGGCGGAGGCGTGATCTAAGATAGAGAAATAATCATAAATAGACAAAACAAAATGCATACAGTAATGTGATATCTGTACTTGTGTAGCAACTGATTTCATCATATCAAAATATTGGATCATCAGCTTGTCAATGAAGAGAAGTTAGGCTCACTCACCGAGAGCAAAGGCTTGAGTCGCGTACATTGTGATACTGGTCACGGGGTTCGTCGCCATACACGTGTAGTTCCCCTCGCTCTCTTTTGTTGCAAGGAAACGTAAAACAGAGCCAGCCATTAAAGGTGATGACTGATTGTTATGGAACCAGTTAAAGTCACAGTCTGGCCGGGATTCAGCGGAGCATGTCAGCTTCACGTGGACGCCAGCTTCAGCTGAATCTGAACCAGCGATATTCACACTGAGAGGGCCATCTGCAAACATACAGAGAGAGTCAGAGTTATGTTCAGTAAAATGATGAGTACTGTGATGCCTTGGCACAAAAAGCCCAAATCCATATTTGTTATGAGCATATGTAAAGCTTTCTAAAACTGCTCCTGGTAGTTATATGTAGTAAAAATGGTTATTACACCTAATCATACAACCAAACGACTATACAAAATATCAAGTGAATTAGTTTTTTCATCTATATTGGTGCTCGACTGTAATTTAAGTACTAGAAGGTTTTTTGTGCAACATTTCAAATCGCAATATTCTTAAAATCAGTCAACTGAATGTTTCCTGCAACACTCACAGTTCACCAGGAGAGCGTAGGTAGGGCTTGCATGCACACCAGCTTTATTGAAGGCGAAACACTGATATGTCCCGTCATCGCCTCTAGTCACCGGAGTGAAGTCCAGAGTGATATTTCCAGCGTAGTACAACATGTCATAGTCCTTCATCCAGTATATCGCCTCATAGGGCCCAGTGATTTCACAGGTTAGAGTTAAGTTCTTGTTGTTTATTGGAATGGTGCTGTTGCGGATCATCACTGACTCTATTGCCTCTATGGACGCAAAACACAGTAGAGCTCAGCACTGAAGCAGTTTACAGTCACATGACATGCACTGAAAGAGTCAAGTTTCCTCACCGATAACCGTGAGCATCTTAGAGCTTGTGCTGTTCCTCCCTGTCAAGTAATTGTAGGCCATACAGGCGTATTCTCCACTCATATTAAGAGACAAAGGGTCAGTTGTGAACACTGAAGTGTTGGCCACCTCGGAGCCATTGAACCACCAGCTGAACTGACTGGGCGGCATCGACAGAGCAGAACAGCTGAAGACTGCAGTCTGTCCTGTCTCCGCAAAAGCTGGCCCGTCAATGACGGGCGTTAATGGTCCAACTGTAACAGCAAAGGAAGCAGTAGGCTCTCATGATACTGTATTTGTTCACATAACTTAAAATGGCAACATAAATCCTTTAAATGTTACTCACAGTTCACAAGGAGCTTATGAGGAGGGCTGGTCATGTTCCAAGCTGTATTAAAAGCCGTACACTCGTAGCTGCCGGCACTGTCGCGTTCTAGTGGGTTGAAGGTGACTGTCCTGTTATCCATGTAGAAAGCAGTTGTATTGTCTACTTCCAGCTGCTCACCGTTTTTCATCCAGTAAACATGCTCAGCAGGTCCAGTCACATTGCATGTTAGGTTATAAAACTGACCTTCTATGGCAGGAATCATTGGTGCCACTATTTGTACATCCACTATCGGACCTGGAAAGAAAAGAAAAAAATCATTTCGGCTCTCGTTTCTTGTTTTGTTTTTTTACAGAAACGTAAAAATTAGGCATCCAAGGCTCACCAACAACAGTGAGCATTGTGTAGGCAGTGCTGTTTTTGCCGGTGATGTTGTTGAAGGCCATACAGGTGTACATCCCACTCATGATCATTCATCACTCATCACTGATCATTGGCATCTGGGGTCCATCTAAACACATGGATATTACCGTAAATCACAGAACAGTACATGAATGCGGACGTCCACCTTTGCATGACCTGAGACTAACAATCTGGATATACAGAATTGAAGAAAAAGAAATAACTCTTTTGTTTTTTGTTGATTTGTTTCTTCTTGGCAGTAGTCGTAGGTAGTGGTAGTATGGCATGCTAAGCACTCACAAAAAATATCCAGCATGAAGATGTCACTGGCGACATGGCTGAGTGGATTGGACGCTACACACTGATAGGGCCCGTTATCAGAGAACATGACAGGATCAAAGGTGAGGGTGGTGTTGTCCATTGAGAAGTTTCTCGTGTCGCTGGCGTACAGGCTGGACCAATTATACTTCCAGCTAATTGACTCGACCCCTCCATCTGTCTCACAGGTAAGAGTGAAAGTGTGGTTCAGGATTGGCTGAGCTCCGACAATTTTTATGGATGCCATGGTCACTGGATCTGTGGACAGATAGGGAATAAAAGAACCGTCACAATTATTTCATGAGAATCCTCTCTAAAAGTCAGAAGCAACAGGCAGGATTTGTTTAGCTTAGCTTGTCTTAGACTGAAAAAAGAAGAAAGAGGTAACCTGGCTCTGTCTAAAGGTAAGAAAATCTGCCTACTAGCACCTCTAGGGCTTATATATCGACGCAAGTATGGCGTAAAACTCACAAGTTGTGGTTTTAAATCTACCGCTAACTCTCAAATGAAAGTATTCTTATACAGCGAGTTACCTAAAACAGTGAGCATCGTGTAGGAAGAGCTGTTTTTTCCGGTCACATTGTTGACAGCCATGCAGATGTATTTCCCACTCATATTTAAGGTTAGAGGTCCAATCGTTAACTGTGAGGTGGTAGCCAACAGGGTACCATTGAAGTACCAGCTGATGTGGCTGGGAGGATGAGAGTCGCTTGAGCAGTTTAGCATCTCCCGTGTTCCTGTCAGAGCCATGGACGGCCCCGTGATCACCGGTTTCATTGGGCCATCTTATAAAGACAAACAATTAATTAAAAAGGTTCCATTTTTCAATCGCTCTGCTACTTGTGTATCTACAGTGCTCGATGGGCTCAATATATACATATGCAGAGAAAATACTTACAGTTGACTTTAACTGTGTAAGGGCTGCTGGTCATGTTGCTCACGTAATTAAAAGCCCGACACTGATAATCTCCATTATCTGAATGTTGGACTGGGTTGAGATTCAAGGTCTTGTTGTCCATGGAAAACGTTGTTGTATTGTCAGCGGAAATGAGTTGACCGTTCTTCAACCACTGAACGTAGTCAACAGCTCCAGTTACTTCACAACGCAGCGTGAACGGATGATGGAGTATTGCTGGTCCACCTGTGTGATTCACCACAACTGCTGCGATGGGCTCTATAGAAGGAGGAGAGAATTTAAAGGTCATGTAAATACGTTTCAAAGATAAAACACGCATGAAAATGTGAAGGAATGATTTGACACTTTGGGAGATACATTTATTTGCTTTGGTGAGAGTTAGATGAGAAGATTGATGCCACGCTCAACATGAAGGTAACAAATACACCCGCACCTCTGGACACATTATGCCTCATCTCATTTCTTTAAGCTAAAAACAAAGTTTAATAATGAGTCTCTGCTGGTTCAGTTGAGAAATAGCCTGGTACCTAACTCGTGCAAAACCACCTCTTTTGTTTTTATGCTTTGGTATTTGCATGGATTAAGTCAGTGTTTCTTTGACTTTTTACACTGCAAACCACATCAAAAAAATATATGGCTCTCCAAGTATCACCATTATGACATTATACCCTATTCAGATATCGGTACATACAAGAGGCAGGTTTATTCCTAATAATAAGATTAGTTTTTGCTAATTTGGTGTAAACTGGATAATAGTTCACTGATTCCACCACCTACCACTAGAGGAAGCCCACGTGCCACCAGTGGTACACGTACCATAGTTTGAGAACCAATGGTATAAGCAAACGACATGTAACGTGTTAATTAGTGAGCTTTAGAATTGAAGACTAGCTCTTTCCCCCTGTGTCTAGTCTTAATGCTAAGCTAAGCTAAACAGGTGGTGTTTCATGTTAAACAGACAGACATGAGAGTGGTATTGACGCGAGTCCTGTCAAGAAAACAAAGCATACTCTCCAGAATTGCTGAGGAAAACAAAGTCAAATAAGAAAAACAGTTATCATACATACATACAAATTTAAACCTTACCCAAAATCCTGATCATTGCACTTGTGCTGGTGAACCTGGATGTGACTGTGTTGTGGAATAAGCATTTATAACTTCCCGAGTTGCTCTCTGTAACCATCTCCAGTTTAAGCTGTTGGGTAAACTCATTTAGGTAAACCCCATTAACCATCCACTGGACCATCGCTGGAGGGCTGGACTCTGCTGAGCATGACAGTGTGATGTTTGATCCCGTAATGTAGATGTACTTCATAGGCATGATCACCATCGATGCGTTACTCGGACCGACTGATGAAACAATGTGGGACAATGTTTAAGTTGATTTGTGATTTTTTTAAAAATACATAAATACAGCAGACATATAAGTTGTCTTGTGAGGACTCACAGCTTATGTTCAGATGTACAGGCAGACTGATTTCATGGCTGATCCCGTTGGACACGTTGCACCTGAAGGGCCCCTCATCGTAGCGGGTTACTCCAATCAAGGTGAGGGTGGCGCCTCCATCGCTGAGCTGTACTCCCACACCACCCGTGACTACGGAGCTGTCATTCAGCCAAACGTAAGTCAGGGACGACCCATTGGACACAGAGCACATGAGAACTGCTGTGTCATTGTACTCCACAAGGCTGGTTGCGTTTGCCCTCAGAGTCACGTTTGAAACAGGATCTGCGGAAGGAAGGACGCCAAAGTTTTGAGTGTCAGAGTTTTCGAAAACATCTTCCCTGCCAAATGTCAGCATTGTCTTTGTCATGTTGTGATGTCAACATGCTGACTGGAGAATAAGATTATGAGGAACACTGACATTAGCGTTTAGTTCAAAGTCACCATGCCTACAACCTCAGAGCGCCATTAGATAAACTCTTAGTCTTGTTTTTTACTTATTGTCCAGGTGACTAAGAGACTATATTTGTGCAAATAACATGTGACAGTAGTGAGTTATTGCACCAGCTTCATTATGTTTTATATTGTATTTGGCACTTGAGATAAGCTGACTCAACCTGCTAAAGTCAAGGTGACTGTAATAGCTACAGACGCTCACGCTGCTTTGTTCTTTTGTCTTGCACCGGAAGATACATAATAAGATCTGTTTTTCAATACATTACAGAAAAGGCTGTTTAGACTGAGTTATGATATATTTGTAAAATACGAGGAAACATATGAGGGAGTGAGGAAAGATGAAAAATGATAAAATTGTCCTTACCTTGAACTGACAGTGTTAACTGAGCGCTGAAAGAATTCAAAGCCTGTAAAGTGTATAATCCAGAGTCTTCCAGCTGCACTGATCTTATAGTCAGCGATGAAGTGGTTGAATTGAATGTAACCCTGTTTTTCCAAGGGTCAGTTATGATATTACCTGCTGGTGTTATCATCACAATGATGTCGGTGTTAAACTGCCATACTCCTAAAGTGACATTGGTCTGGCTGAAAAGTGTGACGTTGCTGCCCACCGGTAAAGGGTTCTCAGAGGCATGTATACTGTGGCTATATGCCGGAGCTAGAAGCAAAAAACAAAGCAATTAAATATTCAGTTACCCTTAAATGTTCTAAAACATTGCTGAAATGTTGCTCAAACTACTTAAACACTCAAATTAAAACTTCATTTTCGCAATAAGATCTATCAACTGCCTGAAGCTCTCGTTGTCTAAACATAATTCAGCCTTACCTAAAGTCATCGTGGCCAGAATTAGGACGAACATCACTGGAGACTCCATTTCACTCTTCAGTTTCTTTTTAGTCGGAAACCTCAGTGAACTACACTTGACTGCTCGTCAAATCTGCCAATATTATATGCTCACAGCCACCATCTGAACAGCAAATATTTGCTCTGCATCTGTCCAGCTTTCTGTTCTCATTATGTAAATGCTTACCACTAGCCTTCCATCACCATGTTACCCCACAGTCCAGGCCACACCTTGTTTTGCCCTTGTCCTGCAGTGGTTTTACTGGTAAACGCCAAGGAGTGTTCATTTACTGTAAACCTCTGCCAGGAGGGTATGGAGATACTTTTATAAGTGCACTGCAAAGACCCGTCTGATGGAGTCAATTGTTGTCAACAAATGCTGTTTCCATGACACAGATGGAAGAAAAATTAGAAAATATAACTGCTATTATTCAATACTTAACTTGAAGATAAACTAACCACATTTTGGAACTATACTCCTTTAAAATATTTAGCCTTCATCACATAAATGTCTTGTCGTTGAGTACTTTTGCCTTTATTTAATAGTGAGCTACAGTCTGTCCCTTTGCTAGATCTCTCTCTCTCTTTCTCTGAGTCAATAGGACTATAAGACCCAGAGAATTAATATTCTATTTTAATTTTGATATTTTAATAGATTACAAAAGAACATTAAAACGTTTAAATATGTGACGTCAAGAAAGGTTTTGAGTTTCTTTTTCACCACTTCTACCATCATACATAAATAATGACAGCAATTCAAGTTGAAATAATAAAGTGTTATACAGTACAAAAATGGCCCACAAAGGCCAAATACAATGCCTGTGTAGTGGAATATTAATTCATGATAAAACGTTTGTTGGCAGGGTACAGTTTGTTTTGTGTGTTTGAGGTATGTAGGTGTGGTTGTGTATTTTAGTGATTATTTTTAGTTCTCCTTTTCAGCCAGGAATCACTGTTTGATTAAACATGTTACAACATACAAAAGTGTTAAATATCAGCACATGGACTCATAGACACTATTGGACATCGGTTTAAAGTTCACTGTATTTAATTTATTTCACTGCAGAATCTTCCATGAGCAGAATGAGCCACCAGTGTCTGAAAGAGAAACAGTTAATCGAGTTATTAGTCATGTTAGTTATATTACTGTATGCATGCCTTTAAAATATATCATTTTTATTAGTGTGTAAAAAAAGATATTAAAAGTATACCTCTTCATAGTATCCATTCATTTTCCTTCAAAGCCTAATTGGGAAAAAAAAAAGTAAATTGGGTTGACCAGATTGGAATTGGATTGAATTAAAACCATTTTAACTGAAAATAACTGGTTACAGCTTTGTAATGACTATTTTTGGCTGTGTTCAGTCTTTGGTGATGGTAAAATATGTTTGAGTTTTGGACTTAGTAGTTGGACTAAATCTTCATTTGAATATTTTATTTTGTGTTTCAGAAAATTATGATGAAAATCTGTTACAATCTTCAGACCAAACTATTTGTCACAGTAATGAGTCATGACATTAACCATTAGTTGCAGCCAATCAAGTCCCAATATGGAGGATTACTCATTGCAGACAGTAATGGTGAGGAAATTAATGTCAATGAATTAAAAAAATATGTTTGTTTTTTTTACAAGTAGTTATTCTACAACTTACCTGGCGATTAGAAGAGCCCAAACAATAACAGCAGAGGCAGGAGCCACACACTGACTTCCTGTTGTTCGGATCCTGACGACAAGTCTGGAGAGACAAAGCACAGTAAAGATGAACAGATGAAGAAATCTGAGGTTTGACGTCACTACACTACATCAAACTCACCTCCTATCACTATGTTTGTGGTGATACTGCTGTTCATGTTGGTGTGTTTGTTAAAGGCCAGACAGGAATATAGACCACTTTGGTCCTTGCTGACACTGAGCAGCTCCAACAATGGACCCGTAGTGTTCACAAGCTCTCCTCTGACAACCCACTGAAGCGCAGCTGGAGGATCGGACTGTGCTGAACAGAGCATGGTCAGATTGGATCCAGGTGAAAAGGAGGTTGTGTTCTGTCCATTCACTGTTAGGGCCATGTTATCTGGACCATCTGAGAAGATGAGAGGCATTTTAGAGCTCAGCTAGTGGACCTGGGACAATCATAGCAAATAATGATTAAAATGACAGTGTCACACTCACAGGCGATAGTAAAGGTGACTGGATCACTGGTGCCATTACTGACAAGGTTGAACGCGCGACATGTGAATGGCCCCTGGTCATAGCGAGTCACATTGACTAAAGTGAGAGTGGAGTTTCCATCAGTGAGCTGAACTCTGTCACTGGCTGTAACCTCAGCGCTGTCGTTCATCCATAGGAAAGAGAGAGAGGATCCAGAGGAGACGGCGCACGTGAGGACTGCTGAACCGTTGAACTCCATCAGGTTTGTTTGATTCACCCTTATCGTGACATTTGAAACGGTCTCTGTAGAAGACAAGTGGACGAGACAAAGATCAAGATGCTTCTCTAACTATCAACATACTGTACAATGTGAGGCTCTGTGGTAGCCAAACAATGGATGAACAATGGATGAAGTATAATGTAGTTCAGTACAACATGACCACTAATAATGACCTCATTGCTAAAATATATAATTTAATTGTGTCAAACAACTAAACATTATAGGCATCATTGAGGTAGATTTTTAACTTTTTTTTTACCTTAACTAATAATACAATTACTGAATTTGAAAACTTCACGTTACTAGAAACATTTAAGATTTATTTGTATCCTAATGACTAACATTATTGACCACAGGCCTGATGGCTAATCAAAAGAAGGCTTGTGGTGTATCTATAAAGAATTAAATCATGGCTTAACCATTAATAATGGTATTTGTTATGATGGAAAGACTGCCTCATGAAATTGAAATCAATTTTTATGTGACCTCATGTGGAATACAATGCAAAACATGTGCAGGTACAGCATATACATACATAACACACTGATATACTTTCTAAATATTTAGTTTTCTATGGGGAGGCATAGATGTGTCGGGAGCTTCACTGACACAGCAGAAAAAGTCCCTGAAATTGAAGATGTGACCAAATGAATGTGATTTAACAGACACTGAGCAAAAGTACAGCACAAAACCAAGACACACCGACATTGTTACAGCAAGTAGCACGCTACACCATCTGCTGCTGGTTGTCAGTCCAACTATCTGATCACGAGGCATGAAACATGACTTCCTTTAGGGACTTTCTGAGCTCTGTTTAGGGATGCTCATTTTTTTTGAACAGGAACCTGTTCCAGGAAAAAAACAGTATTGTATACACTCATCAGCACATTTTCTCCATGTCTTCCCTCATGTGTGGGTTGCTCTTATTTACTGACACGAAACGGGTAAAAAAGCATTTGGTTTCTCTGCCCGCTCTGCTTGGAATGACCTCCAGTCTGAATCTCTCCAATATCAGAACTTGTTTCACTGGAAGCATTCTGCTCAACTAAGCCATCAATGATTATGACATGTGCTGCTGCCTTTCTTGGCCAGGTCACCCTTGTGAAAGAGGTCTTGATCTCAGTGGGTATTTTTATCTGGTTAAATGAAGGTTAGATAAATCAATAAGTTCTTGTTTTTGGCTGTTTACAGGGGAACTGGCTGCACCCACATGATTTATTTCATACAGTATATTTACCCAACAATAGCCACAGTTTATTCAAAGACTTAGTCCAATTGAAAGTCAGTAATAAGGTTAAAGATGATGCTTGAAATGAAAAATAAATAAGGGCTCAGGTCTGACAGAAAGCATCCACAGAAAGTATCCACATGTCCTTGAACAAGATAATACTGCTAATAATAAAATTTGTTTAGTCTTACCCTGAACAGTGATGGAAACATTGGCCTTAAGCTGGGGGTCAGTGCTCTGCACTACGTAGACTCCTGAGTCAGCCACAGTGACGGAGGTCAGAGTGAGAGCTCCAGTGACGACGTTGACAGACGCCCTGCCGTTGTGACTGGGGAACACTGCCTGCTGGTCCCCCACCCAGTTGAGGATGACGGAATCTCCTACTGCCCAGCTTCCGCTTTTCATAACCACTGAAGGGGACAGAGACAGATTCACGGTGCCCCCAACTATAGCTGGGTTGATGGAGGGATGGACCTCCACAGCACCAGAGGCCAGAATACCTGAGGAAGACACCAGTCTTCGTTATTTATTGTAATATAAACGACAGAAGATATCATATAATATATTGTATAATTAAGTTATATTCACAAATTTACAGCTGTAGCAGAACCTACCTTGTGTTAAAGCCAGCAGTATAATGGCAAAGGTTCCTTCACCTTTCTTCTCCATTGTGTATCGATGGTCTGAGGATGCCCTCGCTCTTTCTCCTCATATATTTGTCCAACCCCCCTACCCATAAATACCTACAGAAGCAGCCCCAGTTCTTATCTGCAGGTGTTTCTGGTTATTTTATGTTCACTCTTGTCAAACTTACAAAAGGTGCATTACATTCTTCGTTTGCCATCTTGGGTAAAGTTCTGTAAAAGGCCAATGAGCAAGATGATAAATTATGACAGGAGGTATGTGAGGTCTGATTGAAGAGTGGGGGGATTATCAGTGGTGTTATTTAGCCATTTTTTTGGTTGTTCTTTCTTTGTTTTGCTAAATAATATATATTTTGTGGGAGGTGTAAGATTTTCTCCTCCGTCAGGTTCCCACTTTCTGGGATGTTTTTTTGTTCGTCCACTGTGTGTGTGTGTGTGTGTGTGTGTGACACCTGCATGTACAACAGCTTTGTGAAGTAAATGTAGTAGTTAATGTTGACTGAGGGTGTCTTTTCTCTTCTGTGTACTGTGTGGCAAGAATACATAATAAGACATGCAGTATTATGTGACAGGCCAGCATACTGACTATATATATATATTTTTACAATTCAATCAGTGCATCTCTCATTTGTTAAATTAAATGAAATGCTGTCTTTCCAATCCATCATACCATTATATATTTAACCATTATATCTTCCACCGTGACCCTCAGTAAACACCTGTGGCATTTGAGCTGGTTAGAGCAAAGTTCAGTATCTGAGCACACCTTTGTTTTGTACCTGACTCAGTGCTTGATGAATATACTGTATTGTTTGAAGAGCATGAGGGTGGGTAGGAAAAGCAGCGTTAGAGGACCGTACCATACCGACCAAAAGTCTCTGTAGAGTTTTATATTTCACATTCAAATGAGCAAACCTTTGACGCTTTGATGACCTTGAATGGTTTTCCAACAGTCCTGAAGGAGTTCCCGGATAGTTCTTAGTTGGATTTAGGTCAGGTGATTGTGGAGGCCAGGCCATCTGAGGCAGCACTCCACCACTCTCTTGCATAGCCCGAAGGTATGAATTGAAAAACAAAATATAGTCTGACTAGCACAGGCTGCAGAACGCTGTGGCCGCCACGCGGGTTAACTGTGCTTTGAATTTTGAACAAATCGCCAACAGTGCCACCAGCAAAGAACACCATCGCGCCTGGTAGAAAGGTGATTTGGTGACTCCAGATTGCCCACAGGTGTGAATGTGAGTGTGGATGATTGTTGGTGACAGCTGGGACAGGCTCCAGTCTCCCGCAACCCTGATAAGGATATGGGTTACAGAAAATGGATGGTTGGATGGATGGTTTGGATGTCTAAGTGTAGGTGCAGAAATAACAGATCACAACAAAAAGCTGGCAGTCTTGGCTCGAACACTGAAGCACATTTCAGGCTCTTATTGTACCATCACCTGTTGATTGTCCTTGTGCATGAGATACAGTTGAGTAATGTTAAGTTTAAAATTACTGTTACATTACTGTTACTGTTCATTCATTCAAATAGTGTTCAGATACGCTTAAAGTACGAAGTATATATATAATATTATATCATAATTTATTAGTTGATTATTAATTAATCTGAATCTGAAAAGTGATTATATGTAGTGGAAATATATTATTTCTATTTTCTTCTATGTATGTATGGAGCATAAAATGAAACTACCACTGGTGATAAATAAAGTCTGATGTAGTTGGAACTACCTGAAAACTCTCCGCACATTCAAATGGATATAGTTTGAATGATCTTTTCATAACATTCAAAACATGAGGTCATATCCTGCATTACAGGCTGCACATTAGTGTGAGAGGTACCTTGTCACCATCCCATAAATCCAGACTCAGAGGAACAAGAAAATAATGACACAGAATGCAACATCTCACTCATTTCTAGTCTCTGGCTCTACAAGAAGCATGAGGTCGGCAGCTACTTATGCCCTCATATCACAGTCTTTGTAATCCAACACCTTGACAGGAAGAACCCATTTCCCATTGAGCGAGCAGAATCATCCGCCTGTGCTCGGGAGTGAGCGTGACAATGTAAATATGCAGCCTGTTCAATGGGGGCCTGGGTTTGCCTTGACAACGCCTTGTTATTGTTATTGTTAAAATGTATAACTATCTTGACACATAGGGGCTGCTTGGGTGGCAGGACGTGTCCACATTTGTTCGTTACTACAAATTATGTCGAATCAGAAACTTGGAAGCGTGAACTTACCCCTGCTGTTATCATTTGTATGATTATGACCATTGTTACATCCTTTTATTTATTTGATATGAAATTTCAGTTATGATACGTGTATTTATTGTGTTTCCTGGTGGTTTGATGTTGCCAAATCATCTTGTGTCCTGTATCTTTGCTATTGCTATTTTCATTAAAAGCCTTTACACTTTTTGTATCATTTTGTATATACTAAACTAAACTACAGGCGTAGTTATGCTGAGGAAGATACACTAAAAAAAATGCAAAGTAGGAAAAGAAAAAGCTCAACACATTTCTTTAGTTCAGTTCTCACGTAACTGAGAGCACAGCGCCTCCCTATGGAGAGCATGGCATGGCCAAAATCTGAAGTCGAGTAAAACAAAAGCAGTTTTTCATTTCAAAAATAACCTACGACTCCCATATCAAAATACACAGATACATTACCCTTTAAAAAAAATATATATATATATATTTGAAGTATATGAGCGTCATAGATAATTTACCCTCATTAACAGGGAACACCAAACTCCCTCTTGATGGTCTTGATTTATAATAATAATAAATTACAGTGTATTTTTATATGATAAGATATTTATGATCCTGGGGGTAAATATAAAAGCTACCCAACAGTGTATAAAGTTGTCATTAGCTCCACTTTTCAGCTGCAACATTAAAATAGAAATAGAAATATATGATATACGTGATCCTGAAATGGGTCATTCTGCATAATGAGTACTTTTACCTTTGGAACTTTATTTAAATTCCATTTTAATCATTTCTAGCTTTGCTTCGACATTCTGGCTAAACCACAGGGTTCAAATGATATGAAACAGGTGAGCTAACATACAGAAGAAGAAAAAAAGGGGACGGTTAGTGTTGTCGCGTCACATAAAGCAACTGTGAGAGCAAAACACACTGGAGGCCCTCTGTCTCCCTCATCTGTTTGCTCTGTGTGATTATCTTATCTTATTTGTTCAGTTTCGGAAAAGGGTAAGAAAGACATTAGTCACTAACCACGGGTGCTTTAAAAAACATGTCAGAATAAATGAATCAGTTAGAAGTTGACTTGACAAAACCCTCTTTTCAGCGTGCGGGTGAATCAGTAACACATCCAGGTCTGAGGTCAACTTAAGGTCAAACGGTGTCACGTGATGGTAAATCCATTTTTGCGGAGGAGGAGCAAGAGGAAAACAATAAGAATGAACACAGAGCCATCAGATATGTTAATCATACAATGGATTACACTTTAATAATGCAGATTTCCAACAGAATGTGCTGACAGATGGTTGTTAAAAAACTGAAGTGAGAAAATATTCACTGTTTCGTATTTTTCTCTTGACATCCAGTCATATTGTTACTGTATTTCCACTGTGGTGTGCTGTACTGACAGAATTTACACAACATATTTGCCATTTTATGTTGCATGTGGACAATGGGGCAGAAACAAACTGGGGAAAACTGAAGAAGCAGCCCTGGCCAAAGAAGAAATAAAGACACCATAAATAGTTTCCCTTGACTTCATTAAGCATATTTTATTACATATATTTACAGGGTTTGTTACAATATGTTACACAATTGTTGATGAATAAATAAAGACAAAGTCACCAAAGTTTTTCTAACAAGATTGTTCAACTTCTTTTGCTTTTCAGATTCTGGTGATCCAGTGGATTTAAACATGAAAAGTTCACGTGTGATGAAAGTCAGTTTCAGAGTTGATCAAAAAGCATCAGCAGTCCCAGGCTTAGTGTCACTGCAAAGAGTCCACAGAGCTGCACAGCCTCTGATCCAGAGAGAGGAATACCTGCATAAGGGTAAAGATGACAGCACAAATCAAGCCATTAGACTAGACTTAACATGTGAAACACACGGGATAATAAACCCAAGAGCAAATGCTCAGCAGTTATCTGTACCTTTCACTTCTACCATCTTGGTGGCCTCAGCAGAGCGTCCAGCTGCAGCATTTTCTGCTACGCAGGTGAAGTTTTGGAAAGTGCCGGGTATGGAAGGGGTCCACCTGAGCTCATTTGCATGGATCGATAAGTAGCTTCCAGTGGGGAAACCCCACCTGAACTGCCATTTGACTGTACAGTCCACATTTAAGGTACAGCTCGTCAAGCAGGTGAATTCACTCAGTCTGCCAGGAAACACAGCGTCAGGTCCGATGATGGAGACGTTCCATCGATCAACTATGAAAGATTAGGAAGTTCAGTCTAGTTTGTGAACATAAGTTCTTCTGCCTTGCCTCCTTAAACTGTTCTTCACTTCATGAATACTTACAGCTGAGTAGGTAGCCCAGGCTGAAAACCCTTGCCTGTTGTCCTGTAGCCACATTCGTCTCACACTGGTAGAATCCAGCATCAGAGGGCAGCAGTGAGTCAAAGTGAAGCGAGGTGTTCTGCAGCAGATGCATATTTTCACGAAGAGACACTTTCTGTCCATCTTTGTACCAGACCACCTGGTTCACCTGGTTCACCTGGTTCACCTGGTGTGATGGTAGTGTAGCATCATGGCAGACCAGATCCAGTGACTGGTTGAGAGTTGGGACAGTGTTTAACGGACTGATTTGCACAGACAATGGATCTGCAACAGAAGACACACATCAGAGATAATAATATCTAATTAGGTGCCATTCAAATTTTACTTCTTTGGCAGATAATAATGGGTTCAGTTTAAGTTTTATTTCATAAATCAGTATTCGTTTTGTGCACTTTGGATTGAGTCTTTACTCATTATGTGAAAGTTTAGAAGATTTTTTTAAGTGGTCACGGATCAAAAAGGTTGGAAACTAGCGTGTAACCAGCTGTCAGATGAATCTAGATGAATATAGTGGAGTAGAAGTGTAAATTAGCATTAAAGTGCCTCAAAATGGAGCTGGTGCTGCACTTACTCTTAATCTCTATAATGGAGGTCATAGTTGTGGAGGCTCCTGTTTCTGGATTTAACACATTACACTGTAATTCCACTGTATTGTCCAGTCCATCTGGTGTCCATGTCAGTTTGCTCCCGTTGACTGTGCGGCCCAGAAAGGACCAGGTGTAGACGCAGTTTGGGAAGCAAGAAGAGGAACAGGTGAACATGGTACTGAAACCAGCTGTCACCTCACCGGCCCAGGTAATCTGCTCCCAGGCCTCCAAACCTGGCGCACCTGAGAGAGGAAGAGTCAGTACGTCTGCATCAGACAGTGTATAATGTACTGTTTGGTTTTCGTAAGCAGATGATGGACATTTCCAGCTTTTCAACATGAATTATGACATATCATACAAAAGATTCTTGTCTGGGTTAACAATCATGATCCATCAGATGTGTCTCTTTTTAGGCAAGCTCTCTGCTGTTTAATATAAGATACATTACCATGCACATTGCTGATTCTAAAATGAAAAAGAAAAATCCTGAACACATTTTTTGCCACTTCTCTTGTCATTGCTTACTGTAACTACTAACAAACAGAAAAGAGCTACTGTATGTGAAAAAAACCCCTCACTGCAGGCAAGGATAGAAAAGGCAAATTTTGTGGCACACTCTTTTATAGAGAGCTAGAGATATTAAGAGATTTATTGTATCCTTACAGGAAGAAAACAAAAGATCTTTGTCTGCGCACTGGAGTGCAAATTTGCATGAACCAGGTGTGAACATAGGTAGTACATGCTATATGCTATCAGGCAGTTTTTGGTTTGGTTTTTATGCCTCTCCTCTTTTGGAGAGGTGCCACTGTAATATCACACCAAAGCATGTAACTGCTCATAGTGTATGTCAGGTTTTTATGTCAGTCCATGGAGTAACAGTCTATGTCAAGTCAGTAAATAAAGTGCTCTTACCCATCAGTGCCACCAGCAAAACACAGCAAAGATTCTTCCAGTCAGGTGTCATGGTAATGTCTCTCTGTGTGGCTGCCTCCACACTTGGTTTAAACAAGAGCTACAACACCTCTTTTTATATATACCACCTATGAGTTAGAGGCTGAAAATAGTCTTCAAAAATCTTTTACTAAAAGATTATTCATTTCAGCCACTCCTAAGTTTCACAGCATAATATTGTGTAACAACAGAATTTACCTGATGATGAAATCAACCTGTAGACAAAGGAAATGTCCGAGAGCCACGACAGGAAATGTGTAAATGTGTTAAAATGTTAAAATTTCTGTGTTGAAAATGATTGCAAATCAAGAAAAACAGTCACGTAGTATCAATGTGAAACTGCGCAATTGTTCTAGACCGTTTTGTCAGAGTGTTGCGTAAAAACACTAGATGGCGTTGCCTCACAGGAACCATTACTTCCTTCATCTTTGGAAATAACCTCCGGTAAATGGCCTGAATTATTTTACTACAGCAACGACCTTTCCTTTGTGCTTGTTCATGTAATTATAAACCTGTACCTTAAATCATTATAATGTTTTCCTCTTTTCAGATCACTAAAGTACTGTAACATGTTACCTAGGTAGATGAGCTACAGTATGAACAAGAATGTGAAGTATACATGAAATACAAAAAGATAAGATACCAGAAATGATCCTCTTCTAACAATGTTTCTTTCAACAAGCAATGACGAGTTTCTATTGCCCAAAATCTTTATTATCATTTATGATGTATGACTCATTTTCTTCCCAGCTGTCACACCAGTCAATAAATACTGTGTTCAAACAGGTGTGGCTGTCTGGGTGAAAAACGTTTTATTGCCAACAGTAAATGTTGATGTGTGATTTAATCTGTTGAAGAAAATACTAAGACTTTTATTTGGATTAAAACATTGAAGAATGGAAAAAGACCATAATTTGTGACTTTCAATCACTCACACCCGCCGTGTGGTTTTAGTGCCCTGTAATTTGAGTCGATTGTGTTGCTGTGATGACAGGTTGGCACAGCAACGTATTTAGCCACATTGAACTTTGAATTTATTACTGTAATTCAAATGCAGTGTTATTCCTGGGGATAGATACTTTTGCATATTTTCTGCCTACAACTTCCTCCTCCCATCCTTTTTCTTTTATGATGATGATCATCACCATTTGCCTAGATATCATTTTCTAGTTTCTCTTTCTTTTCTTTTCATCCAAATTTACACTTTTGTCACGTAAGAAAGCATGAAAGGAACCTCCCAGCTTGATTATCTCTATTTTTAAAAGAATTTTAATGACACAGTTATTGTCTATATAAATCTAATTACATCATTACTATGACTACCCTGCAGGAGACAGATTCATCGAACCTCTCCCTGCATTTATGGCTCCGTATTGAACTTTGTACATTGTACCTAAATCTCCATCTGACTCTTTGCATGCACAAAGAAGCCATTACAGAATCACATTATGTGCTTCCTGTGTAGAATAGAAAAAGAAACCGTGCGTGTGTGTGTTTATGCACAAATGCTATTAAAGTGAGATATATGCGATGCTACAAATGTCCAAATATCGAAAATAAGATATTTTATTCTTCTGAATAAGCAATCAAAGTATTACATATGCAATATTTCCAACCTGAGTGTTACATTCAGTGCATTCTTTCTTTGGTCAAACAGTAATCACACTCATCGTTCGTTAAATCATGGTACACCTCAACTGTGTGAAAAACCCATAGGAAGTCTGATCTCTACCAATGAGTAACTAACGGGGGATGGGGAACCGCTGGTGTTGGGAGACTTCTCTTTATCTCATTGTTTTAAAAAGAAGAAATGCGTAAAACAGAAGTTTGATTCAACAAAATGTGCATTATATGTTGTATAACCCCGTGGTTCTATTTTATTAGATGATTACACTGCTGGTTAATGATCTAACTAAAATTTAACTAAAGACAATCGCACTGGACCTACCTGAGTTAATACGGAGCCTGGCACATGACAAATAGCTACAATATGATTAAAACATTCACAGAGAAAGAAACCTGTCACTTGACATACATTTATGGTATCAGATACTATTCATCAATTTTACATCTGTCTACTTACATCAACTGTAATCAATATTGTTCAAGCAATATTTATAATAATGCATCAAATGACTATGTGAAAACAATGTGACAATGCAAAAGAGGCCGCTCACAGTTATACAGTACAGACAATTATAACCTGAATCCGCAACTCCCCTCAGCATATATGAGAGAGTTTTTAGCACTTTGTTTTACTGCTTTGGTTTACTCTCACTGCCTGTTCCACAGTAAACAGTAGTCAGACACAGTTATCAACTAGCTGGTGCACACAGAGGAGGGTTTAGCAGCCAAAGAGCTAACCCCAGTTTGTACCTTTCGTGTGGGCTAAAAGTACAGAGGATGAGGTTTTTCTAAAAGATGACTGACTGACTGGTGATATTTCAAAATCCCAGAAAGTCTGACTGAAACACAATCCTCAAAAACTCTTCTAATCATCTTTCATCAGGATTAAGGATTTTCATTCAGTATTTTTTAGTCCACTTGGTTTGGGGGAAATACCTTTGAGCACAGCGAGTGTCAACAAAAACATATTTGTGGGGTTTTCAAACATTGTTAGGCTATAATATTTTAGAAATCAACGATGGTTACCTCTATGATCCAAACGTGTGCTAATACATGAGAAGCACAAACTGGAATTGCAAAATATTTCCCTTAGGAGTTAGTAGAGACCAAAACAAGAGCTAAAAGTAGGTAAATAATGGATTCACATTCATCAGGTGACCAGAAACATGACTCCAGGTGGTAAATATGGCTTTGTTCACACTTCTGGCCAGGTTCTGGTCTCTGTTTTCAAGACATCAAAATAGGAACTATCTTTTTTGTATTTAAACTTTCTGCCCATGGTGGAGTGGTGTGATTAGCTCAGGAGCTCAGTGCAAACAGGCTTTAACTTGTAGCTAAACATTATTCCTATTCCTAACTAACGACATATAATTCCATGTACTAAAGCAGTGAACATGCTGAATCCACTTGATGAAGATTTAAAATACAGACGATCCCTTTTTGTGTGTTAGTTGTCAGACGTTATGTTAAAACTAAATCTGATCTTGATTTAATCCTCACTTATGCTAACATCAAATATAACTACTTATTATTTAAGCATACGATGTGTCAAATTAAAGCCTCTTTTAAAATATCAGAACATAAAAACATAATGCATCTAATGCCTTAGAGTAATGAAAACAACATATATATACAACAATACAGAGTAAATTATGAATGCAGGGAGTGTTTGTGGTAGGTTGGTTCTATTTTATCTGACACTCTTTCACCTTTGTGAAAGTTTTTTTTTTTTCCTGTTGGCACAAAGAAAGCACCTTATCATCCAATGGCATATCACTTACAATAACCTGTATTGAGTTACTCTGATTATGCTTAGGGGAAGAAAGATTGAGATATTTCAGGTCACAGTTTCCGCATGCCTGTTGGACAAGACTTAAGACTTAATGTATTTATTGTATCTGTAGATGACTATCACTTTCACACTGGACAGCTCATGGTGTCCTTTGAACACTGGCTTTTATTTTTGAATCTATATCCTCTGTGGTTCAAACTGGAGACGATCCCTTCTTTACCTTTTTGTGGGATCATAAAGTTGAACCTTATCATTATGTAGTTAAATTACAAAGATGTGTATCTCTATTGATCTTTAAACTGTCCCTTTTGTACCAAACGGTTGCATCGTTCATAATAATTCATTTCTGTAATGACAGATTTAACAAGCTTAAATTTAACACTACTAAATGGTAAATTAAATATATTACAGTATTATTATATAATACATTTTCTTTTTTAAGTTTTTTTTTTCATTTCTTAAGATGTAAAATAAATAGGACAATTAATGCCTAACTGACAAGCTGCAAACTAGAATCTCAAATGAAATCAGTCAGACATGACACCAGCGTCATCAGTGTTAAACATTAAGGCTGAAGCAAACCACTGAATCACATACAGAGAATATTTCCACTCATTTGTGCGCGCTTTTCATTGACGTTGCACAAACAAATAAATGGCAATAGGAAAGATATTATATGTATGCAAACATGTTGGGTAGCATTGTGCCTTCTGACCTCAGTCATGGCAATAACTGTCATGACATGGTTGATTATTAACCACCGTTAAAGTGCTTTGACTGAGTAAACTTAAGACCGAATTCATCCTCCATAAAGGCACTGAAAGGGAAGTGTATGTTTCTCAAACCATATATCATCTGCTCCTGGCCTCCAGTCTGTGTTGACCGGATCATCCATCCTATCCAACGCGGTCAGTTCTTACGAACCTCAGCATAAACTTGTGTGGCAGTAGGCTGAGGAGCTGGCCTCTTTGATGCACGCTGCATGTAGGCATCGTAGGTCGGAGGTGAGGATCCTGCAGGACGGCCGCTGTTCATGCGGACCTGAGCGTATTGTGATGTCATGTCATTCTGTGTCCCCACCTGAACTCTCCCACCATCTTTGTTCTGGAAGAACTTGATATCTGCGTAGTTCACGTCCTAGAAAAGAAAAGGGGAGAGGCAAATATATTGAATAACTGTTTTGATTTCAAATCCAGGGAACAGTCACCTCTGTTTAAAATTCTGTAAACCTGAATTTACAATTATGTCACGTTGGATCAAATATTAGCAGTTAAAGAAATATCTGATTTATAATGCCCAACACAAGCACAACCATAAACAAGACAAGCTTCATCAGACTGTTATGTAGGGCTAAAACACATATACTCTTCTTCTTGTGTGTAACGTGTATTGAATATCTTCTTCGTGGTCCAAAGTCTGGTGTTCAGCACAAACAGTCCATCAAACCTGATCAAAGATTGGCTAATGATGTATTATAGCAAACTATAAAAGGTATGAAGGTAAGATAAGATAAGTTAAACCTTTACTCATCCCAAGCAGGAAACCTCAGTTGTTATGCACGCACCTTAAGATGTGCATGTTTAAGATGTTAGCATCATGTATTCCCATTAAAATTCTTCTACTCAGGTGTTAGCAATGTTAGCATGTTAGCAATCTGTTGTTGTAAGACTGAAGGACTGTGAATCATTCAATATATCCTCATTTATACACAGCTCCCAACTTATTGTTCACAGATGCCTCTTGACTGATGATTCGATCATCACCGTATTCGCATCAATTTATCCGAGCAATATGGGCAAACATATTGTCGAGACAACTGAGACTCATTTAGGCATTGGCAGCGTGGCATGTCAACACGTTGAATTCCTGCATAACCTGATTTCTCTGACTTCTTGAGTGCATGTACAGTACGCACACTGATGACTCTTACCTGATTTCCCGAGTATGCTGTGTTGAGCTGGCCTCCAAATCCTTTAAATCACGAGAAATAAAAAAAAAATGCTTAGTAGAATCTAACCAAAGGAGAAGATAAGAACTGTATGAACACACAAACGTATACAGGACACACAGACTTACCTGTTATGGTGGCAGTGTTTCTATCAATGTTTTTTTTGGCATTTTTTCTGTTCAGAGAGATAATGAGTAGGTAAATTAGACATGCATTAACGTAGTAATACTAATTTCAGCTGTATGTCAGTATGTATACTTACTGTAATCAGGTAGGCAGTTTACATTAAGCTGCCTGGGATTAAATTAGATCAATTACGATGAGCATATTTGTTGTGTCACCATGTGAAAAGCTAAAAAAAATAAGCCTTTCTGATTTCATATTGACACATCAGATTCTATTTCCACATTTTTGCTCTCTCCTGTGTTTTGATAAAACTCCCTCATGCGTCCCCCATTAGCCTCAGATACTGTCTGCTTCAACCTAGCGTTCCAGCCATCATCTCTGCCTGCAAGATCCCTCCGCCTAAAACTGAACACGCAAGTGTGTTTGGGGTCCACACCCGAGCAGTCACATTTATCATAGTTGTGATTGATGCATATTAATAAAAAAATGTCTTGAACTTAAGTGACTTACTTTTTTCTATAAATGTAGTACCCTCCTCCACCAGCAGCCGCTCCACAGACGACCAAACATGCTATTACTATTCCAGCGATGCAGCCAGACGACACCCTGATAAATTTTCTGGCTTGGCTAAATAAAAACAGGAAATAAGAACATTGTTTACAAGATTTTGCAAAAAGGAACTGTTTCATCGTATCTGTAGATAGGAAGAACATAACAATTTCTGACCTAATGTGATTTCTGTTTTCTACATGCTGATGCAGTATTGTAAACACTGTCATAGATTTATCTGAAGGGGAACTCCCAGGTTTTACACATCAGCTATTTACAGGTCTTGGAGAATATGACTGCTATATACTCCTACTACTGCATGAAATTGCAGAAATCGAAATTTTACTTCAGGTACGTAAATTACTTAGACAAATGATTTATTGTGCATTAATATGTGTAATATTACATTTATAGTTAAAACTAGTTTTGCATTTCAAGCAAGCGTTGTCTCATGAGCTTTAAATAAATCTGCCACTATTCTTCAAACTGTCAAATTTTTAATACTATGAGTTAATCGCAATATCCAATAACAACAACATCTACAATAAACACCATTACCTGTTACAGTCAGTCCGTGCTCTGCTGATGATGTTCTCCCAGTTATATTATTCTTGGCTTCACAGGTGTATTGGCCACTGTCAGAATATTTAGTGATGACTTTAGTGAACACAGCAGAATGGTGTAT
The DNA here is from genome assembly GCA_014281875.1 of Nibea albiflora. Taxonomy (NCBI): domain Eukaryota; kingdom Metazoa; phylum Chordata; class Actinopteri; family Sciaenidae; genus Nibea; species Nibea albiflora. The sequence continues at coordinate 18,231,135 of CM024804.1, read as the reverse complement.
CTTTGTCCCATTCAGGAACCAGGTGTAACTAGCAGCTGGTGTGGACTCAGCAGAGCACTTTAATGTTAAGGTCTGATTAAGATAGATCTCACTTGGACCTGTGATTCCAACATTTTCTGGCCCATCTGAAAAGCAGACAGTAAAAATATAAAGCACAAATAATGAAACACAAAAGTTTTGAACAGTAAATGTAGACGGTACAGTTTGTTACCTACAGTTAACAATCATGATGTATTAGCTGCAGCGTTGCTGACAGGGTTGCTGATTTCACAGAATATTCTCCACTATCTGTTTTTCTTTAGAGTTGGAAGGACAGCACTCTCTTGTTGTCGTAAAAATGAATGTGGTCAGGCAGCACATATGAGTCACCCTTCTTCCACTTTCTGCTAACGACAGAGCCAGCAGCCTCACAGGTTAAGTTGACAGACGTCCCCTCGATTGGCTGAGTTGATGATGATGTGACAGAAGCATTTGATATTCTCTCTGTTGGGCAAAAAACAAAAACAGAGACAAAAGTGATCAAGTTACTGAGGGTTGATTGAATACATTAATTTTGTTATTTATTTATAGTAGCACATGAACCTGATACTTACAAGTGGAGAATCAAGACAATCACACAGTGCAGAGAAGAACTCTATGTTTTTACTGTATTTTATTATGTGTTTTGATTATTAAACAAATCTAGTTTCTATATAAATACTGTGAAATAATCAACCGCTTGATCCACGGAAACTGTGCCTTTTTACGAAACCTCTGAACTTTTGAAAGGTTGTGATGTAACAGCTACACAGTCACCACGCTCAGCCACGGCCACATCATGGAGCCAATCAGGAGAGAGGCTCATTAATATTAATGAGACAAAATGCCAAACACTACTTCTAAACTAAAGCTCCACAGTAAAGAACAGAAAAACAGCTGCCTGCTGCTGGAAATAATGCAAAAAGAGTGAACCAAAACATTCAAGCTGCAGGCTGGACACCAAAACTTACCCAGTACAGACACAACCGATGGCTGAGATGTTTCATATCTCTGAGTTTTGGGGTTAAACGCCTGACAGCTGTAGCTTCCATTGTGATTTATCTGAATGTTCATCAGTGTGAGCTCTGGTCCAGTATCAGACAGCTTGTCTGCATTCAGAAACCAGTAAAACACTGCAGAGGGTCTGAAGACAGCTGAGCAGTTCAGGGTAATGTTTGATCCTTCCTCAAAGTATTCTTGTAACGGATATTTTGTCAATTTAATATCCTCTGGGCCATCTACAGTGTGCAGCACACAAGGAATGAAAAAGGAAAAGAAAACCAAAAAAATCACCAAAAGTAATACGAGCAGCTTGAAAAAAAATCTACATGACGTGTAACACAGCTCTATAACTTGTAAACTGAAAAATGCAACTTTAGAGCTGCATGCATGTCGTGCAAGACAAGAAGAAGGCACATATAATTAGAAACTCACAGCTGATGGTGAGGTTAACTGGGCCACTGATGACATTGCTGACAGGGTTGGACACACGACAACTGAATGGTCCCTGGTCATAGCGAGTCACACTGACTATAGTGAGATTGATGTTTCCGTCAGTGAGCTGAACTCTGTCATTTTCTGTAACCTCAGAGCTGCCGTTCAACCAGAGGAAAGAGAGAGAGGATCCAGAGGAGGAGCAGGACAGACGGACAGAGCTGTTGAACTCCACCAAGTCTGTGTCGTTTGCAGTTGCCACTACATTGGCAACAGGTTCTGTGAGTGAAAAACACAGTGGTTTTATACTTGCCACTTTTTAGCCGGAGAAAGTGAACATTGTTCAGTAGAGAAACGCAAATTAGAGACCAAATCCCATTTTAATGATAGTATGATGAGTAATAATGACTTGACGCTCAGGGTTTCCTCTTGGCTTGCTAAAACACATGAAGTCAGGAGAACGTGGACTTGAGACTTGACTATTGAGAGTTGATTATCTTAAGACTGTCACCGTGATATTAAATTTAAGACAGCACCGCTCATAAAGCAGGGAGGAAGAGCTCAGCTGTCCGAACCACTCTGCATGTCCAGTTATTATATTTTATCCCATCTGATTACTGCTGTGCAATGTTAACTGTTGCTGGCTGACCTTACAAGACTATTTTCCTGACTTAGTCATAACCACGTTCACAATATGAACACAAGAGTTGTGCTCGCAATGACTGAGTGACTGTATGTGACACTGATTGCTGTCAATTTGGGAAATAGTTATATTTGCCTTTACCAACTTTTGCTATGAAAAAGGCACATGGCATGTAGTTTGACTCATTGTAAAGCATTATGACTGATTACTACGTACATTATTAACATTATAATTTGTCACAAAGACAACCTCTCTACAATGTGATGTAATTAAAAAGGTCTATGAAAAACACATTCTACATAAACTGACTCTATAAACAGACAGACAAGAAAACAAAGCCATTTCTTACCAAGCTGTGACAATAATCTAAACTCTGTCTGATGTTTGTGTGCAGATGTTGTCAGATAAAGTACTGAGCATGTAGGTTAGCAACTCACCGTAGATGTTGAGGCGTATTGGCTCACTGGAGGCAGAGCTTACAGGGTTGGACACATGACACGTGTATGGTCCCTGGTCATCGCGAGTCACACTGACTATAGTGAGAGTGGTGTTTCCATCAGTGAGCTGAAATCTGTCACTGGCTGTAACCTCAGAGCTGCCGTTCAACCAGAGGAAAGAGAGAGAGGATCCAGAGGAGGAGGAGCAGGACAGACGGACAGAGTCTTTGAACTCCAACAAGTCTGTCTTGTTTGCAGTTGCCACCACATTGAAGACTGGCTCTGTAGGTTTAATAAAATGTTTTTAAAAAGATTAGAAGTCATAAATTGGATACAAAATATTGCACAAATCAATTACTTTGATTTGTTTGTTTTGTTTTTGGTTTTTTGTATCTTGACAACCACCAAACAAATACACTGTTTCTGTGTTAAAAGAGTCTGTGTTACTGACAGTTACAGACACATTGGAGACTGGCACTGTAGGTTAAAATAAACAACAAAATTATTCAAAGTCATAAATTGGATAAAACATATTGCACAAATCAATTGCTCTGAATTGTCTGCCCTGTTTCTGTAGCAAAACAAGTGCCACAAACAAATGCACTGATTCTGTGCCAAACACAACTAAACAGTCTATTAACAATACCCTCAACATCCATGATGGACATTTATGACCTCGTATACACCTCATCTCTGTGTGCCAATCAAAGTCAGGTTTGTGGGAGAAAAATAAAATAGTGGACCTGAAAACCCTGAATGGAAACATTAGTGTTCTGCTTCTCTTTGAATGTTCTGCCACTACAAAACAAGCAACATTTCCTTTCTTACTATTTGATCATGATGATACATAGATCAAAAAGGCAATTTGCACGTCACTGAGAAATCAAACTGGCATCAATTTAAATTACAAGATTTAAAAGATTTCATTATCAGTGAAGAACTATCCAAAACATACCTAATGAATGAACATACCTAATGATTTGAGTGTAAAAGTTTATGCTTGACTTTGGAAACAGTATTTTGAAAAGAGGATGCTTACTTATGGTTCACTTAATCACCTTTTTCTAAGCTTTCAACCACATCTCAGATCTTTCCGTTTCCATGTATCATGTAGCCAGCAGTCATGGAGATAACTCAGCCGCCATCATATGACCAAAGTATTAAAGGGGGATTTCAAACCGCTGTTTCTCTTCAAACAGCATATATGATCATTTAACACAGGTGCTTGTCATCTCGTGTTTTTTTATCTGGTGCTGAGGGCCGTGAGATGCAGCTAAAAAGCTCCAGAAAACATGAGCGTAAGTGGACCATGAGCTAATGTTCTTTTCTTTGTATAACTGTAGAATTTGTAAGAGTTCAGAACATTCGAATGAATTCAAATATCTTCAGAGGAACCTGAAAACATGGCCATGAACCTTAAATATGTTGTCATACACTGAATATTCATTACTAAATGTGGAAACAAACCTTGTTAGTTATTATCTATAAGGAGTTTAACACTAAAAACCTCAGCTAATTTGTGTCTTTATGACATTCACTCTGTTGGGTTGATTTGATCAAATTTGCTTGACAATGCTGGAAGAATGCTTGTTTAACTCCTCTCTGGTGTCTCCTGTAACCCTGCATGTCTCAGGGATCCAGTTGAACAGTCTGTTTTGATGAAGATGGTGTCTAACTAACATTGTGGTTTTACCACACATCGCGTCAATAACATCCACCTAGTGTAACGCTGGTTACTCTTAAGCGTTTACAGTGAGCTTGACTTTTACGGGCTGTGGGTCAAGCTCTTCTTTTTCTCTTTAACATGAATACTTTAATGTCTGTCTCAACCATAGGACAACTGAACACCAACCAACATCACTTCTGCAATATTAACAATCACCAATTTCTTGCTCAACTGCTATGCACGATCTCCAGGGCTCTAAATGAACTTTTTTGATCACCAGCCAACGTGGTTAAGTTTCTGAAGTTACCAGCCAATCAGACTTTCCATTAGCCACATTTTTTTCCCGTGAAAAAAAGACTGAGAGAGAGATTATGAGAGGCAGTGAATTCATTTGATCATTTTATTAACTAAAGCTTAAAATTAAATATTTCAATGAAGTTGGTAATATATATATCCAATTAAAATGATTACAATAAAATGACATTTCATTACTCATTAACCCTATACTAAACACATACATAAAAATAAAATAAAAACTTTAAAACTTTTCTTTTAGATAGAAATTTGACGATTTATCTTGTTTATGTTAGCCTGAATGTATAAAAATTGAAATATTTTACAACTTTTTAAACATGTTTTAGTGCAGTTAATGCACAGAATTGTGTACAGACAGACTAATAATGATGATTGATTATGTATTATGTATATGTATGCATGAGGTGTGTATCATATGTCATTACAATTAGCGGGCGGAAGAGAAGAGAAAAGCGAATCCGGTGGATTTTCAAAATAAAACACCCCGTGCAAACTGCCGGTCGTAAAAACAGACAAAAGCGAAACTAATTAAATACGTAGCTTATTTACACATGTAGAAGCATGTTTAGAAGAACATACGCCGGGAGAGGAAGCCTGTTTGACCAGTGAGAGCCCGCGCTGTGCGGGTTCACATTGATATATAAATGGTAAAGTACCTCATTTATCACCGGCCAAGCTGGAATTTTCAAACGCATTTGGCGGGTTGGCGGGTGTTAATTTAGAGCCCCACTCAACGCTGAAAGAGATGAAACATGTGAAACATTTACTGACCGAGAACCTTCAGTGTGATGCTTCCAGACATGGCTGGTCCATGTGGTAAAATGCTAACTCCGTATAATCCACTGTCACTAAGAGTCAGATTCCTGAGCTCTAGAGATCCAGTAGAGATGAAGAGAGTGATCCTGCCTTCATACTCTGGTGCAGTGAAGTTTCCACCACTCGATGAAGTGATTATAGGTCTATTATTAACATTCCAGGCGATTGATGAAAATGGTTTTTCTGTTGCATTCAGTGTTGTGTTGAACATCACCGTGCCTCCCACAGCTGCATACAGAGGACCAGCTGGCAACACACCAGCCCCTTTGGTTAAACCTGGAGGAGACAGTTACAGGTCTGATTAGGACTCTGATAAGATGCTAACATTACAAAATAAACCAAAAAAGAAAAGACAAAAAAAGATGAGCAGACTGTTGAGAAATGATTGATAAGGATTAGATTTTTTTTTTGACTCATTTCATAGCAGTTTTCATATTTTCCATAACACAAGGTGTGAATATCTTAAAAAACATGGTTTAAAACACAAACTGATAAAGTGAAGGTGACTGTCAATGATAGGAAGTAATTGAAGCGTTTTTGTCATATAAACTCTTTGTTGCAGCACTGTTGGTGGTTAAACTTTCTTTCATTACACAATGGGTTACAAAAGCATGGAGCTTAACTGCCTTGGAAGAACTTTACAACAAAGCTTTTAGTCCACATTATGGAAATCAAGTCTGATAAAGTGACCCAGACCACAAGAGATCAGAACAGACAACCCACACACTATCAATAGTTTGATTGGCACAATGTTTTCTTCCGTTATATTATTATTGCATCAGTTCTTTGTCGCGGTAGTTTTAAACTTTCTTCCATTTCGTTCTGTAATATTTAGCCAATGCTGATTGACACTCTTCCCAAACTACCACAACCACATGCATGCACTTGCATTCATGTGCCTGACTCGCAGGTCATTGGATAGATATCATAATCAGACGTTTCAATCACTCCAAATAAAATATGAAACGTGAAACGCAAAATGGAGCAAAGAACACTGGAAGAAGTTTGTGGCAACCAATAATGTAAGAACGTCCAATAATGTAATACCTGCCGATAACGTAATCATTATAAACGTAATAAAGTTGTTATGCTTCATTACATGACCCACATTATTAAGTTATTACCAGGTATTACATTATCGGACTATTACATTTTCGGTCGCTACAAGGTTAAAGGTATTTCTTACCTGCAAACGACACAAAGAAGATCCAAAGGAAAGGTAAAGTATCCATTGATCCGTCTTTGTGAGATATAAGGAGATGAGAGAAAGTCAACCATCAGTCTTTTACTGTTAAAATAAGGCGATGTGAGACAGCCCTCTGGTATAATGATTATCTGAGCCAGTTAATGAATGCAGAGTTACTTACGTGCTGACTTACAAACTGTCCACATCATAGCATGAGCCCTCTGCGGTCAGGTCCTAAAGCGACAGCTCGTCGCCCTCTTGTGGTGTGAGTGTGTTTGTATTGGCATAATGATGGACAGATGAAAACTGATATTATAATCCCACAGACTGAAAACTTAGACATAATAGGCCTACAGATATCGATTTTGAAACAAAATTGTGCCATGTGAGCATGCAGGTGGGCCAAGGTTGTGGACAACTGTCTCAGGGAATGTAACAGGTTTACATTAAACACAAGAGTAATTGATCACAACTAAGGTTTATGCAAATAAACAATGAGGCAAAGGAAAAGGCAGATGTACGCAGTGTGTTGTAGGTGCAATGTCAGCAACAATGATGTAGAATGAATGTCAGGTACAGAAACAGGATGAGACAGAGTGAAGCATGCACAGCTATTATAGCCTATTATTATAAGATCCCAGGTGATCGAAATCAGCTGACAGCCCTTCCATGTCCCTCTATCCACTGAGCTTGGCCTGGATCATCCAATATCATTGGACCAGCGTCACTCCAGCTGATACTGACAAACCAAGTTTTTATCACAAGCATTGGGAACCTGAGGACATAAAAGTTTGTCACTATACTATACTACAATAAAATAAAGATTTTACTCATGTCCAACTGTGATAGTTGTTGCTGTTATAGTACTAACATTACTTTCTCCTCAAAGGAGGGGGAGCCTATTTAATATTTATTATCTATTAAAAGTGCTCCGTGTGTACGTTGTTATGATGAATGAACAAGGTTGGACCTTGTCTTGTTTATTATGATCAACCTTTTAGGGAAATGATGATGGGAGAGTCCCATTTGCGCAGATACTTCCTGATATGTTATTCTGAAATAAGCAAAGGGAAAGTGAAGATGTGTGACCTCTTCTCTCTCTTCACACTCGATGATACTGCAGACGAAATGAAACATCTGGATACGCTTCCATCATCCTGGGAGTCATCTCAGGTGAAGCTTACTTGCACTTGACAGTATTTATTCATTTATTTATCGAAATATAACCATAAATTATAGATGCTTAACAGCATGAGATATAAAATGGAAACAAGTTACAGCAAAGTTTTAAGAAATGGTATAAGCTTCTGACTACTAATATGGATCCTGGATCTTGTTGAACTGGAAGAAAAAAACATTTCAGTCAAAATGCAGCACTGAAATAAATACAAGTGGTTGTATAGTTCATACACCAGAGTTATGAACCTAATTTCCTCCAAGTGACTTCCTCTCTTTGTTTGAGGAGAAGTAGTTGTTGTGTGTTGAGGAATCTGTGGACAACCTGCTGTGCGAACACATCAGCCACTTAGCAATTTGATAATTAGCTTATCTTTATTCAGAGGTTTTTTGTTTCTGTTTGTGTTTATTCATCAAGATTTTTCTCCAGTCTGGTGATTGTGATTTAAGCATCAGTTGTCTCCATCACAGTCTGACTGTACACTGTCTCCTCCAGGTTTTAACCAAAGGGGCTGGTGTGTTGCCAGCTGGTCCTCTGAATGCAGCTGTGGGAGGCACGGTGATGTTCAACACAACAGTGGCTCCACCAGAAAAACCATTTATATCAATCACCTGGAATGTTAATAATAGACCTATAATCACTTCATCGAGTGGTGGAAACTTCACTGAACCAGGGTATGAAGGCAGGATCACCGTCTTCACCTCTACTGGATCTCTAGAGCTCAGGAATCTGGCTCTTAGTGACAGTGGATTATACGGAGTTAGCCTTTTACCACAGGGAGCAGCAGCCATGTCTGGAGGCATCACACTGAAGGTTCTCGGTCAGTAAATATTTCACACGTTTCATCTCTTTCAGCACTGAATAGAGATCATGCATAGCAGTTCAGCAAGAAATAAATAATTGAGTTTCTGTACTCAGTGGTTAAATTATTACAGTATATAACAACATAATAATAATAACTGAGGCACATGTTTTATGTGTCGCAAAAGCTTGAACTCGCTGTGACAACATGAATTAAAACAGATACATACATACATAATAATATGAGAAAAACAATGTTTTTTCTTAAGATTTTTTTTGGCCTTTTCAAGTTTTATTTTGATAGAGAAAGCTGAAGAGTGACAGGGATGTCGGGAGAGAGAGATGGGGAATGACATGCAGGAAAGAGCCACAAGTCAGATTCGAACGCTGGGCTTCCACAGCAACGACTGAGCCTTCACACATGATGTGGCTGCTCTACCAACTGAGCTAAACACCGCCCCATTTAATTCATTTTCTTAATGACGCGGAAACACATTCTTTTAGGTGTATATTAACAACCATGAGATTTTGTTAAGGTCAATATAGTCAACTCTAAATTCAATAGCTCGAGAGTAGAATTTTGGATAAGCTCTAATGTATCTACATTATCATTATCAACTATACTGACTAAATTCTTCTTTATTTCTTTTTAGTCTCAAGAAATAACACAAACCTTCAATGTTGGGTCAATTTTCCTTTTATTAGGTAGAGACAAGGACAAAACCATTTTGTTTTTCACCTATAGAGAGTCTTCAATGTGTCAGTAACTGTCAGTAACACAGACTTTGTGTAGTTTAACAGCTCTGTTCTCTCTCTCTCTCTCTCTCTCTTTTTATTTTAACCTTCAGAGCCAGTCTCCAATGTGGTGGCAACTGCAAACGACACAGACTTGGTGGAGTTCAAAGACTCTGTCCGTCTGTCCTGCTCCTCCTCTGGATCCTCTCTCTCTTTCCTCTGGTTGAACGGCAGCTCTGAGGTTACAGCCAGTGACAGAGTTCAGCTCACCGATGGAAACTCCACTCTCACTATGGTCAGTGTGACCCGCTATGACCAGGGACCATTCATGTGTCATGTGACCAGCCCTGTAAGCTCTGCCACCAGTCAGCCAATACGCCTCTCTATCTATGGTGAGTACGTTATCTGACAACATCTGCACGCAAACATCTGACAGAGCCACATATTTTTCTCAGGAATTGGTACAGACGTGAATAGAACTAAAAGGAGAGTAACTCACATTTACCAGGTGAGCAGAAACATAACTCCAATGTTAGTCTGTATGTACTGGATGTGGAACCTAAACATGCTGTTTGCTAACATGTTACCCATGTTGTGTTTACAGTTTGTTTCTGCTACCTCCAAGTGGCCAAAACAGAATTACTGTTACATTTACATTTTTCACTCAAAGTTCATGATCTTTTGCCCAACAGAGAGAATATCAAATGCTTCTGTCACATCATCATCAACTCAGCCGATCGAGGGGACGTCTGTCAAGTTAACCTGTGAGGCTGCTGGCTCTGTCGTTAGCAGAAAGTGGAAGAAGGGTGACTCATATGTGCTGCCTGACCACATTCATTTCTACGACAACAACAGAGTGCTGTCCTTCCAACCTCTAAAGAAAACAGATAGTGGAGAATATTCCTGTGAAATCAGCAACCCTGTCAGCAACGCTGCAGCTAAATACATCATGATTGTTAACTGTAGGTAACAAACTGTACCGTCTACATTTACTGTTCAAAACTTTTTGTGTTTCATTATTTGTGCTTTATATTTTTACTGTCTGCTTTTCAGATGGGCCAGAAAATGTTGGAATCACAGGTCCAAGTGAGATCCATCTTAATGAGACCTTAACATTAAAGTGCTCTGCTCAGTCCACACCAGCTGCTAGTTACACCTGGTTCCTGAATGGGACAGAGATTCACCATTCTGCTGAGTTCACTAAAGTCATCACTAAATATTCTGACAGTGGCCAATACACCTGTGAAGCCATGAATAATATAACTGGGAGAACATCATCAGCAGTGCACGGACTGACTGTAACAGGTACCAAGATGGTGTTGGATGGTGATGTTGATACATATTGTGATTAACTCATAGTATTCTACATTTAATAACTAAGAGGTAGTAGGCCTCCAAAGATTTTTGTTACAAATCCATTCCACTTATCAAATGTGTGATACATGAAGCTCAATAAACGACACACTAGACTCAACTATGAACTAGTCAAATTTATTTAAGTAATTTAAATATTTAAAGTCAAATTCTTTGCAGTTTTACAGTTCAATATTTTGGAACTGATGGACGATGTTTTTTGAAAATAAGTGCTTACACTCAAAACATTTTTTTAGGCCACCTATGCATTTCAAATAAAAAAATGTTCATTACATAGTTATATTATTATATAGATTAATAGTACTAATAAACTCTAAGCGACTGGCATTCATTCTCACTGTTGGATTTGGGGCAAACAAGTTGGCTTTATTAATATTGATGCATAAACCCGTGCCACTGACTTGCATTACTGTGTAGTGGAAGCCACATTGAGTTTTCATTAGTTGAGTTTATTACAGAGATCTACTAACTTCAACATTTTCTCACACCACATCCTCTCATTCTTTCATCCCTCAAACTTTAGTCCTTCAGATCTAACTTTGTTTTAAGCCCTCCCAGGAAAAAACATCAGGCTGTTCGACTGGCTGCATCGCTGGAATAGTAATCGGCATGTTTTGGTCGTCTGTGGAGCGGCTGCTGGCTGGAGGAGGGTACGACATTATAGAAAAAAGTAAGTGGAAAATAACTTTAATGTTTAACCGGGGAAGCATTTTTACTAATATGCACCAATCACAATTATGATAAATGTGACAGCTCAGTAATCACACGTTTGAATGCAAAAGGACGACTCGGAGACTGATGTCCTAAAGATTGAGAGGATACCAGCCAAGAATGAGCCAAACACAACATAAGTTACTGTTTGAAGTAGAGTAAAATCTGATTTCACCACCACATTTGAACAATGTTTTATTTTTTTATATTTAGAAGAAAAAGTAACAACAAAGCCCCGCCTCTTTCTACTCCTAAAGGTTAGTATATTTGATCTTACTTCATCACACACACACACACACACACCTATATCACAGTAGAGTACATATACTGTATATATGAATAATCAGATGTCACCATTTTTCCCTTAGAGCAAGAAGAACATATATATGAGAACCAATAAACTCAATGGAGTTTCCCTTTTAAGGTAAGTTTTGAACTCATTCTGATTTAGAGAAAAGTGATACTAGTGAAATAATAGTGAAATAACTGTGGTGAATGTGGTTTTACATTTAATTCTGTATGATAACTGAAGCAATACATTTTTCACTTTGTTTGATATGGTTTTGTGTGCTTTCCACAGTGTATACCTAATGCTAGCTTTTCTTCTCCTCTTCTCATATTGTGTCCGACCTCAAGATTAAAGTCAGCCATTAGTCACTGTGTCCTTCATCAGTGGACACTGCCTGTGGATCTGAGGGACTTCATCTCTGTACAGTAGATGTCTTAAAGAAAAAGCTTTTATTTCTCGATCATCCTTTCTTATACTTCTTATGCACTGTGTTCATTTAATTTATTTACTTTTAACATTGCATTTCATTTCAGTACATTGGTCTTTCATTTCAATGCATACTGTTTTAAAAACATCTTTTTTTTCTTCTTTGATTTCATTTCTTCTGTTTTTTATGTTTTTTTGAAAGTTACAATTAAAACAAATAAAGTTTGTATTTGTTGATAAGATAATAAGATAAGATAAAGAATGTTTTATCTGTAATCTAACAGCCAGTGAACATGTAATACTACTTATAGATTATGGTAAAACAGTGCTGACTGCGGAAATGAGGTCTGAAGTGTATCATGTTTTAATAAAGATGTACTGTATGCATATCCTCTTACTGTTTACATCAATTGACACGTTTCATGCATGACAGCTGCTGACATACTGAAATTAAAATTGAAAATTAATCTAATCATTGTTTTGCAATGTGATGTTCAGAACATCGCTGACTCCAACAGAAAAACCATTTATATCAATCAGCTGGTATGTTAATGATAGTCATATAATCACTTCAAATGTTGAAAACATCACTGAACCAGAGTATGAAGGCAGGATCACCCTCTCCACCTCTACTGGAACTCTACTGCTCTGGAATGTGGCTCTTAATGACAGTGGAGAATACAGAGTTAACATTACATCACAGGGAGCACAACAAATGACTGGAACCGTCAGACTGGAGGTTCTCGGTGAGCAAATATTTCACATGTTGCATCTCTTTCAGTGCTGAGTGGAGATCATGCATAGCAATTAAGCAAGAAATAATTAGAGTTTGGTGTTTGTGGTTAATGTAACCATGTTATGTTGTGATGTATTATTCTATTACAACATAATAATAATCAGTAAGAATTATCATAAAGCTAGCCACTTTGATCAAGTAAATCCAAACGTTGTAACAGCTGATAAAAATGTATAATAACCTAGTATGACCAGTTACATAACAGTTATTAATATGAAGCCTACTAAGAGTTAATGAGTAACTTAACAACAGCTAAATAAAAGTGTTTTACTGCTCTCTGCAGTGGAAAGTATTAATCTCTGACTACACCTGTGACTGTAGGGTCAGGCCCAAAGTTTGTTTGGCTGACCCGTAACAGCACCAAACTGTGATACCACAGATTCCTGAAGTTCACCTGTGCATCATGGTAGCAATGACCACTGAGTTTGGACAGCATCCAAGATCATGGGAGAGCCTTCAGTTGATTGCTGATTGCCATTCACAGAGCCTAAAAACATAACAAAAAATAACAATTTAACTACTGCCATGTCGCACACAGTACATGACTTTATCACTAGCAGTAAATGAATCTAATCGTTGTTTTGCATCGGGAACCTGAGGACATGAAAGTTTGTCACTCCACTACAAAATACAAATTGAGTTCAAAGTCCTCTCTGAATGTTTAGTCCTGTCAAACTGTGATAGTTGTTGCTGTTAACATAAATAACTCCTCCTCAAGAAGAAGCCTATTTACAATATTTAATAATCTATTTAAAAGTTGCTGTGTGTACTTTATCAATGATTAACAAAGTGGACTTTGTCGTTTATTCAGCTGATCTTAAGAGATATGATGATCGTAAAATTCACATTGCACTGTACTTCCGTATATGACCTTAACATAGACCTAAATTATCGAGATGGGCATTTATCGTGTTGAAATAAGCAAAGGGAAAGTGAAGAAGTGTGATCCTCTTCTCTCTCTTCATACTCGATGATACTGCAGACAAAATGGAAACATCTGTGATTTGCTTCATCATCCTGGGAGTCATCTCAGGTGAGCTCTTACCACTTGATACAGCAGACAAAAGCATTTATTCACTCAAACGTCACCCTCAACTATTAATGCTCAACAGCATCAGACAGCTGATTTTGTGAATGGAGATGTCCCTGTTAGCTGGAAAACTTGTTAAACAGTAAAACTATTTCAATTAAAATGCAGAACTGATTTAAATTCAACACTCGATGAGCCAGAGTTCATTATCTAGCAAAGTTTCTCCAATTGACTTCCTCTTTTCGTTAGAGGAGAAGTAGTTAGCATTGTTTTGTATTATAAAGAGTACAATCTAGACTTGCTCTGTATGGAAAGTGTCATGAGATAACTTTTGTTAGAATTTGGCGCTCTATAGGTAAAAGTGAATTGAATTGACAACCTGCTGTGCAAACACATCAGCTATTTTGGTTGTAATAAATTTGGCATGGCTTTATTAAGAGGTTTGTTTTGTGTTTGTTTTTTGTTACTGATCAAGTCTTTCTCAGAGACTGTGATTTCAGCATATAATCACAGTGTAATCCTTCACAGACCTCAAACTGTCTCCTCCAGGTTTGTGTTAATAACTGGTTCTCCGATCACAGCTGTGGGAGACACAGTGATGTTCACCACAACACTGACTCCAAAAAATAAAATAAAAACCTGTATCAATAGGCTGAGAAGTGATGACAGAGATATAATCACTGGCTTCAAAACATGATCAGATCAGCAGCTAGGCTACTACAAATGAGAGTCATAGGTCTAATCCTTATTAAGCATCTCTCAACAGTCTGCTCACCTTTTTTTTGCATTTCTTTTTTTGGTTTATTTTGTAATGTTAGCCTAAGTCCTAATCAGACCTGTAACTGTCTCCTCCAGGTTTAACCAAAGGGGGTGGTGTGTTGCCAGCTGGTCCTCTGACTGCAGCTGTGGGAGGCACGGTGATGTTCAACACAACACTGGCTCCAACAGAAAAACCATTTGTATTAATCACCTGGAATGTTAATTATAGACATATATTCACTTCAAATGTTGAAAACATCACTGAACCAGGGTATGAAGGCAGGATCACCGTCTTCACCTCTACTGGATCTCTAGAGCTCAGGAATCTGGCTCTTAGTGACAGTGGAGAATACAGAGTTACCATTTTACCACAGGGAGAAGGAGCCAAGTCTGGAAGCATCACACTGAAGGTTCTTGGTGAGTAAATACTTCACGTTTCATCTCGCGCTGAATGGAGATCATGCATAGCAGTTCAGCAAGAAATACATAATTGAGTTTCTGTACTCAGTGGTTAAATTATTACAGTATATAACACATAATAATAATAACTGAGGCAAATGTTTTATGTGTTGCAAAAGCTTGAACTCGCTGTAACAACATGAATTAAAATAGATACATACATACATAATAATATGAGAAAAACAATGTTTTTTTTGGCCTTTTCAAGTTTTATTTTGATAGAGAAAGCTGAAGAATGACAGGGATGTGGGGAGAGAGAGATGGGGAATGACACGCAGGAAAGAACCACAAGTCAGATTCGAACGCTGGGCTTCCACAGCAACGACTGAGCCTTCACACATGATGTGGCTGCTCTACCAACTGAGCTAAACACCGCACCATTTAATTCATTTTCTTAATGACGCAGAAACACATTCTTTTAGGTGTATATTAACAACCATAATGTATATACACTGTATCATCTCAGAGGAAAACTGAAGACACTGTTAAAAATGTGGCAAAAGAGATTCAGTCAAAGGACTACCATCAGTACAACTTACAGACCATGAAACACTACAGACATGAATCAGACAAACAACAATGAATAATGAAGGACATGAGAGTCAGCAGGTGTGTTTATGTTCTGCCTTTTTTGATTTATTGGATGAGATTTTGTTAAGTTCAATATAGTCTAGATAAAAGGCAATTAATTCAGAATTAAGTCAAATCTCACCGTTAAGTCTGTGGCCTCAAATCCTGGATGTCTTGATTTCTCAAGTCTGAATTCAATAGCTCGAAGTAGAATTTTGGACACGCTCTAATGTATCTACATTATCATTATCAACTATACTGACTAAATTATTTTTTATTTCTTTTTAGTCTTGAGAGATAACACAAACCTTCAATTTTCCTTTTATTAGGTAGAGACAAGGACAAAAACTTTGTTTTTCACCTATAGAGAGTCTTCAATGTGTCAGTAACTGTCAGTAACACAGACTTTGTGTACTTTAACAGGTATGTTCTCTCTCTCTCTCTCTCTCTCTCTATTTTTTATTTTAACCTACAGAGCCAGCCTCCGATGTGGTGGTAACTGTCAGTAACACAGACTTGGTGGAGTTCAAAGACTCTGTCCGTCTGTCCTGCTCCTCCTCTGGATCCTCTCTCTCTTTCCTCTGGTTGAACGGCAGCTCTGAGGTTACAGCCAGTGACAGAGTTCAGCTCACTGATGGAGGCTCCACTCTCACTATAGTCAGTGTGACCCGCTATGACCAGGGACCATTCATGTGTCGTGTGACCAACCCTGTCAGTACTGGTATCAGTGGCCCAGTTAGCCTCACCATCAGCTGTGAGTTTCTAATTATATGTGCCTTCTTCTTGTCTTGCACGACATGCATGCAGCTCTAAAGTTGCATTTTTCAGTTTACAAGTTATAGAGCTGTGTTACACGTCATGTAGATTTTTTTTCAAGCTGCTCGTATTACTTTTGGTGATTTTTTTGGTTTTCTTTTTCTTTTTCATTCCTTGTGTGCTGCACACTGTAGATGGTCCAGAAGATATTAAATTGACAAAATATCCGTTACAAGAATACTTTGAGGAAGGATCAAACATCGCCCTGTCCTGCTCAGCTGTCTCCCGACCCTCTGCACGGTTTTACTGGTTTCTGAATGCAGACAAGCTGTCTGATACTGGACCAGAGCTCACACTGATGAACATTCAGATAAATCACAGGGGAAGCTACAGCTGTCAGGCATTTAACCCCAAAACTCTGAGATATGAAACATCTCAGCCATCGGTTGTGTCTGTACTGGGTAAGTTGGAATTGTATTGGCATGTTTTGGTGTCCAGCCTGTAGTCCACGTTCTCATGACTTCATGTGTTTTAACAAGCCATTATTACCCACAGCACCTGTTGCCAACGTGGTGGTAACTGTCAGTAACACAGACTTGGTGGAGTTCAAAGACTCTGTCCGTCTGTCCTGCTCCTCCTCTGGATCCTCTCTCTCTTTCCTCTGGTTGAACGGCAGCTCTGAGGTTACAGCCAGTGACAGAGTTCATCTCACTGATGGAGGCTCCACTCTCACTATAGTCAGTGTGACCCGCTATGACCAGGGACCATTCAGGTGTCATGTGTCCAACCCTGTAATCTCTGCCTCCAGTGAGCCAATACGCCTCAACATCTACGGTGAGTTACAAACCTACATGCTCAGTACTTTATCTGACAACATCTGCACACAAACATCAGAGTTTAGATTATTGTCACAGCTTGGTAAGGAATGTTTTTGCTTTGTTTTCTTGTCTGTTCGATTGTACAGTCAGTTTAATATTAGAAAGTGTTTATCACAGGCCTTTTTATTACATCACACTGTACAGAGGTTTATCTTTTCCACTGATAAATTAGTATGTACATATTAATCTGCTATGCTGGATGCCAGACAAACACAATTAGCTAAAGAGCCACATATTTTTCTCAGGAGTTGGTACAGACGTAAACAGAACTAAAAGGAGAGTAACTCACATTTACCAGGTGACCAGAAACATAACTCCAATGTTAGTCTGTATGTACTGGATGTGGAACCTAAACATGCTGTTTGCTAACATGTTACCCATGTTGTGTTTACAGCCTGTTTCTGCTACCTCCAAGTGGCCAAAACAGAATTACTGTTACATTTACATTTTTCACTCAAAGTTCATGATCTTTTGCCCAACAGAGAGAATATCAGATGCTTCTGTCACATCATCATCAACTCAGCCAATTGAGGGGACGTCTGTCAACTTAACCTGTGAGGCTGCTGGCTCTGTCGTTAGCAGAAAGTGGAAGAAGGGTGACTCATATGTGCTGCCTGACCACATTCATTTTTACGACAACAACAGAGTGCTGTCCTTCCAACCTCTAAAGAAAACAGATAGTGGAGAATATTCCTGTGAAATCAGCAACCCTGTCAGCAACGATGCAGCTAAATACATCATGATTGTTAACTGTAGGTAACAAACTGTACCGTCTACATTTACTGTTCAAAACTTTTTGTATTTCATTATTTGTGCTTTATATTTTTACTGTCTGCTTTTCAGATGGGCCAGAAAATGTTGGAATCACAGGTCCAAGTGAGATCCATCTTAATCAGATCTTAACATTAAAGTGCTCAGCTCAGTCCACACCAGCTGCTAGTTACACCTGGTTCCTGAATGGGACAGAGATTCACCATTCTGCTGAGTTCACTAAAGGCATCACTAAATATTCTGACAGTGGCCAATACACCTGTGAAGCCATGAATATTATAACTGGGAGAACATCATCAGCAGTGCACGGACTGACTGTAACAGGTACCAAGATGGTGTTACCAACAATATTATACATTTGATAATAGACTAGCAGGCTTCCTAAAGATTTGTATTACAAATCTATTCCACCAATCAAAAGTGGCAGATTTATTAGAAGCTCAGCTGCTTGAAACACAAACTCCACTTAAGAATGAAAGAGTGCAATTTATAAATATAAGTATTTAATGTCACATTTAACTTTGCAATTTTACAGTTGTTGTGGGACTCACGACTGATGCCGTTTTTAAAATTAAGTGCCTATATTACCCACGATGCAACTCAACCATCAACAGTACAGCCTATACACACCAGCTTGAAGCAGAGATCGGGATCAAGCTACACCCAAAAAAAGTTTTGGTCTAATTGCAGGACTTACGCATTTCAATTACATAGAATATGTCCATCAATTACAATTACTTAGGTTTAATATAAATTAACTACTAAAACTCATGTTAAGCAAGTAATTATATGTAAGTCATGGTACTTATAAAACTCAATGTGCTTCCACAACACAGTAGTGTAGTAGTAGCCAGGTTTATGCATCAATATTAAGTTTGCCCAATCAGTTTACATGTGCTTTGTGGACTTAGAGAAGGCGTTCGACCGTGTCTCCGGTCGACCGGCGGATCGGTGCAGCTTCTGCAGTGATGCGGACTCCGCCGGTCCGTCGTGGTGAAGAGGGACACACACACACACACACAAACACACACACACACACACACACACACACACACACACACACACACACACACACACACACACACACACACACACACACACACACACACACACCTATATCACAGTAGAGTACATATACTGTATATGTGAATAATCAGATGTCACCATTTTTCCCTTAGAGCAAGAATAACATATATATGAGAACCAATAAACTCAATGGAGTTTCCCTTTTAAGGTAAGTTTTGAACTCATTCTGATTTAGAGAAAAGTGATACTAGTGAAATAATAGTGAAATAACTGTGGTGAATGTGTTTACATTTAATTCTGTATGATAACTGAAGCAATACATTTTTCACTTTTGTTTGATATGTTTTGTGTGCTTTTCCACAGTGTATACCTGATGCTAGCTTTTCTTCTCCTGTTCTCATATTGTGTCCAACCTCAAGATTAAAGTCAGCCATTAGTCACTGTGTCCTTCATCAGTGGACACTGCCTGTGGATCTGAGGGACTTCATCTCTGTACAGTAGATGTCTTAAAGAAAAAGCTTTTATTTCTCGATCATCCTCTCTTATACTTCTTATGCACGGTGTTTATTTACTGAGATTTTAATTTACTTTTAACATTGCATTTCATTTCAGTACATTGGTCCTTAATTTCAGTGCATACTTTTTTAAAAACATCTTTTTTTTTCTTCTTTGATTTTATTTCTTCTGTTTTATTTGCTCTGTGAAGCACTTTGGGCTGCACGATTGCATGAAAGTTACAATTAAAACAAATAAAGTTTGTATTTGTTGATAAGATAATAATAAAATAGCAAGATCCATCAATACAATGCAATACACAAAACATTAATGTTTTATCTGTAATCTAACAGCCAGTGAACATGTAATACTACTGATAGATTATGGTAAAACAGTGCTGACTGCGGAAATGAGGCCTGAAGTGTATCATGTTTTAATAAAGATGTATGTATCCTCGTCTTATGGTTTACTTGAACTGATACGTTTGACTTTTGCTCACAAAATTAAGTCAACTATTTCATTTCATATCTCAGAATTTGGGGGCTAAATGCCTGACAGCTGCTGACATACTGAAAACAGTAAAACAGGTCAGAGGGTCTGGAGACAAGCAAAATTAGAGCCTCTGGCCGCTCTAATTATATTACCCAGTTAATGAATGTTATTTACGTGCTGACTTCCAAACTGTCTGCATCATAAAATAAACCCACTGAGTCTGCAGTCAGATCCTAAAGCTGCAAAATGTCGCCCTCTTATCGCGTAACTGTGTTTGTATATGTAAAATACATGAATACTGTAGTATCAATAATCTCAGTGACAGAATGTGATACTGAATTAGTAAACAGGATCTATTTAGTTAGGATATACTGTACATCTGTCAGCTCCAGACACATTTAAAAGCTTTTAGTTCAAACTTAGACGTAAAAGTCTGCAAGTGTGGAGTTGTATAAACTGAGGATACTGGTGTGCAATTGGCCACATGACAGCCATGACCACTGAGTTTGGACAGCATCCAAGATCATGGGAGAGCCTTCAGTTGATTGCTGATTGACATTGCCATTCACAGAGCCTAAAAAACATATAACAATTTAACTACTGCATGTCGCACACAGTACATGACTTTATCACTAGCAGTACAGGAAACTGTGTAAATGAATCTAATCGTTGTTTTGCATCGGGAACCTGAGGACATGAAAGTTTGTCACTCCACTACAAAATACAAATTGAGTTCAAAGTCCTCTCTGAATGTTTAGTCCTGTCAAACTGTGATAGTTGTTGCTGTTAACATAAATAACTCCTCCTCAAGAAGAAGCCTATTTACAATATTTAATAATCTATTTAAAAGTTGCTGTGTGTACTTTATCAATGATTAACAAAGTGGACTTTGCCTTTTATTCAGCTGATCTTAAGAGATATGATGATCGTAAAATTCACATTGCACTGTACTTCCGTATATGACCTTAACATAGACCGAAATTATCAAGATGAGTATTTATCGTGTTGAAATAAGCAAAGGGAAAGTGAAGAAGTGTGATCCTCTTCTCTCTCTTCATACTCGATGATACTGCAGACAAAATGGAAACATCTGTGATTTGCTTCATCATCCTGGGAGTCATCTCAGGTGAGCTCTTACCACTTGATACAGCAGACAAAAGCATTTATTCACTCAAAACGTCACCCTCAACTATTAATGCTCAACAGCATCAGACAGCTGATTTTGTGAATGGAGATGTCCCTGTTAGCTGGAAACTTGTTAAACAGTAAAACTATTTCAATTAAAATGCAGAACTGATTTAAATTCAACACTCGATGAGCCAGAGTTCATTATCTAGCAAAGTTTCTCCAATTGACTTCCTCTTTTCGTTAGAGGAGAAGTAGTTAGCGTTGTTTTGTATTATAAAGAGTACAATCTAGACTTGCTCTGTATGGAAAGTGTCATGAGATAACTTTTGTTAGAATTGGGCGCTCTATAGGTAAAAGTGAATTGAATTGACAACCTGCTGTGCAAACACATCAGATATTTTGGTTGGTTAGTAATAAATTCGGCATGGCTTTATTAAGAGGTTTGTTTTTGTGTTTGTTTTTTGTTACTGATCAAGTCTTTCTCAGAGACTGTGATTTCAGCATATAATCACAGTGTAATCCTTCACAGACCTCAAACTGTCTCCTCCAGGTTTGTGTTGATAACTGGTTCTCTGATCACAGCTGTGGGAGACACAGTGATGTTCACCACAACACTAACTCCAAAAAATAAAATGAAAACCTGTATCAATAGGCTGAGAAGTGATGACAGAGATATAATCACTGGCTTCAAAACATGACCAGATCAGCAGCTAAGCTACTACTTAGGTTATGAAATGAGAGCCATAGGTGTAATCCTTATTAAGCATCTCTTAACAATCTGCTCATCTTTTTTGTATTTCCTTTTTTGGTTAATTTTGTAATGTTAGCATCTTATCAGAGTCCTAAAAAACCTCATATGATTTGTTGAAGAGAAATCTGTGGACAACCTGCTGTGCGAACACATCAGCTACTTAACAATTTGATAATTAGCTTATCTTTATTCAGAAGTTTTTGTTTCTGTTTGTGTTTATTCATCAAGATCTTCTCCGACTGTGATTGTGATTTAAGCATCAGTGTCTCCATCACAGTCTGACTGTAACTGTCTCCTCCAGGTTTAACCAAAGGGGCTGGTGTGTTGCCAGCTGGTCCTCTGTATGCAGCTGTGGGAGGCACGGTGATGTTCAACACAACAGTGGCTCCACCAGAAAAACCATTTCCATCAATTTTCTGGAATATCGATGGTAGAACTATAATCAGTTCATCGAGTGGTGGAAATTGGACTGTACCAGAGTATGAAGGCAGGATCACCATCTTCATCTCTTCTGGATCTCTAGAGCTCAGGAATCTGGCTCTTAGTGACAGTGGAGAATACAGAGTTATCATTATAACACATGAAGGAGTAGGCATGCGTGGAAACATCACACTGAAGGTTCTCGGTGAGTAAATGTTTTACATGTTGCGTCTCTTTCAGCACTGAATAGAGATCGTGCATAGCAGTTCAGCAAGAAATAAATAATTGAGTTTCTGTACTCAGTGGTTAAATTATTACAGTATATAACAACACAATAATAATAACTGAGGCACATGTTTTATGTGTCGCAAAAGCTTGAACTCGCTGTGACAACATGAATTAAAACAGATACATACATACATAATAATATGAGAAAAACAATGTTTTTTCTTAAGATTTTTTTTTTGTGGCCTTTTCGAGCTTTATTTTGATAGAGACAGCTGAAGAGTGACAGGGATGTGGGGAGAGAGAGATGGGGAATGACACGCAGGAAAGAGCCACAAGTCAGATTCAAATCAGACAAACAGCAATGAATAATGAAGAAGGACATGAGAGTCAGCAGGTGTGCTTATGTTCTGCCTTTTCTGATTTAGTGACATGAGATTTTGTTAATCTCACCATCAAGTCTGTGGCCTCAAATCCTGGATGCCTTGATTTCTCAACTCTAAATTCAATAGCTCGAGAGTAGAAATTTGGATACGCTCTAATGTATCTACATTATCATTATCAACTATACTGACTAAATTCTTCTTTATTTCTTTTTAGTCTCAAGCGATAACACAAACCTTCAATGTTGGGTCAATTTTCCTTTTATTAGGTAGAGACAAGGACAAAAACTTTGTTTTTCACCTATAGAGAGTCTTCAATGTGTCAGTAACTGTCAGTAACACAGACTTTGAGTAGTAATATTCTAATGCATAATCCCTATGATGAAAGGCAGAACAATACTTGCTAACCTCTCCAAGATTACTTATGTGACACTTTGAGGACAATCATAAAACTAGTCACTGTGATCAAGTAAATCCAGATAATTTGTAACAACTAATACAAATTTACAATAACGTAACATGACCAGTTACAGTGCTGTCGACTATATAAAACCTACCAAGAGTTAATGAGTAACTTAACACCAGTTATTAAATAGAAGTGTTTTTCGGCCCACTGTAGTCTGAAGTTTGTTTTGGTGACCTGTAACTACACCCAACAGAGTCCTGGAGTACACATGTGCATCATGACAGTCAGGTTTTACCACTGGAGGGCAGCAGAAATTATGTCAAAGCAAAGATTTTTTTTTTCTTGAAACAACAGCCAGGTGCCCAGAAGAACACTGAAACAGGTTTTATTTTTAATCATCACTGCGCATAGACGTGTGAGGAACTTGACTCAGTTTCCTGTTGCTCTCAGTGTACACAGTGTCACAATTTATCACTTCTAATCATTGTTTTTTTATTTCAACCAATAGAGCCAGTCTCCAATGTGTCTGTAACTGTCAGTAGCACAGACTTGGTGGAGTTCAAAGACTCTGTCCGTCTGTCCTGCTCCTCCTCTGGACCCTCTCTCTCTTTCCTCTGGTTGAACGGCAGCTCTAAGGTTACAGCCAGTGACAGAGTTCAGCTCACTGATGGAAACTCCACTCTCACTATAGACAGTGTGACCCGCTATGACCAGGGACCATTCAGGTGTCATGTGTCCAACCCTGTAAGCTCTGCCACCAGTGAGCCAATACACCTCTCTATCTATGGTGAGTACGTTATCTGACAACATCTGCACACAAACATCCGACAGAGCCACATATTTTTCTCAGGAGTTGGTACAGACGTGAACAGAACTAAAAGGAGAGTAACTCACATTTACCAGGTGAGCAGAAACATAACTCCAATGTTAGTCTGTATGTACTGGATGTGGAACCTAAACATGCTGTTTGCTAACATGTTACCCATGTTGTGTTTACAGCTTGTTTCTGCTACCTCCAAGTGGCCAAAACAGAATTACTGTTACATTTACATTTTTCACTCAAAGTTCATGATCTTTTGCCCAACAGAGAGAATATCAAATGCTTCTGTCACATCATCATCAACTCAGCCGATTGAGGGGACGTCTGTCAACTTAACCTGTGAGGCTGCTGGCTCTGTCGTTAGCAGAAAGTGGAAGAAGGGTGACTCATATGTGCTGCCTGACCACATTCATTTCTACGACAACAACAGAGTGCTGTCCTTCCAACCTCTAAAGAAAACAGATAGTGGAGAATATTCCTGTGAAATCAGCAACCCTGTCAGCAACGCTGCAGCTAAATACATCATGATTGTTAACTGTAGGTAACAAACTGTACCGTCTACATTTACTGTTCAAAACTTTTTGTGTTTCATTATTTGTGCTTTATATTTTTACTGTCTGCTTTTCAGATGGGCCAGAAAATGTTGGAATCACAGGTCCAAGTGAGATCCATCTTAATGAGACCTTAACATTAAAGTGCTCTGCCCAGTCCACACCAGCTGCTAGTTACACCTGGTTCCTGAATGGGACAGAGATTCACCATTCTGCTGTGTTCACTAAAGTCATCACTAAATATTCTGACAGTGGCCAATACACCTGTAAAGCCATGAATAATATAACTGGGAGAACATCATCAGCAGTGCACGGACTGACTGTAACAGGTACCAAGATGGTGTTGGATGGTGATGTTGTTGATACATATTGTGATTAACTCATAGTATTCTACATTTAATAACTAAGAGGTAGTAGGCCTCCAAAGATTTTTGTTACAAATCCATTCCACTTATCAAATGTGTCCGATACATGAAGCTCATTAAACAACACACTAGACTCAACTATGAACTAGTCAAATTTATTTAAGTAATTTAAATATTTAAAGTCAAATTCTTTGCAGTTTTACAGTTCAATATTTTGGGACTGATGGACGATGTTTTTTGAAAATTAGTAAAAAGTTAGTTATTATTATTATAATAATAATAGTACTAATGAACTCAAAATGACTGCATTCATTCTCACTGTTGGATTTGGGCAAACAAGTTGGCTTTATTAATATTGATGCATAAACCTGGCTACTACTGCATTACTGTGTAGTGGAAGCACATTGAGTTTTATTAGTTGAGTTTATTACAGAGATCTACTAACTTCACATTTTCTAACACCACATCCTCTCATTCTTTTCATCCTCAAACTTGTAGTCATCAGCTCTAACCAAGGCTGCAAAAATGAGTTCACACTGCAGCAGTAGTACATAGCAGTCAAGACTTCTAAATGGACTCATGTGTCTTTAAGCCCTCCCAGACAAAACATCAGGCTGTTCGACTGGCTGCATCGCTGGAATAGTAATAGCATGTTTGGTCGTCTGTGGAGCGGCTGCTGGTGGAGGAGGGTACTACATTTATAGAAAAAAGTAAGTGGAAAATAACTTTAATGTTTAACCAGGGAAACATTTTTACTAATATGCACAAATTACAATTATGATAAATGTGACAGCTCAGTAATCACACGTTTGAATGCAAAAGGACGACTCAGGGACTGAAAGATTGAGAGGATACCAGCCAAGAATGAGCCAAACACAACATAAGTTACTGTTTGAAGTAGAGTAAAATCTGATTTCACCACCACATTTGAACAATGTTTTATTTTTTTATATTTAGAAGAAAAAGTAACAACAAAGCCCCGCCTCTTTCTACTCCTAAAGGTTAGTATATTTGATCTTACTTCATCACACACACACACACACACACACACACACACACACACACACACACACACACACACACACACACACACACACACACACACACACACGCACACACACCTATATCACAGTAGAGTACATATACTGTATATATGAATAATCAGATGTCACCATTTTTCCCTTAGAGCGAAATAATAAGTGAAATAATAGTGAAATAACTGTGGTGAATGTGTTTACATTTAATTCTGTATGATAACTGAAGCAATACATTTTTCACTTTTGTTTGATATGTTTTGTGTGCTTTTCCACAGTGTATACCTGATGCTAGCTTTTCTTCTCCTCTTCTCATATTGTGTCCAACCTCAAGATTAAAGTCAGCCATTAGTCACTGTGTCCTTCATCAGTGGACACTGCCTGTGGATCTGAGGGACTTCATCTCTGTACAGTAGATGTCTTAAAGAAAAAGCTTTTATTTCTCGATCATCCTCTCTTATACTTCTTATGCACCGTGTTTATTTACCGAGATTTTAATTTACTTTTAACCTTGCATTTAATTTCAGTACATTGGTCCTTAATTTCAGTGCATACTGTTTTAAAAACATATTTTTTTTTCTTCTTTGATTTTATTTTTTTCTGTTTTATTTGCTCTGTGAAGCACTTTGGGCTGCATGATTGCATGAAAGTTACAATTAAAACAAATAAAGTTTGTATTTGTTGATAAGATAATAATAAAATAGCAAGATCCATCAATAAAATGCAATACACAAAACATTAATGTTTTATCTGTAATCTAACAGCCAGTGAACATGTAATACTACTTATAGATTATGGTAAAACAGTGCTGACTGCGGAAATGAGGCCTGAAGTGTATCATGTTTTAATAAGATGTATCCTCGTCTTATGGTTTACTTGAACTGATACGTTTGACTTTTGCTCACAAAATTAAGTCAACTATTTCATTTCATATCTCAGAATTTGGGGGTTAAATGCCTGACAGCTGCTGACATACTGAAAACAGTAAAACAGGTCAGAGGGTCTGGAGACAAGCAAAATTAGAGCCTCTGGCCGCTCTAATTATATTACCCAGTTAATGAATGTTATTTACGTGCTGACTTCCAAACTGTCTGCATCATAAAATAAACCCACTGAGTCTGCAGTCAGATCCTAAAGCTGCAAAATGTCGCCCTCTTATCGCGTAACTGTGTTTGTATATATAAAATACATGAATACTGTGGTATCAATAATCTCAGTGACAGAATGTGATACTGAATTAGTAAACAGGATCTATTTAGTTAGGATATACTGTACATCTGTCAGCTCCAGACACATTTAAAAGCTTTTAGTTCAAACTTAGAGGTAAAAGTCTGCAAGTGTGGAGTTGTATAAACTGAGGATACTGGTGTGCAATTGGCCACATGACAGCCATGACCACTGAGTTTGGACAGCATCCAAGATCATGGGAGAGCCTTCAGTTGATTGCTGATTGACATTGCCATTCACAGAGCCTAAAAAACATATAACAATTTAACTACTGCATGTCGCACACAGTACATGACTTTATCACTAGCAGTACAGGAAACTGTGTAAATGAATCTAATCGTTGTTTTGCATCGGGAACCTGAGGACATGAAAGTTTGTCACTCCACTACAAAATACAAATTGAGTTCAAAGTCCTCTCTGAATGTTTAGTCCTGTCAAACTGTGATAGTTGTTGCTGTTAACATAACCAACATAACTCCTCCTCAAGAAGAAGCCTATTTACAATATTTAATAATCTATGTAAAAGTTGCTGTGTGTACATTGTCAATGATTAACAAAGTGGACTTTGTCGTTTATTCAGCTGATCTTAAGAGATATGATGATCGTAAAATTCACATTGTACTGTACTTCCGTATATGACCTTAACATAGACCGAAATTATCAAGATGAGCATTTATCGTGTTGAAATAAGCAAAGGGAAAGTGAAGAAGTGTGATCCTCTTCTCTCTCTTCATACTCGATGATACTGCAGACAAAATGGAAACATCTGTGATTCGCTTCATCATCCTGGGAGTCATCTCAGGTGAGCTCTTACCACTTGATACAGCAGACAAAAGCATTTATTCACTCAAAACGTCACCCTCAACTATTAATGCTCAACAGCATCAGACAGCTGATTTTGTGAATGGAGATGTCCCTGTTAGCTGGAAACTTGTTAAACAGTAAAACTATTTCAATTAAAATGCAGAACTGATTTAAATTCAACACTCGATGAGCCAGAGTTCATTATCTAGCAAAGTTTCTCCAATTGACTTCCTCTTTTCGTTAGAGGAGAAGTAGTTAGCGTTGTTTTGTATTATAAAGAGTACAATCTAGACTTGCTCTGTATGGAAAGTGTCATGAGATAACTTTTGTTAGAATTTGGCGCTCTATAGGTAAAAGTGAATTGAATTGACAACCTGCTGTGCAAACACATCAGCTATTTTGGTTAGTTAGTAATAAATTCGGCATGGCTTTATTAAGAGGTTTGTTTTTGTGTTTGTTTTTTGTTACTGATCAAGTCTTTCTCAGAGACTGTGATTTCAGCATATAATCACAGTGTAATCCTTCACAGACCTCAAACTGTCTCCTCCAGGTTTGTGTTAATAACTGGTTCTCCGATCACAGCTGTGGGAGACACAGTGATGTTCACCACAACACTAACTCCAAAAAAATAAAATAAAATAAAAACCTGTATCAATAGGCTGGAGAAGACAGAGATATAATCACTGGCTTCAAAACATGATCAGATCAGCAGCTAGGCTACTACAAATGAGAATCATAGGTCTAATCCTTATTAAGCATCTCTCAACAGTCTGCTCATCTTTTTTTTGTACTTCCCTTTTTTGGTTTATTTTGTAATGTTAGCATCTTATCAGAGTCCTAATCAGACCTGTAACTGTCTCCTCCAGGTTTAACCAAAGGGGCTGGTGTGTTGCCAGCTGGTCCTCTGTATGCAGCTGTGAAACGCAATGCGATATTCAGAACATCACTGACTCCAACAGAAAAACCACTTGAATCAATCAGCTGGTATGTTAATGATAGTCATATAATCACTTCAAATGTTGAAAACATCACTGAACCAGAGTATGAAGGCAGGATCACCCTCTTCACCTCT
Organism: Nibea albiflora; assembly: GCA_014281875.1. Lineage (NCBI taxonomy): Eukaryota > Metazoa > Chordata > Actinopteri > Sciaenidae > Nibea > Nibea albiflora. Next base: position 18,201,889 of record CM024804.1, on the reverse strand, counting down.
ACTGGATCTCTAAAGCTCTGGAATGTGGCTCTTAATGACAGTGGAGAATACAGAGTTAACATTACATCACAGGGAGCACAACAAATGACTGGAACCGTCAGACTGGAGGTTCTCGGTGAGCAAATATTTCACATGTTGCATCTCTTTCAGTGCTGAGTGGAGATCATGCATAGCAATTAAGCAAGAAATAATTAGAGTTTGGTGTTTGTGGTTAATGTAACCATGTTATGTTGTGATGTATTATTCTATTACAACATAATAATAATCAGTAAGAATTATAATAAAGCTAGCCACTTTGATCAAGTAAATCCAAACGTTGTAACAGCTGATAAAAATGTATAATAACCTAGTATGACCAGTTACATAACAGTTATTAATATGAAGCCTACTAAGAGTTAATGAGTAACTTAACAACAGATAAATAAAAGTGTTTTACTGCTCTCTGCAGTGGAAAGTATTCATCTCTGACTACACCTGTCATTGTAGGGTCAGGCCCAAAGTTTGTTTGGCTGACCCGTAACAGCACCAAACTGTGATACCACAGATTCCTGAAGTTCACCTGTGCATCATGGTAGCAAGGTGAGAAAACCTTTGAAACAGGTTTTATTGGCCAGGTATGAGTGCATATGAAATTGGACTTACATTGCTCTCAATGTACATACACAATTGTATCATGATCAAATAAAAGCTGGAACTCTATAACAACATAATTTAAAACAGACATAATAATATGGGAAAACAACTTATTCTCGTATTTATTTTATCCAATTTTTCAATGTGGCAAAACACATTTTTTTAAGGTGCATACCAGATACAGGTTCTGTTACTAATAGTAGTCTTAGTATACACCTAACCGTATATACACACTTTATAATAACATAATAATGCAAGCACTCAGTGTCCAGTCCTGAATGTGTACGATTCACCACAAGACGCTACTCCCCTTTCCTATAATAAACTATATTCCCTTTGTTATGTGGTGGCAACTAAGGAATGTTGGTTTTCATCCGTAGAGCGAGTCTCCATCCCAGTGGTTACTGTCAGTAACACAGTCTTGGTGGAGTTCAACAGCTCTGTCCGTCTGTCCTGCTCCTCTTTTGGACACTATCTCTCTTTCCTCTGGTTGAACGACAGCTCTAAGGTTACAGCCAGTGACAGAGTTCAGCTCACTGATGGAGGCTCCACTCTCACTATAGTCAGTGTGTCCCGCTATGACCGGGGACCATTCAGTTGTCGCGCGTCCAACCCTGTAAGCTCTTCCAACGGTGGTTATGTGTTCCTCTCCATCAGCTGTGAGTTACTTTGTTTATCACAGGCCTTTTTATTACATTGAATTGTTTAATTTAGTTTTATTGTTGTCACTGTTTTATTACACTTACTACATTTCTTTTTTTTTCCTGTTGTTTTCTCCCCGACATTCAGATGGTCCAGAAAATGTCAAACTCCAAAAAAAAAATCCACAACAAGAACAACATGAGGAAGGATCAAACGTCGCCATGTACTGCTCAGTTAAATCCAAACCTGCTGCTCTGTTTTACTGGTTTCTGAATGGAGACAAGCTGTCTGATACTAAACAAGAGCTCAAACTGAAGAAGATTCAGATGAGTCAGAGTGGAAACTACAGCTGTCAGACCTTTAATGAAAAAACTTTGAGATATGAAACGTCTCAGTCTGTAGTTGTCTCTGTACTGGGTAAGTTACAAACAAGAAAAAAAAATAACTATTGCAGTAAAATATCTGAAATAAATTCATACACACCTTTGAATTTAACATTTGGTTGCTTAAGCTGCTACCTCACATCTACTACCACCACATCCTCCGATTTCTTTCATTTTTAAACTTACATACTCATCACTCACTCATTTACTAATTTATTTCTTTATGTAAGCCATCCCAAGATCAGGCTGTTCGGCGGGCTGCATCGCTGGAATAGTAATCGCATGTTTGGTCGTCTGTGGAGCGGCTGGTGGTGGAGGGTACTACATTTATAGAAAAAAGTAAGTGGAAAATAATTTCAAAGGGAGACACAACACGAGGTTACCTTCTCCATCCTAATGTGAAGGAGAAACTGCAACTGTGAAACACACAAAAATTCAAGCGGCGGAGACATGCCAGTTCAACATGGTGACTCTGTAGAGATAGAAGACTCATTCTAAGATAACAAAAACATGATGATTATTATTTTCAGTGATTTAATGGAAACATGCACATTATATTCTATTTTTGACATATTGTGTAAAAAGAGACGCCTAAACCTGAAACACTGGACATTTCCTGTAAGTAGAAAGAAATTATTACTAAATTGTGGTGATTGTGTTTGCATTTAATTCTGTATGATAACCGAATCAGTGAAATTTCTCATTTTGCCTTATATGTTTTGTGCATTCATTTAATGCTTGCCTTTCTTCTTCCCCTATTGTTATAGCCATTAGTCACTGTGTCCTTCATCTCTGGGACGCTCTGCCTGTGGATCTGAGGGACTTCATCTCTGTAGATTTACTTTTAACATTTTATTGGTTTCATTGTTGTAGCTTTTGGTCCTTGATTTCAATCGTGGATTACAACAATGTATTATCTATTTTGTTCATTGTTGTATAATTGTGTGAAGCACTTTGGGCTGCATGTTTGCATGAAAGGTGCAATTAAAATAAATGAAGGTTGTGTTTGAATTTTTGATACTATAATGGTAAAATAAGAAGATGCATCAAAATTCAATATTCTACGCAAAATGTTAATGTTTTAACTGTAATCTCAAACAGCCAGTAAACATGTAATACTGTTTTAACAATTATGATAAAACAGTAGCGACTGTGGAAATGAGGTCTGAAGTGTTTTAATAAAGATGTACTGTATGTATATCCTCCTACTGTTTACATGAATTGACACATTTGACGCCTGACAGCTGCTGACATACTGAAACCAGTAAAACAGGACAGAGGGAGACAGCTGAGCTGATAAATATGTCTTCCTGTAATAAATATGTATATTCATAGAAATATATTATATTACCCAGTTAATGAATGCAGAGTTATTTACGTGCTGACTTCCAAACTGTCTGCATCATAAGATAAACCCACTGAGTCTGCAGTCAGATCCTAAAGCTGCAAAATGTCGCCCTCCTATGGTGTAACTGTGTTTGTATTAGTATATTGATATATAGTGAAAATACATGAATACTGTGGTATCAATGATCTCAGTGACAGAATGTGACACTGATTTAGTAAACAGGATATATTTAGTTAGTTCTTTCAGCTCCAGACACATTTAAAAGCTTTTAGTTCAAACTTAGATGTAAAAGTCTGTGAGTGTGGAGTTGTATAAATTTTTTTTTAAAAGTACCCTCTCAGATGCCCCTGGTTGATATAATATGAAGAAAATGTATTTAGAGCAATGATAGAAATGCAAACTTTGCACAGACATCCATGGAGTTTTTAGAGTCATTAATTTAAATCAATATATTGAAAAGATTTTGTAATAGCTTCTATACTGTAGAGGCCAATATTTAGTTCACACAAGGCCTCACTGTTCAACAGATAATACAGAAATACTGCATTACAGTTCTAATATAACAAATCTATATCTCTGAGAATCTTTCTCCACTGCCAGTCAAGTATGCATCATGTGATGAGATGGTGCGAATATTTTGAATAAATGTCTAATACCTTTGTAATACATTTCTCTTGCTCTGTGTTGTGTGCTGTGGAAATGTTGTTGATGGTGACAGCTGTGAAGGGTGAATGCCAGCTACAGGAAGAGAACGAGGCAGAGTGAATGCACGCGCAGCGTTTATAGCCAAATGACAACCCTTCCACGTCAGCCATGACCACTGAGTTTGGCCTGGACAGCATCCAAGATCATAGGAGAGCATCACATCGACAGACAATGCCATTCATAGAGCCTAAAAACATATTACAATATAATTCCTGCATGTCGCACACGGCTTGTGACTTTATCACTAACAGTATAAGAAACTGTGTTTAATCAAAGCCGCGTTTTGCATCGGGAACCTGAGGACATGAAAGTTTGTCACTCCACTACAAAATACAAATTGCGTTCAAAGTCCTCTCTGAATAAAGTCCTGAATGTTTAGTCAAACTGTGATAGTTGTTGCTGTTAACATAACTAACATAACTCCTCCTCAAGAAGGGGCCTATTTACAGTAAAATATTGAATTCTAAATCTATTTAAAATTCACATTCTGTGTACATTGTTAATAATTAACAAAGTGGACCTTGTCTTTTATTCAGCTGATCTTTCAGAGATATGATGATCAGAAAATCCCATTTGCACATTACTTCCTCATACTACCTTCATATCAGCCTATTGGAATGATAATTTTTTATATTGAAATGATCAGAGGGAAAGTGAAGAAGTGTGACCCTCTTCTCTCTCGTCATACTCGATGATACTGCAGACGAAATGGAAACATCTGTGATACGCTTCATCATCCTGGGAGCCATCTCAGGTGAGTTCTTACCATTGAACACAGGGACAAAATCAATTATTTATTCACTTATGTATCAAAACATAACCATAAATGATCAACGCTCAGTGAAATTGTTTTTTTCCCATTGTGATTGTTTTCCTTTGGGAAATAAATGTGACTGCAAATTTGTAGCTCCTTTTTTTTCCCCCATAAGAAATGGTGTAAGCTTCTGACTACTATTATCAGTGAATAGACACATCAGTTCAGAGCTGTTTTTACAAATGGAGATGTGCCTGTTAGCTGGAAACCCGTTAAACAGAAAAAAATATATATTTCAATCGCAATGCAGCACCGAAATAAATACAAGTGGTGGAAAAGAGTTAATTATTAAGCCAGTAACTTCCTCTCTTTGCTAGAGGAGAAGTAGTTAGCGTTGTTTTGTGATCTAAATTGTCTAACAGTGGGAAGTAAATTCATATTTTGGGTTGAAGAAGAATCTGTGTGTGTGTGGACAGACAGAAGAAGAAGTGCTTGCTCATGGCGGAATTATATTATAAAGAGTACAATCTAGACCCGCTCTGTATGGAAAGTGTCATGAGATAACTTTTGTCATAATTTGGTGCTATATAGATAAAACTGAATTGAATTGACAGCCTGCTGTGCAAACACATCAGGTATTTTGGTTCATCCTGGCTTTATCCAGAGGATTGTGTTTCTCACACAGACTGTGATTTCAGCATATTATTACAGTGTGATCCTTCTCAGACCTGTTACTGTCTCCTCCAGGTTTGTGTTGATAACTGGTTCTCTGATTGCAGCTGTGGGAGACACAGTGATGTTCAACACACCACTGACTTCAGAAAAAAAAAATATCTCTATCAATAGACTGGAGAAGTGATGATATAATCACTGGGTTGAAAACAACACCAGATCAGCAGCAGCGCAGGATTTAAAGGTTTCAAGGTCTTCTGCTGTCGTTTGCTGTATTCTACTCTTCACACCTCAATTCTTATTGGAGTGACTGTGATGTGTTAGTAATGGAAGCACGTTTAACCACAGGCATTGCTAAAAGCAAGACTTTATATGACAAAAAGCTGCTGCAAATGCTTCTTATTATTGACAAGTCACCTTCACTTTATCATTGTTTGTTACTTTTTAAATAGACATTCATACTAATGTGTTATGGAAAACATGAAAACAACTATGAAATGAGAGTCATAAATCTAATCCTTATCAATCATCTCTCAACAGTCTGCTCATCTTTTTTTGTAATATCTTGGTTTATTTAGTAATGTTAGCATCTTATCAGAGTCCTAATCAGACCTGTAACTGTCTCCTCCAGGTTTAACCAAAGGGGCTGGTGTGTTGCCAGCTGGTCCTCTGACTGCAGCTGTGGGAGGCACGGTGATGTTCAACACAACACTGACTCCAACAGCAATTCCATTTCTATCAATTTTGTGGAATATTGATGAGAGAAATATAGTCACTTCAACAAGTGTTCAAAACTTCACTGCACCAGAGTATGCAGGCAGGATCACCCTCTTCGTCTCTACTGGATCTCTAGAGCTCAGGAATGTGGCTCTTAGTGACAGTGGAGGATTCAGAGTTTCCATTTTACCACAGGTGGGCAATTCCTTGGAAGGAAGCGTCACACTGGTGGTTCACGGTGAGCAAATATTTCGCATGTTGCATCTTTTTCAGCGCTGAATGGAGATTATCCATTGCGAGGTGTATCATTACATAACAACATAATAGCTGCAATAATTCGAGTTAGCATCACAGCTGGAAAAGACAGCGATCCCCACACTGGAGCATAATGAAAAAAAAAAACTCCAATACTAATGAATCAATGATATATTTTAAAATCCCAAATATCTCAGTTAAAACATTATTCATGCTCTTATTCCAATGCATAATCCCTATGATGAAAGGCAGAACAATACTTGCTAACCTCTCCAAGATTACTTATGTGACACTTTGAGGACAATCATAAAACTAGTCACTGTGATCAAGTAAATCCAGATAATTTGTAACAACTAATACAAATTTACAATAACGTAACATGACCAGTTACAGTGCTGTCGACTGTATAAAACCTACCAAGAGTTAATGAGTAACTTAACACCAGTTATTAAATAGAAGTGTTTTTCAGCCCACTGTAGTCCGAAGTTTGTTTTGGTGACCTGTAACTACACCCAACAGTGATGTCACAGAGTCCTGGAGTACACATGTGCATCATGACAGTCAGGTTTTACCACTGGAGGGCAGCAGAAATTATGTCAAAGGAAAGATATTTTTTTCTTAAAAAACACTGAAACAGGTTTTATTTTTGATAATCATACACGTGTGAGGAACTTGACTCAGTTTCCTGTTGCTCTCAGTGTACACAGTGTCACAATTTATCACTTCTAATCATTTTTTGTTTTTTTTATTTCAACCAATAGAGCCAGCCTCCAATGTGGTGGTAACTGCAAACGACACAGACTTGGAGGAGTTCAAAGACTCTGTCCGTCTGTCCTGCTCCTCCTCTGGATCCTCTCTCTCTTTCCTCTGGTTGAACGGCAGCTCTGAGGTTACAGCCAGTGACAGAGTTCATCTCACTGATGGAGGCTCCACTCTCACTATAGTCAGTGTGACCCGCTATGACCAGGGGCCATTCGTGTGTCGTGTGACCAGCCCTGTAAACTCTGCCACCAGTCAGCCAATACGCCTGAACATCTACTGTGAGTTACAAACCTACATGCTCAGTACTTTATCTGACAACATCTGCACACAAACATCAGAGTTTAGATAATTGTCACAGCTTGGTAAGAAATAGCCAGCAACACTTAACATTTCACCACACACAAGTGATCAGATGGGATAAGATATGTCCCATCTTCCTGCCTGGTTTATCAACTGTTTATTGTGCCAGTCTTAAGTCCACGTTCTCATGACTTCATGTGTTTTAACAAGCCATTATTACCCACAGCACCTGTTGCCAACGTGGTGGTAACTGTCAGTAACACAGACTTGGTGGAGTTCAACAGCTCTGTCCGTCTGTCCTGCTCCTCCTCTGGATCCTCTCTCTCTTTCCTCTGGTTGAACGGCAGCTCTGAGGTTACAGCCAGTGACAGAGTTCAGCTCACTGATGGAGGCTCCACTCTCACTATAGTCAGTGTGACTCGCTATGACCAGGGACCATTCAGTTGTCGTGTGTCCAACCCTGTCAGCAATGTCATCAGTGGCCCAGTTAACCTCACCATCAGCTGTGAGTTTCTAATTATATGTGCCTTCTTCTTGTCTTGCACGACATGCATGCAGCTCTAAAGTTGCATTTTTCAGTTTACAAGTTATAGAGCTGCGTTACACGTCATGTAGATTTTTTTTCAAGCTGCTCGTATTACTTTTGGTGATTTTTTTGGTTTTCTTTTCCTTTTTCATTCCTTGTGTGCTGCACACTGTAGATGGCCCAGGAGATATGAAATTGACAAAATATCCGTTACAAGAATACTTTGAGGAAGGATCAAACATCGCCCTGACCTGCTCAGCTGTCTCCCGACCCTCTGCAGTGTTTTACTGGTTTCTGAATGCAGACAAGCTGTCTGATACTGGACCAGAGCTCACACTGATGAACATTCAGATAAATCACAGCGGAAGCTACAGCTGTCAGGCGTTTAACCCCAAAACTCAGAGATATGAAGCATCTCAGCCATCGGTTGTGTCTGTGCTGGGTAAGTTGGAATTGTATTGGCATGTTTTGGTTTCCAGCCTGCAGCTTGAATGTTTTGGTTCACTCTTATTGCATTATTTCCAGCAGCAGGCAGCTGTACACTACCTGTCCAACACTACACTGTTTGGCATCTCCTCTCCAACTCTTTACTCTGGAGCTTTAGTTAGAAGTAGTGTTTGTCATTTTGTCTCATTAATATTAATGAGCCTCTCTCCTGATTGGCTAGTGGCTCCATGATGTGGCTGAGCGTGGTGACTGTGTAGCTGTTACATCACAACCTTTCAAAAGTTCAGACGTTTCGTAAAAAGGCACAGTTTCTGTGGATCAAGCGGTTGATTATTTCATAGTATTTATATAGCAATCAACCCTCGGTAACTTGATCACATTTGTCTCTGTTTTTATCTTTTGCCCAACAGAGAGAATATCAAATGCTTCTGTCACATCATCATCAACTCAGCCAATCGAGGGGACGCCTGTCAACTTAACCTGTGAGGCTGCTGGCTCTGTCGTTAGCAGAAAGTGGAAGAAGGGTGACTCATATGTGCTGCCTGACCACATTCATTTTTACGACAACAAGAGAGTGCTGTCCTTCCAACCTCTAAAGAAAACAGATAGTGGAGAATATTCCTGTGAAATCAGCAACCCTGTCAGCAACGATGCAGCTAAATACATCATGATTGTTAACTGTAGGTAACAAACTGTACCGTCTACATTTACTGTTCAAAACTTTTTGTGTTTCATTATTTGTGCCTGCTTTTCAGATGGGCCAGAAAATGTTGGAATCACAGGTCCAAGTGAGATCCATCTTAATCAGACCTTAACATTAAAGTGCTCAGCTCAGTCCACACCAGCTGCTAGTTACACCTGGTTCCTGAATGGGACAGAGATTCACCATTCTGCTGAACTCACTAAAGTCATCACTAAATATTCTGACAGTGGCCAATACACCTGTAAAGCCATGAATAATATAACTGGGAGAACATCATCAGCAGTGCACGGACTGACTGTAACAGGTACCAAGATGGTGTTGACCATGACCAACAATATTATACATTTGATAATAGACTAGCAGGCTTCCTAAAGATTTGTATTACAAATCCATTCCACCAATTAAAAGTGGCAGATTTATTAGAAGCTCAGCTGCTTGAAACACAAACTCCACTTAAGAATGAATGAGTGCAATTTATAAATATGAGTATTTAATGTCACATTTAACTTGATTTGACTTAATTTGACTCACGATTGATTACCCACAATGCAACTCAACCATCAACAGTTTGGTCAAACTGCAGGACTTATGTATTTTAGACTCATAACTCTTAACTCATGTTAAGCAAGTAATAATATGTAAGTCATGGTACTAATAAAACTCAATGCTTCCACTACACAGTAATGTAGTAGTAACCAGGTTTATGCATCAATATTAATAAAGCCAACGTGTTGCCCAAATCCAACAGTGAGAATGAATGCAGTCATTTCGTAATGCAGAGTTTATTAGTGCTATTACATAAATCTTATTACTTGCTTCACATTAAATGTATTCGTTCATTTATATAAAAACTATCTAAGTGGCATCAAATGGCTGAAAAATTTCTATGCATTTGAAATGCGTAAGTGAGTGTACAGAGATCTGCTAACCTCTCATCTGATTTCTTTCATTTTCAAAGTCGTACTCATCAGCCCTAACCAACGCTGACTCAAATGACATCACTTGAGGCGCAGCACTAGCAGTATATAGCAGTCATGTTCCTCAAGACGTGTTAATTTACTTTATTTCTTTATCTAAGTGATCCCAAGATCAGGCTGTTCGTCTGGCTGCATCGCTGGAATAGTAATCGCATGTCTGGTCATCTGTGGAGCAGCTGCTGGTGGAGGGTACTACATTTATCGGAAAAAGTAAGTGGAAAATAACTTTAATGTTTAACCAGGAACACATTTTTTCATTAATATGCTTCAATCATAATTATGATAAATGTGACAGCTCAACCCAAAAGCATGACTCAGAGACTGATATCCTAAAGACTGAGAGGTTATCCCTTAACTTAATACTAACCTTAAAGACAAAAATGACCCAAACACAACACAGGTTACTGTTTTTGTGTTTGACTCTGAGTAGAATCTGGTTTCATGATCATGTTTAAACAATGTTTATTTTTTCAATATTCAGACAAAGGTTTAACAGCAAAGCCGTGCCTGATTCTGCTACAGGTTAGTTTATCTGATCTTACTTCATACACACATATCACAGTATGTCATTTGTAGTTATGAATAATCTGATGTAATCTTTTCTTTCCCCTATAGAGCTCAATGAACGTACATATGAGACCCCTTCAGTCGTATATGAGAACCCTTCAGTCATAAATAAGACCCCTCCAGTCATATATGAGAACCCTTAAGAGAATACATAGATTCAATGCATTTTCTTTTTTGAGGTAAGTTTTCATCATTCTGATTTAGAAAAAAGGGATACATGCATTTTAAAAGGGAGACCCAACAAGAGGTCTCCCTCTCCATCCTAATGTGAAGGAGAAACTACCATTGTGAAACACAAAAAATTCAAGCGGCTCTGTCTTGCATGTGTTTGGTTTGTCTGTTCTGGGCTACTGGAGACATGTTAGTTCAACATGGTGACATCTGTAGAGATAGAAGACTCATTCTAAGATAACAAAAACATGATTATTATTCTCAGTGATTTATTGGAAACATGCACATTATATTCTATTTTTGACATATTGTGTAAAAAGAGACGACTAAACCTGAAACACTGGACATTTACTGTAAGTAGAAAGAAATTATTACTAAATTGTGGTGATTGTGATTGCATTTAATTCTGTTGTCATATTGTATCCATCGTCAACACTGTAAGACAAAGGTAACATCCGGGGTTACAATAAGATGATAATGTAATCACAGATTGCTTTCAGTTGCTACTGTATTGCGCACAAAATGTTGTGAAAGTGAACATGTAATCCATTTTTTAAAGAAAATTGTTAAACACTGGAAACTGTGGTAATGAGGTTTGATAAAGATGTATATTTTCTTATAGTTTATCTGAATTGATACGTTTGACTTTGTGTCACAATAAATTCAAATAACAATGAAATGTTCATGGTGAAATGGACTTTTCTCTTGATTGTCAACTAAGCTTTGTTTGAAAACTAGTCATCACACTTGTAATTGTAATTTTTGAAGCTCATGAGACAGCAATTGCTCGAACTATAAAGGGTTAAGTAATTTCATGAAAAGCCATGCCCACTGAGTTTGGCCTGTTTAAGATCATGGGAGCAGCATCACACTGACCGACATTTCCATTCACACACTGTAAATATAGAAAACAATGTAACTGCTGTAAGTCACACATGACTTTATCATTAGCATCGGGAAGATTGACGCTTCACTACCAAATGAAGATCCAGTTAATACTCTGTCCACTCTGAATAAACCCCTGAATGTTTAGTCATTTCAAACTGTGATAGTCGTTGCTGTTAACATGACTTCTCCTAAAGAAGAGGCCTATTTAAGATATTTAATTATCTAATTAAAACTTCCTCTGTGCAACGAGCTTTGTTAATGATTAACAAGGTGGACCTCGTCTTTTATTCAGCTCATCATTCAGGGATATGATGATCATAAAATCTCAATTGCACATTACTTCCTTATACTACCTTCATATAGACCTATTGAAATGAGCATTTATTATGTTGAAATTAGCAAAGGGAAAGTGAGGCAGTGTGCCCCTCTTCTCCCTTGTCATACTTGATGATACTGCAGACAAAATGGAAACATCTGTGATACGCTTCATCATCCTGGGAGTCATCTCAGGTGAGCTCTTACCATTTAACAACAAAATCCGTTATTCACTCATTTCACAAAATGTAACCATCAACTATTGATGCTCAACAGCAGGAGATTGTTTAGTTTGAGGAAATAAAATGTTACCGCAAATTTGTAGTTCAGTTTGTTTTGGTTCTCTTATAAAAGGTTTCTGAGCTTCTGTCTACTGGGATCAGCGTACAGAGTTTCACAGATTTTGTGGATGGAGATATCTCTTAGCTGGAAACTCGTTAAAAGAGAAGATATGTAACCACAATGAAGTGCTGAAAAAATGCATACAACCCAAGCGATTATGATGTAACAGCGGATTCTCCTCTCATACATCTCTGTATAATGGAAATGTTTTTGGTGTGGTGAAGTCCAGTATTTCCTTTGCATAGTGAATGTGGCAACATACTCAGAACAACAACAAGTATCAGTATCTTGTAGAGAGGTTGTCTGTTGTCTAAATGATTGGCAATTTGTTTCTGTTTTTCTCTTATTATCGATCAAGACTCACACAGATTGTGATCTAAGCATATCATCACAGTGAGTCCTCATGTCCTGTGTCCTGTAACTGTCTCCTCCAGGTTTAACCAAAGGGGCTGGTGTGTTGCCAGCTGGTCCTCTGAATGCAGCTGTGGGAGGCACGGTGATGTTCAACACAACACTGACTCCAACAGAAAATCCATTTATATCAATCAGCTGGTATGTTAATGGCACACCTATACTCACTTCAAATGTTAAAAACATCACTGAAGCAGAGTATGAAGGCAGGATCACCCTCTTCACCTCTACCGGATCTCTAGAGCTCAGGAATCTGACTCTTAATGACAGTGGACAATACGGAGTTACCATTACACCACAGGGAGCACAACAAATGACTGGGAACATCAGACTGGAGGTTCTTGGTGAGCAAATATTTCACATGCGTCTCTTTCAGCGCTGAATACAGATGATTTATAGCAATCAAGAAATTAAATGTGTTTGGAGTTCAGTGGTTATGCTATTATATAACAAAATAATGATCATTGAGACATGAGTTAGTTTTCTTTTTATTTTAGCTGCAACAATTTCAGTTAGCATCACAGCTGGGAAACCACAGGTGAAACATTTGGGATTTTATTACCACTAATAACCTCTCTAATGCTAGGTAAAACATTACATTACTTAAACTCGCCAAGATTACTCACTATGTGACACCTTGAGGACAATCATAAAACTAACTGATCAAAATGTACAATAATCTACCGTGATCAGTTACAGTGCTGTCCAATATGTATATGAAACCTACCAAGAGTTAATGAGTAACTTAACAGCAGCTAAACAGAAGTATTTTACTTCTCACTGCAGACTGAAGTTTGTTTTGTTGACCGATAACCACACCGAATTGTGATGTTGTGACCAACGTATCACAGCAGCAAGGTGGGGGCTTATGCCACTGGAGGTCAGCAACGGTGATGTTAAAGAATAGGTTTACAATTTCTATGTCCTAAAGAGATCTCCTCTTAATGTGCTCTAATGTAAGTGATTTACAGTCCTCAGTTTTGTTTTGTTTTTTTGATTGACTGATCAGCAGCATGAATGAAATACATTTGAGAAGGTGTGGATGTTTTGTTTTATGGCGCTGGGATTTTGTCAGGGTCAACAGAGTCAAGCTAGTCTGCAATTAAGTCAAAAGTCAGATCTTGGTCTCAAACCATCACGTCTCCAGCCTCCAATCCTGGATGTCACGATGTCTAAATTCAACACCTTGAGTATTTTGGGAAAGCTAACTACATTATCATTCCTATACTATACTGGCTACATTCTTCTCAAGTAATAATAGAAACCTATGTTGTCTAGTAATGAATGTGTGGGATTCATCATAGGGCTCTACTTTACTTCTGCATAATGAACAACATTCCCTTTGTTAGGTGAGAGCAACTTAAACCATTTTGTTTTTTACCTACAGAGCCAGCCTCCAATGTGTCTGTAACTGTCAGTAACACAGACTTGGTGGAGTTCAACAGCTCTGTCCGTCTGTCCTGCTCCTCCTCTGGATCCTCTCTCTCTTTCCTCTGGTTGAACGGCAGCTCTGAGGTTACAGAAAATGACAGAGTTCAGCTCACTGATGGAAACTCCACTCTCACTATAGTCAGTGTGACTCGCTATGACCGGGGGCCATTCAGGTGTCGTGTAAGCGCTGCCACCAGTGAGCCAATACCCCTCTCCATCAGCTGTGAGTTACTAATCTACATTCATAGGACTGATACCATCTTCACACAAACATTTAGAGTTTAGATTATTGGTTCCTTACAATAAGTAAAGCTACAGGCCATGTGCCTTTTTATCTTTCATGCAACAACATTTTTTCCTGTTGTTTTCTCCCTGACATTCAGATGGCCCAGAAAATGTCAAACTCATAATATCTCCACCACAAGAACACCATGAGGAAGGATCAAACGTTACCCTGTCCTGCTCAGCTGACTCCAGACCTGCTGCTCTGTTTTACTGGTTTCTGAATGGAGACAAGCTGTCTGATACTGGACCAGAGCTCAAACTGATGAACATTCAGATGAATCATACTGGAAGCTACAGCTGCCAGGCCGCTAATGAAAAAACTCTGAGATATGAAACATCTCAGTCTGCAGTTGTGTCTGTACAGGGTAAGTACAAATAATAATAAAAAAAAGAAATATGGATGTTATAAGAAACAATGCACGGTCAGACTAAACACAGGTAGTGGATTTTATATCACAGAAATCAGGATTTATTCTGCTGCTTATAGCCTTGAGACACTGATCTGCTATCCTCAAGCGCAGTTTTTCCTTTTTTAATTTAAGCTGTTCCAGACAAAACATCAAGCCGTTCATCTGGCTGCATCGCTGGAATAGTAATTGCGTGTTTGGTCGTCTGTGGAGCGGCTGCTGGTGGAGGGTACTACATTTATAGAAAAAAGTAGGTGAAAATAACTATAAAGATTAACTGTGACTAACTTAATGTGACAGCACAGTAATTCTCATCTTTCAATCCAAAAGCAAAGATTGATGGGTTATCCCTGGTAGCCTGGTTACTCCCAGGTTACTCTTTGAATTTTAAGCGGACTCCGATTTCATGACCATGTTTGAACAATGTTTTATTTTTTAATATTTAGAAGGAAAAGTAACAAGAAAGAGCCGCCTTTTTCTATTACTACTAAAGGTTAGTATATCTGATCTTACTTCATCCCACATTTGGGTCACTTATATGCATATCACAGTACATCACAATTTACATGTGACTAATCAGATGTAACCATTTTTTCCCCCTAGAGCTAGATGAACACATATATGAGAACCCTTCAGCAGTGTATGAGAATACATAAACTCAGTGAATTTGTCCTTTGAAGGTAAGTTTTGAAAAGGGAGACACAACAGGAAACTACAAACGATGTGGTCTGTGTGAAAGAGGACCTGCAGCATCTGTTAGATAAAAATATCAAATAAAAGAATGTTTTGTGTGCTGCATTTATCTAATGCTTACTTTTCTTCTCCTCCTATTGTATACAACCTCCACATTGTAGACAAAGGAGACATGGGGAGTCAGACCTTAGTCACTGTGTCCTTCATCTCTGGAGTGCTCTGCTGGTGGATCTGAGGGACTGCACCTCTGTGGACATTGTTACAAAAAACCTCAAGTCATACAATATCTTTGTAGCCTGGTTTTAATTTGAGGTGTCCTGTCACTTACTGCTAAACTTTTATGTTTAGATTATCCTCTTGTTATCCCCTGTGTTTTTTTTAAATTGTTATTTTTGATCGAATAGAATTGAATTTACATTTAATTAACATTTCATTGGTTTTAATGTTATTTTTATGCTTTGCTAAACTGGTCCTTACTTTCTATTACTTTTTCTTGGGTTTTAATTATTGTTTTATAATTGCATGGCCATTTTTCAATTCATTTCTGTTTTATTTGCTCTGTGAAGCACTTTGGGCTCCATGTTTACATGCAAAACCTGCAATTTAAACACAGTTTGAAGTTATGATAAGATAATACAATAACAAGATACATCTAAATGCAATATTGCACAAAGTGTGAATGCTCTGTTACCTAAAAGCAAGTGAACATGTAATACAACGTATACACTACTACCGCTGCGGAAATCAGGTTTGAAGCGTCTGTGTACTGTCACTGTTTTCTTGAACTGATACGTCTTCAATAAATTTAATAAAGAATAAATTCAAACAAAAATGAAATATTTGTGGTGAAATGGAGAGAGATTGAGATCTAACCTTTACAGGATACAGGAAACTGAAAATCCATGTTTAGTTTGTTAGATTTTATATTTAAAAAGGAACAATATGTAACTTTACTTGCAGCAGTGATATCTAGTGGTTAAAAATGGGTACTGCAGTTTAATTTCAAACAGTCGTCATCCCTAAGCTTTGAGCTGTCTTTCAAATCCATCTTGATAGTGAATGGTTGTTTGTGTGAGACCTGTGATGAACTGACAAATTGTTCAGGGTGGACCCCGCCTCCGGCCTAGGAGAAGCGAACACAACAAGAAAGGATGTTCTCCTCTTTCCCCACTCCCAAGCATGAGCATGGCCAAAGAGCTGCACTCCAACAAAAGATCATTCATTCAATCTTGAGGGAAAATGAGTTTCGGGGTGAGCGTGGGCCAAAACGACCCCAAACTAACTTACCTAACCAAAGACAAAGAAAACAAAAATGACAGGTTTCTAAGCTGACTATGTAAAATAAACAGGAGAAAAAGAGATCAATCAAAAGTGCTACTCACCCCTACAACTACCTGGACTTCTAAACAGAGCCTCAGCAGACAATGCCAAGTACAAGGTTAACACAATAGAATACAACAAAGCCTGCCTCAAGCGGCAGCCATTTATGGCAGCTCCACCAGTAACCATTCACCAATCGGCAGCCGGCACCTGGAGAAACACCAATGGTGGTAGCACCACCCTCAGGCAGGGAGGAACTGCACCTGGAGAGAGAGAGACCCTAAGGGCGGTAGCAGTACCACCCTCCACAGGCAGGGAGGAACAATAGCACAGAAAAATCACACATCAAGACCAAAAAATACTAAACTATGACCCTGGGTCATAACACTGCTGAGATAAGATGCAGTTGCAAAAAATGGAAGAATTTAACACTAAAAAAGACTAAAAAATGTGACTGTTCATCAAGTGCCAATGGCAAATGTTTGCTTATCCTATCAAAATGATAACAAGATGGTAACCATAGTAAAAAAAAAAAAAATCAGTTTCCCCTGTGCTATCCTTTGATTACTGTTGTTTTTGTAAGCTGTTAGCTGTTTTCTAACATCTGTCTGTTAAACATTATTATTATAACCATTGCCATGTTACTGCCTAATGGCCGCAGAGCTGCTAAGAACATGCAGGCGTGTTTTATTAGCTGGTTATGTAAGTTTGGAGCGCTACAGTAACAAAGGGTTATTGGGGGTAATAATTAAATCTACCAATCCTGAGAGTGTCTTGATGACCTGTTTCATTTATTACAGATAATCTCTAGGACACTTATTCCATTATTGCTCTAAACACACGGCAGGAGGACACTCAGATAACAGCAGTAGAGGACCAAACTGAGTAATACACCATGAGCTATACATTTCTCAGGTCGACCATACTCGTGTTCCTCTCCACAGGTAAGACATTTATTTTAAATTCATTACCAACAGAACTACAGTTTGTGAAACGTTGTTCACCAATGTCCGCATTTCAGCAGGTCTTTGCCATGGAGCCGGCGTACTCACCGTTGACGTACTTCGTGGAGCAGCGGGCAAGAGTGTGACCTTCACAACCTCTTTGAAACCCACCGCTGAACCCTTCATGGCACTGATGTGGACCTTCAGTGGTACCGTCAACATCATAACCTCAACCAGTGTGGATGTAGTGGGACAAGGCTACGAGGGCAGGATCATCCTGGATAAGTCTACTGGATCTCTGGTGCTTAAAAATCTGACTGAAAAGGACAGTGGAAAATATGAGTTAATCATAATCCCACATGGAGCAGGGCAAATTCAAGGCACTGCAAACCTGGAGGTGCAAAGTAAGTATTTAATGTTAGAAAGGACTAAACTATATTGAATAATGCTTTGATTGATCACAATGCTTGGGTCTCCTGTCAACAAGTCTCTTTTTATTCATTTCTCGTGCACAGCCACAGTGTCAGTACCCACTATAGCCTGCCCCGCGGAAAACCCAGTAGAAGGTATAACATCTGTAAACCTAACCTGTGATGCTGCTGGCTCTGCGTTTACCAGAGTGTGGATGAAAGACGGCCGACCTCTGGTTTCTGGGGAGAGATTCAGCTTCCATGATGGCAACAGAGTGCTGTCTATCAGCCCCGTGCACAGGAGCGATGCCGGACAGTTTCTTTGTAATGTCAGCAATGATCTCAGTTCTGCTACAGCCAAATGCAAACTTACAGTCTATTGTGAGTACTTTCAATTATAGCCTAATATGCTGCAGCACATTTTTAATACGCATTTTAAGTCTTCAGCCTCATCGTTATTATCACTGTCTTAATGATCTCCTTCTTTGTCATCTGTTCAGATGGACCTGACAGGCCGACAATCAGTCAGAGGCCAATAGGAGCAGAGCTCGAGGACAGTGTTACTCTTATGTGCTCTGCTGTTTCCTTCCCCAAGGCAAAATTCTTTTGGAAGTTCAAAAACATGCAGATCTACGGGCGCGTGCACTACATCCATGAGATGGAAATGATGCACCTGGGGAGGTATACCTGTGTTGCCCGAAATCCTGTCACTGGTCTGGAAGCCTCTGTGTTCCACACACTGAGTGGTATTTGAGCTCTCTTTCATATTTTTCTAACTTGTTGATACTGATGTGTGATTGCAAAAAAAAAATAAAAATAGAAAAGACAGAGTAATGTTTTTTTCTTCTGATCCAGACTCCTCTACTACCATCAGTGGTTCTATGTCCATGTTGGTTTGCACTGTTCTGACCTCGGTGGGACTCATATTGGTTTAAAGACTGCACTGTCTGTGGAAACAGATGTTATATAACATGCTCGCTCATTTTGATCAATACTTCATTGTGATCATGTCTGTGTTTATCACCCAGTACAGGTGTAACATTCACAAATGTGTTTAAGTTTGCTTAATGACTTATAAGTGTCTCAGTTTTTATTTTATTTATATAAGACAATCATTAATTGTTGTAATGGCGCCTCTCACACCTCTCATGACGGATTCAGCTTTAATAAACCCTTCTTGACACTTCCTGATGTACTTTGTTTGCTCTTGTGTCATTCAGCCTTCAAACATCTGATAAGTGTTCAATGACTGAGGCCTGATAACATCTTATCAAATTGTCACTGTAATAAAAAAGTTTTTAACTACCTCAGATTCTACTGTGTTAATGCACCCGTTCATTCTTATCTTTTATTTCCACAAGGGTGCGCCCATGAGCCACCATGAACTCTTAAGTCCTCTACCTGTGAGACGTACATTCACCTATATCGGGCATCACGGATTAGCGGACTCCGGTACGGATCCGGACCGAGAAATGGCTCTGTCCGGACCGCGACCACTGGCGAAATAAGTAGTGTTTTCCCCATAGAGCGGTTTTGAGCGCACATAGAAATTTACCGCGGGCGCTGCTACTATAGTCAATCCGGTAAACTCGTGCCGGTAGCCAAGGACACCCTGCAGGGAGAGCAAGGCTGAACGCAGACATGGCTTGTTCTAAAAAGAGGAAAGTAGATACTGAAAATCGTTGTTTTAATGATGAATGGACAACTAAATATCTGTTCAGTCTCCCTGCTGGCAGCTCCAAGCCTGTTTGCTTAATTTGTTCCGAGACCGTGGCATTGATTCAAAGTGGGAACTACTTTTATTTATGATAAGAGATTGAATATGTGTCTAATATCTCGCAACTTAAGTAAAAACTTAAACAATTAGTTACTTTTTAAAAATATGGCCATGACTTTCGCTCGGACCTTCTACTTGTAAATGTAATAACCGGACCTTGGGGACTTTTAATTGAATACCCCTGCTCTAAAATCAAACCAGTGAAACACAGAGTGGATGACTCACATGTGAAATATTCACAACACTTAAAAATAATTTGGACCAAGCTAGCTCGCTTCCAGCCAGCTAGCTTGACTTACCTGTGACTCACCTGTTCGTTGTTCCCTCGATGCTCGTCCGTGTTGAAATCGGAGAAATTTGACGGAAATTCACGACGAGAAATGAACGCAACGCAACGCAACGCAACGGACGGGTTTGTTTGGTTTGTTTGGTTTTTGAGTTTTTGAGTTTCAGTTTTAGGTTTGTGTTTGAGTTTTTGCATACCTCAGGTTGAGCCGGGGTTCGAACCCACGTCTCCACGTTGGCGGTCGGCGTCCTTCCCCACTGGACCATCTTCAGTACCGATGAAGCAGAAGAACCAGGATCAGACTGAGGGGAGGAATCATGCTGAAGATTCTCCTCCATCAGTCCTGATAGAGCTGCTGAAGAACATTTCTGTTCTTCACTTTGTCTGTCTCATCATGGAGAAGGAAAACCACGTCTCCATGTCCTTTTGGACCACATGGTCCACTGAAACTGCTCCTCATGGCCTCCTGCAGCTTCACTGCTCCTCATGGCCTCCTGCAGCTTCACTGGTCCAGTGGGTTAAGCACATGGCACCAACTTCCTTTTTAATCCAGAAGTCGTGAGTTCAAATCCCGCTCAGAGCAGCACTGAGCAGAAGTGAAGGTGATGCAGCGTCCACTCTGTTTTCTGTATTCACGTTTGGTTGTGTTCCTCAGATCAACCTGAGCGGACAGAAGACGAAGGCAAACAAAAATAAAAGCTGGTTTGGTCATGTGATCGTCACATGACGTCTGCTGTCAGGATGTTTCCTGAATTCTCCTTCATGGCTCAAGACAAAAAGTTTCACCGTCCTCCTGATCCACATTCAGCCGAGAACACGCTTCATCAGTCAAACTCTTCATGCACACCAGGAGAAGTGGCAGATTTACTATTTTTATCCGGGAGGAGCTGGTGGAGCTGGAGGAGCTGGAGGAGCTGGTGGAGCTGGAGGAGCTGGTGGAGCTGGTGGAGCTGGAGGAGCTGGAGGATTGAGGAGCTGGTGGAGTTGGTGGAGCTGGAGGAGCTGGAGGATGGAGGAGCTGGTGGAGCTGGTGGAGCTGGAGGAGCTGGTGGAGTTGGTGGAGCTGGAGGATGGAGGAGCTGGTGGAGCTGGAGGAGCTGGTGGAGCTGGAGGATGGTGGAGCTGGAGGAGCTGGAGGATGGAGGAGCTGGTGGAGTTGGTGGAGCTGGAGGAGTGCAGCGAAGGCTTCAGGTTTGAGCTCCTGATGTTTGTGAACAGAGGCAGCACTGATGAACCAAACAGCCCGTCACACAGTCTGAACCGAGACTGAACCAGGTCTGAACAGAGACTGAACCTGCTCAGATCAGGTGTAAATGGACCGGGCTGAACTACAGGACTCTTCTGTGCACTCTTTGTACTGTGACTGACCTGGCCACTGCAGTACCAGTTTTAACCACTAGGTGTCTTCTTTTGGACAGTGTTCCAGCAGTGTGGAAGTTTGGGGGAGGAGGAGGAGAAGAGGGAGGAGGAGGAGGAGGAGTTATTATTATTCAGAGGACAGAAACATGTGAACTGTGTTTGTCCACAAACACATCATGATCAGGTGTGGCACTCAGAGACGTCCTGTCAGGTCAGACTTGGGTTGTGGGTCGTAGTTCTTCAGGTTCTTCAGGTTCTTCAGGTCTGTGTCACTGCTTCACTGTGATTGGCTCATTTTAAGTAAAAACTTAAACAATTAGTCACTTTTTAAAAATGTGGCCGTGACCTTCGCTCGGACCTTCTACTTGGGCAAAATGTAATAACCGGACCTTGGGGACTTTTAATTGAATACCCCTGACCTATATGGACTTCACAGTAGTATTATACAAAACTCTCTTGCTATGACCTACAGTCCTACTAGATGTACTCACAGTAAAAAACACAAAACAAAAACAACAGCCATTGAAACTGGAACAATGGTGCTTAAATAATAAAAGTTTAAGGACAGTCTTATCGAGTTAAAATAGGAGTAGGCTTCAATCATCGACTTAAATCTTTTCTTAAAACATGACCTTTAAAAATAGCCCTTTCATCCCTCTCTGTTGGTCTTATAGTGAACACAGAGGCCTCAGGCTAGGACTAAACGCAGGAATTAAAAGTAGACTAAATCAGACCAAAAGTAGACCATAATTAGTTGCAAGTTTCTTTTGAGTCAAGTCATTTTCTACCTGCTGCTCTGAGCAACATAAATTAAATATCTGCAGTTTTACCATATAAAATGCACCCAAGAGGTGCAGCACAGTATTAAAGTACGCACTTTAAATGGTTCAACAATTACACCATTCAAGGAACCAAGCAATTTTCCAGGGCCTAGTATTGTCCAATCAGACCAAAATCTGTAATATCCAAACCCCTATGAGTCTAATCATGAATGTAAACAGACCCACAGTTATTAGATTGATCATTTAGCATTAATTTACAGCCTTTTATTGTTGTCTGCCTCTTTGTTATTACATAATGCAATTAATTACAATTACAATTAAGTTCTTATCCAATTATAACCATTATAAAGTTTCATAAAGTGGACAAGCTGATTTGCAGGAGCATATGAGTATGAGAGTACTGAGTACCAAATCTATCACCATATGAAATGAACATTGGGATTGTTAATTAATTACATCTGTACTGTACATTATCTCGCTTATTAGATAGCTACTTACCAAAGAAAAGAATAATATTAAATTAAATAATTAATTAATTGAATAATAATATTTTATTAATTTAATTTGCTGAAGATCTCCAGAGTTTACAATAAGAACTGCGTCCCTAGCAACAGTCTGTTGTATAGAAATAATAGACCATTTGCTTACTTGATCGATCGTAATCAAGTGTTAAACAAAGCCACGTAATAAATGTGCTTATCAGCTGTGATACCTGTTCTTATCAGTGCGTTGCATACGTGTTCAGATCATCAATGATGAATACACCACATCGTCTGTTGTCACTCTCCCAAAATTAGAGGGATGTTTAATTGCATGCAAATAAAACCATTTAAATGATCATTGTCACTGATAAATAAATTACTTTAACATGTAATAATACCCATAGCAGCACATCATGTACAGCATTATCTTTATCACTTATCACTGTGTCGTAGTTTCACCATATCAGTGTAATATAATGTCCAGACTGCAATACACCGAGGGAGTAAAAGTTTAACCGCATGGGAAAATATGAGAGTGCAGCAACTGACAGATCTCATGCCGTCAAGATAAAATATTCCATCATACTAACCTAACATAAATCTTATTCTGAATATTTCGAAAATCTGTTTGCTGTAAAGCGAAAACGGCTATACACACCCACTATAAATAAATCAATGATAAGGAGGACGGGAAACTATTGTTTCTGGAACAGGAACTGGTTTTATTAATGAGGAAGTTATTGCTGATGAAAAAGAACAGAAAAATCAGGCTTGTGTCTGATAATAATGTTTTTTCTCTGCATGGCCTCTCAGAAATAAATGCTTGTCTCCGTCTCAAAGATCTGAGACTGTTCAAGAGGGCAATTGAACCAATAAGTGAGATTTTATGTGGCACCTAACGTGCATTGACGAGAATTTATTCAAATAATCCAAAAACAGCTGATAGTGTATAAAGATGAATGGTGCATATTAATGTTTATGGTGCTGCATGTTACTGACACAAATCTGACATAGCATAATGTCCAAGCATTCTAATGACTATTTAAATTTCATGATTAAAAATTGATTTTATTGTTTTTATTTGATTTTTTCTTCTCCGTGCATCTGCAAGTATATGTCCACGATAAACACTTCATTTCACTGTAGGGCTTCATTGTTGATTGATATAAATGTACCTAAAGTCTGATTAATAACAACAAATCAGTTAAAAATAAGAGCATTACCCCTTGACATCTTCACACATCAATATCATGACTATTTATCATATTTTTGTCCAGAATGAGGAACCAAAAAATAAGAAGAAGTCCATGGTCCCTCCCCTCAAACACACATACACACATACTGTAGTTGCAGCACCTCCTTTCTGAAAACACTTTCTACGTGCCTGGAGACTGCAGGAGATATGGAAACATCTCTGATACTGTTGATCATCCTGGGAGTCATTTCAGGTGAGTGTTTGCTATTTCAACTTATATAAAAACCTTTAAAAACATGTTTTTTTATGTCATGATTATTCAGGTTATTTACAGTAATTCAATTTAAAAAGCTGACGCTGAATAATATTTTATCAATATTCAGTATCACAGTTACAGTTACAGTATGTTTAAAAAGTGTAACATCAAAGCTTTTCTCTAGCCTATGTTATTCTATATATCTATTCTATATATAACGCAGTGTAGGTCAGAGCTGGATCTAACAAACAACAAACACCAAAGTTTAAGTGCGCCTCTTTTACATGATTATTCTCTATTATTTATTGAGCAACACACTGTTATCAAAACATCATTATTTTAGCCAATGTTATGAATTTTCGATAATGCCCTGCAAATATTTAAATGCTTCTAAATGTTGCTCTCGTAGCCTTTGTTACATAACCGTTTCTTTTTAATATGATGTCTGAGATTACAGGAGAGACGCTTGTAAAGGTTAATCTGTTAACACTATTCTGATGAGTGCTGTATTTCACATTACATTTCAAAATGTGCTACATTCTCCCAGTGCATTGTCATGTTAGTTTCCGCACATGTAACTGTCTCCTCCAGGTTTAAGCCATGGAGAAGGCGTGCTACCAGACAGTCTTACTGCAGTTGTTGGACAGACGGTGACGTTCGCCACAACAGTGCCGCCAACAGAAAAACCATTCTTTATAGTAACCTGGAGTTTCTCTGGTAACCATGGCTCATCCAATATAATAACCTCAAATACCGTAAACATAACTGGACCAGCGTATACAGATAGGATCACCCTCTTCAGATCTACTGCATCTCTGGAGCTCAGGAATCTGAGTCTTCATGACACTGGAAGATACACAGTCACCATTATACGAGATGGTGAAAGACACAAGACAGGAATCTGTGAACTGGTCGTGTATGGTACGTTGATGCATCACTGCTATACTGTTGGATTAAAAACATGCAGAAAATGTTAAACCATCTTGAAAAATGACACCTACAGTTACATAAAATGATCGACGGCACAGAATCAAATAGAACTTTAAGATTCAAAAGATTATTTTAAGATGTATAAGTCATTGTTTGATGAAATGCCAGATGCCAAAAGAATAACTTTAATTCAACTGATTAAAAAAATCGTGTAATATCAGTTGCATAAATTGCAACTATAGAGTCACCTCAGCCACGCCCCTCAACCCCACAGCACCATCATCCAGGTGACCTGTGGTTGACCTGGTAGTTAGCCAATCAGAAGAGAGGCTCCAAAGAATACAGTGAGATGGGTTTTGGTACGTAGAACTACAAATCTGGCTGTAATATGGCACAAATTATATTAAACATTTGGAAAAATATACAAGATTTAATGTGTTGGTGCCACCAAATGCTTTACAGGCAGTACATAAGTTTTAGAGAGGTGTGTCATATGTGTCAGTTTGTATCCGTGAAAATAACTGACAGACCTAGACTATAGACTTTGTTTGCACAGTGTAAGGCCACGCTTGCTTGAAGAACTTTGAGCTAGCACCTGCACCTACTGCAGGTGCAGAACTCAGTTCAATAAAACCTGACTTAAACTGACAGACAGAGAGCAGGTGTATACCAAGTCATAAATATCCATAATGGATGTTAAGTGTTTTGTTATATATACCATATATAAATATATTTGTAGTGTTTGTTCACCTTCTAATGATTTAATTGTTATTTCACCCTACAGAGCCAGTCTCCAATGTGTCTGTAACTGTCAGTAACACAGACTTGGTGGAGTTCAACAGCTCTGTCCGTCTGTCCTGCTCCTCCTCTGGATCCTCTCTCTCTTTCCTCTGGCTGAACAACAACACAGAGGTTACAGCCAGTGACAGATATCAGCTCACCGATGGAAACTCCACTCTCACTATACTCAATGTGAACCGCTATGACCAGGGACCATTCAGTTGTCGCGTGTCTAACCCTGTAAACGTTGCCTTCAGTGAGCTTAAACCCCTCTCCATCAGCTGTGAGTTACCTACATGCTCAGTACTTTATCTGACAACATCTGCACATGAACACGAGAGAGTCAACAGTCAAGTTAATGTAGAAAGTGTTTATCACAGGCCTTTTTTGTTTTTTTTTAAGCTGCATGCTATTTGTCTTTATATTTTTCATGCAACAACATTCACATTTTTTTCCTGTTGTTTTCTCCCCTGACATTCAGATGGTCCAGAAAATGTCAAACTCATAATATCTCCACCACAAGAACACCATGAGGAAGGATCAAACGTTACCCTGTCCTGCTCAGCTGTCTCCCGACCCTCTGCACGGTTTTACTGGTTTCTGAATGGAGACAAGCTGTCTGATACTGGACCAGAGCTTCACACTGATGAACATTCAGAGAAATCACAGTGGAAGCTACAGCTGTCAGGCATTTAACCCCAAAACTCAGAGATATGAAACATCTCAGCCATCAGCTGTGTCTGTGCTGGGTAAGTCTGACTATGAGGATTTGTACAAAAAAGATGGTATGTCCTAGTACCTATCTTTCTTAAATATGTGTATTTGGGAAGGACAGGTACTCGTTTTAGTTGTGTCTGACACAAAATTGGTGCCTTTTTTGTGCTAGCTGTAATGCTACAAATACAGGGTTGAAAATCCAAAGCAATTAAATTGTACAATAATTTTTATCCAGTTTATGACTTCTAACAATTTTCTTGACAATTTCACCCTACAGAGCCAGTCTCCAATGTGTCTGTAACTGTCAGTAACACAGACTTGGTGGAGTTCAAAGACTCTGTCCGTCTGTCCTGCTCCTCCTCTGGATCCTCTCTCTCTTTCCTCTGGTTGAACAGCAGCTCTGAGGTTACAGCCAGTGACAGAGTTCAGCTCACTGATGGAAGGCTCCACTCTCACTATAGTCAATGTGACCCGCTATGACCAGGGACCATTCAGGTGTCGTGTGACCAACCCTGTCAGCAATGGCAACAGTGATCCAGTCAACCTCTTGGTCATCTGTGAGTTATTAACATGTTACCGGCACATTCGTCGTACATCATGTTGATTCAAATCCCAGTTTTAAGCTTATTGATGTGTAAATTCACTTTCAAACCACCAACATTTGTTGCTAACTCCTCGCCATATTTTATTGCCGACCACATCCTTTCATTTTTCTTGCCGCAGATGGCCCAGAAAATATAAATCTGACACTATCTCCATCACAAGAATACTATGACGAAGGGTCAGACGTCAGCCTGATCTGCTCAGTTGCCTCCGGACCTGTTCCCGTGTTTAAGTGGTTTCTGAATGGAGATCCTGCTGCCTGATACTGGAGCAGAGCTCAAACTGATGAACATCCGCTGTGCATCACGGTGGAAACTACAGCTGTCAGGCCTTCAACAACAGAACTATGAGAAATCAAACATCAGAGTCTGTAACTGTCTCTGTACTAAAATGTAAGTTGGAGTGAATGACCTTTTGTTGCTACATAAGCAGCTACTGTCTGCTTCTAGCATATCTAATGTCTCTTTGAAGGTTAGACGTTGTAGAGGCTTTTGATAAGATGCTGAGAGTTTGAAAAGAAACAAAATATATACTTTTGGGTAACACTTTATGATTCATGGCACACACAATCAATCAAGGTATCAGTAAAGTAAAAGTAAATATGTTTTCTGATGTATTTCCCCCAAAGATAGCCAGTATTTACAAAACAAATAATAAGCAGAGTATCTGAATTTGTATGTATTTCTCATTCAAATGGCCAATTGTTCCTCACTAGCCTTGTTTTCCTCATTATACCTATATATAGGTTGCAAGAGGAACCAGTCAGCATCTTATTAGTACCTAATTCAAACAACACAACACACTTTAAATAGTTGTCTTACAGTGTTGCCAGTGCTCTATTAGTTTAACAGATCAGAAATAATTCTCTAGAAAATATTTTGTTTTGTTATTTGACACAGAACTGCTACAAAACTTTATGTACTTTTCTGAATGTAACACATTCTTTGTGTGTTTTTTGTGCAACAGAAACAGGGAGCAGAAGTCAGGGCAATTGATTTGCGCAATTTCTTTCACTTGATATGTCCTAACATTTTGTTTCTTTGTTGTTTCTACCCATAGCGCATATCTCCAACGTTGTAATCACTCCCAACAGCACAGACTTGTCAGAGTTCAACTGCTCTGTCAGCCTGTCCTGCTCCGCCTCTGGATCCTTCCCCTCTTTCGTCTGGCTGAACGGCAGCTCTGAGGTTACACTCAGCGATAGAGTTCAGCTCAATGAGAGAGGCTCCGTTCTCACTATAATTAAAGTGACACGCTACGACCAGGGGCCGTTCATCTGTCATGTGTTCAATAATTTCAGTAATTACACCAGCAATCCGGTGAAACTCTCCATCAACTGTGAGTGTTTTATGTTACGACATCTGCCTTTTAATCTGCGTCTTGATTCTTGATCATTACAGCCATCGTGTCAGGAGCAGTTTCGCCTGAATTACATTCATTGTGCTCCTTGCTGTTTGATTGCTGCAGTGTTTAGCTGATACTAAGTGATAGCTGTATAACATACTTAACAGTAATGGCCGCTTCATGCTGAGCCAAGCTGAATGCAACGTGCAGCTTTCCTCAAGCTATTTTTTTTTTTTATTGGTGACCATACTGTTTTATGTCTTTTCCCACAGTCGGCCCGGAAAATGTTTATTTGAAGCTGTCGCCATCACAAGAGTACTTTGAGGAAGGATCAGACATCAACCTGGCGTGCTCAGCTGAATCCAGACCTGCCGCCCAGATTCACTGGTTTCTGAATGGAGACAAACTGTCTGATACTGGACCAGAGCTCAGTCTGGCAAACATTCAGAAAAATCAAAGTGGAATCTACCACTGTCAGGCATTTAACAACAAAACCATGGGATATGAAGCATCTAAGCCTGCAGCCATCTTTGTACAGGGTACATTAGAATGAGTTTAGTTCAATGATTACGACACACAACACTTGACTTGTTGTTGACCTTTTGTACCTGTTTTACCTGCAGCACCAGTCTTCGATGTAGAGATGACTCCAAACAACACATATTTGTTAGAGTTCAACAGCTCTGTCCGTCTGTCCTGCTCCTCCTCTGGATCCTCTCTCTCTTTCCTCTGGTTGAACGGCAGCTCTGAGGTTACAGCCAGTGACAGAGTTCAGCTCACTGATGGAAAGCTCCACTCTCACTATAACTAATGTGAACCGCTATGACCAGGGGACCGTTCAGGTGCAACGTGTCGAATGGTATCAGTAGTGAAATCAGCCAGCCAGTGAATCTTTTCGTACAATGTGAGTATCACAATCACAATTGTAGATCATACAACAATCATTTTACAAGCTTAACACCTAGGTATTTATGTGCTTATATGACTAATAATAGCTTATATTCCCTCATATACATAGTCCTCATAGTGTTTTCATAGACAAAAGAACTACACACAGTGCTTTTCACATTGTGCCGGCAAAATTGTTCTTGCCAGCTCTGCCGGTGTGTTTTTTATTATAATTATTTGAGACTATCATCCCATCATGTTTGCAACTGTATGGTTGCTATGGACTAAGGGAAATTACCTCGAGCAAAGCACAAGTACTGGGATAGCTCTGAGCTCTCACAAATGTGTCAGAATCTAGTGAAGGTGCACACTGGGTCTGGTCTAACCCAAAACATAATCTGTGTTTCTTTGCTGGCAGCAGTGTCTAAGAGGCTACACTTGGCTAAACTTGCTGATTGCTTGTCTAATTATGTTTCTGAAAACTTAAAGTCTAAACAAACTAAGTTCAAGATCAATATGATGGAAAGAAGCAAAGCTGCCAAACTGTGGTAACTTCAAGCATGCTGACCCTTTGCTTGTGTTACAGATGGACCTGACAACGTTTCCATCAAGGGACCTAAATCTGTACATGTTGGAGATTTCACAATGCTCTACTGCTCCGCCATGTCTGTGCCATCAGCAACATTCACCTGGCTTTTCAATGCAAAACCAACCAGTTTTCATGAGGCTGTGTACGTCCTACCATCTGTCAGACACTCTGACGACGGCACGTACACCTGCACTGCTGTGAATGCCGTTACAGGACAGAGTCAAACAGTGAGCCATAAGATAACTGTTGTAGGTAGGAAACTTACACAGAGAAATACATGAGACAAGTGTGATTGATTGAAAAAATAATTTAGCATTTGATCTGTTTTTCCAGACCTCCCACATGGTGACTGCACAGATATTGTTGGAAAAGTTGCTCTCATAACAGCTGTATGCTGTCTTCTTATTGCACTTATTGCAGCAGCGATGTTTTTAATTGCGTATCATGTGATAAAGCAGACAAGGTAAGCATGAAGCAGTGATTTATTTTCTTTTTATTTCTCCCCTCTACTCCTCTATTACTTCCTGCCTCTGTTGTGTTTTCCTTTGTTAGTTTCATCCGTGTCTGGTTGCCCTGTCTTGTGTTATTTAGTCCCTGTGTTCCAGTGTCTGCTTGCTAGTACTGTGTTCCACATTTTTGCTTATTTGGTTTTCTGTTGATTTGATTTCACTTAGATTTACTTGGATATTTAGATTTGTGTACTTTGTTATTACCTGAACCCACCAGCTTCTTCTCTCTTATTTGATCTGGTCCCATTTTAACAATGTCTTATTTTTATTATTCAGAGCTTCAGACGATTATCCAGCACTTCAAAAACGTTAGTATGCATTTGAGCTCATCTTATCAAAAGACAATGATAATGATGATGTAATGAATGTTTTAATGAAAATGTTTTTGATCCCTTAGAAAAAAGAAGCATAAAGCAGAAAAATACAGAAGTGTATAAACTCTCGCCACCAACACAGGACAACATATCTTGCATTGCAGGTGAGCTGAATGTGACTGAATAATGTCCGTTCTGTGGCCTGCTTTAAATCAGTTTATTGAATAAGCACCAAAATCAAAAGTATTTTTAATCGAAGCTTTGCTGTACTTTCAGTAGCGCTGTAGTTCATGACACATTCCAACAATGACTGACAATATTTTATATACATGTTGTTGATCATTTGTTATTTTCTCCTCCTGCAGTATAAACAAAATGAGAAAACACAAACACTCATAAGCCTTCAGTTAGGCACATATGAAGATCAACACTCTCAAGAAAAACAGCCAACAACAGACATTGTTGTTCTTGGATTTATTTATTCAACCCGACTATTTTCTTCCTTTCTTCAGATTGCCGCTCACCGTCTGATGGTTGTGTATGACTTGGTTTAAAAGAAATATTATATATAATATTGTGTATGACAAGAGATGTAAATAATTAAAATAATAATTGTTTTATATTTAAAGTGATTAATGTACAGAAACATGTGTTTTATTATTATATAAATGTCATGTATATATATATATATATATGTGTCTGTGTGTGTGTGTGTGTGTGTGTATTATTTAATAAAGACTTCATCCAGAGTGCCTTCTGTGTCACAAAGACTGGTCCATTTACACAACAGCCCTCAAACAAAAGAAAAGCATTCATCAGAACAGAAGATGTGTTGCTATCTGTGAGTGTCAAATTATATATAGCTCTTTGTTCATCTCAAGAACAAAGCCAATCACTGCAGATACAGCCACATGTTGTGTTTGCACCAAAAGCAGACATCTGTGTAATACTGATCATTAATTACCACCACATAATATTCCAGACTTTTTATACAAGAGTCTGCAGCCACTGCAAGCAGCTCTGTGAGGTTGCACTGAGGTGCTGAGACTGTTCACCATCTTTGTTCAGTGTGTTTGCATGCTAATATCTGCTAATAAGCAAATAAATTCAAATTATGACTCGTAATTCATCCTGGTGGGAATGTCAATGTCTTTCATGGTGATCAAGCCCACACTTCCTTCATTAATAAAACATAAAACATTAAATGTCAGACGAAAAGGAAGGGGGTCAACAAAGTTAGTCAGATTCATACTAAACAAAATGTCACTGCAAACCAGACAACGGTTATTGAGATATTTCAAGTCAGATGAAAGTGGGACCGACAAAATTGCTAAAAGATCACGCTGTACATGCACTCCTACCAAAACGTCCTGGATTATGCTTGTTTTTACAACATCCACACTTGATAAGATGTTCTTTTTTTTAACACAGTAAAACTTCAATCAGCTTCCATAAAGCCTAAGCAAACTAGATTAACTACCCTCAACTGTGGGACATTTATGTAATAAATCATTTTTCCATTCAAGTCATTAAGGCTTAACCTTATCAAATTTTTCGAGGCAGAGTTCCAAATTATTGAAGTGATGCGACTTTGGGTGAATTCTGACTGCGTGTGTGCGCACAGTTTGGATTGTACTGCATGTAGAAAATAAGAATTCCCACCTCAGCGCGACTTCATTTAATGAGATCACAGAATATAAACATTATGAGACAACCCATATCAAGCTGCTCCGCTACTGTATCTACTGACTAAACACGACAGTGAAAGCATCATGCGGCCAGAGTTTAAGCCAAATTCCCTAAGAGGCTCATAAAATTTTTATTTTACTGATTTTACTCAACTAATCTTATCTGTGAAGCTCATATAACAATCCAAGGTGAGAACAGATAGATAGGCTGTTTTGATATGAAAGTTTTTATCTTTGGTGTTTATCATCATAAATTTGGTTTTTATTTCGTACTGGTCCTGCACCGTATATTTGGTAGCATTCATTTTATCCTGTCTTGTCTCTTTATATCAGGAACTTTACACTTTGGACAGCATATATCTATCCTCTATGCTTAGACTCTTGATTAAGAAAGAGGAAAAAAATTCTCTCAAAAATAAAAAATAAACTTTAACAGGGAAAAATGGAGGAAACGAGAGAATTGTCTCCCAGAGCTACAAGACATGCAATATTGATGATTCCTTACCTCATTTTGCTTGCTTGTGGTTTGGTTTAATTTGGTAAGCACTTTGCAAAGTCCCATAGCACACAGTACTCGTGCAGTTCACAGTGTACTAATTTAAAATTAATTAATTAATTTTGTTTGTTTGTAGTTTTTGTATGTGGTACTGGAAGAGGCTCCACTTATCTAGTTACTGTGTTAGCTACAGGACCTGTCTTCCATTCCTCCAGCGCCTTGAAGAGAGATTTTTGCTATTTAACTTCTCTGTTGAGGCTTTTTTTTTGCTAAATTACATGAGATAATATTCCATAGTATTTATATATTTTTTATATACATACAGTATAAGAGTATCTACTGTACGATACGTGAAATTCATTGATACTTTTAGGAATTTATAGTAAATGCTGATGAATATTTAACAAAACCTCCAGAGCTTCGTGTAGATTCAGATGGAAAACCATCACACCATCTGCCCTGTTAATAATTATTTATGGACTCCAGAGCTCTGAGTTCATAATTTATGTCTATGATAAATCTTTTACAGCACCTGTTGTGTAAAAAATGAACTTTGTCTGTTATTTATTACTGACAGCATGAAGTTAATTATTTGACCCTTAAACAGATGCATACATCTCTATTGAGCCAGTCTGATCCAACACAATGAATGTCACGGAGGCTTCTTCAGGAGCTGCCTTGACCTGAAATCTTATCGTTTTATTATTAAGCCATTACTGTTGTAATGTCTTGTAATGATTAATCTGGAAGAATAGGGCAGACCAGGCCAAGGATAGAGAGGAAGGTCATGTCTTTCTCAGCTGATGTTAGTGAGCTTTATACATTTTACAGGCGCTGTCATTCTCAATGAACCGTATTTACTCTATAGAGACAAATAACCTTTTCACAAAGTGTCATTAGAGTTCAGTGCAGCATGAGCTATCTGGCATGTCATTTCTCAATAGATAATAACATATACAGTAATGCAATCAATCATCTAATGGAGAACAAATGTAAAGAAAAAAACAGGAAGAAAGAAGATAGGAGGAGGGAGGAGGCGGTTTAAGGCCACATGAAACTCCAATTACATTTATGGGAAAAAATAATAATAATATGGAAGAAATGAAATATAATATGCATAACTTTGTTTTCATTACTGTAAAACCCCCTGAAATTAAGAATTGTTATGTTGTTGTTACCTCAGATAGCTCAAGGTAAATAGAAAATGTGTTATTATACTATGTTGCCGCTGCTCACTTTTTATGTTCAGTATTAACAGGACATGCACCTGCATCTCATAAACTGTTGGGCCCCATCAAAACAGTGTACAAGTACATTATAGATGAGATGGGATTTCTTTAGGTCAGTTTTGGTCACCTGAAAAATCATCGAGCAGATTTAAGAAACTCAATGTTGTTCAATTCATCTCAGTCAAATCAGATTTTTTTTGGTTTTGGCTCCAGCAGGACAAACATTCAGACACTGCCATCTGTTGGGTAGCTGTCTGAATCCATTAATCCTGTTGCTAGAACTCTCCCTGTCTTTGGTTTGAGCAGCACATCACCAAAGCTGCACATGCACATACACCTAAACATGCTTTTATCAACTAAAGAGGATTGCCAGAATTCAACCTATGTTCAATTTTAATGAGACAGAAATGATTGTACCTACTTTTCTTTATATCATGGCATGTCTAAAATAGAAAAAGTATACAGTGGGTACAGACAGTGCTGAGCTCAGGGGACAGACCTTTAACAGTTTTGAACACATCATCCTTGGTTTAAGATTTTGGAATTAATTTTAAGATGCTTTTAATTACTTACAATGCACTAAAAGGTCTGACTCCTCGGTGTATTGCAGATCTTTTATCCCCGTATGACACTGAAGCTGAAGACTAAGGGAGGCAGAACGTTTGAAATAAGAGCCCTGAGGCTCTGGAACACCATGCCCGAGGAAATAAAGCAGGGTGAGTCTATGATTTCTTTAAAATCTAAGCTTAAAATGTACTTTTATGTGTTGAGATATTATTATTGTTATTTTCATCCCTTCGCAGTGTGTGATATTCAGAGAGGCCTTGAGGAGCACTCAGAGCAGCTGCGTGTCTTGCGTTATACATTAAATATAACCACCTTACCTTATGTAAACTCTACACTAACCTAGATTCGAGCAGGAGGCACATCACAGAGCATAGGAATATCTACTAATGGTTATATTGCAGCATTTGTTTTGCACGTTGGCACCATGGAGTCTGCCTTACATCTTCTTTCTATCTCTTTTTATCTTTGCACCAAATGATAAAACACACAGGCAGCAGATATGAACAAAAACGTTCAAAACGAATAATAAAGTTTGATAACAATACACCACGCAAGTCATAATGAAAGAAGACACACACACACATACACACACACACACACACACACACACACACACACACACACACACACATACATTCTACAATGACGCCCTCTATCAACAGAAATAACATGAAACACTTTGGACACGTGGAAAGACTCCAGACTTACGCTCAAGTTTTTACAGAACATTGCTTCAGTTCAGAGTGGTGGCATATTAATGTGATGTGTGTGTGATGTTTCCTGATTTTGTGCATTGAGGATTTTATGAGAAACAAAACAGTGGCTTTTCTCAGCTGTAAAATATTAACTAATTCAACAACTAACAGATAAGACTTGGCAGTAGACACGCTCTGTAGAGGTCACAGGGCAACCTAGTTGAAAGATCTAGAGACTTTTTAATTGGTCTTCCAAAAATCCAACACATAATACAGTTCTTACTCTATTGGTGTTGAATCTTAAAGTTTTGTTTTGTCTTCACAAAAGAGGACTAAAGAAAACATGAAAAAAAAATTGCATAGATTGATTAATTTATCACAGTTGGCCACCCAAAGAAAAAGATACTTACTTTATGCCCTGCATACGTCAGTGCCCAACTTGTGCCAGCCTAGTCAAAAAGTCTGGACACACTGCTGACTACTTTGTTTATTCCTTACTATATTTCTTTCTTATTTAACCAGGGAAGGTCCCATTGAAATTGAAATTTTCTTTTTCAAGTCCTGGCCAAGACAGGCAGCAGCACATACAGAAAACATGTAAATTAAACAGATACAAAACAGAAGTATTACAACACAGAACATCCATCAAAAAAGAAAGTGCAGCACAAGCCACGAAGCAACAACATCCCGAAGAAAATCAAAAGAAATCTTTGAATGCTTTCAACTTTCTGTAATTTTCTGGGACTACATTTACTCAGAGGAGCAGTTTCTGTCATGATTCATTTTAAAAAACAGAACACTGACACTACTGCATTTGTTATTATATTGAAGAAAGGGGTTTGGTTTTGAATGTTAACTGCGGCTGTCTTTTAAACTGTGGTCCTCTGTTTACATTACTACTGACTACTTACTGTAATGTATTTACAGACTTGGAAAATAGCCAAAGAATCCATCCAGGGCTCGTAAAATCCTCAGAGATGTAGAATGACTCCGCATGTTAAGAATGCATTTTGTATCACATAAAACTTTGGTTTCTGTGTTGAAATATAGTTGTGAAACTCAATTTTGAAAGTGGAATACAACTGATTTTATTTAGACTGTATGTAAGGACGCAATGTTGTTATTCAAGAAATGACTAACTCAGAGAGAGAGGTCAGCTTTTCAGTTCTTGAGTGTCACAAGATAGACTGAAACATTGTGAGATGAATAAACAGAACAGGAATTAGGAATTAGGAATTATGTTTATTAAAACTAACTACAACTTCACAGATAGAAACTTTATTTTCTATGCCAAAGACATTGCTAAGAACATCTCACGTTGAATGACTTGTTTTCATAGCAGTCTCTCAGCACATAATTTAAATAATTAAATTAAACATAAAAACAGAGGAGGAGCGACGTTACATTTGCACTACAAGTGTCACTTACAAAAGCACATTGTATCTGTCGGTGACACATCCCTTGACTGACGTTTCGCCTTCCACGTCGTACATTCATATGTCAGGAGTTATAGACACGTGTGACACATTGTGAATGCCTCATTGTTTTACCTGATTCACGTCACAGTATTTGGAAAGGCTGTGATTCATTCTGGAGGTTTATGAAAATAAGAAGAATGAAAACAAACATATTAAGAGGCACCATATGACATATCTTCACTTTTTCAGTCTAGCTGCGCACACTGTAGCCAGAGATGTATTTGTAAAGCTGTCTGAATGAGGTCAAGTGTCTCCTGGACCTCTTTGATCCTCCCCCTCCAGGAATGCTATGGCTCATTGCAGCTGCTCAAACACGATCCCAAAACCACTCACAGAAGAGCTCGTAAAACTGATGCAAAACACGTCTCCACCGCCATGACTCCATGAGATTTAGCCTAATACATTTCTATTCATCACTAGCCCATTGTTGAACTGAGTTGCTTGACTAACAGTTCAGTGTTGATGATCTACCAGTTTAAGCGTCTTCGGATAAATAAATCTGACTGTTGTCCTGAAGCTGAAGTCTTTATCCAGGAAGAACTTAGCTTACACATAACTAATGAATGGTTCCTCTAAATGTTAAACTTGAATTAATCAATGAGACTGTACGGTTCAGCCTCTGTAGCTCAATATAAAGAAATGACCACGTTGCTCTTCCAGTCAAGTAAAACAACAAAGATTTTCAGATCCATGCATAGCCTGAAGATGCCTTTTTTGATAACAGTACTTTTGCCCATTTGTATCAACTCTGGATTGTTGAGCTTGAAAATGTCAGTTCAGAGTTTGGATATATTTGGAGATATATATATATATATACACAAATTATCACCACCAGTCTGATGCAATTAGCTTCACATATGACGCACAGAAACAAGAATTAGGTACAGTGCTGCAAAGAGAAGCAGGCTGATTAAATGTGCTGGTGAGATGTTAATTATAATCAACTTAATTTGAGTCAACATTCACAAATTGAAGGCTGATTCAAATGTTAAGTACATGACCTTATGCGTGCGGCAGACTAATTTGATTTGTGCATTAGATTATTCTTATTATTATTAATTGTATTTGTATTTTATTTTCTTTTGTCTGTTTTCATTTTTTAAACAAGCTCCTGACAGCAACATACAGCAACATTAATTACATAGCATTTTTTTTCAGCTTATTGTTAAATATATGTTTCTTCATACTTCATTAGGGGCAAACCTAATCAAAGCGGAGCTTCAAGACTAGATGTGTTGAGCTTTGTTTACAGCCTTGTCTGCCCTGGGGTGAAAAAATGTTTCCTAAATACGGCTAACAACTATTAAACAACTATCAAATAATATCAACCTGAGTCCATCAACCTGAGTTTACAGGTAACTCCTGAATGAACACATACCCACAGGCATTTTGGTGTGTGTACACAGTGGCATCGTAAACACTGTTTGTGCTTTTCATCACTGAGTAAGGGGCTGGAGTTGTGCAGTGGGTGTGGGGCGATAAAAGAACAAGAGCACCCATGGCTTTGCAGAGAAGACTCTGAAACAACGTCACATAAGTCCATTCTCCACCATGGACGACAGGATGCTGAGGACTGCTGCACGCTTGCTGCTGCTTTTACCAGGTAGATTTATTTCAAATATTTAATGAGCTACATCATGGGTTTTGTTTTGTTGTATTCAGTGCTGATTTAGCATTTTTGCTGAACAATAAGGCCACACTAGACTCACATCAGTATAACACTGTTGCTCTGAATCTTCTGTTTAATTAGGTATGTGTGTAGGTGAGAGTATCTTGCCCCCGGGACCCCTGAGCGGAGCTGTGGCAGGCACGGTGAAGTTCACCACCACCCTCACACCTGCGCAGAAACCGTTCCTCTCGGTCAGCTGGAGCTTCAAAGCCGTAAATATCATCACCTCCACCAGCACGAACAACACCGGGCCCGGATATGACAACAGGATCTCGTTAGACCGAGCCACGGGGTCCTTGGAGCTCAGGAACCTGGTGATGGAGGACAGCGGGGAGTACACTCTCACCATCACACCAGACGGAGAGCTGCAGAAACAGGGGACGGTCACACTGAATGTGTATGGTGGGTTTAACGTTTGTGCAATGTTTAGGGTAACAATTCAAGTGCAGTCTTCATTGTACTGATATGAGTTCAGGCAGATGAATAAATGTGTGAAATAATAATTACACCATTTTAGTATAATTTCAATCTATATTTCTTGATAATGTAGAAAATCTGGAATACATTTTTTGTGTGCTTTCTGTTCCTTCACGTCCGTGCGTCAGTTTGACTCATGCAACCATTTTGACTCTCTTTCAGCACCGGTAACTGGAGCCACCATCAGCAGCCCTGCAGCCACCCTGATAGAAGAGAAAAGCTCCACCAACCTCAGCTGTGAGGCCTCCGGCTCCATCAGCACCAGGGTGTGGACGAAGGACGGCCAGCCTCTCCGTACAAGTGACAGAGTCAGTTTCTCCGTTAACAACAGGACAGTTTTCATACAACCTGTTCACAGCTCCAACCATGGCACCTACTACTGTCGAGTCAGCAACCCAGTCAGCACCATGACTGTGGGCCATAATCTCACCGTCAACTGTGAGTACTGCTCAGTGCAGCCTGTGAACCCTCATTTGAAAATGAAAGTTGAATGCATCGAGTCATTTTCTCTTTGCAGTTGGACCACATAACATGTCAATTACTGGACCGTCGGCAGCAGCTCCTGGCAGTAGAGTGACCCTGCAGTGCATAGCAGACTCCGTCCCTCCGGCAAACTTCAGCTGGATGTTCAACGGCAATGAGACACAAGTTAAGAACTCCATGTATGTTATCGAAAGGTTAGAGGCAGAAAGCATTGGCAATTACACCTGCACTGCCAAAAATATGGTGACCATGAGAGAAAACTCCACCGTCCTGAATCTGAGAGGTGAGATTCCCCTTTTTTACATAACACAGTAGGAGTGATGCCTACATTCATTTGTTATTAACATGCGTTTTTCCTCAGTTTTATCGTAAATTTGTGGCATTGTCTTTTCTTTCATGGTGAAGCATCCTGCACTACTCCCTGCTGGTCGTTTTTAGTGCTGCTGATCAGTGCGCTGTCTCTCAGAGGGTTCATGTAAGGAGAAGTGGCAGGTGAGAGTAATAATTTATGATACATACATTCATTGATATTCACATTTAACTTCCCTTTATCCCTTTTATTCTTTGTTACCCTCATATTAATTTACACTGCTTTATATTTTTCTCTCAGATTCTTCCTCCGCCTGACGCATTTCGCTTACGATGCTGCTGATGAAAACGCTTACACTGGGAGGACAATCATCTTAATTGTTAATTAATTATTACTTTATTGTTCATATGAGCACCAGCTGGCATTGTCATTCACATTTCTTGTGTACTATATTTGCATACGTGCAGAATGTAAAATTGCTAATGAACATCTGTGTGTCAACCTTTTATTTAATAGATTAAAGCACCATGAATGTCTTTTCCATAGTAATTTATTATATAGTGGAAGAAGCTGATGGCTGGATTCTTGGATTTAAATTTTGTATTCCTGCAACACTGTGCGGAAAAGCGCGTGTGTGGTGATATACCGGCATGATTGTTCCATGTCATTCTTATTTCTGTGATATCAAGCTGCATGAAGCCACATGCGATAACCCTGCAACAAGTGATGAGTGCCTATATTTAGAGGATGGTCTGTGCCTAATACCATTGCTGTAAACAACATGAAATGAACAATGAAACGAAATGTTCTGCACCATTTTCTTTTATTGAGACTGTTTGACATAATTTACATAATTTAACATTTGAGTTTAATTCAAATGCAGCGTACACTTGTTCCAGTCTCACTTCATTGCAATGATGCTCCTGCCTGAAGCCCCTAGGACAAAGTGGTGGAAAAAATCCTTTACTTAAGTAAGCAAAGCATGAAAAATGAACTAATTTATTCCAAACTATTAAACACAGTGTGCAGGCTTTTGTAATCCTGATCACATATTATGCCAAATCTTAATCTACATCTAAAATGACCAGCTGTCAGACACAGTAAATCTAAAGTATTGGAGTAAAAAGCATATTATTTCCCGAATGCAATGGAGTAGAAGTATTCAGTTGTATGATTTGGAAGTACTTAAGTAACATACCTCAAAAATAGTAAATGTACTTTGTTACATTCCACACAGTCAATAAATGCAGTCAGTCTGATGAGATCTACATGACTATCTTTAGCTCAAAAACCCAAACTTACACAGTCAGCAGCATGACGCATTCCTGTTATATAAAAGTTTAAAGCTTCCTCTTTTTTCAGTGTTCTTCTGGTTGTGTATTGCTGTGCCTCGACTTGGTGAAATGCAACTTTAGGATGCAGACTTGTGCCTGTTGCAGTTGTTATTCTCCTCAAGCCCCGTCGACCAGCAATTTACATGCAGACAACAAGCTGAGTTCGACCAACTGAAACAGGCAAAGCTGATTAGCCTGTTGAACACCTGGGGGCTAATTCAACCGGGGGGGACTTTGATTGGTGGAGATAATTATACATCACTTCTCTGAGATACAGCTTCCTCCACGTGGCTTGACATGAGGCCAGGGGTGCGAGGCTTTAAGATTAATGCACTGTTCTGTTTTTTTTGTTTTGTTTTTTCACACTGTTATCAACGAGCATCTTAACTGAAACTGTCAAGCTGCACCTTCGAATGTCAGGCCGAGCGACCACATGTGGTGATAAAAGTCTGCACAAAGTGTTGCAAAAGCTTTCTGCCTCGGCTACCACAGCGTGCCTCCTCTAACACGACGTTTAGACCTCGTGTGATGATAAAAAAAAAGGTCATTTCATGAAACATGACTCTGAATCAGTCACAGGAGTGTGTTTCACTTCGGAGGCGGATTATTATTGATTGACCATATGTTAATGTAAGAGATGAATATATGATGTACAAATACAAAATGTCCTACTGTGTATGTGTGTGCTGAAGTAGCAGAGTGTGGTGTACCTCTCTATTTGGGCAAGAGATAGAGTTTTATATAACTGCGTTATATAAAATACAGAATATTTACAGCTGCAGCAGGAAACAGAGTCTACAGGTGGAACTGGATAAAACTGTTTCATTCCTGCATACAGTTGTTTTTACTCAATGAACCTTTTAATTTCCCAATTAATCCAATTACTCTTTCTCTTTAACACACACACACACACACACACACACACACACACACACATCAACAGC
Organism: Nibea albiflora; assembly: GCA_014281875.1. Classification (NCBI taxonomy): domain Eukaryota; kingdom Metazoa; phylum Chordata; class Actinopteri; family Sciaenidae; genus Nibea; species Nibea albiflora. The sequence continues at coordinate 18,159,700 of CM024804.1, read as the reverse complement.
AATCAGGACGTCTTAAACTTTTTTACCAGGCAGAAATCATGCAAAGCTTCTTCATACTGCACATCAATTTGAATCTGCACACAACTCTGTCCGGCCTATTGATTTGTGCACAGTTCTAAACGTCATTATCATCTTCTGACCACCTGAGGTCACTGTGTTACAAGTGGTTGCTACGTGGGTGACGGAGGGTAATGAACCCAGCTGTCGAAAATCTTGCATGGAAATTGCAGACTTTGAACGCTCACGAGAGAAACGATCAACGACCTTCAAGCGATGTGTTGCAGTTTTTATTCCTTTTAAAGCGCCGAGAGATGGGAAAGGGGTTCCTGTTTCAGCCATGCCCGTGACATCCACTTCTCTGTCTGTGGTAAGTCATTTTGATCACTTCAAACAAGTAAAATATCTTTTGATAAAAACTCATGAGACGGATGCGTCTACACTTTATTCTTATCTAACCTGAAGCTTGAGGACAAATTACTGTCTACAACTTACAGTACAGTACTACTGCTTATTATTATTATTATATTATTATTATTAGTAGTAGTAGTAGTAGTAGTAGTAGTAGTAGTAGTAGTATTTGTCTCATTTTTGAGGCCGTGGTTTGGCAGCGTGGTGCTGTAGCAGCTGTTTGTCAGTGAGTGGTGATGTCCTACTTCACGTCTGTGTTCCTCTTTGCAACGCTGCTTTTTTTCTGTTAGTCCAAACATCGACATCATAACTGAGACATTTTCCTCTGTTGCCACACGTTGACTGATGCACCAAGCTACTGGACATCGACGGATTCTGCCTTCTGTAACTCTGTAAGTTTCTTTAACGTTGAGTTGAAAGCTCATGCATGAAAATAGTTATGCTGTTTCAAACAACTCAACCTAACCAGGTAATCCTGCAATAATCATGTACAACAGTAAGCCTCCTAAATGACATGCAATAGTTCCTGTATGTATAATGTGTTATTTTGTCCTTCATGGTGTTAGGCGCCATGAAAACTTGCAGTAAATCACTTCTCGTGCTGCTGAAGTTGTTGTACATCTCATCACTCCCAGGTAAGACGACATTTTGTGTTTATTTATTCTTCCAAATGTACAGTATTTCATTTAAGAAGTACAATATTGATTGTCATACATAAATGTAAGCATGTGGAAGCTTTAAAAAAGATGGAGAAGATGATGGGGCTCTACATAGACTTTTATCAAGCTGATTTATTGTCATATTACCAAACCCACAGGGGAACAAACAAGGAACACACTGTATGTGTTATTGTTCACTTGCAGTATAGAGTACAACATTGTACTTACAGGGAACTTGAGCAGCCCGAGATGGTTCAGTTTTATGTGGATTGTTGTCACACAGAGTGACCTTCATAGTGAAGATAAAATGTAGAAAAGCTTTTTTTATGATACCGCAGCTGTAGAAAATGCTTGATTTTATCTTCTGTCACTATCATGGCCTGTAAAAGACATTAAGTCACTTGAAAAACTTTATTGACAGTCATTGTACAGCCCTAAAAGTATAGCATATGTGGAGTTATGGGCCATTTCATAACTTTCTACCTCTCTTCTAAAGGTAAAGTAACCACGGGCCATGGACATAATATAGTGTCCTTTAACGCAACATTGCGCAGAAATTGTTATATTTGCTTGCTTGCGACTTTGCTAACAGCCAAACATCAGTCAAGTGCAACAACACAAGACATAGCAGCCAGCTAATATTACATACTCGTCCAACAATAAGAAGTCCAGCTCAACATTTGCCTTTCAGCCTCTTATTTCATTAAGCTCTCATCAACAATCAAAAGTCAGTCCCAGATTTACACACGCTGCACTTGCCCAGCTCTGGTTCTGGCACAACAGCGGCTTTGCTCCACCATTTACCTCATTACACGACAGTTTCATGCCATCAAAGTGATTTTAAATCTGCTATTTTATGGTAGAAAAGTTACACAATGTTGCTTTAATAACAGCTCCATTGAAGACCACTCCATTCACCTGCAGATCTCTCAAGGATGCTCATGTTCATATTAGAATGAATAGCTATGAGTGTCCCTGGTAGTTCACCTGGTAGAGCATGTGCACCATGAACTATGAGTCCTTGGAGTAGCGAACCCTTGTTGCAGCTCGGCTTGTACAACTTCACATGTTGTACACTGTACCTACAGTGGTGCCGTGCTGGTGTACAAATTAGTAACTATATGTTTATTCTGCCTTTGGTATATCCACTACTGAATCCCCTCTGATGTAGATCACTTAGTGGTCTGTAAGTCAGTATTTCTGTCAAGATCTGCGTCTCTACTTTATGTCTTATTTCTCAATGATCCTAACCGCATGAAGTCAAGCAGCAGAAACTAAGTGACAATGTGCAAATATTACTGATTCATTTCTGGGTGAGCTAAATACCATAAAGTGTAAACTGACATGTCAATGTTCATGACACAGAACGTTTATCCTTTGCTTTTTTACTATTAATTGTATTATTTATTATTAATATTGATATTATAATAATACTTTTACATCATTCTAAATGTTTCATGGGACAAGCTTCTCTATTATAGCAAATATTCAGTGATTTGTTTTTTATATGCTGTTATATAAGAAGTCAGTCAGCAGTTCAACTAGAGTTCAACAGACTGCGTATCTCCTGCCAGGATCACATCACTTTATTTTTTTTGGCAGTTTTGGAGGCACAAGAAATCAGTGTCCAGCCCGAAGTGACTGCTTACCTCGGGGAAGATGTTACCCTGCGCTGCCAATTCATCCCAAAAGGAAATAAAAGCCATATTACTCAGTTTCAGTGGGATCTCAAACCAAACGAAGGGAAGGAAATCACCATTATTGTTTCTAATAAGGTATACGGTGCTAACATTAGCGACACGTTTCTGAAGGACAGAGTGAACACTCATGGACAATCTTTGAAAATTAATAAGGTTGAATTAGGAGATGCAGGGTTATACACCTGCACCATTTCAACTTTTCCTCATGGTTCATTGAAAAGATCCACCAAACTTATTGTTCTAGGTGAGTACAATTTGAATACAGTATAATACAGCTGTCCATTACTTGTCAGTGGGGAGTAGCGTGGCGTTTGTTTGGTTTTTTTGCTTAGTAAGTAAATGTGGTTATCTGATATATAAAGATTGTGCTGACCTTGTGGGTTGCTCGGCTATTCTGATCACACCACAGTGACAATTGAAGTGGGATTTATAGAAACGCTGCAAATTTAAAATGATTTTACTGACGGTAACACACGGGGTTAATCACAGTCATGTTTGTCTTCCCAGAACAGCTGCTGTTATCATCAGGGGAAGTTTCTGCTATAGTGATTGCTGTCTTGCTGCTGTTAGCGATCGCAGCAGCCATGGTTTATCTCTTCTTCATCAGAAGGTGTGTGCACATGTTCGCATGAGTGCGTGTCTGACATGTTTGTGTAGTAGTAGGAGTACAGAAGCTCTGCCCATTCGAGGATCTTGGTTCTTCAATTTATATGAAAAAATGTTTTCTAGCCTCAGAAAGTCACTTTGGTTCAAAAGACAGGTAATCATGCAGAAAAACTAATCACAGCCTTTTATTATTTTATTTAGATCTGATTCTACTGTCAGGCACCGTGTCTACATTGGTGAGAACTAAATCACTGTTCCACACAAGTTCCCACACGACACACAGCACAAGTTCCCTGTCACTCTATTTTTAAAGGGTGAAGAATTCATTTATATATTCTGTGGTTTGTTTCACTTCCTTTGTCTAATGCTTGCCTGCATTTCAGACACAAACGGTCCAGTGATGGATGCGGCCAGGCCATCTGTTATTGTGAAACAGGAGGTAAGATCAGAGCTGGTTTGAATACATTTCAATCAGATTAAGTTTAATTACGCTGTTTTTGTGATAAGTAAAAGAGATATTTTTTTCAGCCCGTCTCCACTCAAACGCTTTCTCTCACACCTACTTATAGGATGTGGTCTACTCTGACGTCAAGCTTAAACCATCCAGAGATGGTACACCTTCATCCAATGGCAAACACACACAGGGCACGCACGCTGATGATGTCACATACTCTGAGGTCGTAGTTTTGTATCAACAGCCCAAATGAGATGAAATGTACGCTGGAATAAGGTTGTTCTTCACTTCCTTGTACTTGCCGAGGAGGGTGGAATTAGTCTTAGTGAATGTATTCAACTTGCTTTCATCATAATATTAGATTTTACTTCATTTATTGAAATCAGCATTTCTCGCTTCTCAAGGTAAACCAATATATAACCTTTGTGGCTGCTCTGGGCCTTTTATTCATGCTCCAACAGTCACAGGTTTTTCCATTGAGCGATGACATGTTTCCACTACGCCCTCACAGTACAATATATAGATTTCAATAAAGCCGTTAGTAACCTATAACAACACCTCCAAATTGTTCCCTTTAGTGTAAAGAAGAACTAGCAAGTTCTGGAAATGTTACAATAAATAAACCATGTACCGTACAAAGGAAATGAACGGTCTGAAACAAAAGAAGAAAGACAAGTGCAATTTCAACAATATGTCTCAGTTTTTCCATATTCAGTCAGTCTGTTGTCATTATTTGCGCATAGCGATGGACAGAGTACATTAGATCTGCATGCATGTTATTGAAAAATGAGAATAAATTAGCTTTATGTCATTTTTTCATTTTGCAAAGTCCAGTGGGCTGACTGTGGTTTGACATCAGTGGTATAAAGGAAAGACATTTAATTATTTAAAAGAGCCTTGCTGTGTGAGGCTACAGTAAATGCTCACTTTTGCATGCTAACATGCTTACAATGCTCATTTATATTTAGCAGGTAAACATGTTCACCATCTTCACTGTGCTGGTGTAGCAAATAAGCACGCAAACATTTGCTAATTAGCTAGCATAGACTGCAGCTGAGGCCGATTGTAATGACGTTCATTTTGCAGGTGTTTGATCAGAACACACCAAAGTTATGGAGAAATCCAAATTTTGACATCCCCACGCCGACATTCCCTAAAGCTGTAAATGTTATTGAACTTGATTCTAACACTGCTGCGGGACAATTAGCCACGTAATGAAAACGGTTCCAGTTATGGATTGACCTGCAGTTCTGACTGTGGCCATAACACTAACGTCATGACAGTGTGACATCTCATCACACAAAGTTCCTGTTCCTATGAGATAAAAAAGGAAGAAAAAAAACAGGGAACTACTGTTGCACATACTCTTAACTTAACTCAGTTAAAAGTCAGCATATGCATGTGAGCCTTCATGGGTTATATGAATGTAGGAGACAGACAGAAATGTTGAAATTGCTGTGTTTGTACCTTTTCTTACCACTTCCTTAAACCTGCTTGTTTCTCAAACTTACTTGCAGCATCTTTAAACCAAAAACAAGAACTGCATATTTCAATATAATACCGCATGTTTTCCAATAGCACAGACAATGGTAATAGTGGCACAGTAGTAGTATTGTACCCATACAGGTACCTGCATTCTGGCTGCATTGCTTGTGCAGATGTACACACAAAAAAGTATGATTTGCAAAGCGGCTGCTGATTCTCACGTCTTCACTGGTTTTCAGCAGTGTTGTGTGTGTGTGATAACACATAACAGAAATACTAACTTAAGATAAGTTCATATTTAAAGTATGTGCTTGTAACTATCAGTGTAGTCCACTTTTAGATATTGAGATATTATGCCTATTTATCGAATCATACTGACAAGCAGACATTTGCTTTCAATTATAACTTTTTGTTTGTAGCTATTGTGGCTTAAGTTCCATTTCCACAAAGCATTTTAGTTTGTACTTTAGAGTTTTTTTCATGGCAGGAAACAGATAAGAAGATGAGTTCATTATGAAAGTATTTTCACACCTACATTATGCATTCTCAGGCTCAAAGGAAACATTTCACAAGAGCAAAGACGCATGTCACTGAAGCGCAAGTGCGAATGACTCACGTGTTATGCTATGTTGATTAGAAATCACACCCGGCAGGTTTGGACAGGGAGAGTGATGCTGTGCAAACAGGTGGTTTCTTGCATTTAAAAGTGGTCTGGTAGAACAACACATCATTATTTGTAGTCGTTTTGCATCTCTTTGTTGTCACTTTGAGGTCCTGTTGTAACTCTTTGCGTGTCTCTCTCACTGTCTGTATCTTGTAGAATAACAGTAGAATATTTTATATATATATATATATATATATATATATATATATATATATATATATATATATATATATATATATATATATTTTATAGTCATATTCTGATACTAATGTCATTAAATGTTTTCTGTTATTATGTAAAAGTGTGAGTGTGTTTGTCTCGCTGGGTCACGTGGTGGTTAAAATACAAAGGTTTTTGTTTTGTTTTTTGAGATTATCTGAAGTCTTCTTGATGCTGATAACATGGCATCATGTAAATGCTGTGATCATAGAAGGACAAGTTAAAATTCTATGTTATAGTAAAAGTGTGTTCAAAGTACAATAACTATGGGTGTGTTTTGAGGAAGGGATTTGCTTCTGCACTACAGTGAAACAGTACTAGTAGTATTTTCTGTTGTTACCATTTCTATCATGAACAGGACTTACATTTGCTCTATTGGAAGGTTTTAAACTAGATGTTTGGCTAAATGTTTAACAATTGTTGCATCTTATTTTGTGCAGATCTAAATCCTAGTGATGTTCTTGTTTTACCTCAAACAGTGCATTTCCACAAGGAAACTTACTCCCATCCATAATTGAGAGTGAAGGAAACACCACCCTGATGAAGGCAAGATAGCAAACCATTTGGGGAGTAAGACGTGGTTCATTTGGAAAAGATTATTTCAGATAATTTTTTGGAAGTTGAAGTTAAAGCTCACTTGTCTGCACTTTTCTGACTGTGAATACATTAGCCATAAGGAAAGATTATAGCATTTGTAATTTTAGACACAAATGGAGCCCTCCTTTATTTCTAACAACAATATGTTTACCAGTGTGTTGTTTATTGTTTATTTGGATCCTTCCTGGAGTCCATATTCAAATAAATTAAGAATTAATAAAGTAAGTAAGTAAGTAAGTAAACAATATAACTGAAACATAGCACAGTCAGCCAGAACCAGGAAAAAGCTTCCTCATCTCCTTCTTCTTCTATTACTTATTTTTCTGCTACGCACTCTGTAGATACTTCTTAAACCTTGAAGTTGATTGTCTCAGCACAGAGAGAAATCCTTGTACAAGAAGTGGCTGTATTTGTTTTGTTTTTTTGGGGGGGGGGGGGGGGGGGGGGTTGTCTTTACTCTGGTACAAAAAAACTGCTTAAACTCAATCAGAAGTATACAGTACAAGTGTGAGTACATTAATCTAGGGCACTCTTCTTCTGTGCTCCACACGTGCATAATCTGTGTTTCTGTTCACTTTTGTTGCCCTTGTTTTAGCGCCATGTTTATTTCTATTTCTCATCTTGTAAATTGTTTTAAGTACATAAGGAGCAACTTCAAAATGTCAAAACTGTATGTAGGCTCAAGTGTACACAAACGTGGCCGCTAAAGCTGATTCCATACAACTAGTTCGGCATTCCTCCTTTCATTTTTTCAACACAGGAGCAAATCTCTGCACATGATCATGCTCTTTACCACATGAGGTCACTGTGCTACTGGGGTTATTTACATTTGCGGGGAAGAATAAACCTCAGGGAACTGCCGTCTGAAAATGAGAAAACCCCATTGTATTGTAGTGTTTCTGACATTTTGTTGACCTCCTGTCGATGTGCACAATGAAAACCGGCAGCAGATCACCCCCTTGTATTTCTGTCACATTCTGGCATCGTGATCCAAAGAAGAAAAGACGCCCAAGACAAAATCAGGCAAAGATAGCAGTACAACACCACATTATAAAAATACTCCATCACAAGTAAAAGTCCTGCATTCAGAGTGGAAGTGAAAGTACATAAAGTCAATCACAAATCAGGGAACAGCATGGCCCCTTTTATAGTGTTATTTTATAGTGTTATCACTGGATGACGATTAGGAAGGTGCATATTATTTATTTTAAGTTGCCCAAGTTTTGTCAGTAAAATCTTCAAAGTAACTCAATAATAATAAAGGCAGCGAGCATATCGAGGGTTAAACTCTTCCTGGTGTAAATGACATATAGTCCATTCAAACTGTAAAGAGAGGCGATGATTCACTGGTTTATACTGTACTTAAAAAAAACAAGGTTCCTCTTCTTTGTGTTTTCAAACAGCACCATAATAATTTGTATCTCTCAGTGCTTGTTTCATTTCCCTTGACAATAGCTTGTCCGTCTTTCAGATACAGTCGGTCCGGTGAAGTGTGATTGAAAGAGATGAGGTGAGCTGGGAGTTGGCTTGAGGGTACATACTTCATTATAATGAACGAATATGTCACCCAGTCCAACAGCGTGTCTCACTGATGTGTTTTTATTAGTTTTGGGACAACGGTGGATCGATGTTGGGGTTTTGTTCTTTTTGTGGGATTTGTTGGCAGTAAGAAATATCATCATCATCCTATTATTCTTTAAATCTACGCTTGTATGGTTGTAATCGTCATCCACTCACACTTATCAACATGGTCCACCTCAGCAGTGTTGGATTTTGTCTCACCTAGGCCTGGCAGCGTCACATTTTCAACACATTTAGCAGTCAGCTTAGCAAAAACAAAACAAATTAAAAGATCATGGAAAATAACTGATTCATTAATTAAACCTGACTATTAGTTTCACACAGGAAACAAACCCCAGCCCTGTGTGTGTGTGTGTGTGTGTGTGTGTGTGCGTTTGATGCATCTACCCACCACGACCTTCTCCCTGTGAGGATGTTGTCACCCTTAATACTAATTTGTTCTTTGCGCCCATCATTATCACCCCCTGCTGGCAGTTTTACTTTGTCATTGACCTCGCCACATCTGTGGTTTCTCTTTTCTACTGCAGAGAAACACATGACAGAAAGACTTTCCCGACGAATGAGTATCTCCACGTAAGATACTTTAATGATTAAACGTCTGTCTTTTGAGTAGTAGATTGAATGCAGGACTGTTACTTGTCTCGGAGCACTTTTACAATGTTATAGCAGCACTTTTACTTTAGTAAAAGATCTGTGTACTTCCATACCGGTAATCATATCTCTCAAACATGAGGGGGCGGAAAATGCAGCAGACCTTTGACTCAAAAAGCAAAGACACACGTCACCGTGGGACTGTTTGAATATTTTTATTCCAAAAGAAGTTTGTGTGTCTATAGGTTTGAACAACAGGGCGATCTCTCTGAAGAACATCATTGTGTACCTCCCATACCAAACACCTCCCATCCCACACCCTTCACCCACAATCACACTATAGAACCTCTTGCTCTTCAATAGGAATAATAACAACAATTTAATCATAATATTCATCATCGGTTTTAATAATCCATTTAGCACTAGTATAGAAATATGAAAAAATACCAAAGAAAAGAACAAAAGTAAACAAAAAAAGGTTTGTTTTGTGGAGTGACCGTTCAGACACCCCGTCTGACTTCTGTTTTGTGACCCTCCCTTCCCTTTCATATCCATACTAACAATATTTTGGCTTTCAAGAGTTTGCACACTCCTCTTGCCTCTCCACGATAATGCTTTGCAGCTAATAAATGCAGCTGATGGTTTAAAGCTGTTGATTTGGCTATGTGGCACTGTCACATATCAGGTTTTGTAAATTTGTACACAGAACAAACCAAAGAAGAAAAGACACTGAAAACGACAAACACAACCAGTGGGTTTACAGCCTTTAGACAACAAGGAAATCAGAGATGAAGATGTTGTGGACGCTTGTATCTTTTTGTTTGTTTGTGTGTGTGTGTGTGTGTGTGTGTGTGTGCGCGCGCTGTGACTCGATGTTTGGTCGGCTTCTGTTGCTTTGTCAGCATTCTCAACACAAAGGCAGAAATAAGCAGGGAGAAAGAGACATCAAATCCAGGCCTGCTTCTGCTGACAGAAATCATTCAGAATAACAGCATAATGTTGTGCAAACAGTGTTATCGTTCATTGTCCTGGAACGGCGTAAACAAATCTATTTCACTGCAAAATGCATAATTTTATACAGCAATGCAATGTTTGCCTAGACAACAATACTGGTAATTTTTTTTTGTGTTTTTTTTTTTTTTTCCAGGGATATTGTACAGAAAGGGCTGAACGGATGGTTTTGCATGTTACCTCACGGATTTTGTATTACTGCTGAATATGGATGGGTAGGAAGCCAGCGAGGCATCATGTTGTGGTTGCCGCAGTGACTCCTGCTGTTTAGTGAGATCTAATGAAAAAATAACAGCTGGTGACTTCAAGTGTAACTAAACCCCCAAATTCTGTTAGCTCCCTCTCTTCCAGCAAAATTTTAAAAATGCTGCAAAGGACAATCACTAACCGGGGTGTGCCTTCACGGCTAGTTACAGACTGACCACCGTTCAGTGGAGCTGGGGAGGGTTGGTGACGAAAGCTACAACTATGCATCACCTTCCTCCAAAATCAGCCACTTGCTAAATTCAAGTGCCAACCAGTAGAGGGAGTTAAGACAATATGCAGAATTTAAATACTTTGCACTAAACCGTCAAGATTTGGACCTGAATCACTCAACAACACTTCTAAATACCCATATCTGGTTTGAAGGTTTAGTTAATGTATATTGCAGTAGACTCATGAGTGTCTAGAGGTTTTCAGGGAAAAGGGTTATGGTACAAAAGGGGAAATCAACATTTCACACCAGGAGTGAAAGGCAAAAAATAAAATAAGATAAAATGATGTGTTCGGGAGGCAGAAAACATTGATTTTTGAGAATTGAGAATAAGCTGCTGAAAAGCATCACATTCAGGAAATCTGCTGTCAGGAAATCAAAACCGTAACAGACAATCAAGAAGCAAGCGTGGACGCTGAACAGGATGGTGGAAATTCAATATCTTGCACAAAAATGTTCATCAACTGACCGTCATATCTTGGGTGTCATCATTTCCTCGAACACTGCAGAATTACTTTTTTAAACAAATTATACTGACTATAACTAAGGGTGTGTATCAAACCGCCCCCTAGTAGTGAGTCACTCTGCAGTGACTAACTGATTCAATGAACACTAACACACTGATGAGTCAATGACCTGCAGTGCAGAAAATGTTAATACGGCGCTCGATAATGATGTCATATCAAAAAAAAAAGATGTAATCTGGAGATGATGAAGGCTACTGTGGAAATAATGACACGGTTACACTTGCTTCTGAGTGGACCCTTCACAGAGGTGTTGTGCCACAGATAACAGGTAACTCATGGGCAGGTTTGATTGGGGTCACCTAAAGGGAAATCATGCTGCACAAACCAATCACACCCGAGATCTGTCATGCATTCATTTGAATGAGTGCATTGTGACCCATTCTTATACTACAGACCTAAAACTGATCTGATCTCTTTTACTTGTCATCCTGAATAGCATTAAAGGCAAGCACTTAATTCCACTTGTAATAGTAGGATGGAAGATAAGGCTGGTGATATTGTATTTTTTTTCTCCCTCGTGGCTTGAGAAGCCTAAAACCACCAACATGTTAGTCTGTCTTTGTACTTCTGATTTCCCCAGCCTGTTTGGGGCACTCAGCCTCTTTGGTCCCACTGAAGATGCAACTCTTTAAAAAAAAAAGGGCACAAATATATACTTTCATTAAAAAAAGTTTTTCACAAAAACAGCTGGGCACTCGTTTTTAGCAACCTTTAGTGCAACAGCGTGACTTATTAACATTTTTAAAGAATGCCGGTTTATGACAGAGGAAGAAGCTACCCGAGCGTTTGGCTACTAATTGTGGTTTTGATCTTTTCATTGAATTTGTTGACAAAAAGAAAATTATAAAACATCCCCAGCCTTATCCTTTAACGTCCCTCGTGATGGGACGTCCACAATTACTCTAAAAGCTGTACTTACTTAGGGGAATTGGGAATCTGTAAAAACGTATGGTAAGCTTTGAATAATCGTCAGCAATAACATGAAGTGTACACAATCTGAAGTTAAGGGGTGAGTGTATTCCCTATGAGCGCCGTGGCTAATACACTGTGGTGTTTACATTAGTGTTTGTAGATGTAGTTTCACACAACAGTAAGGCTGTAACATTAACAACGCAATTAAAAGAGACCAGATTCCTTTCCCAGGCGGATTGAAAAGCATGTATTTCTTCGAAATCTATTTATCAGCATGTCCCCCCCCCCCCACCGCGCCACCCCCCTGCATGAGTCCCCAGCCACCGAGGGGAGTAATTAGGCGATCAAAAGCTTGAGACAGTATTGACAAGGCTGTGTTGAGTCTATCACTCTGGCAGGAACCTCTACAGCGAACGGCCAAATCTGTCTGTTAAACAGAGAGGAGGGAGGAAGCTGCAACTGCAGCCTGCTGGCGCATTAACAAGCCCCTTAAAAGATGCCCAGAATTAACAGATCAAGACAGATCTAATAATGGGAGCAGTTCGGTTCGGGATTTCTCATTCAAATTCAGTCGTGTCCTTTTCACTCTCTGCCTCTTCCTACCTCCTCTCTTACTGTTTCTTCTCCGGCTCGCCTCTACCTTGCTCCCTCCATCTTTTCTACGCTGCGTGAGCAGAGGTGAAAAAGAAGTAAAGGCTTGGCAAGCGTTACCCAGGATAACGAGGGACATTAATTTCACATTTCAAAGCGTCTCGCTCTCTCTCTCCCCTCTTTTCGTGGCTGTCTGATTATCTAACGTGTAGTAGGGTGCTGTTGCCGGGTACATGGTTCTCCTCGCTTTGAGGAGTTACAGACAGACTTACAGGAAGCACTTTTTTTTTTAGTTTTTTTTTTTTTTTTACAACAAACACACACTGTAAAGAAAGGCAGACCAACAGTTTCAGCTACTGTTCGCATTATGTCGTCTCGAAGTTGTTTCATCCACCTCGCGGCCGATACCATCCAAAAAGCAGCTGAGGGACACAGGGAGGGACACAAAACTCTTGAACACAATTAGCCGCAGTCAAGTTTCTTAGTATGTTATAATCCACCATGTTGTCACACGCAGTCTGTACTGAACTCTGTAATTCCCACTTTGAACAATGGTAACAAAACAAGACAACAAAAGAAAAAGAAAAAACAACAGGAAATAATTCTCTGGAAGTCTTTTAGTTGCTTAGTTTTAAATCACATACGGATACAGTATGTCCTCCAACAAGGCTTCGTTTTACTAGAGGGGCAGTAAATTTCCAGGCGAGTGTCTGTGGAAGAAGACCAGCGCCCTCAAATCTAAAGGGTGAAGTGAGAGGGGGGAGTAAGGAGAGAAAAAAGGAGGCCCAATGGAAACCATCATCTGGCCATGTGCATTTCCACTCAGATCGGTCCAAACTGAACTGTTCTTCGGAGTCGATTACAGACGCTTAACCGTGCCTCACAGTGTGCTTTCAGCCAGTCCTGGATCTGTGAGCCTCAAGCTCAACTGGAGGAAGGGTCACTGTTTTTCCTGTTTATTCTCCTTTTAAAGGTCGTCTCATTTTCTACTGGTTGACATCACAGAGTTCAACTTTTTTTTTTTTTACCCCCCCCTCCTTTTCTCCCTCTTTTTGAATTTCTCCTGTGGAAACAAACGGCGTCTCTCAGCAACACAAACGTTCCTCAGTCACCTCATCACTGGCTCCCTGCGGCCTTCTCACCCGCCCATTGCTTCTGGTCTCAGTCTTGGTCACCCAGTAGGTCTGTGGTGTTGCTGTTCTGTGGAGGTTGAATGGGTCGGGAGGTATGAGGTGGAGGGCTGTGGTGTAGCCGCCTTGGGCTGGGCCCCCCTCCGCCCTCACTGTCTGTGTTGGATGAGGATGGGGGTGGAGGTGGGGGTAGCCTGGGTAAGGGTGCCGATGAAGGTGGTATTCTTGTTGTGGTTGATCCTATACTGCTGCCCGATCTCAGGTTCTGGATCCTCCGGCACTCCTGGCAGATCCTCACATGGGTGCAGCTGCGGGCAGGCAGCATCACAGGAGTAGGAGCTGGTGGAGGAGGGGTGGTGTTGGCCCCCAGCGGGTCATCTAGGATCCGCTGGGGTCCAGGGCCCAGATCAGAAGCTCCTGTCCCTCCTGCTCCACCTCCTCCTCCAGCACCACCTGTCAGCGGGCCGGCTCCACTGTAGAGCTTGCCATTGCTGAGGCGCATCTCCCGGACCAGACGCAGTGGCCGAGGGGCCCCCAGAGCTATGCGTGTGGGGTGGCGAAGAGCTGCTGAGCTGCTGAGGGGTCGACGGCGCCGCATACGGGAGCTCTTCTTACAGGAGACGGCGTTTCGGAACTCTGTGATCATCTCCCGACAAACAGACACCTAAAGGACAAAAGGAAGGAGGGAGGAAAGGGAGGAAGAGACGGAAGGGAAGGAGGCAAAGGTAGGAGGGGGGGGGGTGCCACAGACCCAAAGTAGGCAGGCAGCAGAACAAGACAGTGGTAAGGCAGCACATAAATAGGAGAGCAGAGGAAAAACAAGAAAATTGAAAGGAAAAGCAAAACAAACAGAAGAACAAGGCGGGAACAAGGCAGAAAGAACAGACACAGTAAGGCATGGGGAAACAAAAAAGTCACAGGAGAAGCGAGGGCACAGAGATCAACAAATGTAGGGATGGTTCGAAAACAGAAATGAAAAGATGATGGGGAAGGACGTGGAGATGGATAGAGATGGGAGAATATCCAAGGAGCAGAGAGAGTTTAGATTACAATCCAAACACACAAAACACCAAAATGTTGTTTAGTTTATGAGCACTTCATTATGGCACTATGCACTATGAACGGACAGGCAGGCCTGCAAACTCAGGTGCACATACAGTACACAAAGGCACACTCACGCATACGGCAGCTATGTACACTTTCACACACACGCGCACGCACATTAAGACACACTTCAACACCAACGTTTGGTTTTTTTTTTATAATCATTCCAGCAGCATGACTACCGTAAATTGCACACATAATGAACAAAATGCATCAACATGTCCACTACAGACAAACATTCTCGTTGAAATCATAACAAAAAGTCATGTGCTCACATAAACAGAAACAGTACTCGTTATCGGAGAACAGACACTGATGACAGGAGGTGTGTGTTTGAGAGAGAGGTAAGAGGGAGACACACATTGAGATGGGTGAGAAGTAATCCAAGAATGGAAACGAAGAATACCAGCGTACATGTGAGGCATGTAAAAGAAGATACATCGTGACATTTAATGCCAGGGAAATAGATCACACTACTTCTTTATGCAAGCAAATATTGGCATTTCTCAATATTGCTTATCCGTACCATCAAATCTAGCTGACAAACAGTGCCATACTGTTAAAACACCAAACACTAAAGGGGCACACTGACTTCAAAACAGGCAAGACATGCGAAGTGAAATCAAATCCTCTATTTGTTGTATACATTTTGGACATTTCAGTGCAGCATACAGTACTTGAACATTCCTCTCGTATCACATGCGCACATTGAACCTCAAATGTTACAGCACACACAAACAGACACATACAAATGGAGGCAAAAGCTGAAAAGAAGAACAATACTCCCCGCCCTCTCACACAGCACGCACACACACACACACACACACACACACACACACAAAACAACATAATCAAAAGGGTTGGCGGGATGCCATGGGAACCTACTGGGGTGTGTCTGTGGGGTCGGCGAGGGCAGGTATGGGGGCATACCTCATCGGTCTCTGCCGAGCGACGTGTCGACCACACAAACTCCATAATGGCCACAAACACAGCGATAATGAGGCCACAGATCAGCACCACAAAGATGCCCCCAATGTTCTCCATGCCCAGACCTGAAAGTAGGCCACAGGAAGCAAACATCAGGGAACAAATATTTATTTATTTATTTATTTCAGCTTTACTTTTAAATTTACTAGTCACGGGGAGTGATGCACAGCACGCGAGAACAGTTGGGCAACATCGTCTGTGGCTCTCGAAGAGCTCTGGTAAAAGGAATAGTTTAACAGTTTGTAAAATTAGTTGAGAAGACGCTACTCTCGTGTCTTTGTGACAAATACAAAGCTATCCCCAGCAGCTTGTTAGCTTAGCATAAAGACTGGAGAGAAAAAAAGACAGTTACTGTAGCTTGACTCTGTTCAAAGACTCAGCTTTGTATGTGTTAAACAAACTCTTGAAATTACTCAAGTGACCTCACGTTTTTAATCTCTGCACCACATATCTTTTAATAGACAACCTGTGTAACAAACTGCAGGGGGTTTGAAAAACATGGACTATAGGTGTGATAGGTCTTAACGCTCAGGGACGGTCTAAGTGTAGGATTGAGTATTTTTAGAGCTTGACTCATGAGGACTAAAAATCGGAGTTTCTCAGCCTCTGCAGCTCTAATTCTGACCATTGTTTTGTTTTTTTTCGAGATCTTTCTCTTGCAAGTATTGCAACTTGCAATGCTAAATCACTGGAGTGCTCACTAAATTGAATTAAAAAATTTAAATGGCCCATGATGAAGTGGCTGAGTGAACAACAGAATTATGGGTCCCTGAAACACTTGAGATACACTTTGTAGATGAAGCTCAATGATGCTGAAAACTAAGCCAGGCAATCTTTTTTCCAGGGTTACCACAAAAAAAAAACATTTTTAAAAGAGATTTTCATCTGACAACAGCGGAATAAATGCCAAGCATTTTTATTGTCTCTGACATTTATACAGGCACAGGCACATTTAACACACACGCGTGAACAGACACACTCACTCTAATAAAATTCCCATTACACACCACCTGAGACAAACAGAAGACATTTAGGAAAGTAGATTGTGCTAAGCACCCTTCACAAGGACATTAGGTTAGGCATTAGCCATTAGCTGGACTGTAGCGGAGAGTGAGGAGACTATTACTAGGGACATTAGAGAGAAGGACAGACAGCTGCGGTCGACTGACCCTTGGCACGGTGGTCCTCCTCTTTGGGACATTGGCCTCCCTCCCACCACCTCCTCTTCAGTATCTCCAGCCTGTTATTCTCCTGCAGCTGGAGGATGGCCAGCGTGATCTCATCTCTGAACGGAGACCCTGGCAAATGACAGGAAAGCAGGATAAGAGTAAGTGGTGGTGGTTTGGGAGGGAGGGAGAGGGGGGGCAGGAAATATACCCAAACGAGACAGCGGTTATTTCAGAAGAGAAGAAGAGAAACATGAAATGAGAAGGAATCACGGTGAAAAAGAAAAAATGCTGTCGCAGCTTGGAGATGGTACAAGTGATCTTACTGTGAGAATAAAGAGAGGATTAGTGAGAGATAAAGAGCGAGATTACATCCAGACACAGCCAGTGGTACGACACTGGTCAGACAGCATGCAAAGCATGTTATGGAGCGGATTACAGAACAGAACAGAATGGGTAGGTTTAAAGGCTCAGTTCACTGTAAATTGCAAATGTCTGAATTGCAAATTTTTCAGTTTCCTTTTAAATGTGCATAAATTAAAGGGTGAGTGTATCCCGTACATGAATTAATTAATGTGCTGCAAGGAAATAGTTGTTGACAGTGCGTTCTGTCAATTGTTCAGAGTACATAGCATAGGTAGTGTTTCTCGGAAGACACCCCCCCCACTACCTGAAAACACTCTGCAAACAGCGCATGGAAAATTTCTATGCTCCGTTTCTCACCCAGAGCATCACCTGCTCGAGCTCCTCTCCTCTGAGAGACGCTACAAATCACTTCCTAACAAGACACGCCATTTAAAAAATGCAATAGTTTTATTCCCCACTACATTACATAAACTTATACCGTCCTCTGAGTGAGTAGCATAACTGTTGCTGGATATTTTAACATGAATTGTCACCCTGTGTTGATGCAGCGATGGAAATGGGAATGTGTCTTTACGCCCTGCACCAATGACAAATTTCACCAGTGTGGTCATCAAAATGAATTAAAGGAAGAGTTCAACATTTAAAGCATGCTTATTTGCTTTCTTGTCAAGACTTTGAGAGGAAAATACCACTCTTATATCTGTCCATTACATACAGTCTACCAGCACCTATAAACCTCAATAATTAACACATTATATCTTGTGTTTTTATATGTAGACAGAAAACAAGTTACGGTTCTGTTCTATGGTTTTTTGCAAGGCAATTTCCTCCTTATCGACTTCAGAAGGCCACTGTTCCCTCAGAGAAATAGTCCAACACATAACTGTGAGATGTAAAACTGCATTTTATTAACCTCTGGACAGAGCCAGACTGGATGTTTCCCCTTGTTTCTAGCCTTTATGTTAAACTAAGAGACTTCAGACTTCATTTAACTTCTAACAGAAAAGTGATCAAATGCGTTCCCCAAAAAAATGTTGAACTATTCTTTTAAATTAAATTATGACTAGAGGGTAATGAGAATTGTTTTGGGTGAACCGGCCCTTTTTAAAATTATTTTTAAACATCAAAATGTCTCCCTCCTTTTGGTCTGCTCCCTGACTTTTTTCTCCTCTCTGCTCTGTCTCTTCATATCTGTGTCTGCTCTCCATGCTGATGTACAGTCACTCTGCTTCATCTTTTTCCACACCTTTGGTCTGTCTTCTCTCACTTTCTGTCCTTTTCCTTTCGCTCTCTAGTCATGCCCTCCTTCTGTTCGTTAGAACAGATCACTGTGATGCACCGACGCCACCTCTATGCGCTAAAAAAAGAGCTTCAGAAGAGCTGGACGGGTGCGGAAAAGCAATTAACTGCATGTTCATTACTTCCAGTTGAAATGCTTTTTAATCCCTCAGATAAAAAATACATCAGCCACGTACAAGACATTTTTCAGATCTAATCTCTCACCAATCAGTACTACTACATGTGTCTATTTAGCATAATTGATCTCATGCAGGTGTTTCTGCCTCTCTCACAGTAAATTGAGTTTTTTTTGGTTTTTGATGAGGTTTATAGTGGAAGTCCTTTAAGATCAGCTTTAACTCGTTTTTACATTTTCAACCACAGTAAATCTGTGACTGATTGTAAAAGGAACAGACCCTTATGTTCATTTTTATGTTGAAATATTTGTGTCCTGTTGGCGATGATGTTCCTTCTGCTTCTTTTGCTGCACGTGGTGCAATTTCATGTCCTCTAATTTTGACTCCTTGTCCACTGCAATGTCATCGTTCTGCACTACTACAAAAGCAGAAGCCCAATGACGTTTGTGTTACAGGACGTCACGAGTTTGCTGATGTTCAGGCCTGAACGTCTGACTTGTTCGGGAACAGGAACCTCAAGAACTTGATCCTTTCACGCAGGATGCTTCATAATAAAAATAACAAAAATGACCAAATATTATGTCACTTTTCTTCTCATATCTTATCTCAATGAGCCTTAATAAAGTACTCAAATGAAGCAGTCTAATCAAGGAATGTTACTCTTTGACTGCCACAGTTTAAACTTGCATACCCTGTGACAGGGAGATGCAAGCAGACGTTCATATTGAAGGGTCCAGGCTCTAGCTTGAGTGACACCTACAAGCTATTCTGTTATTATATTAGTGCTATATTTAATTTAATCCGTAATTGTCACAGTTTTGAGTTTGTTTGTGCTTCTTGTTTTATTTTGTAGTTCCACTGTCTGTCTTGTCTACTTCCTGTATTGTTTCCCGCCCTTTTTGATTTTGCACCTGGCCCTGATTTGTTTCACCTGTGTCGGATTAGGCCTGTCTATTTAGTTCCTTTATTTCCTTGTCTGTCCGTTCTTGGTTCCTCTGTGTTCTCTCGGTTTCTGATTCCTGTGGATTATTTTGCCTGATTTTCCAGCTGCTTTTCAGTTAGTCTGTTTTTGTGTCCTTCAGTTTGTACCCTGCTCCTGGTTTCTTCGTGTTTTAGTTCTCGCCGGTTTGCTTATCATTAAAGAGCACTTGTTTAATTCCCTGCATTTGGGTCCTTCTCCTGTTCCTCCCCCCTTCCCCCGTGATAGTAATGCGTAAATCTGTAAATCTGCATGATATTTCATCAGTGTTCTGTAACAGGATCAAAAGAAAGGACCATCACGTGCTTTGCTGCACTGGTTACCCGTCGTTATTTTTCTTTTAATTGATTTCATGCCTTTCATGATTCATTTTAGATCTAACTAAAGACATGACAGCGATATTTGTGACCTTCTGTGACCTTTTAAATCCCTGATGAGGCCAACTGAAGTCTTTGATGGGCGAGTGTTTGCTGTACGGGCTTGTAGGCCTTGAAAAATCCTGCCTGAAGTAGAAACTGACTAAATCAATATTGATGTTTTCAAAAACCTATTTATAAGACTTGTCATAATTTCATTAGCATGTTTTACACTGTATCTGTTTGCTTGTTTGTCTGTTTATGTTTCAGAATTAGCAAGTCATAACGTAGTAATTATTAAATGAACTAATCATATGTGATAACACACTGTATTCCTCTCAGTACTAAATTATGTGATAGTGATAACAAAGAAGCACGCAGTGGCTTTCCACAGTGATAATCTCTAATAATGCAATGATCACAGCTTAAGGAATGTAACATTTGTTTAACTAATGACGACATCATTAGACATCATTTAAGTTACTGTAATGAACTAATTAATAAGTTATTTGATGATATCACCTGGTAGTTATGACATTATCAGCTGCTGCAAGCATGGTGCAATGCACGTCTTGTTTGAGAGATTATATATTAGTTTTATTACCCAACGGCATGCCGATGCCATAGCCCTTGGTGTCCAGCAGGCCTCCTATCTGTGTGAGATTACAGTTGAGGCCGCGGTGGTACTCGTTCATGGTGCTCTCCATCAGGAAGGCATACTTGGAGTTGACCACGCGGGCGATGCCCTCCTCTGTGCTTTTCACAAATACACTGGGCTGCTTGGAGTTCATGTAGTTCCACATCCGCTGGTAGGTTTGGTAACGCGAGTTCTGCAGAGGAATGAAACACAACAATGGGATTTGTTTTTTTTTTTTTTTTTACATTCAGGGCTCCAAAATGATCCTATTATCTGTCCTTGAAGCAGAAATCAAATGGAGGTCGATAAAAATGAAAGACAGACGATGGGAAAAGAGGAAAAGAGATGTATCCTCAATAAACAGGGGAGGGAAGTACACGCAGAACAGAGAATCCAGTGTGAATAATGACAAGAGTAAAACATCAATGGCAAATAGGGAAGAAAAGGAGAGAAAAGAGTCGAGGGAAGAAAAGCGATTTGAATCAAGGCAACAGATTATTCGCTCATGGCGTGGCTGATGCATCATCTTTCATACAGATGGAGGTAAATAAGCGCACAGGAGGTGGTTCAGCACTTAGCAAAATATGGCAAGCTCAGAAACAGGATTAAGTGTTTAACGTGTTCAATTACATGTCGTATCTCCGCGTATTATGTGTGAGAAGAAAGGAAAAGAGTCAAGAGGGCGACATCTGTGTGTAGTAATGCGGGTGTGTATTGTAAGTGTGACTGTGTGTGTGGATTAGGCATTGAGCGGAGTAATGTACTGTAGCACTGGAACTGGCTTATGCGGGCGAACATAAACCACTCTTTCTTATGTCCTCAATATGGACAAACACCACGAGAAACACACTCTCACAATTTGGCATGTAGCCATTTTCCATGCATGTATACAAGTAAACAAATATATGGCTTTTTTATACACTCACCTACTCACACCCCCACATGCAAACACACCTACACACACAAACACACACACACACATACACACTCTATGACAAACACAGATGCCGACACAGATGCCGGAAGCGCTCTCATAAGTAAACACAGGCAGTCAGCCACTTAACACAAACACAAACAGCCATAAAGAAAACAACAGAGGAACTCTCAGAGATATAGTAGCAAATATGAGAACAACCGCTCACTCCAGGCACGGCAATAAAGGCAAAAAGACAAAAACAGCCGCACTAAATCACACATGCACGCACAAAAACATTTGTTGCTAGAAAGGCAATTCGTTCAAAAACAACACACAACAACACAACAACACAAAGCCAGACAGGGCCGTAAGCTGCTGCAGGTGGTCGTACCATGAAGAACGTCATGGTGCTCCCGCCGTGGATGGTGCCATACTCAATGTTGGTCTGGTCGGCCAAGTCGTCCGGAGACTCGATGGGAACCTCCATCCTCTGCACAGTCAGGAAGGCTGCCAGATTGGCCGTGTAGGAGGAGATGATGATCAGGGTGAACGCCCACCTATGAGGTCGAGACGACAGAACAAAGACAAAAGTGAAAAAGGGTAAAGGGATAGGTGATACAGCATGGATGAACTCTTTCATGATGGTATATTTCTAGATAACAAAATGAATTTGTATGATGATCAAAATCAGCTGTGAGAGTTTTCACAGACAAAAACAACCAATTGGGAATCTTTGCTTTGGGGTAATCCAAGTAAACGCATGAAAAATCCAGCTTTTTTTCACATTGAAAATCATATGAAAACCCAGTATTACTAATGTGTCCTGCTCATTGATCTGCAGCGCTGTCAGATACAACCAGAAATGGGACAAATAGCTCATAAATACAGCAAAAAAAGGATTCAGGTTACCTGGATTAACAGTTTATGTATTCTCCACCAATAACCTTGAAGATGGAACTCTTTTATGTCCTTTCCTGCATGTCTGAAAACTTTCTTCAAGAGGAACATCATGTACTCACTACACTTAATAATAATATCCCCTATCCAATATCTTGCTCGACTCAGTGTGATTTACGCTTCCTGTCTTCCTCTGCCCTTTATCTCCTTAGCTCTAAGTGATTATTATTTTTTTTCTAAGCACATTTCTCTTACACAGTCACTGTTGCCACAGGAATATCACCAGGCCACTGTAATATTTCTGTGAACTTGGCATCTTTTTCCTTATTTTGGAGCTTGCGGGTTAAAACATATGTCAGCTATACGCTTAAACTTTAAAATGTAAATGTTGGTATTTCACACAGCGGGCTCTAACCGCGTGAACTAAACTGCCATGAAACCGCACAGACGAAAGAAAGCAACAAACGCAATCATGTTCATGATGATGTTACTTCACTGTGAGCGGCAGCGACTCTGATCAAAACAAAGCAGAGAAACAGGCTGTGCAAAGAGTTTGATCACTGCAGACGCCCGCCTGCCAACAAGAAAAGGCAAAGATCCTCAGCGAGGTCCACTTTTCTCACTAAATTTTACATGCAGCTCATCAAAAAGACGCGCTTAGAGTGCTGTCTTAGTGTTATTGCATCATGATAACAGAATACTGGTTCGCCACGAATTTAGCGACAGATTTGAAATGCAGCATTTAAGTGTTTTTCAGTTACAAGGTTGCTGTTTTTGTTTTTTTATATAAACGAGACACTGATGGTGCAGCGCTGTATTGTACCTCTTTATATAGGCTTTTTTCCCCCTCCCAAACATGGTCATTTGTATGGTTTGGGCTTTAATCTGTATTTGCTACCCCTCTGCTACACTATTATTTATATCTACTAGCCATTTTATTATTTTAATGTCTTTTTAATATTTGTATTCACGTTATTTTAACTGTGCAGCAGTCATTTGTTTCCCTTTCCATTTGGCACTTTGCAAATTATTGATTTTGTCTCATATAAATACATTTTTTAGATTATTATTATGCCTGCAAGTAAATTGAATCATCATCATAAAACATCATATAGCAACAATTAACATGAGTGACAAGTGAAATGTTGGAAATGCTTTAAATTATAATTTGTGTCTGACTTCATTTTTTCAAATTGGAAAATCCAGAATCCGTAAATATGCAGATATTTAACTTTCTTTTTTTTCCTTTTTTTTTTAAACAAGGACTTTAGCACACAAACACAACCATTCTGTCACTTACCACACTCCACTAACACATCTGGTGGAGAGGGCTCTAGGCATTATCTCTGATCCCTGCTGCATGAAGCCTCCAACAGGGAACCACAGGCTGTTTCCCAGGGTGTACTGGTTCTCCAACATGTCCCTGCGCTCTCGCAGACACGGATGAGGGTTGTACCACTCATAAGGGCTCAGCCTGGCGGGGAAATACAGGTACAGGAATGACCTTGAGGTCAAACTGCAGCACAGTAATGTACTTCTGTCATATCATTCGAGCCGCCGCCAATCAGTCATTTGATCCCTGTCAAACTGTCTGCAGCAAGTTGTGTAGGGTAAAAAAATTCTGTTATGTGACAGCCGACTCCTGTTCAACGAGATAAATGGTGATAGAGCACAGATGTGAGCTGCAGACTATCTGCACAGTGTGTGATGTAATGTATGGACCTTGCAGCCAGGAAGAGCACGCAGCTGACGGCCAAGTAGGCGAGCAACATGAAGAGCCAGACAGCTGGAGAGAAGGGGTCGAGGAAGGAGAAGTAACCCGGCTTACGACCCTGAGAGAAAGTAGAGGAGAGAGAAAGAGTGAGACGGAGCGACGGAGACCAACCGACAGACACACAGGAAGGTACAGTGTGTTAGAAAACAAGGTGTCATGTCTCAGCAGACAGAGAATGCCCCCGTTGCACCACAGGAGGGCAGTGTCCTTCACTGCACTCTGATAGTAAGTCTGCAGTGCTTTGATACGCTAATGCTACAATCCATAAACGCTCCGTTTCACAATGCCTACTGCTGAAGCATACTTGGCTTAGACCCAAAACCTCATTAGCAATGTAAAGCTGCCACTGTTACCCAGTTACAGAGCACTGACTTATTGAGCAATTTAAATTACACCTATAAATTTCACTGTGGACGCCGTGGCATACACAAACAACCCTTAGCTTCGACAGATGAGATCAACCGTTATGTAATATTCAGTCTGATTTCTTAAGGTGCGTTTAAGAAGTGTGGGCCGTCTTCTTCTGTGTGACCCTGCCAGCTTTAAAAGCAGTGCAAACAAAAGAAATGAAATCCAACACAAGATCTGTCGTGAGTATCAGCCGGCAGGTGCCCTACAGGCCCAGATAACACCCTCACCAGTTGAACTCTGTACAAGATGCTGATCCCCAGGGTCATGAACGGCTTAGAGAAGTCGATAACTTTCTCTCTCTCTGACGTGATGGTGAAGCCTGCCACGGCCAGGTCTGCTTTCTGCAGGATTGACAAAGATAGATAGATAGGCAGATAGATAGTCGTGGGGGCGAGAGAGAGAGAGAGAGAGAGGTAGAGGCAGCAGAGGAGAGTCAGAGAGAAAAACGACAAGCGGTCAGGTAACTGTGCAAAAATAGAAAGACACTTGATGCTGCACTGGGTACATGAGAGCTCTGTTTGTATAAAATGTTGACTTCCCGAATGAAAAATGAAAAGTTGGACTATGCACTTGAAAGCACATTTGGAAAAACATACAGACGTGCACTCTGTCCCTTTCCCTCTGGCCCCCGCACACACACACAACACACACACACACACACACACATTATGCACCATCCAAATGAGGCTAATTGCAAGTAAGCACTGGGTGGCTGGTCTTTCCACCTGTATAAAACCTTGCAGGTCTCTGGTCGCTCTGCCTCCCTCCATCTCTTCCATTAAAAGCTAATTGATGAACATGGGCTGCTAATTAGAGCTGAGTGATCAGGCAGTGGGGAGGGTATGGAGGGAGAGGAAGCATGGAGAGCTGGGGGAGCACCAGTGTGGCAGGCCCCACACAGGGACCACAGTCTGGTAATTGAAGTATACCGTATGGTAATTAAGCAGAGAGGGGCTCTCATTAGCCTCCTTCAACCAGAGTGTCTGTCAGAGGCGCACTAGGCCTGGACAGGGAGAGAAAGAGGGGAGGGGGTAGGCTGGGAAGGAGGACTGCGAGGAAAGATGTTGCAGACAATTTTAGGCAATGCTACCACTCTCTTTTGGGGAATTATCAAGTCAGCTTTTGTCCTAGATAAGAGTCTTACTCCCCTCTGAGGGCAATTTGAGACATGGGAAGTTACAGCAGAGTTGTGGTTTGGGGCTACATTGTGAGTGTGCGAGTGTGTGTGCGTGTGTGTGTTCACTGTAAGTTTCTGGTTGTAGAGACACTGTTTCAAACATTTGAGCATGTTTCTGTGTTTTGTGTGTCTTTTTGAGACAGAGAGAGAGAGAGAGAGAGAGAGAGAGGGAGAGGGAGAGTACTCACCCTGTTGATTAGCTCTCCAACCATTCCAGTCCAAGAGCCGTTGGGCTCTGGAGCTCCATACAGCCCATCATCCACCAGCTTGATCTTGAAGGAGAATTTCAAGATGTCTGCCAGCTCCCTCAGCATGTCAACGCAGAAGCCTTCATACTGGTCGTTGCCCTGGTAGTCCTGGTAGTTGTCTTTGCGCATCACATATGGGTTCTCCTGAACATTGGGGGAAACACAAGGGGTCTGGATTAAGGATGGATTATTGACTGAGATGTAAAGCTCGCATTGTAAAGAATTTATTGCTATGTCAATAATACATTAAAGGAATACTCCGACACTTTTGGAGGAGAGTGATGAGAAGATCAATAACCACTCTCATCTCGGTTCTTTAAAAAATGAATCTACAAACAAGCCGATTAGCTTAGTTTAGCACAAATAGGGTGAAACAGCTTCAGATGTTAACAAAATCCACCTACATCACCTCGAAATCTCCCTGATTAACATGTTGTAGGTTGCTTGACAGAGCACAGCCCAGGCTGTATCACTGGTCGTATTCAGTCTTTGTGCTACGCTAAGCCGACTCACAGCTGGCTGTGGCTTCATATTTAGCGTGTAGACATGAGTGATATCAATGTTCTAATTGTGTCCATTCCTTTTTCTGGCAAAAAAAAAAAAAAAAGTGATGAGCGTATTTCCTAAAATATTCCATTAAGACAGCTAATATAGCAACAGTTGCTATTAGCAACTGTGAAAGCATAGTATTCTTTTTCCAAATGCAGCTCTCTATAAAGTATTTTGAGTCTCTACTGAAACAAAATATAACGTATTTAAAAAGGGAATTCCACCAATTTAACACATCAAATCAGTTTATTCGTCATGTGGAGTACTACTCGGTCTGTCAAAACAGTTGTGCCGGAGAGCCTGTAAACTGGGGCATTGAGACATAACTAGGTAGGGAGAGTCTAACAAAAAGATTATATATACAGTTTCAGCATGGGAATTGTAGGATTCAGCTTTTTTGGAGCTTGACCAATACTCTGGACTGAAAGTCAGGATATCTTGGCTTCTGTGGAATCAATTTAGACCATTCTTTTTTTTAATCTGTCTCCTGTGAGTCCACCAACATTATGGATGTCCAGACTGCTGTAGTGCTCCTTTAAAATACATAAAATGGCTGCAGACGTAAGTGAGAATGAGAGCCAAGAAACAGAACTGAGATGGGAGACGCAGACAAACATACTGTATAAAATATTTTTACACATCTAGACCAACCTGAAGATGACGGGGCATCATGTAAGGGATTTATTGATTTCCCACTCACATGGAAACCAGAAGGAGACAACTTGTAGTGTTTTGGCCAGAGTTTTGGCAGTTTCTCTTTAGTGACACATCCCTCTCAGTGCTCTGTCAGTTGCTATGACAGCTACAGTGACAGCAAAATTAGCAAAAACAGACCACAACACAGCATGAGCTGCGGCGCTGCCTGCGCGGCAACACAAAAACAACTCTGACCTCACCAGCGTGGTGGTCCAGAAGGTAACTGTGACCTTACCAGTATGGTGGTGACAATGAGTGTCTTGTTTGCCAGCGTCTCTGAGACATTAATATCCAGGCTGGTAGAGTTCATTGCCAGGGTGTTGTTGGAGTACCAGATCCCGATCTAACAGAGAGGAGAAAGCGAGAGAAAATCAATGGCTATTGTTGGATGAATAATGTACTGTTTAGCTCTGACTTCACTGCAACTGTTTTACAGTTGTGGCAGGCTACACACCATCTATAGCAAATAAGGATTTCAGTGAGTGCATTAACACAGTTGGCTATTTTATAGAGTACCTTTGCATGCTGAATATTTTATGCTTTGCTTTGCTTTGCATACTGTTACATACTGAATACACACATTGATTTAATTGCCCCCACTGGAGCAATTCACTTACGTACGTGTAGTAGCATGCATTGTAAAAAAAAAAAAAAAATGCTGTTTACAAGCAGAGCAACGAGCTGGGACAAGATGGCAAACTGAAAGCATTCATGATCGGGAGTTTCATTGCCATGTCTATTTTCCTTTACTAACACCTTTCTTAAATTGCGTAAAGCAACAGTTCACATATTTCCATTTTAATGGAGACAGTAAAGTCGCTTAGGTACATAAATGTGTGATTATGACTTAACCAGTGTGCAGGGGTGGAACGGCTGCTCGCAGAAGCATTTCTTTAGGAGGTATTACTGTACATCTTTCAAGAGGTCGGAGGAGAGGTAATTCCTTAGACAGAATCACAGTTTTTCTATGACACTCTTTATCCTGCCCTGACATTTAAGAGTGGTCTTTTCCCTGTGAACCACCGCTGCCTGCCTACAGCGTGGGTGCAGCTGTGCGGGCAGGTAGGCAGAGTTAAAGTGTTAATTATCACAACCTCACTCTCCCACAGAGTTAACATCCAGATTTAAGTATAGTTATCAGGTGGCATTTAGTGTTAGCAGGGAAGGCAGTGAGACGTATTAAGGGAAGGTGAAGACAAAGTTTCCTCCAGTCAATGAACCGCAACGTAATTCCCTCAGTCTGGATCAGCAGGGATGTGTGTACGTATGGTTCATTTAATCTTGACTTTGAAACGCAGTGAAAATCTTCCCTCGCTTTTCTTTCTAATGTTCACTGAGTCTGTATTGACAGAACAATGGTAATCCTAAACACCTGGGTCTAACAACATTTTATTTTGGCTGTCCAAATGCCGTTAACAAAGTTGTTGTGGCTTGTAACTAATATATGACAAGGATAGAATGAGAAAATTAATGAAACGGAGTTCATTTGTACACCAAAAGCGAGACTGTGTAACTTGGAGAAGAAGAAATGACACACAATTACAAATAAAAAGTTTATCAAAGCAAAGCAATAAAACAGTAAACATCAGTACACTCGGGGGGGTTTGCTGCTTTAGGTTTAATTGGTCGACAAAAGACAAACGTGCTACAACGGCCCAAATCATTTCCATTAGGAGAAACACGCTGCAGTTACAGGAACAAAACGCGGAAATGCTGCAAATTAAAAAAACATGCTGCAGAAAGCCAAAACATTAACAGCAAACACACGACAGATACAGGAACACTACGCAACACTGGAGAACTTCCTTTGTGTCGACTGGATATGAGTTCTGTTGTTTTTGATTTTGCATCATTTCTGTATTTATAGTGTGCTTTTGTTTTTTCTTTTCCTTTTTTTATTTTTTGGCTTTCTGCAGCACGTTTCCAGATTTTTGCATGTGCTTTTGAATTGGCATCTTTTCTGAAACTCAGGATGAAACCATTTTTGGCTGATGTAGCGGATTTGCCGTTGTAAGCTTATGATGGCTAAGATTAGCCAATGCTCGCAAATACTTGGTAGCTTTTAATCTTGCTTGTTGGATTGATTCATATAAAACAACAATAGGATGTAACCATCCAGCCATATTGTCACAACACGGTTCCACGGAAAGGCTGTAGACAAAGATATTGATTTATTGCTCTGCATTAAATCTAACTCAAACTCAACTGACTGTTTGACTCCAGCTTGCTGCTCAGATCACTGAAACATGTGCAATAACAATGTGAAGAAAGCTGCAGGTATGTTTGGGATAATCGTTTTTAGCACAATAATATTTCATTGTTTTTAAATTGTGGCGTCAAAATACGAAAAATTACCACTTATTCAGGTTCAACTGTAAGACCTGATCCAGTTCTACAACAGACAATGAGTCCATATGAGTATTATATACAGTATTATAAATAGGATGAGCGGAGGTGAAGATCTATCTGCACATACAGTACTGTACACTCTGTACTGAGCTTGAGGCCAATAGCAAACACTAATTCCAACAAATTAATGTCATTGTTTGTAGCCATGAGAGGAAAATAAATCAGCCGTTAATAAAATACAGTTTTTGTATGGTTTTAGATCAGAAAAGTCAACATCCATCTGTCGCAAAAAAAAAAACAAAGAAAAACAAAACACAGTACTTACGCTGGCCTTGATTCTGCAGAGCTGCTATAAAATTTAGTACCAATTCAATAAAATAAAAGGAAATTGATGGACTATACAAGCAGATAATGTATTCCAAGAGCCTTCAGATAATATAAATGTGTTTGCAGCGACGACATGACCCACATCTGATGGCAGGTTACACCACAGTGCTGTCAGGTGCAATGCATGAAACCAACTTTGATATTTGACTACTATCTGTGGAGCCTGTGATGAGGCTGACCTCAGTTTTAAATGCCTCCCCTGGCATTGTGAAACCAGATGGGTGACCTGTAACTAAACCAAAACCTGTGGGCAAAGTGACCTGGCTGCTGCGTGATAATATTTGACTCCTGACCTCTTTGTGGCCTCCTCTGTGTTTCTCCAGGATCCGCAGGGTGTAGTTGGTCCTCTGACCTTTGCTGTTGAACTCAACATGTCCTGTCAGACCATCATACTCCACCTGGCAGGCAGAAGGGGAGAGGAGTGAGGTGAGGGAGTATGACAGAGGAAGGGTAAAGTGGAGAAAGACAGATAAGAAAATGAGAGGAGAGTGGGTAGAAACAATAAATGAGGAATAAAGGCAGACGGGTGCTATCTGCAGTGACTAGGAGGAAAGAGAGGGTGAAAGACTAAAAGAAAGAAAGAGCTAGAAGGACAGAGTCTGTGGCTGGATAATCAGTTTTGGATCAACCAGGAGAAAGTGACTGAGAGAGGCTCAGATAGAGCAGCAAAAAGAGTCAACAGCTCCCTAATAAGACTCACAACTGCACCTCACAGCTCAGCTCTGCCTCTCCAGAACCCAGGTGCTGGCACAGTTAGCGAGATCTATGATGGATTTGCACGGTGCTGAAGATGGAGCACACCATGATGTTGACTAACAAAGGCAGATGTCGGGCCCGATGGGGCGGAGGCAATGAGGGATGGGGCTCAGGCTGCCTTGACAACAGGTCGTCGATGAGAGAGACACACAGACGAACAGGGATGGGAGATGACAAAGAGTAACAAGAGACAGACAGTTACACGCAACATGAGATGAGGGTGATACAAAATGCAGTTGTACCGTACACATTAATCAGTATGACAATCAGGGGGAAATTAATCTGATCTCTGATTGATATCAATAGAAAGTGAAAATATTCGAGTTGTTGGTCCAGTAAGAAAGACATTTTTAAAGTTAGGGCTGAAATTATTATTATTATTATCATTATTGATTAATCTGCCAGTTATAATTAGTATCATTTCAAAAAGACTTTTACTGTGGCATACAACAAAGTCATCCTCACATGTTGTTGACTGGAACCAGCTATTTTTGGCATTTCTGCTTTAAAAAAACTCAAAAGATTTTTTATTTATTTATTTTTTTTGTGAATCAACTAATCGAATAATCCTTTGTTTTAAGTAATTGCTGTTTGTTTTTCTAACTTAAAGGTGTCACCTCAACAAAGCACCCCGGTAACCTCCATGTATGGGAGCTACAGGTATGTGAAAGGGGTGGAGAAATGTGCTGTAGTGAATGTTCATTTCTGTGGCTGTCTCGATGTGTTTCTATGTTTCTATGTACCTGTGCATTTATGCATGTACGTGAGTCTTTGTACGGACTGCGGCAACACATTTCCTCGTACACAATGAAGTATCTATCGATCCATTTACCATTGGTTTAGACTTCACTGACTAAAGGATTTATAAATTAATCAAATGTGTATCAGTTTTAATCCATAATTAAAGTAACTGATAGCTGAGTTTTCCTGGTGTTAAAAACAGAACATCTTGACGATGATGACAACACATGGAGCCGATACACAGAGGAGATGCTACAATGGAAGTGAATATCAAAAATGGACATCTAAAGAATGAAACATTTAATTCAACTGAGACTTCCAGCTCACATCTTACCTATGCCTCTCATGATGTATGCATGCACATGTGTACGGGCTTACATACGAGCAGGTGGTTTTATAATACGTGTTGCGTTTATCAAACGTTTACCATGCGTAGGTAGTTCATAAGACTGGTCCCGTGTTGCCAGATCTGAGGTGAGGTGCAGCTGAGCGGCTTCACTCCGATTTCCTGACTGCGGTTCAATTCCCTCACCGCCCCGACCACCACATGCACCGCGTCAAACATCAGCGCCGAGGAGAGCTGTGGAAGGAGGAGAGGTAACGAGAGAGAAGTGGGGAGGGGGAAAAGGCGGGAGGGATGGAAACAAAGTGAGGAAAGACAGGGAGTCAAGGGGGAAGATGCGGTGAGGAGAGAGGTGCCAGGACGGATGATTGAATGGTTAACAGGGATGGAAGTAGCGGGGCAGGGAAAATAAGAGGAGAGAGAAGAGATGTGAGGTATGAGTAAACCAGTGGGGAGGAAACACAGATGGATACATCAATACCCATTAAACACAGGCAAAAGACTAGCTGAATCTCTTTAACTGCTCCATGAATCAGAGTGAGGAATAAAGTACCTTAATGTTACGTGGCATATAAACAAAGCTTTGAAAATGACTCTTGAGCGTGCGCATGCATAAATACTCGAGTTTCAGCGAGACTGACCGCAGGGCCGGGGTATGTTAGGTCACAGCCCTCCATCCAAGAAAGGTTGAGGCTCCTGATGAATTCCAAATAGAAGGGATGGGTGGTGTTGAACATGGAGAAACCCACGATGTTGGACTGCTCATCCACTATATCATCCAGTCTCAGCAGTGGGAAGTCCTGGAAAGGTGGGAGGAGGAAGAAAGAGAGTGACAAGAAACTCAGGTGAGTGACAGTGTTGACAGTGTATCAAATCTTGACAAATACTGTGCATAGCAGAGGGTGATGAAGAAAAAGCAGAGGCTGCGGGGAGTGACAACATCTAATCTCTGATGGAGGGAGAAGAAAGGATATAGACAGATAGGGAAGAGGGGAAACGGTGATGCAGGGGAAGGAGATATTTCCACTGAAATATACACGAGACATCTAAAGCTCATCATGTACAGAGGGCAGAGAGGAGAGAAACAAATAAAACAGCATAAAGTGACACATTTATTCAAATGGCAGAAGGGGAGGGGAGTATATCAAAGAGGCAGAAGGAAGGTGGCGGGTAGCAGAAGAAAAAGAGCACATCTAGTTTGTCATCACCTTCACCTCAGACTCCCTTTTTCTTTTTTCTTTTTTTTTTTGCTATCCTCCTCTGCACTTCCACATCTTTGTACAGTATGTTCACTCCTCTGGTCTTTTCTCTCTCATTCCCTCACCTCATCCTTCATCTCCCCTCTCTTTTTTCTCTCTCTGTCACCTCTCTTTTCTCCCTTTATCTCATTCTTTCCCCGCCTTAGCACCTTTGCTCGCTCACAAAGGGACAGGAGGCAGAGGTGAGAGGAGCGAGTGAAAATGGAGCCGCACAAGGTCCGAAGAGAGGAGAAGGGGTAGGAATGGTACGCTCTTACCATGGTGGTGAGGATGTACTTGTAAAATGCTGATGTCATCCCCAGCTCTGATGCCTGTAGGACAAAGACAAAGAGAGAGTGAGAGGGAAAAATAAAGAAGAGGCAGGTGGGATGCGGAACGTTGAAAGAGAGGATAAGGGAAGATATAGAAAGATTGATGGAGGGAGAGAGGGAGAGGGCAAAGGAGGAGTGTTATTGAGAGGCAGAGAGCAAAGGAGACAGTTGGGGGACAAAGTAGGAGGGAATGTGGAGGAAGCGAGGAGGAGGGGAGAGGGAGCATACGTTAATCACAGTTTTACATCATCAGGCTAACACTAGGACATTTTGCTGAGGGGCGGAGAGCCGCTTCAACTTTCCCAGCGAAATCATCCCATACGCATTCAAGCCGTGACTCACTGCGCTGGCTATCGGCGTTACAGGCCGTACCGTGAATCAGAACGAGCCTGGGTAACATCTGCAACACATCCCAGCAAAATGTTCTTTTGTCAAATACTTTCTTAAGTGTGTAAGTGATTGTTGCAGGCAGACATGAATAAATATTGTTTCCTATGCAGCTCCGGGGGACAGAGAAGGTAAAAATACATGTTAATTCTGTTATGACAACAAATGTGCAGCCTGCGGGACTTTGAGGGAGTCGTTTTATTGTTTTCCAGATGGCAAGCTCCGCACGTCCTTTATGACTGTAACCTGAATTTCCCAAATGAGTACATTAAAGAGAAAAATTGTCACTGCGTGTACTGTATACAAGAGCAACTCCACATTGTGCACATGTGGGCGGCACTGAGCCATTTATTGATGTTTGAGGGCTGACCTTCTTGAGGATGAGATAGGAGACAGAAGCATTGGCGTCAATGATGATGGTAGCCACTTTGTCGTCACGGATCTCCTTCAGCAACGGCGTAGGGTCCAGGTTGTCATCTAGCATCCTGATTGACAGCGTCTCCCGAGAGATGAGAAAGCGGCGGACCAGTTCCTCCAATCTCAGCAGGCCTGAGGCAGAGCCAAAGCAGAGCCGAGCCGCATATCAATGTCTGTATCAGTAGACACGACTCACATTTTCAAGATGTAAGCTTTGCAGGAACCTGTGAAAACCTTGGTTTGTTCTCAGATGGCCATATATTTGTGTCATTTGTGCGAAACATGATCGATGGATTGTCTAAAGCCCCAGGAAATGAAACATTATTTAATATGGAGTCTACTGGGTTTCTCTCTG
This sequence comes from Nibea albiflora, assembly GCA_014281875.1. NCBI lineage: Eukaryota > Metazoa > Chordata > Actinopteri > Sciaenidae > Nibea > Nibea albiflora. Next base: position 18,125,107 of record CM024804.1, on the reverse strand, counting down.
TAGGACTTAGTTCTAGCTAGTATGACCTCCGCCAAGGAGGTTTTGTCTTCAGTACCATATGTTTGTTTGGCAGAATAACTCAACATCTCAACATGAACTTGACAGATTTTGTTAGTTGAACAAGAGTTAGGCTATGGGCCAGGAAACAACTAGTTTGTCCTCTAGACAGGGCCACCATGAGGCCTCTTATGAAGAATTCTTCCTCTGGATCTTTCAAACTACATCAGATTACACCTAAGCAGATTTCCACCTACAGACACTTTGATGAACGGACACACATTGTTGTGATTTAGATGTATTGATGGTTTGAGGCTATGCACTTGAGTTTCTGCTGATTTTATGTATCACGTCATACGTGGGGCTCTTCGAATATTTTCCTATGCAGTGTGACTCATAGTTTCGTAGACTCGTAGTTAAGTTTTATGTAAAATGTTTGGACGAGCCCAAAAAGTTGTAAAGATCCCCTCCTCCGTAGGGCATAAAATAATTGAAGTGTGTTATGGCTTTTCCACCAAAATATTTAACCACTAGACACAAGATGTCTCCCGCCTTGCAGTCTGTGCATTCTGTGTCTGTGCACTGCAAGTCTCAAGTCTTCCCATCATAACATAATGTGGTGCTCGTGAGTCAGAATCTTTGCACAAAGTTTAATGTTCCCAGACAGTTTTTTTTAAAGCGTTCTCCAAAATTTATGCCTTCCATCCGCCAATCAGCATGACAAATTTCTAAACATTTTCTATTAATAGAATAATAAATTTAGAGAGGTTTGAAGCCTTGGTGCAGGTAGGCTCCTTGAGTGCTTTGTAATTCATTTTGTGCCTGTTTGTCTCATCCATCAATATTTTATTTCCTGTTACTTATGCATGTATTTTGAGTGAAATAGTATGTGCTCAAAAACCGAATACCTGAAAAGAAATAATAAAACCGGAGATTCTGCCAAACAAAACTATGTACAGAGACAGAAGCAGAACGGCAGGAGAAGAAAGACAGTACTTAGGACAATTCAGCCACTTCAAGTGAATTCCTCTTGAATGTAAGTATAACCAATGGCAGTCAAGACTCACTTGACATTGCGCGTGGAATGAGCCTTTACTAGAAAGTCTGCCCTGCTGCTTCCTAATTGTAATTCCATAGTAAAGCACCCCTAGCTATGTAAATAAGTGGTGGGGCAGGCATCTTGGGGACAGGGGGGAAGGGGAGAGGGAGGAGAGGAGGAGGAGGGAAGAGGTAGCGCGCAGAGCCCTTCAGCAGGAGAAAGCCTCTGTAAGCAGTGGGGTAATCACTGAACCAGGCCAAAACTTTAATTAGTTTGAGGAAGGAGGGGAAAAAAAATCAATGCACTTTACAGCTTCCTCTCCCCTCCTCTCTCACTCTCCTTCTTTCACATATTCGCTCTCTCACACATAAGCTCTAACCTCTCTGTCTCTCGTCTTAGCCCTGTGCTCTAGTTACCTCTCTCTGTCTTTATCCATCTCGCTCTTACGCCGCTGCCGCCGCCACCGCCACCGCCACCTCCTCCTCCTTGTGCTCAGTCTCTCCCTTTCGCTGTCCTTAACCTCATCCATCTCATGAAAACTGCATAATGGAATTAGGCTCAGATAGCAACGTTGTGACCCAGGCGTAGCGAGAGAAGGATACGTCGGAAATGACCCAAAATCTCGGACTCACTCTCATTTAACAGAATATCTATGAACTGCTACTTGCACGGGCTACAGAGGGAGAAATTAGATTAACGCCATTAACATGCTGTTGCAACAATGGCCGCTTTCTAAATAAGTCGCTTAATTAGGATGTGTGCACAGTGGGTGTCAATGAGATGTGTGACTTCACACATTACTCGCCTCACTGACAAAAAAAAGAAAAGAAAAAAAGAGAGAGAGAGAACGTCTACTTCACTTGAACACACCACTCTACACTGGGGTAAACAAGATGAATAAAACAAGTGCACTGGTGGTAAACATTGTCTGATGTTGAACCTCTGCAGCGCCACAGCATAGCCGCACACACAGACACACAATCATACAAGTACCCCAAAATCCTCTCACACATGTAGCGGCATACAGTACATTCAAGGGCAACAACACACACACACATGCATGCACACATAAACACAACCACATGTTCAGACAAAGTGAACCGAGATTTAAAATATATATATATATAAAACACACACACATGCTGTGCCACACACACCCACACAGTCGTTCAGAGCGTGGAACAAGCCTGTTGAGTGGCAGTTAGCACCTATTCTGCAGCCATGGCAACCAGCTCCATGGCGATAGATAGCGCAGCCAAGTGGGTCAGAGTCTGTGAGTGTGATAACCTTGTATAGATCACCTTCAAGCCAAATATATTACACACACACACACACACACACACACACACACACCTCAGTGTCTCCACCAATGAAAGCTGCATCTTGTGACCCGGACAGTAACTATCAGGCTATGTGTTGCTTCTAATTCCTGCGAGAGGAAGAGGCCCAGTGAAAGTCAAGTCTCTTATCTACCCATTCAACTGATGATCAAAAATGGGGGAAGCAAAAAAAAAAAAAAGAAATGTCTGATGCCATTTCAAAGATCTTTTAGCTCAATGAAATGACAAGTCCACGAGGAATTCAGCTTACTTTCAGGAAGCAGCAGGGAGGCTGGTTAACTGCTGGGGAGATAATGAAAACATCTCACCGATTGAATACATTTTTCATAATGTCACAGCTTTTTTGTTTGTCAGAGTCTACCCTTTTCACACTGCTATGAGAAGTGTTCAAAGGCGTCAATGGTCCCACTTATTCTTTTTGTAATTGCCCTTCAGGTCTTTTATGGTTCTGCTTGGCCGGTGTGATCATCAGTCAAACAGCTGCACAACAACTCATCCCGGTTCAGTGTCACTCTGGACTGGAAAATGAAGGCGGGAGATTGTTCAGTGGAAAAGTTTGGATTTCGACCCCTCCTGCAGCACGGGGTGTATTCTGTCATGTATTCACAAAGCTTTGTTTGAATACTACAGCCACCAACCGACCAAGCCCTTTAATTCCTGCGACTCTCGATAGGGTAGTGCATAATAAATCAATAACGCACTCTTTCAAAAATGGAAATAAAGAGGACTAGTGACTAAGCCCCCAATCCCCTGTGATGTTAAAGCTCTCTGAGTGCCTGGCAAGTTAAATCAAACATCCCCTATGTTCCTCCAATGCTGGACAGCATTTCAAAAATGAATATTTATTAAATTGGTTTGGCCTTACAACCCTCTGAGGTGGATAAGAGACAGTGTGCAAGAGCATGAGTAATAAATAGGAAGGCAGCAGCATGAGCCATGTTCTGAACTCTGACAACAGACAGAACTTTATGACCAGACTGTCAAGATGAGTGTCCAACGGCGCAAAACAGTCATATCCGCCCAAACAGTGTGAACGTGCCAACACTCCCACAGAGGGAATTTGCACACACACGCACACCCAAACACACATATACGTAGTAGGTGAATAAGCTTGCGACTGATAAACACAGATACGGTCATGCGGTCACACATAATGCATTTTATAACTATAAAAACAGGCTGCATTTGTACTCACACTCAGCCTTGGCACAGACCAGGCTAGCTGAGGGGTAACTGAACGAGCGCAAGATGGCTCCTATGGCCAGGCTCAGGTCCTCGTTGCTAGGGTACAGAGTGACAGAGGCGAAGCGCAGGTACGGCAAGCGTGGAGTTTCCTCCGGACCAATCTTTATATGAGGGATCTGACAGAAAGGGAGAGGAGAGGAGAGGAGAGGAGAGGAGAGGAGAGGAGAGGAGGAGAGGAGAGGAGAGGAGAGGCATTAGGGAAGGCAAGAAAATTGAATGTGTCGAGATGAACTTCCCTTAGAAACACACACACAAAAAAAAAAAACTGTGAATAAGGAAGATCCATTAGAGATGCTACAGGGTGAAAAGAGAGATAAGAAGGATGGCAGAGGCAGAGAAGAGAGGCCCAAAGATAAAAGACTACGGGAAGAAAGGAGAAAACAGTAAGAAGAAGTGGATGACGGTTAATTATATGAGATGAAATTCAGTGGGCAAGGAAAAAACAAATCTCTAGAAACATTCATCATGATGTCTATGTGGGTAGGAGGAGTAGTAAGTCAGAGGGAAAGCAGTACTTGATGTCTACGCACACATGGCACAGAGACAGACTCGTATATGTCTGTGCGTGTTTATCTTCCGCACTCACCTCCTTCTCTCCGCATATATGACTGACAGTAGAGCCAGAGGCGGGGCTGGAGGCGGGACCTATCACAGAGACGACGCCTTTGGGTAGAATCTGACACACTGATGAAGGGGGAAAGGAAAAATAAACAGTGAATATGCAGGCGCACACCTTTTCCTCTGCTTCATTTTGATGGCAGCGCAGAGCTGGCATACAGCAGGGCTGCAGTCTGGGGAAAGTGTGGAAATTCAAACTGCAGTGAACAACTCGGAGGGTGCATCATGATTTCAGTTTAACCACTTATTCTACTCAAGTAGCACAATCTGCCACATCATAATCTGATTTTGTTGGAGATAAACACTCCAAGGACTGCAGCAGGGCAGGGGTTACTCGCTGCTATTATTTACTTGTTTAAACAATTTTAAACAAGACAGTTTGATATAATTATATGTCTGGAGTCAGATGTACACAAACAGATTGATGGTTGCTTTCAATTAACAAAAGCCAGTTTGCACAATTACTCTTTACACATTTTGTTTATTACAATAACTACTTTCCCCGGGACTGGCTCAACAAAACAGTCTCGATAATTCAGTATGCAGTATATTCAAGCATTTCACTGCTCAGAAAACTCCAAGCAACAACAAACATCTCCACTATATCCAGAAGCATGTGAAGACATTTTCAGACCTTTTTCTGTGATACATTTGTCAACACAGAAACATTTACTCATATCGGCGTTTCTCAGTTTTTTTTACGCTTCTGTACCACCTCGGAAAATATTCGGTTCTCCAAGTACCACCATAAAACACAGTCCACCCTGTTTGGCTACAGACCGTTCACATAGAAGGCAGGTTTATTCTACACTAGACATTGTCTGTAGATTTTATGGTGAAAAACTGCCAAACCGTGACACTACAAGATCATAAAATGTCATGAGGTTTTTCAAAACCTTTATTTATATGTCATTTTAAGGGAATTCATATGTAGTATTTTATATTAAAAACTGTTCATTATACACTAAAATACTGTAATACTTCATGGCATATTTTACAGTCTTTTACTGTCATGGTTTGACAGTTTTTCACCGTAAAACCTACAAACATGGAGCACAAAATATAGAGCAAAACGACCACTTTAAACCTTTTTTTAGAGATTATTGTTGACTGTTGACTGTTGAATCTTGAACAGAACTAGAGCTGATGTGGTGGAAAAGTGTTGCTCCTGATCTGCACTTCTTCTTCTTCGCTCATTTTACCTCCACTCACTAAGTTAACGTCAGATTTTAGCTCACAGCTAATCACAGATCAGATGTGAGTGCTCTACCTACATGAAAGTGACTAGGTATCAGGCTTAAATTGCACTCCAGCGTAGTATTTTTATAGTATAATATGTTTTTAAATGAATTTATTTCAGAGATCTTCAAGTACCACCACAAGGAGGTTGCGTACCACCAGTGGTACTTGTACCACAGTTTGAGAACCAGTGACTTTTAGTATGTTTTTATTTACTCATCATTATTTGCCATCTTTTAGGACACATCACTGAATGAAAGCGAAAAAGGTCAGGCCCAGGTATTATCTCTTCATTTGAACCCTGACAACAATCACCTGTCTGATCACATGAGGCTACATGAGAGTGCCTGACATTTGCTCTTTTTGCAGATGTCTGTAATGTCTCCATTATGTTGAGCATGTGCATAAATGAGGTGATGTTCTTTGCCTGTCTTGTATTTGACTAATAGACCAGCTTGTAGTCTGATCAACCGCTGCAACAGACACGCACTACAAAGAAACCTGACTTTGAGAAATAAGCTTATTCGCTTTCTTTTCAGGCGTTGGATGAGAATGTCTCTTGTCTGCACGATGAGTATGAAGCTACACTAAGTTTCACATTGAGCATACAGATGCGAGAGTGTTGTCAATCTTTTCTTGGAACTCCAGGCAAGAAAACAAATGAGCGTATTTCCAAAAATGTGATATTGATTAGTATCCATAACAGACAGAAGATTGACCATGTTATGTACTAAGGGATTTCTTCCCTTAGCATACCGAAATACTTGCTTTTGTACAGTATCTTTTGAAAAGGCAAGGCAGCGAATTCATTTTATTGATGTTTTCTGTCTACTTCCCTGAAAAATGCTTTGTCAGATACAGCAGAAATTAGTCTGGTAACTTACCGTGTTATTCACATCATCTTAAAGCTCTTTTCTTGCTGGTATATTTGGCTGGTATTTGAATTCATCCCAATTAGTTCTCCTCAGCCCCTGCCACTGTGCGTGTGTGTGTGTGTGTGCGCGTGTGTGTATCTGTGTCTGCAGAAAAGGATGTGAGTGCATGCATGTGTAAATGCTTGTGTGCGCAGGGTGTGTGCGATTGGGTGCGTGCAAGACAGTCGTAGCTGTAAGATGACGAGCTCTCTGATCCAGAGACCAAAAAACGCTGTGAGCAAACAAGCCTGTCAGAGTCTCCTGCCCATCGGTCAAGGACACACACACACACACCACACACACACACACACACACACACAGAAAGACACATACACGCACGCCTGCAATTCGAGCACATATGTACACAACCCCTCTCAAGCACACAGACATTTTGCCAGTGGCTTGTGGCAGGGTTAGTGACCTATTAGAATGGGAGCAGGGAGTCTCTGTCTCCTCAGTGAATGGATTCAGCAGTTCTTCTTCTGTCTTTACTTTACTCCAAACATTCAGCTTCAACTCTGTATATCAATACAAATTTCATGGAGTGGACTGTGCAGTGTGGCGCTGCTTTCTGTTGGCCTGCATGGCTGATCTGTATTAGTATTTGATGATTTGTTTTTGTCATGGCCTGCAGAGTAGATGGTGCCAGCTGTTACTAGAGGGCACTGGTCCACTGTTTTTAATGAGACAGGCTTAGTGGCCCATTACTAGTCTCCAATGACATGTAAACTAATCAGCACAAGCCCTTTCTGGTTCCTAATCACATGAAAGTGGTGGTGGTTTTATCATTTTAGTCATCATTTGAGGTTTTTGCTCACAAAAGGCAGCTTTTTACAAAGTATAATTATCTTTTTTTGAAAAAGCACCCTTCTTAAGTGGAATAAATCCTGCAGTATTAAGTGGACTGCTGTTCTTTTCTTCTCTGTGCTGGTCACTATTAATATTCATATTGCATATTACTAATAATATCTACTGGTATTTTTAGTGTCCACTTTTTGCCTGGCTAATTAGACACTATTGTACTAATGGACTTTTATCACTCTCTGAAGGGTTGAGTGAATCTGCTCTACTGGTCTTCTTTGGTGTGCATCGGCTCCACTCACTGGTGTCAGTCGTGTCATACTGGGAATCCTTTTGCAGCTCGTATATGTCCACCTCCACTCGGGCTCGGGCCGGACCCTCCATTACGCTGTTGATGTTCTCCCTGGCCAGGGACAGCGCCAGTCGCTCCCCGCGCCCACACACAGACTGGTCATCCAGGATTGCCGCTATAAGAGGAGAGAGATAGGTGAGGGTGAGGTTAGGGTTAGAGGTGGAAAAGCCGTGCTCAAGTGTGGATGGGAATGTGTGTTGGTGGCGCTGACAGAGGGATTACAGCCATCGGTTGTTGGAGGACTGAAGGGATGAGCTCTTGAAATTAAAATAATAGTTTGACATATTTGGGAAATAAGCATATATGCTGCAATTTGTCTGTAATTACTATGTGTTGACATATTAAATAATGTGGGCTGATAGGATCAAGCCTCGGTGAAGTTAGTTATCAAAATACTGATTATAAGGACCCTGTTTGAGCTGGCAAATGTTACTAATTGGTATTCTGCACAATTTCAGCCAGTGTTTGTATTTCTGATTAAGTTACTTCAAGGCTCAAGTCCTTTAGACTATAATATGTTTACATTATTCTAACTACTTCTGTGTGCATTAGTCATCTTCAGTCAGATATATTTCTCATTTTTGATACTGTAATCTTACAGCTGAATCCAGGAGATCCGCTGATACTTAAAACATCTAAAAAGCTGTGTGCCACATGAAAAATCCCAGAAAAAAGGCAGAGGCATGATTGCAGGTGTCAGACAGCTCGTCCTTCTCCTGATGAAGGCTTTTTTGCAGTGATTCTACTCTTGTTCTTGCACTTTATTCTCGGGATGGCTCTGTAGAGCGGGTCATGTAGTAATCAGAGAGCCTCTGGTTTGATTCCCAGCTCCCTCAGTTGTAGTCAAAGTGTCCTTAAGCAAGATAAACTCCAAATTGCTCCCGATGGCTGTGCCGTTGGTGTGTGAGTGTGTGAGCTTAGCATCATCCTGAGTACTTTGGATAGGAAGGGCTGTATCGCTCCTGATGAGTTGGCACCTTGCATGGCAGCTTCTGCCATCAGTGTATGAATGTCTGTGTGATTGGGTGAATGCGATAAGTGTTGTAAAAATGTTGTGAGTGGTCGGCAGACCAGAAAAGCTCTATACAAATACAAGTCTATTTACCTGCCTATCTACAGTAGATCAAAAAGACTTAGATAAGTTTTCGAAGATTGTATCTGCCAATCACTCGCACCGAGAGGTATATTATTAGAGCAAATTTGGGATTGCTGTGATCTCTTATTGTATTGACCAAAGTGGGAGCCAAATCAGGGTAAACAGAGCATGGAAAGTATGCAGGGAAACTTTTTGATCCAGTAGGGATGGAAGGATGGATCACCACTCACCCATGCGGACGGAGGAGAGTAAGGGGGCCTGACTGAGGGAGCGTGGCGGCATGGTGACTAGCAGGAAGGAGAGGAAGTGTATTGACAGCAGCAGTGCTGGCAGAGCCGGCATCTTCTACTGCTCCTCATGGAGAATGGTCTGCTGGCTGCCTGTTCCACCACCTGCAGGAGCGGAGGACACACTGCACGTTACTGGACACGTAATCATCCTGCTGGCATAAGATGTCTTTTTATGGCACGAGAATTTGTCGTCCCGCGGCTTATCTTCAGTTTGCGCTGTCCTATTTTCATGTAGTGGGAGAACCTGTAATTTGACAGCGCACACAATGGACCTTCACACACAGCTATGAAAATGTTCACTGTCATATCACAGAGGCGGCACAGTCCCTATGCATACACGCATCTCTATTCATGTCTCATGTGGAAGGTCTACTGTTTGTAAGTGACATGACTCAACCTTGAAGAGATCTCCAGTGATACAAAGGAAAAATCACACAAAACACCAGGCACACGCGCCCCAGCAAACACACATCCACACAATATGCATACATGCAACGAAACATAGAAGCAAAATACTACAAAAACGAACTGAACGCACACAGCTACAAAGACAAGTGTATTGACTATACACAAATATAGTCAATAAACACCTACACACACTTATATGTTTACCATAACATCACCCCCACCCTCACCCTCACCCTCACCTCTAGACAGACACACGAGCACACAGAAAAAAAGCACACACAGAGAGCTCAGCTGAGCTCCACTGGTGCTAAGCAGCCGTCTCAAGGAGTGACAAAGCCTTGCTCTGACTGACAACCTGACAAGGCAGAGTGTGAAAGGATGGAGAGATGAAGGGAGGGATGAGGACAGAGGCGAGAGGAAGAAGTGTTGTGTGACGGGTAGGCAGGGAGGTTGAGGGAGGGCTGGTGTTGCTGCTGTTGCCGATGGTGGTGTGGGTTGTTGACCGGGGAACGTTTTCGAACGTCTGGTTCACCAGTCTGGGCTTTGGACAGTTCTGACAGACAGCTGAAAGAGTCAGTTCACGGCCTTCAATTGACCCTTGCAGCTGTAAACAAGGGAGCACTGGAGTGGTAGAAGGCTGACCTTTAACCCCAGCAAGTGCACATGGGGTTTGGAAATGAGCTGGCGCAGTGTTTGTGCATACACTATGTGTACATCAAAGAGGAGATTATGTGGATTGTCGGCCACCGCGTTGAGCGAACATCCTTGCACACGGCTTTTCACTTTGAGATCTTCATTTAGTCTTTTTTTCCCCCCTCTTCCACTCACCTTTCCAACATTTGTTTAGCTTTGATGTTTAAAGCACACCAAAAAAAAAAAAAACCTGCAACCCTGTGCTTTGAATCCCTCGTCACGACTCATAAATCAACCATCCGTCTCCTTTTCCTCCTTTTTTTTCCTTCCTCTTTGCTCTTTATGCAATTACTGACCTCCCTTTTCTTCCCGCAAACTTTACATGTCTGTCATTCTCGGGTTTGTTGTGTCAAAGGGTGGGCAAGTGTGTGTGTGTGTGTGTGTGTGCGCGAACATGTCTGAAATACTAATAGCGTGCGCCGTACTGTGCAGATGGCTGTGTTGCTCTCATTATGGTTACTGCAGCTCAAAATTAGCAGAGGCAGGGCTTATGCATGCCATCTGTATGTGTGACACAACATAGAATAACACAGGCACACGATGGGAGTACTTTTTTCTTTCCCACTCATTGTTTTCAATAAATTAACCTTGTTTTAGTATGTTACAAGATTTAGAGAGCTTTATTTACAGAATATGGCAGAAATGGAACATAATATGCAGGGATATGTTTTCATTAGTGTATAATCAGCTGAAAATAAGAATCGTTTTGTTTTTGTTACCTTAGAATGAGCCTTTCATAGCTACAGAAGCCGTGGGTCCACAATATTTCTACAGCAGCTCATAGCTGAAAAACCTTGCTTTTGGAAAAGGAGGGTGAGTGGAGGGGGTTTCAATCCGCAGCCACGCTGCTAGATGCCACAAAATCCTGCACACCGGTCTTTTAAAGATGCCAATAAATAATGAATGCATCTAAACATTCCACGCTTTTGTCATATTGGCACACATGGCGAACATGTACAACAGAGACCGTTACGCAACAGCTGATTATTCCGAGCGCACAGTGAGATGACTACAGCACACTGCTGTCACACAGCTGTGCATTGGTGCCGCACACAGTACTCCATTTTTCTGGTTACTACTGTATTCTGTTTGCACCCCACGCGCAAGTGGTCTCCTTCTCAATTTACTCCTCAGCAAAGTGTGTGTGTGTGTGTGTGGTGTGTGTGTGAGGCGTCCAGAGCCGTGTGTTTATTCCAGGACATGTATGGGCATGCGCTTACCTTGTGTGAGTGTGATGGCGTATTGATCGAGCCCAGCTGAAGTGGCAGGCCCTCAGGTGCGGTCAATCAAAACAATGGGGAACCTATCATGGGAGCGCTGCATTTCACAGGAGCCATCTGATTGGCTATTACCAAGAAGCAGATTGCTATGATGACGAATAAGATCCTAACTGAGGCTATGCCTTCATCAATGATGGGATGGAACCGGTGCTATTTCATTGTTATTGAGAGCTATTGACAGCATTAGACAGTGAAGATTACAGCATCTATACTCCAAGGGGAAGGTGAGTGGGGTGGGAGGATGGAGATGGAAAGCTGTGATAGAAGTAAGGCGAATGAGAGAAAAAAAAGACGCAGAGGGAATGGGCTACGGACGGTGGGGGAATAAAAGAACAAAATTGAATACCGAGAGAAGAGATTGGAAAGTGTTTCTGCAGAAAGAGAGACGCAGGGCAGGATAGAGATAGAAAGACAGAAGAGCAGTGGCGGAGAGTAACATAATACATTTACTCAAGTGTTACTCAGGTATAATACTGTAGTTTTTATCCACTACATTTGTTTGACAGCTACTAGTCCCTGAGATTGACCTACAAAATATATGCTCAACGTATAAAACGTAATGCACTGTTATAGATTAAGCTCCCAACAGTGCATCAAGTGAAATTAGTTCCACCTCACCTAGCACCTGCGACATTAAAATGCTGCTTATATGTTCATCAATAACAATATATTATAAAATAAAGTGGGGAACATTCTGTATTGCCACACTGCCCCATCATTACTTCAGCAGTTTAATTCTGTTTATCACAGTGTGTTACGCTTTATCACTAATGACAAATTTCGCATTCATCACCGCTCTCCGTATGATACATTTGGACGGATAATCATCTCATGATATTCATCTCTAAAGCTCTCGCATCACGCGCCTCACATCTCTCTACGCGCTAACTTAAATGCACCGTTTGAATGGAATGAACTGCCTTAAAGCTAGACCTTTGAGATTTTAAAGCTCTACTATCCAGCGTCTTTTTAAGAGTCTAATTGTTTTTATTATTTCTGTTTGCCGTTTGATTGTCGGTTGTTTGAGATGTTACTTGAGATGTGTTGTTCTTAAATACAAACTGAGTGGTTAGATGACTATTAATGTTTCACGGTATCAGATCTCTCATGGAAGAAGGAGCTAATGTGAGATATAACTGTATGAAAGGAGCAATGTGTACTTTTACATTTAATATTTCACTGTAAAGTACCTCTAATATTTAAATGGACTGTACTTATATAGTGCCTTTCTAGTAGCCGCATTTACACTACATATCTCATTCACACACACACACACACATTCGCACACCGATGTGCACAAACCATTCATCACACACATTCATACACATGGCACAGCACCAGGAGCAATGTGGGGTAGTATCTTGCTCAAGGACACTCCAACATGCAGACTGGAGGAGGCAGGTATCAAACCAACAATCATTTGATTAGTGGACAACCCACTCTACCTCCTGACACCAAAGCCGCAGCAAGTGCTAAATACTTTAACTGTTTTAATAAGACTTTCGTAACAGTGGTATTTTTAAATTGGTGGGATTAGTCATTTTATTTTCTTTCACTCGCTGTAGGAGAATGAACACAGCTATAATGTGGTAGTAAAAAGGTGGAGGGAGTCAGAGAACCAAACAGTCTGAGAGAAAGAAAGAGCAAATGGTGAAATACGATTTGCTTGTTTAATCTGGACCGTGTATCTGGCTGCTGTACGTGCCCTGTTGCTGTAGTAGTACACGGTTGAGTCCCTGTAGCAGTCGGGTGTCAGTCTGCAGGGAGCTGGAGCAGCGAGAGGCCCGAGCGGAGCCAGACGAGTCTGAGCTGTACAGAAAACACCGCTTCTAACCCCCCTTGCTCGCTTTCATTCTGCACCCTGCTGTAAGTCACCCTGCATGCTGGCACCACTGAGAAATACACAAAAGCAAAAATACATAAATATCCTGACTCGCCTTGTCTGTGTGTGTGGTGTGTGTGTGTGTGTGTGTGTGCGCGCACGTGTGTGTGCGTGCAGGAGAGAGTATAAGAGAGAGAGAGAGAGACAGAGAGAGAATGAGAGAGAGGACATTCATCCCAGTTGGAGATTTAGCTGTTTGGTGCATGCATTCATCTTAGTGTGTGTATGAAGGCATATGCATATTTGTGTGTGTTTTGTTTTGTGTGTGTGTGTGCGTGCGTGTGTGCAGGAGACTTGGCGGCTTGCTCATAGTGTCTGCAGTGCCTATTATGAAAGAGAAAACCGTAAAATCAGAGATCTTAATTATCTAGAGAGAGCATGAGGAAGAAGGGGGAGGGAGAGCCAGAGTGGGGAGAGAGGGGGGGAGTGGAGGGAGGGAGAGGAGATATGGAGAAAATCAGAAAAACGAGGGAACGCTATCTCGCCTCAAACCCCCAGGCAGATGAGGAGAGGACGAACGGAGACTAAGGCAGAGGAAGCAGGATGAGCGATAGCAAGGGAGGAGAGGAGGAAGAGAGGGATGCGGAGAAAGACAAAAAGGACTCAGATGGAGAAAAGCAGCTTGAGGGGTAGGGGGTGGGGGAGCAGGAGAGGAGAAGGGTGTCGTGGGGGGGCTGGCGAATCATTTGTTTTTCCCCTTCTGCCTTATTGTATGACACAAGAAAATCTGACAGTTATCATAATGGAAGGATGAATCATTCCCATAATTGAATTTGTAAGTGGAACGGCTTCAGTGGCTGTGGATTTAAGAAGACTGTACCGCCAGCCATTACGGGACACAAGTGTTATTTTTCTCATTCTTCTCACAATTAAATAGTCATTGTTGACTAGAGAGGGCGTGCTGCAGACAGCTGGGCTGCTGTCCCTGAATGAGCACGGTCAGGCCGTTTCATAACTCCCAGACAATATGGATGAGCTGGGAGGTTTAGAGCGCGCGAGCAGCGACAGTGGGAGTGGGAAAATGCCACGGACCCCCTCGCTCAACCCTTTCTTGTAGGATTAAATGTTTGGTACTTTGTGTCTGCACCTAATATCAAAGCAGCAGCACATGTTCCCGGTCGCATTGACTCAGCATTTTCACTTTGCCCCTTCGCATTTTCTCCCTCTCTTCTCGCCTCTTACATGTTCCCCTCTAATCTCACCATCTCTGCTCTTCTATCTTGTCTTTGTCCTCTCTATATACCACTGTCTCTCCACTCCTTTTTATCTCTTTAGTTTCAGTATTTCAGTTTTTTTGTGGTTGAGTGTGGTTTATCACACTCACCTTTCCTCCTGTTTTTTTTTTGCTATTCTTAGTGTAACAGGCTTTTGAGAGTTTGGGTTTGAGGCATGCCAGCCACTGTGGTGAAATTCAACATTTGAAACAATTTATTCATGCGACGAAGCAGCTGGTACGTATATGTTAGATTAGATTTCTGAAAATGTTTACATCAGGGCAGAATTTAGGGAAAAGTTATGTTAGCCTGGCCATATTGAAGAAGAAACCATAACATAAGCAGCTATAGTAAACAATGCCATTAAATACAACAGTAGTGCAATAAAGCGAAGCTTGTAGTGTTCTTCTTACCATAGTAAGGGTAAACAATTTAATTAGCTTCTGATAAGGCAGTGCAGTAATACAGCAATACCACACAAGGC